>OX451739.1:592137189-592737189 GCA_948472305.1 Vicia faba | reverse complement strand
TCTTTTTCACGCAAATTAAAACCCTTAATCATAACATGGGGCAGGGTAGTTTCTCAGTCAATTCAGACGCGTACTTAGTCGTAATCTTCCGCTTCGTACACAATGAATGGCATCGAAGACGTACTTCCAAATCAAAAGATGGTGATGAAGAGGAAGTCATTATCTCTCGAAATAAAAGCCCATTAAGTCAAAACCTATGAAGGAGACTTAAGGAAAAAAACGGGGGCATCTCGCTAACTGTAAACACAAAAGAAATAGTTCATGTAAAAGAAGGGATAACGAAAACAAAAAAAAAGAGGTTACTACAAATCCTCGACAAAAAAGAAAAGATTACAAAAATGACTTCAAATTCAAAATAAACTGTCAGTATCCGAACCATCACATGAACATCAAAGACAAGATGTCAGACTCAATTGGGATTCAAAATGCACAATTAACTGAGAATAGGATCGAAGAACATCACGAAGAACGGATGGGTACAAATAAAATTTGAGTCTTTATCCTTTGTTTCTTAAACCGTGAACCAGAACACCTTATAACCCTTAAAAGTCCTAACTGAAGCATAGGTTAGTTCGGAAGCATACTGTTACAAAAGGTATCCTGACTCCTGTAGGACTTGTTATAAATCCTGAGTTGATATCACTCTCTTGCAAAATTTTCTTTGCTAAAAAATGAATTTTCAAACTTCAAGACGCACATAAGCTTTGCATTCTTAAAATACCATTGTTTGCATATGACTATTTGTTCAACAACAGAGAAATTTGCATGACGAATATCTAGTGAACAAAAACTTTCTTAATGAAAAGGTTCACCTCAAGTGGAAAAACACTTCCGACCAAGGGGCACAGCATGATCATTGTCCTTCATCTGGGGCAGTCAAGTCAAGATTCAAGGAATCTCTTAAAAATGCCAAACAACCAGGGGCAGATCTCCATCTGAATCACTTGGGGCATTAGACATGAATTCCAACAACGAATCACATACAATCAAGCAAAATCAATGTTCCTCAACAGATTTCTTCTCAAAACAACAAAACAAGAATTCCCAACGGAAACATTCTGAATAAAGCAGATCATCATCTAGAAATGGTTCAGATACGATCCAGAAATGGATGTTATCCTGGCACATACTCCAGATTCTTTCCTAGTACAGTGCAGATACGATCCAAAGACGGATGTCATTCTGACACTTATTTCAACGTATCATATAGAAACGGTTCAGGTACGACCCAGAAACGGATGTCATCCTGGCACGTACTCCAGATTCTTTCCTAGTACAGTGCAGATACGATCCAGAGACGGATGTCATTCTGACACTTATTTCAACACAATCTAGAAACGGTTCAGGTACGATCCAAGAATGGATTTTATCCTGACATTTACTCCAAATTCTCATCTAGAAATAGTTCAGGTACGATCCAAGAATGGATGTCATCCTGACACTTACTCCAGATCATCTTCTAGAAACGGTTCAGGTACAATCCAAGAACGGATTTCATCCTGAAACTTACTCCAGATTCTCATCTAGAAATAGTTCAGGTACGATCCAAAGACGGATGTTATCCTAACACTCACTCCATATTTTCATCTAGAAACGGTTCAGGTACGATCCGAGAACGGATGTCATCCTGACACATACTCCCGATTCTCATCTAGAAACAATTCAGGTAAGACGGATGTCATTCTGACACTTACTCCAGATCATCTTCTAGAAATGGTACAGGTACGGTCCAAATACGGATGTCATCCTAACACATACTCCAAATTCTCATCTAGAAACGGTTCAGGTACAATCTAGAGACAGATATCATCCTGATGCTTATTCAAATCATCATCTAGAAACAGTTCAGGTACGATCCAAGGACGGATGTCATCCTGACACTTATTCAAGATTCTCACCTAGAAATAGTTTAGGTACGATCTAGAGACGGATATCATCCTGATACTTATTCAGATTCTCATCTAGAAATGGTTCAGGTACGATCTAGAAACGGATGTCATCCTGACACCTACCCCAGAATCTCCTAGAACAGTGCAGATATGATCCAGAGATGGATGTCATTTTGACACTTATTGCAACATATCATCTAGAAACGGTTCAGGTAAGATCCAAAGACGGATGTCATCCTGACACCTACTCCAGATTCTCTCCGAGTACATTACAGATACAATCCAGAGACGAATGTCATTCTAACACTCATTCAACACATGTTTTAAGAACAGTGCAGATACAATCCAAAAACGGATGTCATTTTGACACTCATTCAATACATGTTCAAGTGCAATCACGACATAGATCCATCCACAAAATCTCCAGCGGGTACAGGGGAAGAAACATCCTGATATGAAGTCATCGTTGTATCCTTAGCATACGTCTGTGACATCTATGTTCCCCACAAAGCATAAAAAATCAGAGTTATACCCTCTTCTTCCCCAAGCAGGGATTACCTTCTCCAACTGAAGTATGTTTTCCCCATCCCAATTCAAACAGTTATAAAACCTCCTCCCAGGTAGAGTTTATTTCTCAAATTGCAGAAGCTCATTCCCCAACAGAGTTTATTTCTCTACAGTGGCAGAATCTTCCAAAAAGCATCTCTCTCCATAGAGTTATCCTCCATCCACATATTTATTCTCAAGCAGAGTCAATCCCCAGCGAATCATCTCCATTCATCATCCCCAGTGGAAATGAAGGATTCAGCTTCCCAAAACTCTCCAGCAGTAGTCCGGGGTTTATTTTCCTAGACTAGGAAACATCTTGATAACATCCCATATTCATACATCATGGCATATGCATATACATCACATACATCATAATCTCATTTATTTTGAGAACCTCGTCACAATGCATTTCATACATCATGACATTGCACATGACTAACTCTTTACCTTTTTCAGGGAAAGATCAAATAAAAAAACACCGCTACTTATGTGACCTGGTAGTCTTCTCAAAAGCTACGTCTGATGAAGGGCTATTTTCGCAATTTCCTCAGAAAGATATCCTCCCAAGATTTTCTCTTGTTTAGTCAGATCGGCACTAAGATCTCTTTGATTTCTATTCCAGTTGAAGGTATTCCAAGACTTTTGTCTAGTTCAACTGAATTGATGCTAAGATTCTTCTGATTTCCATTCTAGTTGATGTTAATCCAAGACCTTCTCTGGTTCAGTTAGATCAACACTAAGATATCTCTGATTTCTATTACAATTTAAGACACTGTGAAGCCTGGATTTCGACCAGATAACAGTATAAGGTGCTGCGAAGCCTAGAATCCGACCAGATAGTAGTTCACTTCTTCAAAGACATTGTAAAGCCTGGAATCCAACCAGATATCAGTTTATCCTGTCAGTTACTATGAAGCCCGGAACCCGACCGGATAATAGTCAACCAACAATTTAAGACACTATGAAGCCTGGAGTTCAACCAGATAACAGTATAAGGTGCTGCGAAGCATGGAATCCGACCAGATAGTAGTTTGCTTCTTCAAAGACACTGCGAAGCCTGGAATCCGACCAGATAGAAGTTTACTCTGTCAGACATTATGAAGCCTGGATTCGACCAAATAGTAGTATACCTCAGATTCAAGTTAAAGCCTGGGCCCGACCAGATAACAACTTAATTTCTTCAAATTACCGAAGCCTGGATACGACCAGATAATGGTACATCTGGACCCGGCCATATAATAGCTTAATTTATTCAAACTACAAAGCCTGGGTGCGACCAGATAACAGTTTAATCTTATTTCCCCATTAAGTTGCTGTGAAGCCTGGAGCACGACCAGATAACAGTTAGCCTTATTATCCTCAGCAAGACATTGTAAAGTCTGGATCCTGACTAGATAGCAGTTTACTTCCGTCTCTTCAATCGAATGATGACTCCCCGGTAGAGCAACGGATAACTAAAGCTCCTAAAACTCTATGATCCAAGACAGAGACCAACATTCCTCAGCAGAGTCCTCTCTAACAGCAAGAGCAGGAATTACCACAAAGGAATATCCCATGAAATCAACATTCATCTGGATGGCATCTTTAAGCCCATCTCTGACGACTCTCCGTCATGTTCCGTGGATGGCATCTTTAAGCCCATCTTCGACAGTCTCCTGTCACCTTTTTCCAAATGGCATCTATAAGCCCATTCCCGATATTATTCACCAACAGTATCACTTCATACGAGTGCAAATTTCGGGGTACTCTAGTGTTTAATCATCTTCCACCTTCAGATCACGAAAGGCAAACAAGCCAATTTACATCCTCGAGTTTAAGAAGATTGAACAGGGGAAACTGTTGTACCCCAAAATTTTCCCTCTCATGTTTTCCAAGGTCTTATCTTACATGGTTGGTCACAAGCCTTTACCTAAGGAAAGGGAAAATTTGTGAGTGATGTTTTTAAGTTTCTTTCAATTAGCATCTCCAAAATTCCTTTCAATTGGCATCTCCAAAATGCCTTTCGATTGGCATCTCCAAATTGCCTTTCGATTGGCATCTACATAGCGCCCTTCGATTGGCATGGACAAAGGTCCTTCAACTGGCCTATTAACAAGGTCTTTCGATTGACATTTTAACAAGTACCTTTCGATTGGCATGGTAACAGTGTCCTTCCATTGGCATTTCAACAAGGTCTTTCGATTGGCATGGTAATAGTGTCCTTCGATTGGCATTTCAACAAGGCCTTTGATTGGTATGGACAAAGGCCCTTCGATTGGCATTCCAAAAGGTCCATTAGAAGAATATTTCAAAGGGTCCATTCAAAGAACATGCAAAGGTTCATTCGAAGAAGCTTTCAAAGGATCCATTCAAAGAACATGCAAAGGTCCATTCGAAGAAGCTTTCAAAGGGTCCATTCGAAGAAACTTTCAAAGGGTCCATTCGAAGAACATGTAAAGGTCCATTCAAAGAATCCATCAGCCCATTCGAAAGGGAGCATTCGAAGGCCAGTTACATATCATTCAAAATTCAAAAAAAGGGACAAGATCCCATGTGTTTCGCCAATGTTACAAATTCTCAATCATGGCTTTCAAACACATAATCAAGGATGTTTAAACCTTTGCCTTCTAGTCCTCTCTACCCCCTCTATATAAAGAGATCACAAGTGTTGCATGAAAGGGGGGAGAACGAAAAACATTAGAGAGACGCTTCCCACAAAATTCATCAAAGGTTGTCAAAATTTTCCAAGCCAAAGCCACCCCTCAAAAAAAGTATCCAAGCCCATAAGTTCCAGATCGAAGATATCCACATCCAGGAAGTGCCCAAATCGAAAGTTCAATCTACTGGTAAGAGAGGTTAAATTGTCCAACCTTGTATTTGCATAACACATCCATACTTGTTGTTACCTTCGATTTGTCATCCTAGACAGGATCAAAGGGCTTGGGTTTGGCACCCAAGTCATGTTCTTCATTTACTAACACTTGCTACAGATGTAGCCTGAAAAGACCCAGCGAGTGCAGGATTGAAGGACCTGGGTTTCGACACCCAGGTCCCGCGTTTTTATTTCGCAAACACACTTTTGCAAGTATAGCATCCCAGATCGAATGAGACACCTTCTCTGGATCGAAGCTGCCCATTGTTCTCCTGGATCGAAGAAGACATCTCCTTCCTGGATCGAAGGGCATTCCCTTTCCCCAAGATCGAAGGGCAATCCCCTTCCCTGGATCGAAGGCTATTCACGCCCACTCCCTAGCCCAATCAAAAGAAGGCATCTCTCCTGAATCGAAAAGACTATAACTCTCCTGGGATCGAAGCTCCCCTTTTCCCCCTGGATTGAAGGGTGTCCCCTGCATTTTATTTTTGTTTTCATTGACTCCTTTTTATTTTTACATTAAAATCAAAATCATAAAAATAGTAGCTAGCTTTTTTTCCAACTAAATTAATTTTGTAAATAAATAAATTAATTATTTTAACATCTTTTTTTCTTAAAATAAAAATTAAATAGACTTAGGCCTTATTTTCTTTTATACCAAAAACAACAAAAAGATTTCCTTTTACTTTGAGTGCGTTTATTTAATTCTGTATTTTTACCGTTTATTGTATCTGTTCACAAGGTGTAATATACAAAAATTAGGATATTTACTGCTTTATCCCCTTTATCCCTTTATAATGTAAATCCCCTCCTCAAAGAATTGTAATAGTGTAGGATTTACAATCCCCGCACTTTAAATTCTTGTACATACGGTAGAACACCTAAATGTTTAAAGATAAAATAACTGAAACATAACACAATTGCACACAAGCACCTCTAAGATACGCTCACTTTGGTTGCTTTTAAAAAACTGTCATGGGGCAAGAATCCTTTAGCAAAGACTCGTAAAATAAAAAGATCATAGTCCCTGATGACCCTACAGTTTCCTTCTCGGTAAATGATCTAGTCCCTAAAATAGAATTGCTAAAGCATCTCCACAAGTTGCCTTCGTGACTGTAACGTCCCTTCGATTGTCCCTTAACATACAACGACAAGGCTACCTACTCACTAATAATAGGATAGCACTGTCTAAAGGAAAAGAGGAAAAGAACGACCATTTTCGAGTAATAAAGTAGATAGTTGTTAGAAGTTTGCTCAACTATTTTTGCACTTACACATAAAAACTACTTTTTCAAAAGACATTTTTCAAACACTTTGTATACATTTTCTACTACCCCGAGAAACATTACAAAGTTCACCGTACTAATGTATTTTCAAAACATTTTCAAACACAAAGCACAAAAGCATCTTGAAAAATGAGCAAACCTCTAAGAGCCTGTGGAAAACCACGGAAGGAAAGGGTGCTAACACCTTCCTTTTCCATAATCTACCCCCTTACACATAAAACATCTCGAAAAGGTCTTTTTCTGTTATTTTCACCATTTCCTTTGTTGGATAAAGAAAAGACGGCGGCGACTCTTGTTTTCGCGACATTTATGAACAAAAAATGCAAACCAGTATTAAACAGTCGGTTCTGCCCCCGTATCACATTGAGGGACTTAGACAGAACCTCCAGGAACGGTTTGTTGATGGATTAAGCCTGCTTCGACCTTCCTTGAGCTAGTGGGATTACTGCTTTGCTTTAAAAGTTACTGAATCGAAAGGCTGGTATATGGAATGCTGGGAGTGAATAGAAAGGCTGGTATATGGAAGCTAGGGGTGAATTGAAAGACTCGCTAACGTATGAAGGGATTTGAGATTTTTGTGTGCAAGTTTTATGCTTAGCTTTATGCTTGTGTGCAGGTTCTGAGTTTTTTAGAGTCTTTGAGGATTTTTTCAAGACAACCATAATCATTTTGATTTGCAAATGGTCTCTATATTTATAGAGAAGAGGTTAGAGAAGTTTTACACAAGGGATCTCTATGTTGTAGGGTTTTGACTAGGTGACTTGCTTTTTAAAGAAAAATGGAAAACAAGTTTCAAGGTGTTGTACAAGCATGGTCTGAAGTTGTTGGAGGCCTTAGACCTGTTGCTTCTAGTTTGTAGGGGATATGTATGCAAAAAGGACAAGCGCAAGGCTCAATACAAAAACTTTTCTAAAAATGGCAATGGTAACTTTATGCCATTAAGGAGAAAATTGGCTTGGACAATACTTTAAACACTTGGGTAAGAGCTTAATTAATTGTGTAAACAATTAATTATGGAGTGAGACACAAGTTTGAGGCCTGAAAAGCAAGATCATGTAGCATGGCCTATGGATTTGATCAGTGTTCTTTCAAAATTCTATCTTCAACTTGTGTGTATAAGGATTTTAGAGGTGGGTCGAAGCAGGTTGCTTTGAAGGGAGCCCTTGCCTAGTCTAAGCTTGAGGATCGAACCAAGCTTCCTCGAAGGAAGCCAAATGTCCAATCGAAGCTTATGATCCAAGCTTGCTCGAAGGAAGCCAATGCCCAAATGAAACTTCTGAACCAAGCTTGCTCGAAGGAATCCAAATTCCCAATCGAAGCTTACGAACCTAGCTTGCTCGAAAGAAGCCAAATTCCCAATCGAAGCTTATGAACCAAGCTTGCTCGAAGGAGGCCAATATCCAATCGAAGCTTATGAGCCAAGCTTGCTCGAAGGAAGCCAAATTCTCAATCGAAACTTATAAACCAAGCTTGCTCGAAGGAGGTCAATATCCAATCGAAGCTTATGAACCAAGCTTGCTCGAAGGAAGCCAAATGCCTAATTGAAGCTTATGAACCAAGATTGCTCGAAGAAGGCCAATATCTAATCGAAGCTTATGAACCAAGCTTACTCGAAGGAAGCCAAATTCCCAATCGAAGCAAACTTGCTCTTCTTTGATTTTATGCTTGAGAGCCCAATATGATCCATGGAAACTACATGGGGTATTAAAAGTCTAATTGTACTTGTGCAAATTCAAACTCTAGTTTTGAGTCATCGGTGTTTGGGAAGGTATCTTGAGTTGATCGAACCTTATGCAATTTTGAGCAATGGAGATTTTATGAGAGAATCTTTGAGAAATTGGAGAGGGCAAATTTTGGGGTACAACAGCTGCCCCTGTTCAATCTTCTTAGACCTGAAAAGCGAGAATGGAATGTCACTATTCGTAGCTTGAAGGTAGAAGATGATTGAACACTAAACTGCCCAGAAATTTGCTCTCGACTATGTGTTAGTTGATTGTGTAGGGAAGGGGCTTAAAGATGTCATTTGGAGAGAGTTGTCGAAGATGGGCTTATAGATTCCATCCAAAGGTGATTGTTGATAGAAATTAGACCAAGTCTAAGTTTGACTGTAACTAGGAGAAGTATCAAATAAATCTTTTGGCTGATTTATACTAAAACATCAGATGTCCTTTGCCTGTCTTTAACTGGAAGAGATAAATGTAACCAGAAGAGGTCTTTGATTCGCTTGTCTTTAACTGGAAGAAATAAATCCAACGAGAAGAGGTCTTTGATTCGCCTGTCTTTAACTGGAAGAAATAAATCTAACCAAAAGAGGTCTTTGATTCGCCTATTTTTAACTGTAAGAAGTAAATCTAACTAGAAGGGGTCTTTGATTCGCTTGTCTTTAACTGGAAGAAATAAATATAACCAGAAGTGGTCTTTGATTCGCTTGTCTTTAACTGGACGTAATAAATCTAACCAGAAGAGGTCTTTGATTCTCCTGTCTTTAACTGGAAGAAATAAATCTAACCAGAAGAGGTATTTGATTCGCCTGTCTTTAACTGGAAGACGTAAATCCAACCAGAAGAGGTCTTTGATTCGCCTATTTTTAACTAGAAGAATTAAATCCAACCATAAGAGGTCTTTGATTCACCTGTCTTTAACTGGAAGAAATAAATCTAACCAAAAGAGGTCTTTGATTCACCAGTCTTTAACTAGAAGAAGTGAATCCATCCAGAAGAGTACTTGATTAATCGCCTATTATTAACTGGAATAAGTGAATCCATCCAGAAGAGGACTCGATTGATCGCCTATTATTAACTGGAAGAAGTAAATCCATCCAGAAGAGGACTTGATTGATCGCCTATTATCAACTGGAAGAAGTGAATCCATCAAGAAGAGGACTTGATTGATCGCCTATTATTAATTGGAAGAAGTGAATCCATCCAGAAGAGGACTTCATTGATCGCCTATTATTAACTGGAAGAAGTGAATCCATCCATAAGAGGAATTAATTGATCTCCTATTATTAACTGGAAGAAGTGAATCCATCCATAAGAGGACTTGATTGATCACCTATTATTAACTGGAAGAAGTGAATCCATCCAGAAGAGTACTTGATTGATTGACTTTTCCTACAAGGAAGAGGGTTAATTGCATGTATAAGTATGCATGGTATGATGATGTTCTCAAAATAAATGAGATTATCTTGTATGCGTATGTTATATGATGTATGAATTTGAAATGTTATTGAAGTGTATCTTTGTCTAGCAAAATAAATCCTTGACAAATGCTGGTGAGCCTTGAGAAATGAAATCTCGGACTGCTGCTGGGGATGAAGATTATGCTCCTCTTCAGACTTTGTTTTAGGATGTTTCCGCTAGGGATTCCTGTTCTGTTGTTTGAGGAGAACTCCTATAGGGAATGTTGACTTTGCTTGAAGGAAACTCCATGGAAAGTGTTTATTTCTGCTTCGAGAAAAGAGCTCAGGAGTTTTAGTTGTTTGTTGCTCTACTGGGGAGTTATCTCTTGATTGGAGAGAATGGAAGTTAATAACTTATTGGTGATAAAGAAGTTAACTATTATCAAGTCGGATTCTAGGCTTTGCAGCAACTTACTGGGGATAGTGGCAAACTCTACTGGGGAAGAGGAGCTTTTGAACTGTTATCTGGTCGGGTTCAGGCTTTGCAGTAACTAAGAATTGAGATTAACTATTATTCGGTCGGGTCCAGGTTTCAGAAACTCAAATTGTTATCTGGTCGGGTCCAGGTTTCAGTAATTGAAGAAGTTAAACTATTATCTGGTCGGGTCCAGGCTCTAGTAACTTAAAATTAAGATTAACCGTTATCTGGTCGGGTCCAGGTTTCAGAAACTCAAACTGTTATCTGGTCGGGTCCAATCTTCAGCAATTTGATCTTGAGGTTAACTGACATCTGGTCGGGTCTGGGCTTGAACTATTGACTGGTCGGGTCCAGGATTTAAGCAATTTGATGAGATAAACTATTATCTGGTCGGGTTCAGGCCTTAGTAACTTGGAATTATAATTTACTGTTATCTGGTCGGGTCCAGTCTTCACAGTAAGTTAAGAGTAGGATGAAGTTGAACTAGTATCTGGTCGGGTCTAGGCTTCGTAATAACTTGCTTGAAAGGATGAAGTTGATTGTTATCTGGTTGGGTTCTAGGCTTTACAGCAACTTTTGGAGATGGAAATGACTCTGTTGGTGACTTCACTGGTAATTAGGGGTTGTGGTCCCTTGGTTTGTAATAGTCTGAGAGGCAAACTTAAGTTGGGGAATCTGTAGTTTGTTGGGGAAATAAACCATGTTGAAGAGAATATTTGACGAATTTCTGGGGAGGTGTTTTCTTTTGGCAAAACTCCTCGAAGATTCTTCTTGAGACCAACTCAGTCGGGAAGAGGTTTTCCGGAGACTGGAACTCTGGCTAGGGATTGCATGGATCTAATTTTATGGGGATATCCATGAATTTGGCCTTGAGGGGTTTATACCCTTATTCATGAAGATTATTTTGTGGGGATAACCTTATAGAGATGGCTCTGGAGACTTCACTGGGGATCTCCTTATGACGGGTGAAACAACCGGCTGAAAATCATCAACAATGAAGTCGCCATCAAACGTCTTTTATCCCACATGTAGGGAAAGGTAAACATCGAGAAAACCTAAGAAGGGAGAAGTCACGGTCTTGCGACCGAGAGATCGAGTAAGGGAGTCTGTTACGCGAGGGGAAGGTATTAGCACCCCACACGCCCGTAGTACTCTACGGTACCCACTCTTGTTATCTATCTTATGGGTGTGTTTAATCTATGCTTACTGTCTATTATACTACTGGAGGGAAAATGCATGCAAAAGAAAGGAGAAAAGAATGTATGGAAAATAAAATTGTGCTCGCCTGGGCCCTACCCCAATGCCTACGTATCCTTTTTGAGGAATCAGAGCTACCGTAGTTCGGCTCACGTGTTTTTGTTTGTTTGTGTTTTTTATGGACAATGTTAATTCCGCCTTCTGCCGCAGCTCGACCTTTGGAGACTTATGCGTTGGCACAGAAGTAAACTAATCATGTCCTTACCTGAAAATGGTTTAGAGAAAAGGTGCTTGAGCGCACAAAATGGTTTGAATTTGTTTTGTATTTTTGTTACCTTGAAAAAGGGTTTAGGTATGATTAGCATGTTTTTTGATTTGCTAAGAAAATGAGTTTTGTTTTGAATGCAAGGATGCAAAGAGGGGAAGAAAAGAGTCTAAGGGAGACTATCCTATTTCTAACCTAATGTTATCATACAATGGTGGTCCTAAGGTTTGGATTAACAAAAGGGAAACGTCTACCTAATGTCAGCATGCGTGATTTACAACCTAAGGTCTAACTTGCGTTCGAACATGGAAAGCGTATCCTAAGGGAACATGGTATGTACAAGGATGAAGCAAGCAAGCCAGTAAAAATAGCACACCTAAAGGGATCCTGCCTAGGTTAGCATGTCGAAGAAAAGTCTAAAAAAAACTATCCTATAGGGAGCATGCAATGAGAGCGAAGTCGTGATATCAATTTCTAAATTGAGTGACTCATCGATCGGCAAGAAAGAATGGAAAGCGATAAAGTCCTATAGGGAGCACGCACTGAGAGCGAAGTTGTGATCTCAATTTCTAAATTGAGTGACTCATCGATCGGCAAGAAAGAATGGAAAGCGATAAAGTCCTATAGGGAGCATGCACTGAGAGCGAAGTCGTGATCTCAATTTCTAAATTGAGTGACTCATCTATCAACAAGAAAGTAAACAAACACAAGCACAACACATATAGCAAATGAAGTGCAGAATGCCTGCTACAGGTCTTTAAACAGCGACTTCGAGCGCACGCTCTTTATTTCCTACTCCACGTGATATCTAGAAAGTGGTAAAGTGCAAGAATAAAATAGAGTTGGGACGATACCGAACGGAGAAGGTCCGTCGCCTCTTCATAATCACACAAGCAATGCAGAGAAACCCAGAAAAACATCGAGTAAGCATCAAAGTGTCATCAACATGAAAATAAATCACAAGCGAAAGGTACGCCAATCATATCCTAATATCACACAATAAACCTGCGTAAGACTCAAATCTCAACAAGAAAAAGTGAGTTACCGATCTCAAATATCATCGGACAATCGGAATTAAATTCCTAAAATCTCAAATAAAAACTAACAAATTTTTATATTTGAATTTATTATTTTTACCGCGTAAAGAAAATCCAAACAAGTCTAAACAATTAACAAAATTAGTTAAAAGAAAATACTAGAAGAGTGAACTCGGGGGGTATTATGCTGAAGTCAGGGGGTGCTGAAGCAAGTCTGGAACCTAGGCCCAGACTATTGAGTCCACAATACTATTTTGTTTGCAAAGCCATAAGCTGCTGCCAAAAAACGCCCCTGGGCCTAAGAGAGATGCAGTCTAAACCATAACAAAATCCAACCCTTCCTTTTTTATATTTTTTCTTCAGCTTGTTATTAACTACCAAAAAAATCCAATGGGCCACACAAGAAGGTAGAATCCGGTCCATGATGTTATCATTCAGCATAAAACAAAATAATAATTAAAAAAAATTGAAATAATTAAAGAAGAGATTAGGGTTACTAATTCCCTTCGTCCTCTCAAACTCAGCCGCGGCGGCCCATGCGGTCTCTCCCTTTGTCTCAGCGATATTCCGCTGCACCGACAAACGGCCGTCACGGATGATGCCAGCGACGTGAGATCTTCGCTGAATCAGCCCAGCCTCACCGCCTTCATCCCAAATCCGCGAATCTCAATCACCTATCAATATCCATCGCAACTACCCTTCCGCCTCCGGCCCGATTTCCATCTTCGTCGTGATCTTCAGCCTTCGCAAGTTCACGCTCCACCGTAAATTCTATGTCGTCATCGTCTTCTGTTCATGATTCGTCTTCTTCTACCTCTCAACGGGAATGGCGGTTGATCTCTCTTCTCCGAGCAACAAGAACAGTATTGGTTGCCTCTGTCTCATCTCAATGACCTGATTCATAAATCTAATCGCGCCGTCATTAGCTCTGTTTCCTTCCTCTCTTCTCCAATGGTCAGCCTCCGTCATGCTCTCATCTCAACACCGTGTTCGCTTAAAATTTATGTCAACCCTATTCATTACCTCTCGTTAATATTTGTTCGACTCCGCCTTCTCGCGCCATCTCCAATTCACCTACCAATTTGTCATCGACACAAGCAATGACAGTAAGCAAAAAATCATGGAAGTGAGGGAGACTTAACTACTGAAGCAACACAGGTGGCTTCTTGATCACGACGGTAGCGGTGAGAAATCCGGAGAAATATGCTCCGGTATGTGTTTTGTGTCTGATTCTTCTTCTACTTCTTCAATCAATTTTCTGCAATCTTGTAATGTTGTGTGGTTCTGCGCGATTTTCCGTTGCAAGGCATTGTTGATTTGTAACGTTGTTGCCGCAAACTCAGTTATCTGAATTGTGCAAAGATTGAAGGTGCATGCAGAGAGTTAATGAGTGATGAAGAAGAAAGGTTGAGGATGAGAGAAACACTTCCAGATTCTTGAGAAAATCCTCAGAATAATTATGAAGATGTTACAACAATCGCATATGCGGAGGAGTGTATTTATCCTGAAGATGATTGAAGATGAAGAAGATGAAGTAGATTTGGTGAAGCAGAAGAGAAAGAGTGAAGGTAATGATGGTTGAAGTTGCAGAAAAGCTCTGAAGATGATGATTGCAGAGAGAGAAGAGATCTTCTTTTGGTGGTGATTCTTCTCTGATTTTTAGAATGAAGATGAATCCGTAAGTTCTTTCTTGAACCCTCTCTTTCAATTATGTT
Source organism: Vicia faba (assembly GCA_948472305.1). NCBI lineage: Eukaryota > Viridiplantae > Streptophyta > Magnoliopsida > Fabales > Fabaceae > Vicia > Vicia faba. The sequence goes on along the minus strand of OX451739.1, from coordinate 592,722,801 downwards.
ATCCTTTTTCTTTTCTATTATCCTGCTGCTGGAAGTTTCTTAGGCTGTTTGAGATTGGTTCAGTTAGAAAATCTGTTAGGAATCAGTTAGAGAAGTTAGTTATATGGTTGGGACTGTTTTGGGGAATGTTGGAAATTCTGTTTGACAGTTAGTTGGAGTTGGTTACACAGGTTTGGGTGATTTGAAGTTAGGCTTGGAATTCAGGTGGAGCAGCTTTGGTTTCAGTTAGAAGCTTGAGTTGATTGGCTTTTTAGTTAGAGTTTGGTTGTGAATCTGTTAGAAAGTTAAGAAAAGATGTTATAGGAAGTTGGTTAGGAAATGTTTTATAAAAAATTTTGTTTTGGTTTTTCATTATGCAGATCCTTTTTTGTTAAGCTGGGATTCAATTACAGGGTAGTTTGGAAAATGGTTGGGAGGTTTAGAAATTGTTAAATGGTTGTTTGACAGTTGGTTACGGTTTTGAAAACTGTTAGAGGTTGGTTAAAGGTTAGTTATGGGTTGTTAGAATGTTTGGATTGCCGCTTATGCTGACACTGATATGGTATTCTTGGTTTTATGCAGGTTCAGTTGTGATTTTCAAGCATGGGATTTGGTGTTAGCAAGGGAGATAGTGGCATGGTAGAGTACCCTTTCGGCTCATTTCAAGGCTTGAAGAGAATGAAATTATGGCAGACGACAAAGAGTTTGAAGCATGCAGGCTTATCATGGAAGACTTTGAAGTATGAAGAGATAGGCTTTAGGATAGATATAAGAACTTATTTTTGTAATTGTTTTTGAGTTGTAATGTTTTTGACATGAGGTTACCTTGTAATGGTTTATGTAAAGGCAGCGGTCTAATCTTGCAAGGTTCAAGTGAATGTAAATAATGGTTTCTAACTTGTACTTTAAACAAAATTGAATAAGAACCTTGGATGAAAGTTTGATGAATGACGTATTTTTATAGTGATTTTGAATGGAATTGAATGACCATGAATGAATTTTGATGGAGCTTTCATAAGATTGAACGCAACTATGGGTGATATCCTCCGATGATACTCATATTTTTCTTTTCTCGTACAAGAACCAAGGATTATGTCACGTAGCTTAAGCAACATGTGCATCCCTTGATAGACGAAAGGTGATCTTAATACAAAATGTAATGCCTTCAACAAAACCCTTTGATGAAGATACAACCCTAACCTTGTGCCTTGGATACATGTTGATGAGGAAATGACTTGAGATGTAAAGAAGAGCCAAAATCCTAACTCAAAGCTTTCTTAATTGAAACATTGACAAAAACCCTAAGCACTCGATCTTGAGAACATTTGATGAGGATGGAGAACCTTGTAGCTTAATGAATATAACCCTAACTCCGTACCTTGATCGTTGAAGAAACAATTTAAATTACCCTTGAACGTAGAAGAGAGCCTCAAAACTAGAGAGAAACCTTAATTCTTCAATATCTTTGATCCAAAAGACTGACCCTCGATGAAATCGGATGGAGAAGACCTTGTATCTTGATGTAAAGAAGAAGAGAATAACCTCGTAACTTAATGATAAAGAAGTCCATGAAATAAAACCCTAGCCTCACACAAATGATTGATGGAGAGATCACTTGAAACAAGCTTGTGCGAAGATGAGAGCCTTGAAGCATACAACAATGTAATTCCTCGAAATCCCTGATCCCATGCCAAATTACTGACTAATGATGCATGATGTGTTAGATGACCTAATGAAGGTTATGTACATGAGAAAAGTGCGAGATGCGCAATCCAGATAAAAGCGAAAGGGGTAGGACAAATTTGGGGTATTACAACGGGGACTTTGTAAGTGTTGTAGCACTACCGAACAATTTTTTTTGATTGTACGTGCTCCTTTGATGGAAATCACGCTCGATGCCCCAAGTGATGGAGACTTGCCCCTGGCTATTCAGGACTGTATGAGAGATTTCTTTGAATCTTGACTTAACTTCCCCTGATGGGTTAGACAATAATCATGTTATGCCCCTTGATTATGAAGGGTTGGTCATTGGATTTGAAGTGACTTTGTTCATTGAGATAATTTCCGTTTATTGGATATTCTTCGTGCAAGTTTCTTCGTTGTCAAACAATTAGCTATATGCAAACAACATTATTCAAACAATGCAAAGTTTATGCTTGTCTTGATGTTTTGAAAATGCATTTTTAGTAGATAGAAGAATTTTGTAAAAACATGAATTTAACTCAGGATTTACAGTAAGCCTTACAGGAGTCAAGATACCTTTTGTAACAGTATGCTTTCGAACTAACCCATGCTTCAATTAGGACTTTTGAAGGGTCGTAGTGTGGCCTGGTTCTTAGTTTAAAAAACAAAGGATAAGGCTCAAAGTTTATTTGTACCCAACCCGTTCTCCATGATGTTCTCCAATCCTATACTTAGTTACTTGTGCGTTTTGAATCCCAATTGAGTCTGGAATGACATTTTGGTGATGGTTCATACAAGTTAAGTTTTTTGGAGAAGGCATTCATTTTTTCAACATTTTTCATGTTGTCGAGGATTTGTAGTGACCTCTTTTTTGATTTATTATCCATGATTTTTGCCTGAATGTTTTGAGATTATAGTCAGCGGGATGCCCCAGTTTTCTTAATCCTCCTTTGTAGGTTTTGACTTAGTGGGCTTTTCTTTTAAGAGATAATGACTGCCTATTTTACGGGGAACCATCACCGTCTTTTGATTCAGAAGGATGTTTTTGATATCATTCGTTATGTACGAAGTGAAAGTTTGCGACCGAACGCGCATTTGAATTAATTGAGAAACTGCCCCGCCCCAGGTTTTGATTAAAACTTTCAATTTGGGTGAAAAAGAAAACACCTACTTCTTTGGCTCAAAGGGGTTGACTAGGGATTATCTTCCTTATAACTCCACTATTTAGGAATTGAAAGAACGCATGTACATCATCAGTAAGGTCTGTCCAAAAGCATACTATATGAGATTATGGCATTGTTTTCGTCATCCTCCCTCTAAAGGCTTACAACTTTTAAACAAGAGTTGAAAATCATAAAGGGAGTAAAAAGCACAGTTTAAATATAGTGAAAACAAAAATGGATAAATTCAAGATAAACATATGCAATGCATTAATGAAACAACCAAAGTCTGACATAAGGACAAATGTTTAAACAAACAAAAAAATTACAACTGAAAATTCAAATGAACAAAAATTTCTCCGCCTAAATTTGTTACTTCATATTGTGTGCCTTTGAGAGGGGACAGAAGAACTTCAGTTGACCATCTTGTGTGAATTCTAACACTCCTTCGTCAATCAGGTCTTGAATCTTGTTTTTCAATGTCCAATAGTGGTTAGTGTCGTGTCCAGGACTGTTGGAGTGGTATGCGCACCTTTCATTATATTTCTAGTTGGGAGCAAAAGTGTTAGGTTTTTGAGGAGGCTCCCTTAATGTAATCAGTTTGGATTCCAACATATGTTGCAATTCCTGAGCTAAGGGCATGTTGATCTCATCAAATTGTCTTCCTTGCTTACGCCGACCACCTTGTCGTGGTTGGCAAGGTTGCTATTGGGCTCGTGATGTAGCAGCAACTTGGAAAGGTCTACTCTCCACCAAGCCAACTTCTTGTCTCATGGGAAGCTGATTAATGGTTTGATCCCCAATTCTAGCCGTTTGCCCCATATGGTTGTATTCGTCTTGATGAAGCTTGTTGACGAGGGTTCTCAGCTCTTCTTGTCCTCGAGCTAAGTTTTGGATAAGTGTCATCTGACCTACCATCTGTCCCATCATCTGGATTCCCAATGTTGCTATCTCAGTTTGCAACCGTTCCAACCGGTCATCCATGTTATCCTCAGGATTCTTCCTAGTGAGGAGTGCTTTCACTTCTTCTTGCCTCTTGGATAAGTTTAAGAACATTTCTTGAAGTTGAACATTTTGATTCTGAAGATCCTTGATAGTCTGTTCTAGAGCCATCTATACTGAAATAAACAGTAAGCAAATGAGAAACCTGTATGAGGAAAAGCTGTCATGATATGGTGCATGATATGCGGATGCAATGTTTTCAAGGATCTCGCAGGGTAAACACAAGAAAATGTCAGAAGTTGAACTTTGACTATAACTTTGATTGGACAACTTCGTATTGTTGGATGTCCTTCTATGAGAATCAATCTCAGCATGTCAAATGGGTTATAGCCCTTGACTCAAGTTATAGTGCTTTGGTGTTTGACAACATTGGTTAGAGGAAAATAAATCCTCTTGTCCCTTAATATGTCTGGTTCAACATGACCATGTATCATAGGCCCTTGAGATCCTTGAAATGGTTATTGAAAATGCTATGGTATGACGTCATGATGTTATGTACAATTAATTATACATAAGCAAAAGCAAACAAGTCGTTATGTACAAACAAAGCAAACAAATCCCTAGGCTTAGGCTTGCATGGAGTTTATAGGTAATTACCCTCTTGAAGTTTAGTTGGTTCAACCTGTCCTAAAAAGTAACTGGGTTCTAGGGATCTCATATTACTGACCTTTCTTTTAGGCATTGTTTTATCTCAAGCACCAAATTATTACGGCCAAAATATCCCAAAAGTCCAATCTCAATGAGTATAGTATCGAGTATCAATCAATCTTTGTTCGGAACCAAAGTCGGCTATCTCACTACTTCCTAATGGCCAAGTTGTTCAATTAACGGTTCTAAAGGCCAGTTAGCGCTTAATGACACCATAAGGAAGCCTAATGTTATCCTTCACTGACTCAAGGAACATAAGTACAAGCCAAAGTATTACGCTAACATAGCTACCACTTCGTCCATATCGGTATACGCCATAAAACTTCCATGATTTATTGCTACTTACCTAAAAAGGTGCCCCAGATCCAGGTGTAGGATCTTTAGAAATAACCCAAACAAGGACCCATAATGTAAAGGAAACAAGTCAAACAGAGAAAGCATTATAAAGGTGATCTAGCTCTAAGGTAACCCCACTTTTAAGTTAGTCCCCAACAGAGTCGCCAATTCTGTAATACGGTGGAAGAACTAACTTGGTTGTTTTGCGTTTGATTGCAATGTTGCAGGTAGCAAGAAGTTCCACTTACTTTTCTTTTATCCAATAAGGAAAGGGTGAAAAGAACAGGAAATACCTTTGAGATGTTTTCTTGAGTTCGGGAGGTAGATTATGAAAAGGGAAGGTGTTAACACCTTTTTCATCCATATTTATCTATGGGCTCTTAGTTTCTTGATAGATCACTTGAAAATGCTTTGTTTGAAAATGTGCTTTGTGATGGGTGTAAGTTTGAAAATATTTTTCAAAATGCCTTTGTTGCGGCTAACTTTGTAATGATTCTCGTCTCTATAAGAATGCATACAAAGTGTTGGTTTTGAAAATAGTTCAAAGAGATGTTTGTTTTTGAAAGATGTTTTGAAAGTGTAAGTGCGGAAATGGTTTTTAGTTTGCGAGCAAGCAACTGCGAGCATCCTACCTACTCAAAAGGTCTATGTTATTTTCCTCCTCCTTTAGATGTTGCTATCTTACCATTAATTAGTAAGAAGCCTTATCTTTGGATGTGAAGGGACGGGTGTGGGTCATCATATAGTCATGACTAGCAATGTTGTGAAATATCTTAGCATTTATCTTGAGGGACTAAGATCATTTTTAAGGCAACATTTGAAGCGTCATCGAGGGACTCTGATCTTGTATGTTTTTTATTGTTTTTGCTAAGACGTCTCACATGCATAACATGACCATTTTTCATAAGGCAACAAGTGGAGTTAACCCTAGATATGTAAGTGTGCAAGGTGTTTGTTTTTCATGCTTGATTTATCTTGGATTAAGGTTTTCTAAGCATTGATTTTATCTTGCCATACAAACCCTATGTTACTAGCATTTATATGAAAGTGATAAATAGCGGAAAATAAATTTACTACACTATTACATCATTTGCGGACGGGTGTACAAATTTACAAATGGGGATTGCAAGAAATTAAACCTAATTATCTATTACAACCATATTGAACTTGAATAATGTATAAGAATTTAAAGGAATATAATGTACAAGACATGAATGAAAAGAAAATGAATTTATTTTGATTTTTCTAAAGAAAGATTTTGGCCTATTTAACTAAAAGGAAATTTAATTAAACTAAAGAAAAATTAAAATTAAGTTAAAGAAAAGAAAATAAATAGGAAAATATTTTTGGTCTTTTTCATTTTAAGAATTTAAATAAGATAAACTAAATAATTTAAATATTTTTTTGGTGTTTTTGTGTAGAAAACAGTTTTTGTGTTTAAAACATTTTTTGTGTAGAAAAACAGTTTTGTGTTTGGGCCCATGGCCTGTTTGTTAGTTAGTAAACAGGGGGTCAGAAACATAAAAGTGTCAAAGCCCAACTGTGGAGGCCCAGGTGTGCTTCCCGCAAACAAGACAAAGTGAGAAAATATGAAAAATGAAATAAAGGTCTCATTGGGGCTTGAACCCCGGACCTTCTACATGGCAAGGCTTTTATCGCGTGCTGCTTGTACCACTATGGTGGTATGTTTCATTCGTTGGTTATATAACTTGCACTAAATATAAAATGAACTAAGTTATGAATATTTAATCATGGCTTCATCTTTTTCCTTCGAGCGTAGGGATGTATAACTCATTTGATAAGCTTCGAAAGGCTTCATTTCTCAGCCAAATCGAAATATGTAAATATCAGACCTACCTAAAGTTTGAAAACGAATTTAACCACATAATTTCAACAGTTATGGGTCGAAGGTTAGCATGAAATACCAAAACTGAGACCTAACTATTCAGAGATGAACTTTTTAATATACAAGCAATGATAATCAAAACTATGGACATGGTCAGCTTCCTAGGCATGATATCTACATTTTTCCTTCATAAAGTATATACAAATGATGTTTGAATGAAAATTTTCAAGTTTAAGAAAACTTACCTCTTGGAATGAAACTTGAGGGACTTTGACAGAACCTCCAGGAATGGTTTGTTGATGGGTTAAGCCTGCTTCAACCTTCCTTGAGCAAGTGGGATTACTGCTTTGCTTTAAAAGTCACTGAAATGAAATGTTGGTATATGGAATGCTGGGAGTGAATCGAAAGGCTGGTATATGGAAGCTAGGGGGTGAATCTAAAGACTCACTAACATATGAAGGGATTTGAGATTTTTATGTGTGAAGTCACGTTGTGCCAAGTTTTATGTTTAGCTTTATGCTTGTGTGCAGGTTCTGAGTTTTTGAGAGTGTTTGAGGATTTTTTTCAACACAACCAGAATCGTTTTGATTTTCAAATGGTCTTTATATTTATAGAGACAAGGTTAGAGATGTTTTACACAAGGGATCACTCTGTTGTAGGGTTTTAACTAGGTGACTTGCTTTTTGAAGAAAAATGGAAAACAAGTTTCAAGGTGTTGTACAAGCATGGTCTGAACTTGTTGGAGGCCTTAGACCTATTGCTTCTAGTTTGTAGAGGATATGTATGCAGAAAGGACAAGCGCAAGGCTCAATACAAAAAATTTCTAAAAATGGCAATGGTACCTTTATGCCGTTAACGGAAAATTGGTTTGGACAATACTTTAAACACTTGGGTAAGAGATTAATTAATTGTCTAAATAATTAATTATGGAGTGAGATACAAGTTTGAGGCCTGAAAAGCAAGATCATGTAGCATGGCCTATGGATTTGATTAGTGTTCTTTCAAAATTTTGTCTTCAACTTGTGTTTTGAAGGATTTTAGAGGTGGGTTGAAGCAGGTTGCTTCGAAGGGAGACCTTGCCTAGTCTAAGCTTGGGGATCGAACCAAGCTTGCTCGAAGAAAGCCAAAAGCCCAATATAAGTTTATGAACTAAGCTTGCTAGAAGGAAGCCAATACCCAAAGGAAACTTCTGAACCAAGCTTTCTCGAAGGAAGCCAAATGCCCAATCGAAGCTTATGAACCCAACTTGCTCGAAGGAAGCCAAATGCCCAATCGAAGCTTCTGAACCAAGCTTACTCAAAGGAGGATAATATCCAATTGAAGCTTATTATGATACGGTGATAGGACCGACTATTATACTGGTTTGCGTTTTTTCTTCGCAAATGTCGCGGTAAGCAAGAGTCGCCATCGACTTTTGTTTTACCCAACAAACGAAAGGGTGAAAAGAATAGAAAAATACCTTTTTCGAGATTTTCTAAATAAGGGGGTAGATTATGGAAAAGGAAGGTGTTAGAACCCTTTTCATCCATAGTTTTCCATGGGCTCTTAGGTACTTGATCATTTTTTAAATTGTTTGTATTTGCGTGCTTTGAAAAGTTTGTTTTTAAAATGCCTTAGTGCGTAGATTCTCTTTATGATAACTCTTGTATCAGTCCTCAAGAGTGTGATAAAGCGTTTTTTGGAAAGAAGTTTGAAAGTGTGTAAGTGTGAAAAAGGAATTGTTTGAGCAAGTACTTAAGAACTGTCTACCTACTCGAAAAAGGGTTGTTCTTTCCCCCTAACCTTTAGACAGTGCTATCCTACTATTAGTGAGTAGGTAGCCCTAGTCGTTGGATGTTTGAGGGACGATCGAAGGGGCATTATGGTCACTAAGGCAACTGGGCAAGAACTCTTAGTAACTGTCCAAAATCCCTAAGATCACTTTTTTAACCGAGGCAATAGTCGAGAGGGTCATCGAGGGACTACTGATCTCTTAGACTCAAGGATAGCCATTAATAATTCTCACGTTTCGAGAATTGTGACTGTTGTTTTCTGAGGCAACCAAGTGAGGTATACCTTAAGGGTGCAAGTGTGCAACAGTGTACTTTTTTCAGATATTTATCTTGAAGTTAGTGACATACGGATCTTGTCATGCACGCCTAATTTACTAACAGTTCATATACAAGCATATAAGGAATATAAAAGCGAGAAATAAAAGTTCCTACACTATTACAAGGCTTTGGTGTAGATACATAAATAATGACTGTAAAGTAAAATGCGGAAATTGAAAACCCTAATTAAACTATCACAATCTGGGCGCAGTTACATAAATAACAAAAAATAATCGTATGAAAAATAATAACGCGCAAAAAATAGAGGCGGGAATAAGCTATGAAACCTAAAAGTCTAATTGCTCATTAAAATATTTTTGGGATTTTTTTTTATGAAAAAAGATTTGAAATTTAACCTAATCTCTAATTAATTTTAAATTAAGGAAAACAAATTAAAGTTAATTAAATTAATTAATTTGCAAAAAATTAATTTATTAAGAAAAAAAACTAAGTCCTAATTTTTGTGATGATTTTCTAATTTTTATGATTTTAAAAAAATGATTTAAAACAAACAAAAAAAATTAAAAATTAAACAAAATAAAATAGTGAAGTTAAAAAAAAGGGAAAGTAATGGGCTTGAGGGGGTGAGAAACCCAATTGGAGGGGTATTCTATTTGAATTTATGAAGCCCAAGTCCTGTTGGCCCACAGCTGCACTGGATCTGGTGGGAGGCTTGCTAAGATATCCACCATGCTCTCCAGTCACCTAGAGCGTTGGATCTAGAGGATGATTGATCTGATGGTAATGTTGATAGGGTATATGGTATGTGCGTTGGGGCTAGGAGTATTGGATCTGAAAGAAGAATGTTAGAAAAAAAAATATGCAGGAGGCAGGGGTCAAACCCTTGACCTCCCACACATGCACGCCTTAACGCCCTTCATTCCTGCCATCTGAGCCACTTGTTTATTCTCTTATACAAACAACAACAAAATAATATAATCCAAAATCAATTATTAAAATTATATTTAAGAAAAACACGCGCTGCATTCAAATGGCCCAACCAGGTCATGCCACACCATCGTCTTCTTCAGTGCCTGTCGTTTTAGCCCAGGAACTTTTACCTACGGACAAAACCGTCACTAAAGGACCTGCAAATTTCCAAGACTCACAACAAGCAATATAAATTGAATGTAAAGGCATGGATCAATTGGGTTTGACCCTCTGAGCATAATGGTATCTTTTATTAGGCCTGATTTCTCCTATACCTTAAAACCCCAAAACGAACCTCAAAACCCTAACTATGGCAGTTGGTCATATATGCATCAAAACTGGAAATTAATCATTCAAACACATTCTAAATGCTCATACAAATATGAATTCATACTCAAAACTTATTTATAAAGCGTGTATGATCAAAATCGAATTCAAAATATCATGAACAAACCGTGATGATGTAAATGATGGTTCTGGATGCTTTGACGCATGAGAATGATGTGGTTAGCTTCAGAAAGTCCCCAGGAATGGATTGCAAACGTCTAATTTCTTTGAATCCTTCTGGAAATGTCAAATCGATGGCCACTTTTTATCAAAAATCTAGAACTTCTTGTGTGTATTCTATGCGGCCAACCCTTGTCCTTTGGTTTGGAAATGTTGTACATATATATGAGAATGCATTAGGTTAACAAAACTGGATGCAATCTTGAAGACTTGTGAGAAAAAGATTTGATTTGCAATTTGTATTTTAAGTTTCCAAAATTGGCCAAAACATGCTCTTTTCTTGCCGATCAACCCCTGCACGAAATCTTGACTTGATGATCTTATTCTAGACCTATGATATGATCCTAAAACAAATCTTTGGATTTTATTTCATTATTTCACTATTTTATTTGATTTATTTTGATTTAAATGAATAAAAATTCAAATAAATAAAAACATATCTCATAAAAATAAAATAATGGATTTAAATATCCTAAATAAGTTCATGGATATGTTTGAGATCTAAAACCCACGCCTATTTGTCCAAAAGATCAAATTTGCTCATATTGACTTTTGTGCATTTTCCTAAAATTGGTCAACTTTAGCAATGCATATCTTTCTCAATTTTAACCCTATGAGGTTGTTCTTAGAGTTTTTAGAGAGCTTAGGATTTCCTCTAAACAACCCTTTTGGTTTCATCTCAATTGGATCTTCCATGTTCATGTAAGGAGCTTTGACCTAAAAGGTGTTTTTGTTGACTTTTTGAAAAGACCTATAATGTCTGAGCTTGTATCTTTTGATTGAGGCATTTCTTGAACTTGAGGGGTGAAGAGAAGTTGTATGGAATTTGATTCTATTCAAAATGATCCTTGGAGGAAAAATTTATGATAAAGTATGAGAAAGTTATGTCTGGTCAAAGTTTGGTTGATTTTTCCTATAGAAACCCTAATTTGCCATTTTTTGACTTTTGATGAGTTAGGAGCATTTCTTGAGGAATCATGATCAACCCTTGATCAAATGATGGATATTACTTCAAAATATTTATTTTGACCAAAAATATTGAAGTTTGATTGTATTTGGGCCACAGTTGACTTTTGACCTAGTACAGTTAGTTTCCAGGCATTTGAGCAGTTGGACTGAGCAAACTTGTTATTCAAGGCATGACATTTGGCATGGGTTATCTTGAGGACATATTAGGACAATGGAGAAAATTTTTTATCCTTTAGGCTCATACATATTGCTTGAAATTGAAACCCTGGTTTGAGATTCATTGCCTTAGGAGGAGAGTTTGTCTGGTCAATTCTTGGTCATCCTTGAGCAATTGAGGACCTCTAGAGGCATGTCTTGAGTGAAAATGGGAGGGAAAATTTTGGGGTACAACACTTATGAACCAAGATTGCTCGAAGGAAGCCAAATTCCCAATTGAAACTTATGAACCAAGCTTGCTCGAAGGAGGCCAATATCCAATCGAAGCTTATGAACCAAGCTTGCTCGAAGGAAGACAAATGCCCAATCGAAGCTTATGAACCAAGCTTTCTCGAAGGAGGCCAATATCTAATTGAAGCTTATGAACCAATCTTGCTCGAAGGAAACCCAGTTCCTAATTGAAGCTTACGAATCAAATCAAACTTTCTCTTCTTTTATTTGATGCTTGAGAGCCCAATATGTCCATGGAAACTACATGGGGTATTAAAAGTCCAATTGTACTCATGCAAATTCAAACTCTAGTTTTGAGTCATCAGTGTCTAGGAAGGTATCTTGAGCTGATCAAACCTTATGCAATTTTGAGCAATGGAGATTTTGTGAGAGAATCTTTGAGAAATTGGAGAGGATAAATTTTGGGGTACAACAACTGAGAATGACTGATTTTTGACTTTTGCCATAATACATGTGTGATCGGTGGATCTGGAACTGACTGTTTAACGCTGGTTCGCGAAATGTCGCGGTAAGCAAGAGTCGCCACCGTCTTTTATTTTCTCCAAATGGAAAGGACAAAAGCACAGAAAAATTCCTTAAAGAGATTGCTCTCGGTTCGGGAGGTAGGTTATATAAAGGGAAGGTGTTAGCACCATTTCTATCCATGGTTATCCATGGGCTCTTAGATACTTGCTCACTTGTGTTTTCAAAAGGTTTGTTTGCTTTTCAACTGTGGGTTTTAAAAAGTTTCTTTGAAAATTCCAGTTCGACTCTTGTATCGGTCCTCAAGAGTGTTTGAAAAAATGCTTTCGAAAGCTTTTTGAAAAGGTGTCGGTGTGAAAAGTATTTTTGAATTTTGTTTTGAAATTAGAGCAAGTTTCTAGAGTCGTTTACCTACCCTAAGGAATTCGTCTGTGTAAATGTCCTTTAAAGTAGTGCCATCCCACCATTGAGAGGTAGGTAGCACCACCGTTGGAGGTGTTCGGGTCAATTCGAGGTTCGGGACATGGTGATCACCAGAGCAATGGGAAGACACCTTAGAAGCTACCCCCATGCCAGGTTCCCGGATCATGAGGACTTACTAAGACATCCTCTACTCGACGATCACCTTTCGAGGCAAGGCAACAGTGAGGCGTACCCTAGGGGTGGTGTGTGATTTGTGTGTCGTTTTCAGATATTTTTGTCTTTTGTCATGTTATTGGTGATCTAGCGTTTGTTTTTATTTTTGTCCATTCATTCTTTCATGCCTTTATTAACATTTAAAAATTGCGGAAAGTAAAAGATTCTAAGCTATTACAAAAGGCGCGGGTCCACATCGCCAAAGTTTCCAGAACCCGATTTGACAGAAAATAAAGAAATAATGAAAAGTAAAGTGCGAGAAATTAATTTACAAGGCCTTGGGAGAGATACATAAATATTAAACGAAAAAGAAATAAACACGCGAATTAAATAAGAATTAAAACGAGGGCGTTGGACCCTTTTTGCAAAATTAAATTAAATGATGGAATTAATTAATTAAAAAAAGACAAGAAATTGTTTTTTGGTATTTTTTGGTTTTAATGAAAAAGAATTAATCATGCTAACCCTAATTCTACAATTTTTATTTTATTATGAAAACATGTTAAAGTTTTAACCTAAAATTAACCCTAATTAATTTACATGCAATTTAATTACAAAAATAAGTAATAATAAATATTTAATTATTATGAAAGAAAATAAATAAAAAAAAAGGATAAAAAATTAATTAAACCCTAATTCTACCAATTTTTAGGTTTTTATTATGAAAATATTATAGTTAAAACTAATTTAATCCTAAAATTAATTAATGTAATTTATTTGCAAAAATACTAAAATAAAATATTTATTATTTTTTCATCTTTTCTGATTTTTTTATTGTTTTTGTGTTTTTTATGAAAATAATAATTAAATTACAAGGATTAATAAAAGGAATAATAATTAAAAATAAAAAGAATGAAAAAAAGAAAGATATTGCAAACCTCAGGGGGGTGTTGTCCCCAGTTGTGAGGTTTTTCTTTAGCAATTTGGGCCCATCAACCTTGGCCTCTTTGACTTTCGCCACTAGGGTGTGAGGTGGTTGACTGCAGTCCATGGTGTGCCTCAGATTGTGGCCATTGATTGAATCTCCATAGGCACGTGGATGGCCAGATGTGGTGAACATAGTGAACCTTCAGCGTTGAACCTGCATAGGAACATTAAATAGAAAATAATGAAAGGGGGTGAGGACCTGGGGCTCGAACCCAGGTCTTGAACATTACCAACCAAGCGCTTCACCACTGCTCCACTCAACGCGTTTTGTATATTAGATATCAAACAATTAATATAAAATAAAACTAAACATTAATGATGTTTTAGCGCGAAATTTTGAACAGACCAACCAACGCTCGCCACTTCATCGTCTTCCTCACGTCTTCGTTCTTCCTGAAATAACAAAAAAGAATGGCAACGGTTTTTCAAACGTTCCCATAGGCACCCTATTAAAAAATAGCGATTAGCCCAAGGATGCTCATAAATTGAGCGCGAGGGTGGCCTATTGATCGTCCAAGCATGCTGGTTGTGTTTATGGCATCGTGGTGTTCCAATTTTGCTGTATTCAAAAACCCCCAATTCAAAGCTTTATAAACCCTAAATATTGTTAATGGTAAATCTTCATATAGGGCATAAAAAAAAATTAAACTATTGGGTTAGCATTAGAATCAAACAATGAACATGAATCAAGCGTTAAAAATTACAAAAGATGCATGAATTGAGATGCACGACTATGAATTTTTTTCTGTACAGGTGAGATTGCTCTCACGTTTCTGGGCACGAAAGCTTGTAGTTTTTGATCCAAACCCCTTCTTTGAAGCCTCAGCAAGCTAGTAGAATTGATCTTTGGCCTCGAATCGTCCTGGAAATTGGTTTTCAGATTTCACTTTTTTCACAAAAAACTCAAGTTTTGTTTCCTATGTATGGCACAGCTTGCAGTCAGTGAGCACGAGGGTTTCTTTGCTTGTATATGTATGAATGATTTAGGGTTGAAAACTTGATCAAAATCCATGCATTGATGTGAAAAAAGATTTGATTTGCAAACCATAATTTTTCAATCTTTTTTTCATGCTTTTTAGTTCTCAATCATATCCAATCAATTCCAATTCTTCCCTAATTTGATTTGCACGAAATATTGAAGATATTATATGCACAAAAAGATTTGAAATAGTAGGTTTAGTATTTCTCATGTATTTATTTTAATTTAAATGAATTATTAATAATAAAAATCCAAATAAATAAATAAAAATGAAGAAAAACTTCCCTTTGGGCCAAGTGGTCGTGCACATGCCTTGGATGATGAATTGTGGAAGAAAAATAGGCCCATTAGCAATTTTAGGTCATTTGAAGCAATGTTGACTTTTCAAAATATCCAAATATTTCCCAACTTCCACAAGGCATAACTTGCTCAATTTTTAAGCTTTGCTCATGTTCTTGGACATTTTGGAAAGGTATTTGAGTCCTCTAACCAATGCATGTGGGAATTGATTGGACCCTTGGCAACTTCATTTTCTTGATCAGAACCAAAACCCTAATTTTGACTGTTTAGGAGGCCCTTGAACTGTGCAACCCTTGGGGAGTTTTGAAGCTTGTCTTGACAATTTCTTGAAGAATATGGGAGGGCAAATTTTGGGGTACAACAGTTGCCCCTGTTCAATCTTCTTAGACCTGAGGATGCAGATTGGCTGACGTGCCTTTCGTAATCCGAAGGTGGAAGATGATTGAACACTAGAGTGCCCAGAAATTTGCGCTCACATAGTAGCAGTATGATGATGGAATGGGCTTATAGATGCCATTTAGAGGTTGTTGGATAGGATGATGGGCTTATAGATGCCATCTGGATGTTGATCGCATAAGAGATTCCTTAGCGAGAACTTGCGTACCTGCAAAAGAAGAATGAGTACCTGACATGTTGCAGGAGCTGGTTTTCAGATGCTTTGTATAGATGTGTCCTGACTGGTTACAGGAGCTGGATCTGGAGCTTCAAAAGATGATGAATGAACCAGGGGTGGTTACTACCTCAGCAGGAACGGTGAGAGAACCTTGGATGACCTTAACCTCAACAGCAATCGTTGAGAAAATCTTGGGATTACCACCTCCGCAGTATCGGGGAGAGGACCATAGGCGATTACAATCTCAATAGCAAACATTGAGAAAAACCTGGAATGGAATTATCGTCTCCGCAGAATTGGGGAGAGAACCATAGGAAATTATAATCTCAAAAGCAAACATTGAGAAAAACCTGGAATGGAATTATCATCTCCGCAGTATCGGGGAGAGAACCATAGGAAATTATAATCTCAAAAGCAATCATTGAGAAAAACCTGGAATGGAATTATCGTCTCCGCAGGATCGGGGAGAGAACCATAGGCAATTATAATCTCAATAGCAATCATTGAGAAAAACCTGGAATGGAATTATCGTCTCCGCAGCATTGGGGAGAGAACCATAGGAAATTATATTCTCAAAAGCAAACATTGAGAAAAACCTGGAATGGAATTATCGTCTCCGCGGCATTGGGGAGAGAACCATAGGAAATTATAATCTCAAAAGCAATCATTGAGAAAAACCTGGAATGGAATTATCGTCTCCGCAGGATCGGGGAGAGAACCATAGGCAATTATAATCTCAATAGCAAACATTGAGAAAAACCTGGAATGGAATTATCGTCTCCGCAGGATCGGGGAGAGAACCATAGGAAATTATAATCTCAAAAGAAAACATTGAGAAAAACCTGGAATGGAATTATCGTCTCCGCAGGATCGGGGAGAGAACCATAGGCAATTATAATCTCAATAGCAAACATTGAGAAAAACCTGGAATGGAATTATCGTCTCCGCAGGATCGGGGAGAGAACCATAGGCAATTATAATCTCAATAGCAAACATTGAGAAAAACCTAGAATGGAATTATCGTCTCCGCATGATCGGGGAGATAACCATAGGAAATTATAATCTCAAAAGCAATCATTGAGAAAAACCTTTGATAACTTCTACTGAGTCTTCATCAGAAAAATCTGTTTGGGGTCGATTTAGCTGGACTAGAGAAGGCCTTGGACTGGATAAGAAATCTTTGGAGTCGATTAACTGAACCGGTCTAGGTCTTGGAATGTCTTCAACTGGGTCTTTATCAGAAAAATCTGTTTGGGGTCGATTTAACTGGACCAGAGAAGGCCTTTGACTGGATAATAACCAGAGAAACCTTTGGAGTCGATTTAACTGAACCAGGTAAGGTCTTAGAGTTTTGAAATATGATTGAGAATTTAGCTGAATCCTTCCTGAAAGGTAAAGGTCAGTCATATGCAATGCATGATATGGACCAAGCAATGATGTTCTCAACATAAATGAGATTTGTAAGATATGATGCGTCTATGCATGCTATAATGATGTATGTGATGTTTAGGAATGTATGCTTTCGTCTAGGAAAGTAAATCCTTGACGGGCGCCGGGAAGTCATATCCTGGGCTGATGTTGAAGAATAGATTTCGCTTCCGCTGGGGATGATAGCTGCAAGAATACCGGTAGGAGAAGATAACTCCGTTGGGGAATAAACTTGGCGAATGGAATAACTCTGCGGGGGGAAAAGTACCCTGACGATCTTGCTGGGAAGCGATACTCTGTGGGGAGAGAGATACTTTGTTGAGTGTTGATAATACCTTGCTGGGGATACTCTTTGCTGTGTTGGAAGTGCCGATAGACTTCGCTGGGGATAAGAAAGAAATGTGTTGACGACGACCTTTCCGTGGCTTTTGGCTGAGGATAACCCAGTTATATCCTGGTAGGGAAATAACTCTTTGAATAAAGCCGGACGACGCGTTCGTGTTCTGCGAGGATAAGCTTCCAGAATTTACTGGGGATAAGCTTACTGCTTGGGGAGATGAATTCCAACTTCCCTGGGGAAACTGGATTGGACTCTCTTGGGGAAGTTTTGAATTGCGGGGGAAGTGATTCCTTTGAGTATTGGTACGCCGCCGGGGAACAATCTTTAGACCAAGACTGCCGGGGATGCTTGTTATGAATATGTATGCTGCTGGGGAGATGTTGAGATCCACTGGAGGATACCCAACTTCCTTAAGGCCTGATAATATAACTTGGAGAGAGTGTACTGACTGCTTACTCTCTGGGGAATTAGGATATCTGGTTATGTTCTTTAGCTGAACCTACTTTGATACCTTGGAGGACAGAACAATTAGATTGCTTAGACAACTCTTTATTGCCCCCGTTCTTAATGTTACCTGTAATTAATCCTTTGTTTCGTATGCAAATATTCATGAGTTAGCAAATTATTGTCAATGCATATATCACAGATTGAACCTTGGACGTTCTTCGCAAAACAAAACAGAAAAACAATTGGCACTTTTAACTGAAAAGTATACTTGTATTGATTTTTGAATGGCCTGAAAATAGGCGTTTTGTGTACAAGAGGCTGACGTCCTAGTAAGAGAACACCGCCGAACAAGAGAGTTTATACAAATTTTTGTACAAGAGAAAATAAAACAGCTGCGTGAAATGAATGATCCCACTGGGTTTCAACTCTGCTATTGTCTTTATAACTCCGAGCGTCTCATCACTTGATGACCTTGGTTGGAGGTGAAGCTGACTGATCGATGTTGTCTGAACTTGATATAGATACCGGATTCTGGATGCAAAGTGATCCAATGAGACATAGTATTACGCTTTTATCCCTAATTTTTGCCTGGACCGCCCTTTCGGGTTTTCAGTCCACCGGGATACCCATTTTTGCCCAAGCCGCCTTTTCAGGTTTTCGACTTGCCGGGTGTACAGATTTTTTTTCATTTCATCCCTTCATTTTGCCCGAACCCTTTTGGTTCGCCAGGAAGCCCTAATTTTTGCCTAGGCATGTCAGCCTAGCGGGTCTTTTTTCATGCGTAGTATCTTTTTACTATGTCTGCATTGGCGGGGTGAGGAAGGTCGTAACCATCCATGTTGGTTAGAATCATGGCTCCTCCTGAGAACACATGTTTAACCACAAATGGCCCTTCGTATGTAGGAGTCCATTTGCCCCTTGGATCACTCTGAGGAAGGATGATTCGCTTGATTACCAGATCCCCAACTTGATACTCCTGTGGTCTGACCTTTTTGTTAAATGCCCTGATCATCCGTTTCTGATACGTCTGACCATGACAGATAGCAGCAAGTCTTTTTTCATCAATAAGGTTTAACTGATCAAGTCGTGTCTGGATCCAATCATCTTCGTTCAGATTTGCATCCTTCATTATCCGGAGAGAGGGTATTTGCACTTCGATCGGTAAGACTGCCTCCATACCATAAACCAAAGAGAAAGGAGTTGCCCCGGTTGACGTCCTAGCTGAGGTACGGTACCCATGTAGAGCGAACGGTAACATCTCATGCCAATCTTTATAAGTCACTGTCATCTTCTGCACGATTTTCTTGATATTTTTATTTGCTGCTTCTACAGCCCCATTCATCTTCGGTCTATAAGGAGAAGAATTGTGGTGCTGTATTTTGAACTGCTCGCAGAGCTCAGTGATCATCTTGTTATTCAGATTGGTACCGTTGTCTGTAATGATCCTCTCTGGGACGCCGTACCGACAGATCAGATTATGCCGAATGAACCGTGCCACAACAGTCTTGGTTACCGTAGCATAGGATGCTGCTTCAACCCACTTTGTAAAATAATCAATCGCCACTAGGATGAAGCGATGCCCATTAGATGCCGTAGGTTTAATCTCACCGATCATGTCTATGCCCCACATTGCAAACGGCCAAGGCGCAGTCAGAACATTCAGGGGAACTGGAGGAACATGCACCTTGTCTGCATAAATCGTGCACTTATGGCATGTCCTGGAATGTTGGTAACAGTCAGCTTCCATTGTGGACCAGTAATACCCTGCCTGAAGGATCTTCTTTGCCATTGTATGTCCACTGGAATGTGTACCAAAGGTCCCTTTATGTAGCTCTTCCATGATCCTTTCTGCTTCAGTCTTATCCACACAACGCGGTAAGGTTGAATCATGGTTTCGCTTGTACAAGACGCCGTTGCTAAGGAAGAACTTTGCTGCGAATCTTCTCAGGAACTTCTTATCATTGATAGAGGCACCTTCAGGGTATTCCTGAGTTTCCAGATATCTCTTCACCTCATGGTACCAAGGCTTCTCAGTCACCAATTCAGTCTCGAGATCGCAGCAGTATGCCGGTTCGTCCAGTTTCCAGATGATGATCCGGGGAGCCTCATTATCCAATTTAACTTTGAACATAGAAGCCATTGTAGCTAACGCGTCCGCCAGCTGATTCTCTTCTCTCGGAAAGTGTTCAAAGGTTATCTTCGTGAAGTGGGGGATCAAGGTCAACACACATTCTCTGTAAGGAATAAGATTCGGATGTTTCGTATCCCACTCTCCTTTGATCTGATTGATCACAAGAGCGGAATCTCCGAAGACACTTAGAAACTTAATCCTTAGGTCGATCGCAGCTTGAAGACCCATGATGCACGCCTCATACTCTGCCATGTTGTTGGTGCAGTTGAAACATAGTCGGGCAGTTAGCGGAGTATGAGTGCCTTGAGGTGATATGATTATGGCGCCGATGCCGTTTCCCAAAGCGTTGGAGGCTCCGTCAAAGTGCATAGACCATCGGGATCCTTCCTCAGGTCCTTCATCCGGTCCATGTACTTCACAATCAGTTACTATCATGATGCTTTCATCTGGGAACTCGAAGTTCATTGACTGATAGTCATCTACGGCCTGATGTGCCAAGTGGTCTGCCAATACACTTCCCTTGATGGCTTTCTGGGTTGTATACTGAATGTCGTATTCCGTCAAGATCATTTTCCATCTTGCTATTCTCCCAGACAGAGCAGGCTTTTCGAATATGTACTTTATAGGATCCATCTTTGAGATCAACAAGGTAGTGTGAGTCAGCATATACTGTCTCAGCCGGCGAGCAGCCCATACCAAAGCGCAGCAAGTTTTCTCAAGCAGTGAGTATCGGGTCTCACAGTCGGTAAACTTTTTGCTAAGGTAATAAATGGCATGCTCTTTTCGGCCAGACTCGTCATGCTGCCCCAGCACACACCCCATTGAGTTATCGAGCACTGTCAGATATAGTATCAGAGGTCTCCCTTCAACCGGTGGCATAAGGATAGGTGGTTCTTGGAGATACTCCTTGATTCTGTCAAAAGCAGCCTGACATTCATCGTTCCAACGTACTACCTGATCTTTCTTCAGCAGCTTGAAGATTGGCTCACAGGTAGCAGTTAGGTGTGAGATGAAGCGAGCAATGTAATTCAGGCATCCTAAAAAGCCTCTGACCTCTTTCTCTGTCTTGGGAACCGGCATCTCTTGAATAGCTTTGACCTTGGCAGGGTCCACTTGAATTCCTTTATCACTGACCACGAAGCCTAGCAACTTTCCAGATCTTACCCCGAAGGTGCACTTGTTCGGGTTCAATCTCAGCTTGTACAGTTTCAACCGGTCAAACAACTTCTGCAGATGATCTAGGTGCTCTTCCTCAGTCTGGGACCTTACGATCATGTCGTCAACATACACTTCTATCTCATGATGGATCATGTCATGAAATAAAGCAACCATGGCGCGTTGGTAGGTTGCCCCAGCGTTCTTCAACCCGAATGGCATGACCTTGTAACAGAAGGTGCCCCACTGAGTAACAAATGTAGTCTTTTCCATGTCTTCAGGTGCCATCTTGATCTGATTGTAACCTGAAAAGCCATCCATGAAAGAGAACACCTTATGCTGAGCTGTATTGTCAACGAGGACATCAATGTGAGGTAGAGGGAAGTCATCTTTGGGGCTGGCCCTGTTCAGATCCCTGTAGTCGACACACATTCTGACCTTTCCATCCTTCTTTGGTACCGGCACCACATTAGCAACCCACTGAGGGTAAGAAGTCACTGCAAGAAACCCGACATCAAACTGCTTCATAACCTCGGCTTTGATCTTCTCAGACATCTCTGGACGCATACGGCGGACCTTTTGCTTAACCGGAGGGCAGTCTTCCTTAGTAGGCAAATGATGGACCACAATATCGGTATCCAACCCGGGCATGTCTTCGTAGGACCAGGCAAAGATCTCCATATAATCATGCAACATCTGAGTCAACCGTTGCTTCACGCTGAGCTCTAGGTTGGCACCAATCTTTACCTCTTTCCTGTCTGCCTCAGTACCCAAGTTTATTGTTTCCACTGGCTCTTCATGGGGTTGAATTGCCCTCTCTTCCTGAAGTAACAGTCTTGCAAGCTCGCCAGGCACTTCGCAATCATCTTCACCTTCGTCTTCGGCTAAGTTGATCGGATTTTCGAAGTCATAACTGGCAGTAGCAGAGTCGTTACCATTGAGATCCAGAGTGGATTGAAACCTGTATGAGTGAGTGTGTGTGTGTAAATACAGCTGTTTTGAAATATATGTAAAGGAAAGAAAGACAGGAAAGGAGCATAAAGTTTGCAATGCGAGAAAACGTCCAAGATTTTCATTCATGATATATGAAATGACAATTTATATGCCCTCACAAATAAAACCACGGTGCCTCGGGTAAGACACCGGGCTGTATAGTTTATTTATTGTTTATTACAAATAACGAAACAAAGAAATTTATTACTGCGTCACAAAGGTAACAGGAGTATGGTCTTTGGCAATCCAATTGGTCAATCCGCCTTCAGTTGTCGGGTAGATCCAGCTATTGAATTCTGCTTCATCCACTTCGTTGTCTTCCCCAACAGCATTCACTCCTGGATTTGTAATGAACACAGGAGGTCTTCTGGTCTTCGCCTTCCGCATAGCTTTCTGACCTTCTGCAGTAAAACCCAGCCCAAATTTGTCAGTTTTTTGTGTAAAGTCTGGAAGCCTGCCCCAGTTAGCATATTCACCTTTTTGAACCACAGCCCGGGCATCCTTCAGGGAAGCCATCTTCAAAGGAACATTCTCCTCGACAGCTGTTTCTGCTGCTGCTGAAATTGGAAGCACCTCCTCGAAATGCTGAAAGGGGGTTTCAATAAACTCCCCATCCATCTCAATGTATCTGAAGGAATTCAGGTGGCTTACCATATACTCCTCCTCTCCTTGCACAGTGACGATCTTCCCTCTGACAGGGTACTTCAGCTTCTGGTGCAAGGTAGAGGTCACTGCCCCAGCTTTATGGATCCAAGGTCGACCCAGTAGACAAGAGTACGATGGACGGATATCCATCACATAAAATGTAGAGTCAAACACCTGAGAACCCACACGAATGGGAATGTCAACCTCTCCATGAACCATCCTTTTTGAACCGTCAAAGGCCCTGACGATGATATTGCTGGGTTTCAGTTCCAGGCCTTCGCAATCTAAACGGTCTAAAGCCTTATTGGGTAGCACGTTCAAGGACGAACCAGTATCCACCAATACATGTGCCAGAGTAGTGCCCCTGCATTCGATAGAGACATGCAGGGCATCATTGTGGTCTCTTCCCTTCGCAGTCAGGTCAGCATCTGAGAAACCCAAGCCATTGTCTGCTGTCAGATTTGCTACGCAGTCAGTGAACTGGACTGCAGATGTCTCCTGTGGCACATGGGCCGTCTTGAGAAATGAGATTAAGGCCTTAGCATGGGCCTCGGAGCACAGCAATAAAGAGAGCATGGAGATTTTGGAGGGCGTATGCCCCAGCTGTTCGACGATGTTGAAGTCACTCTTCTTTATTATTTTTAAAATTTCCTCCATCTCTTGTTGGGAGGCCTCAGTAGTCGTAGGTATAGGTGCCTCCATCTGGGCAGGCTCAACTTCAATTCCTTTGCCCCGAGCATTGGATGACTCGGCAGCAGGAGAAGCAAAAGGAACAGGTACACTTGTAGGTGTTATAAGGAGGGGTTTTCGAGTAGCAGGCGGTGCAATGTCGGCGAGAAGAGCCTGCCACTGCGGGTGACTTTGGCTGGGCCAGTGATATCACAGATGCTGGCGCCAGTGTTGAATTCTTGTTTGATCCCATTCACATATATGTCTGCCCCATAGTGCCAGGGGACAGCTTTATCAGATACGTAGGGAAGAGGCCCCGGAACAGTGATAACAACAGGTGCGACAATCATGATTTGAACAGGCTTCTTCGGGAGAGCCTTGATTGGATTATTGAAGATGGTAACCACAGAAACTTCTTCTACCGGGACCAACTAAACAACAGACTTCTTAAACAGAATTTCCTTGCTATCCATTAGGCTTTGGATGCCTAACTTCAGCAAGGGACAACCAGATAGGGAAACAGCACAGAACAGGCAACCCTCACTACAACCCGGAAATAAACCGGCCAGCAGCAGGTTCTTCTTGACAGTCATTAAGGGAGTGGCCAGATCCTCCACAGAAACAGCGTAAACATCTTCGTCAACAGCATTTACTCCATGCTGGGGCATAGGAGCAGTAACCACATTCGGCCTCTCAGGCGCTTCAAACTGTATCTCCTTTGCGTCAATAAGGTCTTGCACCTTATTCCTTAATGCCCAACAGTCATCAGTGGAATGCCCCGGGCTATCGGAGTGATAAGCACAGCGGGCATTTGGGTTGTATTTAGGAGATGAAGTATTTGGAAACTTCGGAGCCTCTCTAACGGTTACTAAGTTGGTTGAGAGCAACTGTGGTAAGATCTGCGACAAGGTCATACTCAAACGGGTGAATTCCCTTCTGGGTCTCTCAGCCCTTTGAGGATTGGTTGGCCGAGGAGCGGCAGCAGGCTTAGCAATCATTACCGCACTGACAGATTGGCGGCGCTCAGATCTCTCTGGTCTCTTGGGACCGTATACAGCACTAGCCTCCTTCTTGAAGGGTTTCTTCTCAGAACTAGACGATGCACCCTTCGGAATCTTACCAGACTTTAACCCAGCCTCAATTCTCTCTCCAGTCAGAATCAGATCAGTGAACCCTGCAGACGAATTCCCGATAAGATGGTTGAAAAATGGCCCAGATAGGGTCCCCAAGAACATGTCTACCAATTCCCGATCAGTCAACGGTGGCTGCACCCTGCCAGCCAGGTCTCTCCACTTCTGAGCGTACTCTTTAAAACCTTCACTTGAACCTAATGACATACCCTGGAGCTGGGTACGTGTAGGGGCAAGGTCGGCATTATATTGATACTGCTTATAGAAAGCAGTAGCCAACTCCTCCCAGTTACGAACCTTGGTCCCATCCAGCTGATAGAACCATTCGAGATGAGTCCCTGAAAGACTCTCCTGGAAGAAGTGGATCCACAAATTCTTATCCGCTGAGTACGGTTGAATCTTCCGAACATAGGACCTGAGATGTAGCTTGGGACAAGATGCCCCGTCGTACTTAGCAAAAGATGGTGCTTTGAACTTATGAGGAATAATCACACCAGTGGACAAACCCAAATCTCCAAAATCCAGCCCAGGTACCTGTTGGATCTCCATAGCATTCAACCTGTCTTCCAGCTGCTTGTAACGGTCTTCTGCCGGAGGATATTACTCTTCATCAAAATCAGTCTCGTTGTCGGAGACTACCGGACTAGGACCTTTTTCTGCTTGAGGAGTACTCTTGCCAATGGAAGAACCAGCCTCTTCATTCTGCAAAGTGTTGCCAAACCTTTGGCCCGAGCTAAACAGAACAGTTCTTCTCTTCTTCTTCTTCTCCTTCTTCAGGAGCAGAGCCTTCAGCTCTTCTTGGCCTTGAGCCAAACCCTTGATTAGTTCCTGAAATTGCGCATTCTGCGCCTGAAGAGCCTTGATGGATGTCTTAGTTGATGATGAGTCAGGATTCATGATGCTGAAATAAACAGCGAAGAACTGTAAGAAACCTGAAAAGAAGAAACCTGCTATGCACATGATGAATGGAATGCGTATGATTTATGTTTTCAAAGACAATCGGGAATCAACTTTGTAAACAAAAAGGAACACACTTCATTAGATTCAACTTTGAAACTGAAATTATTCAACAGGTTGCCCTTGGACGTTACATGAAAGGAAATACTGAAAAGGGAAATAAAACTGTAAAAGAACATCCAGAGCTCCTTATTGATCCCATGGTCTCCTCTTCTCAGTATGGATGTAGGCATTCAGAGCTCTCTCATTCTCCAACTGCTTTGTCAGCTTCTGGATTTTTAATTCCTGCTCGTTGAACTTTTCCCGGTAAGAATCCCGCTCTTCCCGCAGTTGCGACCAAGATCTCTTTAATGTCTCATAATCAGTAGGTATCTGAGGAGGAAGGACAGTTGGAGGAACACCATCTTTGTCAGGACACTCAAGAATGATGGGTCTGACAGCTTCATACGGCATACCTAACTTCTGAGCACGGATGCGAACCCATTTGTAGTAGGCTTCCATAGGTAAAGAAGTCTTTGGCCCTAACTCCTGTGGGTCAGCTTTATGAACTTTGTCCCAAGCCTTGATGAACTTACGACGCAGCTCGTCACTATCCGCCTGAAACTCAAAACTGATGTGAGGCACCAACATCTCATGGGGGCCTGCTCTTCTTGCTCTTCCAAACTGACGGAGTGCTAGACATGGATTGTAAGAGATCCCTCCTTGGGTACCAATCAGAGGAACATTAGGGTATTCCCCGCATCGATCAATAATAGCTATCTCATCCAAACCTCTGCAAGTCCAAATGATGTCTTTGTCGGTGAGAGACATTAACCTGTGAGCCCAACCTCTTCCTTCTTGGTTCTTCAGTACGAACTTGGGGAGGTGCGAAATAAACCACCTCACCAACAAAGGGATACATCACCATAGGGTTCCTCGTCTTCGGGTAGTACGAGCATGAAGTTGTTGCAAGATGTCACCCAAGAGAGTGGGCACCGGATTCTGAGACATAAAGATCCTTATGGCAGTGACACTGATGAAGTTGTCAGGATTAGGAAACAAGACTAACCCATAGATTAGGAGAGCCAAGATGTCTTCATATGCCCTAAAGTCCAGGTCATTCCAGAAACTGTTAGCTTTACCAATCAGAAACTTGGCCAAGAAACCCTTAACTCCGCTTCTAGTTACCCAGTTGTCTGTTACCTCTTGATGGGTCAAAGGAAGAGCTGCAGCAACATCCTCAAGTCTGAGGGTCTTTTCCCAACCAGTGAAGGGAGTCTGATCCAAGATAGGGATACCAAGCAAAT
Organism: Vicia faba; assembly: GCA_948472305.1. NCBI lineage: Eukaryota > Viridiplantae > Streptophyta > Magnoliopsida > Fabales > Fabaceae > Vicia > Vicia faba. Next base: position 592,696,106 of record OX451739.1, on the reverse strand, counting down.
CAGAGAACTCTTCCAGGGTAGGGACCAGCTGGAAGTCTTGAAAGGTGAAGCACTGGTACAGAGGGTCATAGAACTGGGTTAGAACACTCATCAACTGTTGATCCCGCTTTGCAGTGACTAAACTGAGAAGAGAACCATGCCTCTGAATGAAGGAAGTGGTATTTGGAATTCTGCTAACCAACTCATCAAGCAACTCAGGTGAACGAACAAAGTTAAACCGGATAGTATTCCTTCGCACAGGCATCATAATGTCCTACAAAATAGAGCAAAGGTGAAACCCTCTTGTCTTTGAAATGGTCAGTCCTTATGCAGGATGCATGCAATGCTCATGATGTTATGATGTTATGATAAAGCACACCACAAATAGATACAAAGGCAAACATGGTAAGGCACACAAGTCACACAAGGCAAGCCCTTAAAGTTTAGGCCAGCATGAGGTCTAGGTACTACCCTCTTTCAGTTTGTTGGTTCATACCTGTCCTATCAAAGTAACCGGGTTCTTAGAGGATCCCAATATCATTGACTACCCTCAATCGGTCATAACTCCAGCGTCGCAATCTTTTCTTGCGGCCAGAACCATCACGAGAGTTTAGCCTCAATGGGCGTAGCATACTGCTACAATTCTAAAGGCCAAGTTGTGTCAATTAAGGTTCTAAGGTTGTTGGTGCTTAATGACTCCTTAGAAGACCCATATTCTCCTCGTTGCAACACAAGGGATATCGGTACAGACCAAGGTGCCACACCAACGTAGCCACTGCTTCACCCGTGTCGGTCTACGCCGGACAGGTCCCTCACAGCTTATGCTACCTAAACAGGGTATCCCCAGATCCGGGTTAGGATCTATGTAACTCCCATGCAACCCACAAATTTAAAGCAGACAAGTCAATACAATTGAAAACACAGTTATGAACTAACCCTAAGGTACACCTCACTTTAAGTTTAGGTCCCCAGCAGAGTCGCCAGTTCTGTGATCGGTGGATCTGGAACTGACTGTTTAACGCTGGTTCGCGAAATGTCGCGGTAAGCAAGAGTCGCCACCGTCTTTTATTTTCTCCAAATGGAAAGGACAAAAGCACAGAAAAATTCCTTAAAGAGATTGCTCTCGGTTCGGGAGGTAGGTTATAGAAAGGGAAGGTGTTAGCACCCTTTCTATCCATGGTTATCCATGGGCTCTTAGATACTTGCTCACTTGCGTTTTCAAAAGGTTTGTTTGCTTTTTAACTGTGGGTTTTAAAAAGTTTCTTTGAAAATTCCAGTTCGACTCTTGTATCGGTCCTCAAGAGTGTTTGAAAAAATGCTTTCGAAAGCTTTTTGAAAAGGTGTCGGTGTGAAAAGTATTTTTGAATTTTGTTTTGAAATTAGAGCAAGTTTCTAGAGTCGTTTACCTACCCTAAGGAATTCGTCTGTGTAAATGTCCTTTAAAGTAGTGCCATCCCACCATTGAGAGGTAGGTAGCACCACCGTTGGAGGTGTTCGGGTCAATTCGACGTTCGGGACATGGTGATCACCAGAGCAATGGGAAGACACCTTAGAAGCTACCCTCATGCCAGGTTCCCAGATCATGAGGACTTACTAAGACATCCTCTACTCGACGATCACCTTTCGAGGCAAGGCAACAGTGAGGTGTACCCTAGGGGTGGTGTGTGATTTGTGTGTCGTTTTCAGATATTTTTGTCTTTTGTCATGTTATTGGTGATCTAGCGTTTGTTTTTATTTTTGTCCATTCATTCTTTCATGCCTTTATTAACATTTAAAAATTGCGGAAAGTAAAAGATTCTAAGCTATTACAAAAGGCGCGGGTCCACATCGCCAAAGTTTCCAGAACCCGATTTGATAGAAAATAAAGAAATAATGAAAAGTAAAGTGCGAGAAATTAATTTACAAGGCCTTGGGAGAGATACATAAATATTAAACGAAAAAGAAATAAACACGCGAATTAAATAAGAATTAAAACGAGGGCGTTGGACCCTTTTTGCAAAATTAAATTAAATGATGGAATTAATTAATTAAAAAAAGACAAGAAATTGTTTTTTGGTATTTTTTGGTTTTAATGAAAAAGAATTAATCATGCTAACCCTAATTCTACAATTTTTATTTTATTATGAAAACATGTTAAAGTTTTAACCTAAAATTAACCCTAATTAATTTACATGCAATTTAATTACAAAAATAAGTAATAATAAATATTTAATTATTATGAAAGAAAATAAAATAAAAAAAAGGATAAAAAATTAATTAAACCCTAATTCTACCAATTTTTAGGTTTTTATTATGAAAATATTATAGTTAAAACTAATTTAATCCTAAAATTAATTAATGTAATTTATTTGCAAAAATACTAAAATAAAATATTTATTATTTTTTCATCTTTTCTGATTTTTTTATTGTTTTTGTGTTTTTTATGAAAATAATAATTAAATTACAAGGATTAATAAAAGGAATAATAATTAAAAATAAAAAGAATGAAAAAAAGAAAGATATTGCAAACCTCAGGGGGGTGTTGTCCCCAGTTGTGAGGTTTTTCTTTAGCAATTTGGGCCCATCAACCTTGGCCTCTTTGACTTTCGCCACTAGGGTGTGAGGTGGTTGACTGCAGTCCATGGTGTGCCTCAGATTGTGGCCATTGATTGAATCTCCATAGGCACGTGGATGGCCAGATGTGGTGAACATAGTGAACCTTCAGCGTTGAACCTACATAGGAACATTAAATAGAAAATAATATGAAAGGGGGTGAGGACCTGGGGCTCGAACCCAGGTCTTGAACATTACCAACCAAGCGCTTCACCACTGCTCCACTCAACGCGTTTTGTATATTAGATATCAAACAATTAATATAAAATAAAACTAAACATTAATGATGTTTTAGCGCGAAATTTTGAACAGACCAACCAACGCTCGCCACTTCATCGTCTTCCTCACGTCTTCGTTCTTCCTGAAATAACAAAAAAGAATGGCAACGGTTTTTCAAACGTTCCCATAGGCACCCTATTAAAAAATAGCGATTAGCCCAGGGATGCTCATAAATTGAGCGCGAGGGTGGCCTATTGATCGTCCAAGCATGCTGGTTGTGTTTATGGCATCGTGGTGTTCCAATTTTGCTGTATTCAAAAACCCCCAATTCAAAGCTTCATAAACCCTAAATATTGTTAATGGTAAATCTTCATATAGGGCATAAAAAAAATTAAACTATTGGGTTAGCATTAGAATCAAACAATGAACATGAATCAAGCGTTAAAAATTACAAAAGATGCATGAATTGAGATGCACGAGTATGAATTTTTTTCTGTACAGGTGAGATTGCTCTCACGTTTCTGGGCACGAAAGCTTGTAGTTTTTGATCCAAACCCCTTCTTTGAAGCCTCAGCAAGCTAGTAGAATTGATCTTTGGCCTCGAATCGTCCTGGAAATTGGTTTTCAGATTTCACTTTTTTCACAAAAAACTCAAGTTTTGTTTCCTATGTATGGCACAGCTTGCAGTCAGTGAGCACGAGGGTTTCTTTGCTTGTATATGTATGAATGATTTAGGGTTGAAAACTTGATCAAAATCCATGCATTGATGTGAAAAAAGATTTTATTTGCAAACCATAATTTTTCAATCTTTTTTTCATGCTTTTTAGTTCTCAATCATATCCAATCAATTCCAATTCTTCCCTAATTTGATTTGCACGAAATATTGAAGATATTATATGCACAAAAAGATTTGAAATAGTAGGTTTAGTATTTCTCATGTATTTATTTTAATTTAAATGAATTATTAATAATAAAAATCCAAATAAATAAATAAAAATGAAGAAAAACTTCCCTTTGGGCCAAGTGGTCGTGCACATGCCTTGGATGATGAATTGTGGAAGAAAAATAGGCCCATTAGCAATTTTAGGTCATTTGAAGCAATGTTGACTTTTCAAAATATCCAAAAATTTCCCAACTTCCACAAGGCATAACTTGCTCAATTTTTAAGCTTTGCTCATGTTCTTGGACATTTTGGAAAGGTATTTGAGTCCTCTAACCAATTCCTTTGGTCCCATGTCATTTTGATTTACCAATCTCAAGTTATGGTCTTTGACTTAAAGTCCCTTTTTGTTGACTTTTGAAAATGACCTAAAATGTTGAAATTGATAACTTTTTGTGAGAGCATTTCTTGGACTTGAAGTATGAAGAGGAGTTGTAGGAAATGTCTTTCTCTTCAAAATGAGCTTTGGATGGAATTTTTCTGATAATCCATGTGAAAGTTATGCCCTGGTCAATTTACAGTTGACTTTTTCAGCTGTCCAAATAAGGAAACTTTTGCATCTTGATGATTTTTGAGCCAAGCTTTGAGAATCATGATCAAGCATTGATCAAATGATGTTTGTGGCTTCAAAATGAGATGTTGACCAAAAATTTGAACTTTTGACTGTCAAATGACCATTTTGCCCCTATAGTTGACTGTAGTGCAATTAGGGTTTTGACTGTGCAATTTTGTGCTGAAAGTCTTGAAACTTGATATGAGGATGCTTGACCATATTTATTGGCATGTGGGAATTGATTGGACCCTTGGCAACTTCATTTTCTTGTTCAGAACCAAAACCCTAATTTTGACTGTTTAGGAGGCCCTTGAACTGTGCAACCCTTGGGGAGTTTTGAAGCTTGTCTTGACAATTTCTTGAAGAATATGGGAGGGCAAATTTTGGGGTACAACAGTTGCCCCTGTTCAATCTTCTTAGACCTGAGGATGCAGATTGGCTGACGTGCCTTTCGTAATCCGAAGGTGGAAGATGATTGAACACTAGAGTGCCCAGAAATTTGCGCTCACATAATAGCAGTATGATGATGGAATGGGCTTATAGATGCCATTTAGAGGTTGTTGGATAGGATGATGGGCTTATAGATGCCATCTGGATGTTGATCGCATAAGAGATTCCTTAGCGAGAACTTGCGTACCTGCAAAAGAAGAATGAGTACCTGACATGTTGCAGGAGCTGGTTTTCAGATGCTTTGTATAGATGTGTCCTGACTGGTTACAGGAGCTGGATCTGGAGCTTCAAAAGATGATGAATGAACCAGGGGTGGTTACTACCTCAGCAGGAACGGTGAGAGAACCTTGGATGACCTTAACCTCAACAGCAATCGTTGAGAAAATCTTGGGATTACCACCTCCGCAGTATCGGGGAGAGGACCATAGGCGATTACAATCTCAATAGCAAACATTGAGAAAAACCTGGAATGGAATTATCGTCTCCGCAGCATTGGGGAGAGAACCATAGGAAATTATAATCTCAAAAGCAAACATTGAGAAAAACCTGGAATGGAATTATCATCTCCGCAGTATCGGGGAGAGAACCATAGGAAATTATAATCTCAAAAGCAATCATTGAGAAAAACCTGGAATGGAATTATCGTCTCCGCAGGATCGGGGAGAGAACCATAGGCAATTATAATCTCAATAGCAATCATTGAGAAAAACCTGGAATGGAATTATCGTCTCCGCAGCATTGGGGAGAGAACCATAGGAAATTATATTCTCAAAAGCAAACATTGAGAAAAACCTGGAATGGAATTATCGTCTCCGCAGCATTGGGGAGAGAACCATAGGAAATTATAATCTCAAAAGCAATCATTGAGAAAAACCTGGAATGGAATTATCGTCTCCGCAGGATCGGGGAGAGAACCATAGGCAATTATAATCTCAATAGCAAACATTGAGAAAAACCTGGAATGGAATTATCGTCTCCGCAGGATCGGGGAGAGAACCATAGGAAATTATAATCTCAAAAGCAAACATTGAGAAAAACCTGGAATGGAATTATCGTCTCCGCAGGATCGGGGAGAGAACCATAGGCAATTATAATCTCAATAGCAAACATTGAGAAAAACCTGGAATGGAATTATCGTCTCCGCAGGATCGGGGAGAGAACCATAGGCAATTATAATCTCAATAGCAAACATTGAGAAAAACCTGGAATGGAATTATCGTCTCCGCAGGATCGGGGAGAGAACCATAGGAAATTATAATCTCAAAAGCAATCATTGAGAAAAACCTTTGATAACTTCTACTGAGTCTTCATCAGAAAAATCTGTTTGGGGTCGATTTAGCTGGACTAGAGAAGGCCTTGGACTGGATAAGAAATCTTTGGAGTCGATTAACTGAACCGGTCTAGGTCTTGGAATGTCTTCAACTGGGTCTTTATCAGAAAAATCTGTTTGGGGTCGATTTAACTGGACCAGAGAAGGCCTTTGACTGGATAATAACCAGAGAAACCTTTGGAGTCGATTTAACTGAACCAGGTAAGGTCTTAGAGTTTTGAAATATGATTGAGAATTTAGCTGAATCCTTCCTGAAAGGTAAAGGTCAGTCATATGCAATGCATGATATGGACCAAGCAATGATGTTCTCAACATAAATGAGATTTGTAAGATATGATGCGTCTATGCATGCTATAATGATGTATGTGATGTTTAGGAATGTATGCTTTCGTCTAGGAAAGTAAATCCTTGACGGGCGCCGGGAAGTCATATCCTGGGCTGATGTTGAAGAATAGATTTCGCTTCCGCTGGGGATGATAGCTGCAAGAATACCGGTAGGAGAAGATAACTCCGTTGGGGAATAAACTTGGCGAATGGAATAACTCTGCGGGGGGAAAAGTACCCTGACGATCTTGCTGGGAAGCGATACTCTGTGGGGAGAGAGATACTTTGTTGAGTGTTGATAATACCTTGCTGGGGATACTCTTTGCTGTGTTGGAAGTGCCGATAGACTTCGCTGGGGATAAGAAAGAACTGTGTTGACGACGACCTTTCCGTGGCTTTTGGCTGAGGATAACCCAGTTATATCCTGGTAGGGAAATAACTCTTTGAATAAAGCCGGACGACGCGTTCGTGTTCTGCGAGGATAAGCTTCCAGAATTTACTGGGGATAAGCTTACTGCTTGGGGAGATGAATTCCAACTTCCCTGGGGAAACTGGATTGGACTCTCTTGGGGAAGTTTTGAATTGCGGGGGAAGTGATTCCTTTGAATATTGGTACGCCGCCGGGGAACAATCTTTAGACCAAGACTGTCGGGGATGCTTGTTATGAATATGTATGCTGCTGGGGAGATGTTGAGATCCACTGGAGGATACCCAACTTCCTTAAGGCCTGATAATATAACTTGGAGAGAGTGTACTGACTGCTTACTCTCTGGGGAATTAGGATATCTGGTTATGTTCTTTAGCTGAACCTACTTTGATACCTTGGAGGACAGAACAATTAGATTGCTTAGACAACTCTTTATTGCCCCCGTTCTTAATGTTACCTGTAATTAATCCTTTGTTTCGTATGCAAATATTCATGAGTTAGCCAATTATTGTCAATGCATATATCACAGATTGAACCTTGGACGTTCTTCGCAAAACAAAACAGAAAAACAATTGGCACTTTTAACTGAAAAGTATACTTGTATTGATTTTTGAATGGCCTGAAAATAGGCGTTTTGTGTACAAGAGGCTGACGTCCTAGTAAGAGAACGCCGCCGAACAAGAGAGTTTATACAAATTTTTGTACAAGAGAAAATAAAACAGCTGTGTGAAATGAATGATCCCACTGGGTTTCAACTCTGCTATTGTCTTTATAACTCCGAGCGTCTCATCACTTGATGACCTTGGTTGGAGGTGAAGCTGACTGATCGATGTTGTCTGAACTTGATATAGATACCGGATTCTGGATGCAAAGTGATCCAATGAGACATAGTATTACGCTTTTATCCCTAATTTTTGCCTGGACCGCCCTTTCGGGTTTTCAGTCCACCGGGATACCCATTTTTGCCCAAGCCGCCTTTTCAGGTTTTCGACTTGCCGGGTGTACAGATTTTTTTTCATTTCATCCCTTCATTTTGCCCGAACCCTTTTGGTTCGCCAGGAAGCCCTAATTTTTGCCTAGGCATGTCAGCCTAGCGGGTCTTTTTTCATGCGTAGTATCTTTTTACTATGTCTGCATTGGCGGGGTGAGGAAGGTCGTAACCATCCATGTTGGTTAGAATCATGGCTCCTCCTGAGAACACATGTTTAACCACAAATGGCCCTTCGTATGTAGGAGTCCATTTGCACTTCGATCGGTAAGACTGCCTCCATACCATAAACCAAAGAGAAAGGAGTTGCCCCGGTTGACGTCCTAGCTGAGGTACGGTACCCATGTAGAGCGAACGGTAACATCTCATGCCAATCTTTATAAGTCACTGTCATCTTCTGCACGATTTTCTTGATATTTTTATTTGCTGCTTCTACAGCCCCATTCCTCTTCGGTCTGTAAGGAGAAGAATTGTGGTGCTGTATTTTGAACTGCTCGCAGAGCTCAGTGATCATCTTGTTATTCAGATTGGTACCGTTGTCTGTAATGATCCTCTCTGGGACGCCGTAACGACAGATCAGATTATGCCGAATGAACCGTGCCACAACAGTCTTGGTTATCGTAGCATAGGATGCTGCTTCAACCCACTTTGTAAAATAATCAATCGCCACTAGGATGAAGCGATGCCCATTAGATGCCGTAGGTTTAATCTCACCGATCATGTCTATGCCCCACATTGCAAACGGCCAAGGCGCAGTCAGAACATTCAGGGGAACTGGAGGAACATGCACCTTGTCTGCATAAATCTGCCACTTATGGCATGTCCTGGAATGTTGGTAACAGTCAGCTTCCATTGTGGACCAGTAATACCCTGCCCGAAGGATCTTCTTTGCCATTGTATGTCCACTGGAATGTGTACCAAAGGTCCCTTTATGTAGCTCTTCCATGATCCTTTCTGCTTCAGTCTTATCCACACAACGCAGTAAGGTTGAATCATGGTTTCGCTTGTACAAGACGCCGTTGCTAAGGAAGAACTTTACTACGAATCTTCTCAGGAACTTCTTATCATTGATAGAGGCACCTTCAGGGTATTCATGAGTTTCCAGATATCTCTTCACCTCATGGTACCAAGGCTTCTCAGTCACCAATTCAGTCTCGAGATCGCAGCAGTATGCTGGTTCGTCCAGTTTCCAAATGATGATCCGGGGAGCCTCATTATCCCATTTAACTTTGAACATAGAAGCCACTGTAGCTAATGCGTCCGCCAGCTGATTCTCTTCTCTCGGAAAGTGTTCAAAGGTTATCTTTGTGAAGTGGGGGATCAAGGTCAACACACATTCTCTGTAAGGAATAAGATTCGGATGTTTCGTATCCCACTCTCCTTTGATCTGATTGATCACAAGATCGGAATCTCCGAAGACACTTAGAAACTTAATCCTTAGGTCGATCGCAGCTTGAAGACCCATGATGCACGCCTCATACTCTGCCATGTTGTTGGTGCAGTTGAAACATAGCCGGGCAGTTAGCGGAGTATGAGTGCCTTGAGGTGATATGATTATGGCGCCGATGCCGTTTCCCAAAGCGTTGGAGGCTCCGTCAAAGTGCATAGACCATCGGGATCCTTCCTCAGGTCCTTCATCCGGTCCAGGTACTTCACAATCAGTTACTATCATGATGCTTTCATCTGGGAACTCGAAGTTCATTGACTGATAGTCATCTACGGCCTGATGTGCCAAGTGGTCTGCCAATACACTTCCCTTGATGGCTTTCTGGGTTGTATACTGAATGTCGTATTCCGTCAAGATCATTTGCCATCTTGCTATTCTCCCAGACAGAGCAGGCTTTTCGAATATGTACTTTATAGGATCCATCTTTGAGATCAACAAGGTAGTGTGAGTCAGCATATACTGTCTCAGCCGGCGAGCAGCCCATACCAAAGCGCAGCAAGTTTTCTCAAGCAGTGAGTATCGGGTCTCACAGTCGGTAAACTTTTTGCTAAGGTAATAAATGGCATGCTCTTTTCGGCCAGACTCGTCATGCTGCCCCAGCACACACCCCATTGAGTTGTCGAGCACTGTCAGATATAGTATCAGAGGTCTCCCTTCAACCGGTGAAGAAAGATCAATGATATTGAGATTCCCTCAAATTAGGGTTTTGATCTTTCATAAGGTCAAATCATCTTCTAAACATTGATGCCTCAAATTAGGTTTTTGATATTCATAAACACAATTGGACTTCTAATGCCTCAAATTAATTTCATGGTTCATTATAAACCTCCAAGAATATTCATGCCATGTTTTAAGTCTTGAATCACAAATTTGCTCAGTCAATTGACCAGATGACTGAAAAATTAGTTGTATTGGGTAAAAGGTCAACGGTTGTCAATCCACCGTCAAACTTCAATATTGTTTTGCCAATATCAACATTTTGAAGTCATATTCATCAATTGATAAAGTTTGTATCACAGTGTCTCAAGAAAAGCACTCAAATCATTAAAGGGGCAAAATCGTCAAAATTAGGGTTTTGACTGAGAATGACTAATTTTTTACTTTTGCCATAATACATGATCTAATAACTTGAATAATAATCTTAAGGACTAAAATACATCATTTTGACCTAATTGCATGACTCAATTCATTTCTGAAAGACCAAACCGTTGATAGTTGAAATTTGGTCAACTGATGAAAAGTCAATTGATACACCAAAGGTCAAACTTTGACTTTTTGATCAACATTGAATTTCAAAGATCAAAATCCATCAAGAATCAAAAAGTCAAGAAAAACCCATGAAAAGTCAAAGTTTTCAATACTTAGAAGTTTTCTGTTTTCTATACTTGATAATTTCATTACTTCATGCCAATTTTCCACCAAGATGCAAGATGATTCAAAGGAAATTTTAAACATGAGAGTTGTAGATATTTATGAGATCTACAACTTTGTATTAGAGGGCTCATATCCAAAAAATGCTTAGATTTTGAGTTATAAGCCCATGAAGTCATGCACTTTTTCTTAAACACTTAGTGAAATTTTGACCTAGTTTAGGCAGATTTTTGTCCCAACTTCTTGGCCATTTTTCACATAGTTCCAATTGGATTTTATAAAATTGGAAAACATGAAAGTTGTCGAGTATGTTTCAAGATTTCCAAAATGTTCAAGAACTTGAAGAGATCATTTTTGAGCTAGGAGAATCGAAGAGAAGAAGTTGGCATGATAAACTTGAATTACAAGGCATTTTCATGAAGAACACATAACCTAATCCCATAGCTATGCTGCATAAACTTGCTTTTTAGGCTTTCTAACTTGTAAATAACTCCATAATTAAATGTTTACATAATTGATTGAGCTATTATCCAAGTATTTGAGCCATTGTCCAAGATGATTTTCTATTTTTGGCACAAAGTTACCATTTCCATTCTTGTAAAGCAAGCTTTATGCACAAGTCAATGCATTGAGCCTCTCCCTTGTTTATTCTGATCACACTCCATTGTAAAGTGAAAAATAAACCTCCATGCACCCAACAAACTCAGACCATGCTTGTACTTGAACCTTGGAACTATGAATCTCCATTCAACTTGATTTCTCATTTTCAACCAAACCATAACATGTTATCTCAAAATTATGGTTACTTCAAGATGTCAAACCTCTTGCCTATAAATAGAGATGTCATTTGCAACCTAACACACGAATTCAAGAGCCCTAAAACTCACTCAAAATCCTTAGAACTCAGAGCTGCATCCAAGCCTCCATAACTTGTCATTTCTGGCCAAAAACTTCAATCTCATAATCCACTCGTGCGTTTTCCCTCTAAATCATTCTCAAAGCTTCTATACATCAAACATAATCCATCTGAACACCTGTTACAGTTCTGTAACTACATTTTCATCTTCTTCCAAACTCAAAACCAGAAGCCTTCACATTGACTTCTACAAGGAGTTCCAGCCACTCTTAACTCAAGCTAAGAACTGCATTAGCTTCCTAGAGGTCCAAGGAAGCTAACCAGATCATTCCAGCACCTTGAAGCAAGCTCAAACTTAAAACACGAATTACATTTTCAAGGTGAGTTTTGTGACTTTTGAACTCTTCATATAAGCATCATTTGGTTTCCATTTTCAAAGATAAAATGTAGACATCATAGCCCTGAAACTGACCATGTCCTTAGAATTCATTTACATTACTTGAGTAGTGAGAATTTTGAAGATGAACTTTCTGAGAAAATTAGGTTTTTATTTGGTACCAGTAAAATTCTCATTCATCTTTGATTTATTACTCATGAGCTTTATATGGTTGAATTCGTATTGAAAATGGAGCAAATTTAATGTTTACATTTTCTGATCTGGTTGAGAAATGAGGAAGTTACAAATTCAAAAATAGTGATGAAGAGGTTGGCACGAGGTTGAAGATGAAGTCACATTCAGGACTTGGTTTATTTTAAATTTAATTATTGTTGTTCTATACACGGATGAAACAGCCACCCCAGTGGCAGGATAAGTGCGCGTAAGGCATTACCCTATAAGGTCATGGGTTCGAACCCCAGGGACCTTTTGTTTTATTTTCTAACATTTCTTTATTTAATTTTTTTGAACAAAGGCGCGTTTGGGCCTCCCTCTCTTGGGTCTGACTATTTTTACTTTCCCATGCACCCTTGTTTACTTCATGATGCGCAGGCCCTTTTTTTTTATTTTGTCTATTTATTTTTTTATCTAAACAAAAAAGACTTGGGCCTAGAAACAAAAATTGCTTTACTTTTAAACCACCTATTTCATTTTTAAACCTCCCCCTAACTTTTGTTTCACATTTTGTTTTTATTTTTTGTTTTTTCATTCTTGTTATTATTATTATCTAATTAAAAAAATACCAAAAAATATTTTGTTTAATACTTAGACTAATTTTTTATTTTACTTGATTTTCCTTAAACTTAAAACCCTAAAAAATGTTTTCTTAACAGATTTAATTTCTTTTCTTAATTAAATTAATTTAGACTTAGTTTTATTTTAATTTTCTTTTTAATTGATTTAACTTAAAATCTAGGATTTTAATTAATTAACTTCTTACCATTCATTTTAGTTTAACTAATTAGGTTAAAACCTTTCACAAAAATCATGAAAAAAACAATTTTCTTTTCTTTTACACTATCCCTATATTCTTGTATATTTTGCATTCTATTATTCAATATGATTGTAATAGTAATTAGGTTTTAATTGCTTTCATCCCTATTTGTAATTTGTAAATCCCCATCCTCTAAAGTGATGTAATAGTGTAGGACTTTTAAATTCCACAATTTATCGATTTCCATATTTATTGTTAGTAATTAGGGTTTATATGGAAAGACTTAAAATAAAACAAACAGGCACCCCTAATTCAAGACAAATGCATGAAAATAATACACCTCACACACTTGCACCTCTATGGTAACCCATACTTGTTGCCTCGAATAAAACAGTCATGTCCCTCGAACATGGGATACTTTAGCAATGACCCTCGAATAGAAGATCGTAGTCCCTCTATGACCCTTCGATGTTGCCTTATGTAAACGATCTTAGACCCTTAAGATAAATTGCTAAGGTATCCTACAATATTGCCTTCTATGACTGTACGATGACGCACGTCTATCCCTTCACATCCAATGATATGGTTGCTTACTAACTAATAGTAAGGTAACACTATCTAAAGGAGGAGGAAAATAACAAATACTTTTTGAGTAGGTAGAACGCTTGTAGTTGCTTTCTCACAAACATTTCAAACAAAACATCTTTCAAACTCACCAACACTTTCATGAAATATTTTCAAAAGTCAACACTTTGTATACATTCTTATAGAGACGAGAACCATTACAAAGTTCGCCTAAACAAAGACACTTTTCAAAAAAATACTTTCAAAACAAACACAAACACATTTTACAAAGTATTTCAAAGTGAGCTAGCAATTAAGAGCCCGTAGATAACTACGGATGAAAAGGGTGCTAACACCTTCCCTTTTCATAACCTACCCCCCGAACTCTAGCAAATATCTCAAAAGGTCTTTCTTGTTCTTTTCACCCTTTCCTTTATTGGATAAAAGAAAAGTCGATGGCGACTCTTACTATATGCAATAATTGCGATAAAATGCAAAACACCTGTGATCGGTGGATCTGGAACTGACTGTTTAACGCTGGTTCGCGAAATGTCACGGAAGTAAGAGTCGCCACCGTCTTTTATTTTCTCCAAATGGAAAGGACAAAAGCACAGAAAAATTCCTTATAGAGATTGCTCTCGGTTCGGGAGGTAGATTTATAGAAAGGGAAGGTGTTAGCACCCTTTCTATCCATGGTTATCCATGGGCTCTTAGATACTTGCTCATTTGTGTTTTCAAAATGGTTTGTTTGCTTTTCAACTGTGGGTTTTAAAAAGTTTCTTTGAAAATTCCAGTTCGACTCTTGTATCGGTCCTCAAGAGTGTTTGAAAAATTGCTTTTGAAAGCTTTTGAAAATGTGTCGGTGTGAAAAGAGTTTTTGAGTTTGTTTTGAGATTAGAGCAAGTATCTACGAGAACCTACCTACCCTAAGGAATTCGTCTGTGTAAATGTCCTTTAAAGTAGTGCCATCCCACCATTGAGAGGTAGGTAGCACCACCGTTGGAGGTGTTCGGGTCAATTCGAGGTTCGGGACATGGTGATCACCAGAGCAATGGGAAGACACCTTAGAAGCTACCCTCATGCCAGGTTCCCGGATCATGAGGACTTACTAAGACATCCTCTACTCGACGATCACCTTTCGAGGCAAGGCAACAGTGAGGCGTACCCTAAGGGTGGTGTGTGCGATTTGTGTGTCGTTTTCATTTGCATTTGTCTTGTCATGTCATTGGTGTTCTACGCTTGCTTTTATTTTTTCCATACAGTCTTTCATGCCATTATTTAACAGTTAAGATATTTGCGGGAAAAGTAAATTTCTAAGCTATTACAAACGGCGCGGGTCCACATCGCCAAAAGTTTCTCGAACCCGATTTGACAGAAAATAAATAAAGTAAAAGAATTTAAAGTGCAAGAAATTGAAAGGTTACATGGCCTTGGGAGAGATACATAATATTATAAAGAAATAAAAATAAATGCGAATTAATAAGAATTAAAACGAAACGAGGGCGTTGGACCCTTTTGCAAAAAATTGAATTAATGATGAATTTAATTAAAATTAAAAGAAAGAACTTGTTTTTTGATATTTTTAGTATTTTAGGAATTTAATGAGAAAAAGAATTAATTAAAATTAAAATAAGAGGCAAACCCTAATTCTAGTCATTTTTTACTTTATTAAGAAATATTGAAGTTTTTAACCTAAATTAAACCCTAATTAATTTACAATTTTAATTATGAAAATAAAATATTTAATTATTTGATATATTTAGGAAATAAAAATAAAAAGGAACGAAAAATTATTAATTAAACCTATTTCTACATTTTTTAGATTTTTTGTTAAAAGTATTAAAATTACAACTTAAATTAAAACTAAATAATTACATGCAAATTTATTTATGAAAATATTAGAAATAAAAATATTTATTATATTTTTTATCTTTTCTGATTTTTTTGTGTATTTTATATTTTGTGAGAATAATAAAATTAATTACTAAAACAACAATTAAAATGAAAAATAAAAAATAGAAAAAATAAAGAGAATAGGAAGAATTGCAAACCAAAGGGGGTTCAGATCCCAAATTAGGAGGTATTCTTTAGAAATCCAGGCCCACTAAGACATTGGTCCATTTGACTTTTGCTGGACGCGTGTGATGCGTTGACTAGGACTTAGTGTGTTCTCCAACTCTCAGCCTTTGATCTGATGAGGCTGGACGCGTGTACGCTTGATGGAGAAGGCACATCATGGAACAATAACATTAGACCTGCACATGATTGTTAATTGCAAAATAATATAGAGATTGTAAAGACCTGGGGTTCGAACCCAGGTCATGTGCTTTGCCAATAACTTCGCTTGCCATCTGTGCCAGTTCACGCGTTTGATATATAAACAACTAATAAATATTATAAAAGAAAACAACAAAGTTAGTGGGTCCGCGCGCGAATTTTTGAATCAGCCTATCACCGTTTGCCACGATATCGTCTTCTCCACATTCCTGAAACACAGATACATTAAGCCACGGTTTTTCACGTGTTCTTTTAGGGGTGCTTTGGAAAAATAACGACTAGCCCTATGGGCTCCATAAATTAGGCGCGAGGGTATGTTTGAGATCGTCCAGACGCGCTGAGTTGAATGGTGGTGGTCAGGGGTTCCAATTTTTCCTTGTTACAAAACCCCTAATCTGAAGCTCTGCAAACCCTAAAAATCATCAATGGCATAATCGTGTACACAGCATAAAAACACAATTGAATCATATGGTTAGCATTAGAATGGCATAAGGAATGCAAATCAACAATTAAAATGCCCTAAGAATGCCTAGATGTCAAAACACGATCATGGATTTTTTTCTGTACAGGGGCGGTTCTTGTTACCAATTCTTTGAGCTTTGATGGATTTTTTTGATTGGAACACGTTCAGTAATCTTCAAGGAAGCTAATGGAATGGAAATCGTGCCTTGAATCAACCTGCAAATCAGTTTTCAGTATTGAGTTTTTTTAGAAAAAATTTCAAGTTTGTTTTTCAATTTTCTCAGCAGCTGCGTGTGTGTTATGATTAGGGTTGTGTTCCTGGCTTATGTATGAATCAATTAGGTTAAGAAAAACAAATCAAATCCCTTGCAATGATGGTTTTGAAGATTTGATTTTCAAGCTTTGTTTTTTCAATCTTTTCCATGTGCTTTTTGTTCAAATCATGATCAATCAATCCAAATCTTTCCCTATTTAGTTGTACACGAAATCTTGAGGATAAAACATGCACAAAAAGATTGAAAAAATTTAGGTTAGCATTTTTCATGTATTATTTTAATTTAAATGAATTATTATTAATAAAAATCCAAATAAATAAATAAAAATGAATAAAAACTTCCCTTTGGGCCAAGTGGTCGTGCACATGTCATGGATGATGAATTATGGAAGAAAAATGGGCCCATTAGCAATTTTAGACCATTTGAATCAATGTTGACTTTTCAAAATATCCAAAAATTTCCCAACTTCCACAAGGCATAACTTGCTCAATGTTTAAGATTTTCTCATGTTCTTTGACATTTTGGAAAGGTATTTGAGTCCTATAACCAATGTCTTTGGTCCCATGTCATTTTGATTTACCAATCTCAAGTTATGGCCTTTGACTTAAAGTCCCTTTTTGTTGACTTTTGAAAATGACCTATAATGTTGAAATTGATAACTTTTTGTGAGAGCATTTCTTGGACTTTAAGTATGAAGATGAGTTGTAGGAAATGTCTTTCTCTTCAAGATGAGCTTTGGGTGGAATTTTTCTGATAATCCATGTGAAAGTTATGCCCTGGTCAATTTACAGTTGACTTTTTCAACTGTCCAAATAAGGAAACTTTTGCATTTTGATGATTTTTGAGCCAAGCTTTGAGAATCATGATCAAGCATTGATCAAATTATGTTTGTGGCTTCAAAATGATATGTTGACCAAAAATTTGAACTTTTGACTGTCAAATGACCATTTTGCCCCTACAGTTGACTGTAGTGCAATTAGGGTTTTTGACTGTGCAATTTTGAGCTGAATGTCTTGAAACTTGATATGAGGATGCTTGACCATATTTGTAGGCACGTGAGACTTGATTGGACCTTTGAAAACTTCATTTTCTTGACCAGAACATAAACCCTAGTTTTGACTGCTTAGGAGGCTCTTGCACTGTGCAACCCTTGGGGAATTTTGAAGCATGACTTGGTATTTTCTTGAAGAATATGGGAGGGAAAATTTTGGGGTACAACAGTTGCCCCTGTTCAATCTTCTTAGACCTGAGGATGCAGATTGGCTGACGTGCCTTTCGTAATCCGAGGGTAGAAGATGATTGAACACTAGAGTGCCCAGAATTTGCGCTCACATAGTAGCAGTGTGGTGATGGGGATGGGCTTATAGATGCCATCTGGATGTCGATCGCGTAAGAGATTCCTTAGCGAGAACCTGTATACCTACAAAATAGAAAATGATTACCTGACACGTTGCAGGAGCTGATTTTCAGATGCTTTTGTGTAGATATGTCCTGACTGGTTACAGGAACTGGATCTTCGAATTCTTCAAACGTGCCCTGGCGAGATACAGGAATCGAGCCTGGAATTAGAAAGGTTGGTGAATTGTCTCTACTGACAGGTTACCCTCATGGGCGAGTGGTTTTTAACGACGAGTGTCTATAACAACGAGTGTCTATCACGACGAGTGTCTATCACGACGAGTGTCTATCACGACGAGTGTCTATCACGACGAGTGTCTATAACGACGAGTGTCTATCACGACGAGTGTCTATCACGACGAGTGTCTATCACGACGAGTGTCTATAACGACGAGTGTCTATCACGACGAGTGTCTATCACGACGAGTGTCTATCACGACGAGTGTCTATAACGACGAGTGTCTATTACGACGAGTGTCTATCACGACGAGTGTCTATAACGACGAGTGTCTATAACGACGAGTGTCTATCACGACGAGTGTCTATCACGACGAGTGTCTATAACGACGAGTGTCTATCACGACGAGTGTCTATCACGACGAGTGTCTATAACGACGAGTGTCTATAACGACGAGTGTCTATCACGACGAGTGTCTATCACGACGAGTGTCTATAACGACGAGTGTCTATCACGACGAGTGTCTATAACGACGAGTGTCTATCACGATGAGTGTCTATCACGACGAGTGTCTATAACGACGAGTGTCTATCACGACGAGTGTCTATCACGACGAGTGTCTATCACGACGAGTGTCTATCACGATGAGTGTCTATAACGACGAATGGAAAGTAATTTTAACTGGATTTGTCTTCTTTGACGAGTTGTCTTCAATGACGGGTGTCTATATTGATGAGATGTCTTCAATGACGGATTGTTTTCTTTTGACTGGATTTGTCTACTTTGACTGAATTTGTCTACTTTGACTGAATTTGTCTTCTCTGACTGGATTGGTCTCTTTTGAATATATTTGTCTACCCTGACATAGCTGATCATTTAACTGTATCCTTCCTGAAAGGTAAAGGTCAGTCATATGCAGTGCACGATATGGGTCGAGCAACGACATAAATGAGATTTGTATGACATGACGCACATATGCATGTATCATGATGTATGAAAATGTGATGTTTATGAATGTATCTTCGTCTTGGGAAAGTAAATCCTTGACGGGTGCCGGGAAGTCATTCCTGGGCTGATGTTGGAGAACAGATTTTGCTTCCGCTGGATGATAGTCGCAAGTATACCGGTAGGAGAAGATGACTCCGTTGGGGAATAAACTTGGCGAATGGAAGATTCTGCAGGGAGAAAATACTCTAGCGACCATGCTGGGGAGTGATACTTTGTGGGGAGAGGGATGCTTTTGCTGAATAGTAACTTGTTGGGGATACCCTTGCTGCGTTGAAAGTGTTGATAGACTTCGCTGGGGATAAGAAGGCTTCGTCGGGGACGCTCTTTCCGTGGCTTATGGCTGAGGATAACCCAGTTATATCCTATTAAGGAAACAACTCTTTAAATAAGGCCGGACGACGCGTTCGTGCTCTGCGAGGGATAAGCTTCCAGAATCTACTGGGGATAAGCTCACTGCTTGGGGAGAGATGAATTCCATCTTTCCTGGGGAACTGGATTGGACTCTTCTGGGGAGGTTTTGATACGCGGGGGAAGTGATTCCGTTGAATGTCTGATATGCCGCCGGGGACCAATCTTTAGACCAAGACTGCCGGGGATGCTTGTTAAGAATATATGCTGCTGGGGAGATGTTGAGATCTACTGGAGGATACTCAACTTACTTAAGATTTGATAACCCTGCTTGGAGAAGAATGCACTGACCTGCTGACTTACTCTCTGGGGAATTAAGACGTCTGGTTATGTTTTTCCGCTGAACCTATCTTAGTACCTTGGTGGGCAGAGCCATTAGATCGTTTGGACAACTCATCATTGCCCCTGTTTCCGATGTGGGAGAGGAAGACCTGTGAGGTGCTGATAGTTGTTGATGGACAAACCCTTTTTTGGTAGGCAGGTGACAAGATGACAGGACATAGTCGTACGCTTTGATCCCTAATTTTTGCCTGGACCGCCCTTTCGGGTTTTCAGTCCACCGGGATACCCATTTTTGCCCAAGCCGCCTCTTCAGGTTTTCGACTTGCCGGGTGTACAGATTTTTTCATTTCATCCCTTCATTTTTGCCTGAACCCTTTTGGTTCGCCGGGAAGCCCTTATTTTTGCCTAGGTATGTCAACCTAGCGGGTCTTTGATTACGCGTAGTATTTTTCTTCGACTATGTCCACGCTCTCAGGATGTAGGGAGTTGCCCCTGTTAGAAGTGTTTTGTCATGCCACCAAAAGGTGTTTGATCAGGCAAGATTTGTTGCTGGAATGCCCCAAGTGACTCAGGCGGAGATTTGCCCCAGGCTATTTGGCCTTTGAGAGATTCTCCGAATCTTGATTGGACTGCCCCGGATAATGGACCATGGTCATGTCTGCCCCTTGATTGGAGGTACTTCTATTCATTAGGCATTCGTCGTGCGAACTTCTATGCTGTTCAAACAAAAAGTCATATGCAAACAAAGTTATGTTAAAAATGAAAAGCCTATGTTTGTCTTGAAGATTTTGAAAATGCATTCTTTTTCATAAAACAAGTGAATGTTTGTAAAACGTGATGTCAACTCCGTATTTACCGTAGGCCTTAAGGAGTCAGGATACCTTTCGTAACAGTATGCTTTCAAACTAACCCATGCTTCAGCTAGGACTTTTAAGGGTTATAACGTGGCCTGATTCATGGTTTAAGCAACAAAGGATAAAGGCTCAAATTATTTGTACCCACCCGCTCTTCGTGATGTTCTCCAAACCTAAACTCAGTTGATCGTGCGTTAGACCTTGTTCGAGTCTTTGCTCTGAAATTCCGGTGATGATTCGGATGTTGTTAACTTATTTTGAATAGGCAGTCATTCCTTTTTTGTTGAGGGTTTGTAAGACCTCTTTCTTGTCTGATTTTTGTTATCCCTTTCTTTTTTTGCCTGAACTGTTTCCTTTTTTGGAATTACAGTCAGCGGGATGCCCCAGTTTTGTAAGTCTCCTTCATGGGTTTTGACTTAATGGGCTTTTTATTTTTGAGATAATGACTGCCTTTCTTTATTGATCGTTCGGAACCATCACTGTCTTTCATTTTGTAAGGACCTCTTTGGTGCCATTCGTTATGCACTTGGATCAACTGAGAGACTACCCTGCCCCAGGTTATGATTAAGGGTTTTAAATTTCGAAAAGAAAAACTCCTACTTCTTTGGCTCAGAGGGGTTGACGAGGGATTATCTTCCTTATAACTCCAGTGTTTAGGGATTGAAACAATGCATGTACCTCATCAGCGGGGTCTGTTCAAAAGCATATTGTAAAGATTATGGTATCGTTTTCGTCATCCTCCCTCAAGAGGCTTAGAATTATTAATCGAGAGTTGACATCAGAAAAAATATGAAAATAATTTGCATATAGTGAATATGAAATAATTACTTCAAAACAGACATGTGTAGTGCATTAATGAAATAACAATGTTTGACATGAAACAAAATGTTTGAACAATTGAAAGAAGATTACAAATTGAACATTCGAATGAACAAAAAAATCCAATCCTAGCCATGTCTTGGCAAGGGAGCAGTTGTCACATTGGGAGTCTCTGGAGAGTCGAGCTGGACTTCCTTTGCGTCAATCAGATCTTGAACCCTGTTTCTCAAAGTCCAACAGTCATCTGTAGCATGCCCCGGGCTGTCGGAATGATAGGCGCAGCGAGCATTGGGATTGTACCTTGAAGGTGTCCTGTTAGGATTCTTCGGGGGATCCATGAGAGTTACCAACTTGGTTTCCAGCAGCTGTGGCAATATCTGTGACAAGGTCATGCCGAGGGGAGTAAATTGCCTCTTAGGTCTTTCTTCCCTTTGTTGGTGGTGACGCTGAGGAGTACCGGCCGGCTTCGCAATAGTTACTGCATTGACAACACTAGATTCTCTTTTGGATGGTTTCTTCTCAGTGTTCGAGGAATCACCATTATGTATTTTCCCTGACTTGATGCCAGCTTCTATTCTTTCCCCGGTCAAGATCAGATCTGTAAACCCAGCAGCAGAATTCCCAATCAGGTGGTTGAAGAATGGACCAGACAGGGTCCCCAAGAACATGTCGACGAGCTCGCGGTCAGTCAGAGGTGGTTGTACCCTTCCAGCAAGGTCCCTCCATTTTTGGGCATATTCTTTGAAGCCTTCGCCTGTACCCATAGACATCCCCTGAAGCTGAGTACGCGTGGGAGCGAGGTCGGCATTGTACTGGTAATGCTTGTAGAATGTAGTGGCTAAGTCCTCCCAGCTGCGGATGTTGGCTCCACTCAGTTGATAGAACCATTCGAGCTGAGTCCCTGAAAGACTCTCTTGGAAAAAATGGATCCATAAGTTTTTGTCAGCTGTATAGGGCTGGATCCTCCTTGTGTAAGCCCTGAGATGCAATTTTGGACAGGATGCCCCGTCGTACTTTGCAAAGGCAGGTGCCTTGAATTTGTGCGGGATTACTACCCCAGAAGACAGACCTAGATCCTCGAAGTCCAGGCCAGGCACTTTTTGTATCTCCATAGCACTTAGCCGGTCTTCCAACTGTTTGTACCTATCCTCAGCCGGAGGGTACTGTTCGTCGTTGAAATATGTCTCATTGTCGGAGACCACTGGACTGGGAACCCTTTCCTCTTGATGACTGCCTTTCCCCACAGATGGAGTTGTCCTCTCAGCTTGATCCTGCAGGGTGTTCCCAGATATGCGTCTAGGGATGAACAAAACAGTCCTCTTCTTCTTCTTTTCCTTCTTCAAGAGCAGAGCCTTCAGATCTTGTTGCCCCTGGGTCAAATTCATGATCAGCCCTTGGAACTGGGCATTCTGAGCCTGGAGGGCCTTGATAGTGTGCTCGGTTGAGGATTCAGGATTCATGACGAGACTGCTGAAATAAACAGCGAAGAAGGTAAGTAACCTGCAGAGAAAGGGTACCTGTTATGCAATGATATGTATGATATGCATGCAATGATTTCAAGGACCTCGGGGGGGTAAACAAATTGTTAGAGTTGGAAACTGGTAACTTGATTGAAGGTACTTCATGTTGTTGAGAGTCCTTCTTCAAGGGTCAAAGGCTCACCATATCCAGTGGGTCATAGCCCCTGACAACCTTGTCTAGAGGAAAATAAATCCCCTTTGCCCCTTGCTGGACAGTTGGTTCATCATGACCTGCATCACAAGCCCTTGAGATCCCTGAAATGGGTTAGGATGTATGCAATGGTATGATGTTATGGTATGCATGGGGGTAATGTGAGTAACCCTGTTATGAGTCCTGATTAAGGACTGTAAGCCAAAACCTGCAAGAAACTCAAGTAAAACCTGTTATGAGTCCTAATTAAGGACTATAAACGAAAACCTGCAAGAAACAAGTGTCAGGTAACAAGCATGCAGATAGTCAAGTACGAAGGCACACAAGTCACACAAGAGAAACCCTTAGAGTTTAGGCCAGCATGGGGTCTGGGTATTACCCTCTTGAAGTTGGTGGGCTTAACCTGTCCTATTAGAAGTAACCGGGTTCTAAGGATCCCAATATCACCGGATTGCTTTCATTGTTCATCGTTTCGATTTAGCCACTGAACTGGCGACCGAAATATTCCAGGAAAGCAACCCACAATTGAGTGTAGTATCGAGTATCAACCAACCTCGGACTGCACCAAAGTCAGTTATCTCACTACCCTAAAGAGGCCAAGATAGTTCAATTAAGGTTCCTAAGGTCTGTTGATGTTTCATGACACCACGCGGAGGCCCCGTACTCTCCTTGACTGAACTCAAGGGTTACCGGTACACACCAAAGTGCCACATCAACGTAGCAGACTGTTTCAACCATGTCGGTATACCCCGCACAGTTCCCTCACAGCCTTGTTGCTACTTTCTAAGAAGGTATCCCCCAGATCCGGGTTTAGGATCTATAGAACTCCCAAGCAACCCACAATAATAAAGCAAGCAAAGAAGACAATTGAAAACACAGTGATCTTAAACCTAAGGTACACCTCACTTTAAAGATAACTCCCCAGCAGAGTCGCCAGTTCTGTGATCGGTGGATCTGGAACTGACTGTTTAACGCTGGTTCGCGAAATGTCGCGGAAGCAAGAGTCGCCACCGTCTTTTATTTTCTCCAAATGGAAAGGACAAAAGCACAAAAAAATTCCTTATAGAGATTGCTCCCGGTTTGGGAGGTAGATTTATAGAAAGGGAAGGTGTTAGCACCCTTTCTATCCCTGGTTATCCATGGGCTCTTAGATACTTGCTCATTTGTGTTTTCAAAATGGTTTGTTTGCTTTTCAACTGTGGGTTTTAAAAAGTTTCTTTGAAAATTCCAGTTCGACTCTTGTATCGGTCCTCAAGAGTGTTTGAAAAATTGCTTTTGAAAGCTTTTGAAAATGTGTCGGTGTGAAAAGAGTTTTTGAGTTTGTTTTGAGATTAGAGCAAGTATCTACGAGAACCTACCTACCCTAAGGAATTCGTCTGTGTAAATGTCCTTTAAAGTAGTGCCATCCCACCATTGAGAGGTAGGTAGCACCACCGTTGGAGGTGTTCAGGTCAATTCGAGGTTCGGGACATGGTGATCACCAGAGCAATGGGAAGACACCTTAGAAGCTACCCTCATGCCAGGTTCCCGGATCATGAGGACTTACTAAGACATCCTCTACTCGACGATCACCTTTCGAGGCAAGGCAACAGTGAGGCGTACCCTAAGGGTGGTGTGTGTGATTTGTGTGTCGTTTTCATTTGCATTTGTCTTGTCATGTCATTGGTGTTCTACGCCTGCTTTTATTTTTGCCATACAGTCTTTCATGCCATTATTTAACAGTTAAGATATTTGCGGGAAAAGTAAATTTCTAAGCTATTACAAACGGCGCGGGTCCACATCGCCAAAAGTTTCTCGAACCCGATTTGACAGAAAATAAATAAAGTAAAAGAATTTAAAGTGCAAGAAATTGAAAGGTTACATGGCCTTGGGAGAGATACATAATATTATAAAGAAATAAAAATAAATGCGAATTAATAAGAATTAAAACGAAACGAGGGCGTTGGACCCTTTTGCAAAAAATTGAATTAATGATGAATTTAATTAAAATTAAAAGAAAGAACTTGTTTTTTGATATTTTTAGTATTTTAGGAATTTAATGAGAAAAAGAATTAATTAAAATTAAAATAAGAGGCAAACCCTAATTCTAGTCATTTTTTACTTTATTAAGAAATATTGAAGTTTTTAACCTAAATTAAACCCTAATTAATTTACAATTTTAATTATGAAAATAAAATATTTAATTATTTGATATATTTAGGAAAGAAAAATAAAAAGGAACGAAAAATTATTAATTAAACCTATTTCTACATTTTTTAGATTTTTTGTTAAAAGTATTAAAATTACAACTTAAATTAAAACTAAATAATTACATGCAAATTTATTTATGAAAATATTAGAAATAAAAATATTTATTATATTTTTTATCTTTTCTGATTTTTTTGTGTATTTTATATTTTGTGAGAATAATAAAATTAATTACTAAAACAACAATTAAAATGAAAAATAAAAAATAGAAAAAATAAAGAGAATAGGAAGAATTGCAAACCAAAGGGGGTTCAGATCCCAAATTAGGAGGTATTCTTTAGAAATCCAGGCCCACTAAGACATTGGTCCATTTGACTTTTGCTGGACGCGTGTGATGCGTTGACTAGGACTTAGTGTGTTCTCCAACTCTCAGCCTTTGATCTGATGAGGCTGGACGCGTGTACGCTTGATGGAGAAGGCGCATCATGGAACAATAACATTAGACCTGCACATGATTGTTAATTGCAAAATAATATAGAGATTGTAAAGACCTGGGGTTCGAACCCAGGTCATGTGCTTTGCCAATAACTTCGCTTGCCATCTGTGCCAGTTCACGCGTTTGATATATAAACAACTAATAAATATTATAAAAGAAAACAACAAAGTTAGTGGGTCCGCGCGCGAATTTTTGAATCAGCCTATCACCGTTTGCCACGATATCGTCTTCTCCACATTCCTGAAACACAGATACATTAAGCCACGGTTTTTCACGTGTTCTTTTAGGGGTGCTTTGGAAAAATAACGACTAGCCCTATGGGCTCCATAAATTAGGCGCGAGGGTATGTTTGAGATCGTCCAGACGCGCTGAGTTGAATGGTGGTGGTTAGGAGTTCCAATTTTTCCTTGTTACAAAACCCCTAATCTGAAGCTCTGCAAACCCTAAAAATCATCAATGGCATAATCGTGTACACAGCATAAAAACACAATTGAATCATATGGTTAGCATTAGAATGGCATAAGGAATGCAAATCAACAATTAAAATGCCCTAAGAATGCCTAGATGTCAAAACACGATCATGGATTTTTTTCTGTACAGGGGCGGTTCTTGTTACCAATTCTTTGAGCTTTGATGGATTTTTTTGATTGGAACACGTTCAGTAATCTTCAAGGAAGCTAATGGAATGGAAATCGTGCCTTGAATCAACCTGCAAATCAGTTTTCAGTATTGAGTTTTTTTAGAAAAAATTTCATGTTTGTTTTTCAATTTTCTCAGCAGCTGCGTGTGTGTTATGATTAGGGCTGTGTTCCTGGCTTATGTATGAATCAATTAGGTTAAGAAAAACAAATCAAATCCCTTGCAATGATGGTTTTGAAGATTTGATTTTCAAGCTTTGTTTTTTCAATCTTTTCCATGTGCTTTTTGTTCAAATCATGATCAATCAATCCAAATCTTTCCCTATTTAGTTGTACACGAAATCTTGAGGATAAAACATGCACAAAAAGATTGAAAAAATTTAGGTTAGCATTTTTCATGTATTATTTTAATTTAAATGAATTATTATTAATAAAAATCCAAATAAATAAATAAAAAATGAATAAAAACTTCCCTTTGGGCCAAGTGGTCGTGCACATGTCATGGATGATGAATTATGGAAGAAAAATGGGCCCATTAGCAATTTTAGACCATTTGAATCAATGTTGACTTTTCAAAATATCCAAAAATTTCCCAACTTCCACAAGGCATAACTTGCTCAATGTTTAAGCTTTTCTCATGTTCTTGGACATTTTGGAAAGGTCTTTGAGTCCTCTAACCAATGTCTTTGGTCCCATGTCATTTTGATTTACCAATCTCAAGTTATGGCCTTTGACTTAAAGTCCCTTT
The DNA here is from genome assembly GCA_948472305.1 of Vicia faba. Lineage (NCBI taxonomy): Eukaryota > Viridiplantae > Streptophyta > Magnoliopsida > Fabales > Fabaceae > Vicia > Vicia faba. The sequence continues at coordinate 592,668,995 of OX451739.1, read as the reverse complement.
TTGTTGACTTTTGAAAATGACCTATAATGTTGAAATTGATAACTTTTTGTGAGAGCATTTCTTGGACTTGAAGTATGAAGATGAGTTGTAGGAAATGTCTTTCTCTTCAAGATGAGCTTTGGGTGGAATTTTTCTGATAATCCATGTGAAAGTTATGCCCTGGTCAATTTACAGTTGACTTTTTCAACTGTCCAAATAAGGAAACTTTTGCATTTTGATGATTTTTGAGCCAAGCTTTGAGAATCATGATCAAGCATTGATCAAATGATGTTTGTGGCTTCAAATGATATGTTGACCAAAAATTTGAACTTTTGACTGTCAAATGACCATTTTGCCCCTACAGTTGACTGTAGTGCAATTAGGGTTTTTGACTGTGCAATTTTGAGCTGAATGTCTTGAAACTTGATATGAGGATGCTTGACCATATTTGTAGGCATGTGAGACTTGATTGGACCTTTGAAAACTTCATTTTCTTGACCAGAACACAAACCCTAGTTTTGACTGCTTAGGAGGCTCTTGCACTGTGCAACCCTTGGGGAATTTTGAAGCATGACTTGGTATTTTCTTGAAGAATATGGGAGGGCAAATTTTGGGGTACAACAACACCCAAGTCAGTTTTCCCACCATATTACACATACCATACCATACCAACTATTGTTTTTTCTTCAAAGATGAATAGCATTTCTAAAAAAAATTAACAATATGTAAAGAATAAATTTAATTTATTTTTTCTATGTAATAAAAAATGATTTTACATTTCAAATTACTACTAAAACTTATTCTATTAAAGAGTATTTTAAGAATAATTGCATTTAATAAGATGAATTTGTTAATCATTGTTTATATTTTTCACCAACAAAAATATATGTTTTTTATTTTATTTTTTATGTATTTTTATTTATTTACTATATAATAAAAAATAATTTTTTAAATTACTAATAATTTATCATTTAATTTTGTATGAAAATTTGTCCAATTAAAACTTATTTGGAAATAATTGCATTTAATAAGATGTAATTAGTTCATTTTAGTTTGAAATGTATTTGTGGTATTTTAACATATTTTATAAATTGTCAAATCTTTTTTTCATACGAAAAAAAAGAAAAGAAAAGAAAAAGTCAATTATCTAGAAAATAAAGTTCTACTAGCAATAATTAGCAGGAGAGTGATTATTCTAATAGGAGACTCTGTAAAAGACCGGTATGCCGCATCATTACTAGCTTCTTGTTTTGCTAGATACTCAACACAAATTCCTTTCTCGAAGAGTATGGAATATTTAAACTCGTCATTTTCTTGGAGAAGTTCTTTAATGTTGTGAAGAATCGCTGCATAATGATGCCAAAAATTAACAGACTTCTGAGATAAGCTTAATAGTAGAGTTGGAGTTAAAATAACATACCAGGTCTTTGATGCCAATGTCCTAGGCCATACGCAAACCATGATATAATGCCATCAGAACAACATGAAGGATGTTGAAATAACTAATATTACCCGCAAAACCGTGAACCAAAGCACCATCAGCATTTCGAATCAATCCACCAAAACCTGAGACACCAGGATTACCGAAACTACTACCATCAACATTCAAAATCATATTATTACCTTTGTGTGTGTTCCACATGATTGTTCTCGTTGGATGATACATATTATGCTTGAGAATATATTTAGCTAACAGATTAACATAATTCACAGTATTGAGTTTTAAAGTATAAAAAGATACCACTTTATTTGCAAGATATAGTTTGTTCCCAGCGCACCTCAACCACCAACGAGTAGCCAAAAAGATAGAGCCATCGTTGACTCCATGTTTAATCCAATCATATAAACTATCCCCTTGGTGAAGGTACATGAAACACAAGAAATGAGGGTTTGAATTGGATTTCTAGAAATGAAAAATTTTGCTTCCCAAACAAACAAGGATGAAACAAGAACTAAAATAAATGAACACAATTATTTTTATCATGGCTCACTATTAACGAAGTTAATCTAGTCCACCCGCCAAGTTGATTTTGCCTTTCTCAACAAGGACTTAATCTACTATAATAAAACTGAGTACAAACCACAAAGGATACCTTTCAATATCTTCTTTAGAAATTCTAACTATACCATAGTCTCTCAAGGAACAATCAACTCAACAGATGAAAAACAAATGTGTGTATTTACAAGATGCTTCTAAGAAAGTAGATTTAAACAAGTTGAAATGAAATGATAAACATAAAAGGTTTCTTAGAAAGTTAATAAACAAAAGTTCCTTGCTTTACAACCCTTTACAAAAGAATAAATGAATTAGAGAATTTTACACAAAGTTTCTTTTCAATGGTGCAAAGTTATTTCTCCATTCTTCCAAGTATTACTTAAATAGCCAAAGAAGTATTAGTTGGAGGGTAGAATGTGAATTCTAAATTCCAGTTGTATTCTTGCATAACGGTCAGTGTGAGTGGTAGACAACGTCGTACCATAGTATAATCCTTGCGCCACAAAATTAGTGTAGTGGAAGAAATATTTGATCTTGTACTATTTACTGACGTAAATTTTTTTTGATCTTATCTTCTAATCTTCAGAGGCTTCATAAAGTGTGTTGATGAAGCATGTTTAAAAGGATCAAAACACAATGAGAGTCCCCAGAACCTTGTCTTCAGAGTCTTCAGAAATTGTTTTTCAAAATCTCAGAACTTAAGAGGGTAAAATATTAGCATGGGTATAGTCAAGGGATCTATGTTTTCTTTGTTTACCTCTTTTAAACTTCACCCTACAGGATTTACCAAATACACAAAGTTCACAAAACTCAAGTTTTTACACCTTGTCACCACCAAGCACATTTTTCTTTTCCAATTTAACCATTCTTCTTTAACTGATATGTACAAGTCTCATGTGCCCTAACTCAGTCTTCAACATAGGTTTTATGGATGCTACATCTTTTGAACCACTTACAACTTCAACCTTAAGGACATACAAGCCTCGCCTCTTGATGCCTCTCAAGACTTCTCCCAACCCATTCATTACCCTTAAGATACATTGCTCTTATTTGAAAACATATCCTTTCTTGTCAAATTCATCAAGAGAAATGAAATTTCTATTAAGATCAGGTACATACCTGACACCAGTCGACAACTTTATTCACTCATCATGAATCTTGAATATAACATATCCAATTCCTGCAATTTTGCAGGCTTGGTTGTTTCCCAGCAGCACTGATCCACCATCTTGATCACATAATTACTCAAACATGTCTTTGTTTTGAGTCATGTGTCAAGTGCAACCTGAATCCATAATCCATTCCTTTCCAGAGTTTTCTCTAGAAACCACCAACACATCAAATGATTCATAATCATCTTGAACAATGGCCATATTTTCGTTGTCCTTTCCATCACTATAACTCTTCAACTTTTAAGGACACACATTTCTTGTATAACCTTCCTTCTTACAGTGGTAACACCTAATAGCTAGAGCATCACTACCATAAGACTTTTGTGTACCTTTACCCTTCTTCTTCGTCTTCTTCTTCTTCTCAAACTTACCATCCTTCTTCGAGAATTTTCCTTTTATGGATAATCTTTCACCAATAGATGATGGCTTGTCCTCCTTTCTTTCGTTAAAATCCTTTGAGTACAGAGCTGATTGAAATTCTTCAAAGGTCAATGACTCTCTTCCATACAAGAGGTTTTATTTGAAGTGAGTTTGAGATTGAAATTCTGGTAGTCAGATCTCAGATGTTCTAAGAGATGTCGAGACACCTATCTTTAAACAAATACACAATGACAAGGTAAATGATAAACACAGTGTAGAGAAGTAAAGAACACACATGATTGTTAACCCAGTTTGGTGTACAACAACACCTACTCCAAGGGCTACCAAGCCAGGTACGAAATCAACTAGATAATATCAATTTGAAGCTAAACTCCCCTGTTTACAACTTCTCACTTAATAACTACCATTGCTTAACTTCTACCTAAGACTCACCTAGGTTGAGACCCTTCTCAAATCCCTTCCAATCACAGAATAGTGACTGAAAAATTGTAAACACTTAGAAAATAACAAAAGTCACACTTCAAAGACACATAATCATTCACTGCTTAAAAGCTTTAGAATGACTGACAAAACTTACAACTCAAAAACACAGTCCTACTCTTTTATCAAGATGATAATCGAGAGGCACACAATTAACACACAAACCCTAATAAAAATACACCTTAAATTCCACACTTGTACTAGAGTTGAAGCCTTATTTTTATAACCTTCAATGGACTAGATCTGGGCTTCACAAACGCAGCCAAATATGAAAGAGGCGCTGCAAAATTATCTTCTCAAAGATAGGACATCAATCATCAGTTTCCTAAATTATCTCCATAATTAGAAACTAAGAACACTCCTTGAAATTAGATTAAATCTTTTTAATCTTCAAACTCTACGCCACATAGGATAGCATAATATTTCCATAATATTCTACACCTGTAACAAACTAAAACATCCAACATTCCAGTTATACAAAATCACGATGTCGAAGGAAACTACATAGGACATCGCATTTGATATGTTGCTCCAGTTGATAGAACATCTTATTTAAACATGTCTATGCTAATTTACTTTTACCAAACATAGTGCCAATCACAACAAAATAAAGAATTAACAGAGATCTTGGTAAAGTACACAACAACAACATCGTTTGATCTTCATAACTGATGGTAACCTCAATATTCTTTAGATCAAGAATCAACTTATTGAACATATCTAGTTGTTCATCCAAGACTCTGTCTTCACTAATCTTGAATGAATATAGAGCTTGCTTCGGGTAGAGGCAATTGACCAACGATTTGTTCATGTACAAACCTTTGAGTTTCATCCATACACCAGCTGCAGTTTTCTCATTTGAAACCTATCGAAGAACCTTATCACCAAGGTTTAATACTATGGTGATATGGGTTTTCTCTATCATTGTCGCTTTCTCCATCGCTGTTAGGGCAACATCCATATGTTCATATCCTTTCAACGCTTCTAATAAGCCCTATTGAACAAGAAGGGCTTGCAACTTCAAGTGCCATGGACTGAAGTTATCCACTCTGATGAATTTCTCAATCCCATACTTTGTTGACGACATATTCTTATCCATAATCACCACACCAATTTGTTATGAAAACAGTGCCTAGAAAATAGAGTATGATCGATTTCTTTATCAGCAAGAAAAATCACAAAGGGAGAAAAGAGAGAAGCGAGAAGGAAAATAAAAAATGATGATTCAAAGTGGTATAAACCATGGATTCTTGATTCAATTACACATTATGGGATAATGTTTACAATTGAATATCAACCATACCACTTTCTACTCTAATCAGGATTATTGAGAAGTTAGGAATAATATGTTATTTATAAGAAAACTAAACCTTAGCTTTCAACTAACATACTTAACAATTGGGCTAACAGACTGAACCAATTCAACATACTAACAACCTATCATATTTCAACAGTTACATTGAATATTCGACTTTGATAGAGTTTTCTAAAACATTAGCTTATAACCCATAAGCTATAGTTCTATAATTGTAATTGCATTTTCATAACTTTTTGACATAAAGGAATCATTAGTAGTTGCATATAGGACTAGCTTCGGATGCTGTTGTAGCCCATTTTGGGAAATGTGTATTTGAGTTAAACCGTTAAAAGGATTAAATTAAAAATTTTAAGTAATCCAATTTTCATTTCAACTTGCTTTGAATTTCTCGGGGGCATGACTATGTGAACAAACAATGTTGTTCGCCCGATTCTGGTTTTTGTTGACATTGTTGGGTTGAATGTTGTTATCTGCCATTTATTACGATTTTAAAGAAACATAGGTTTCTCCCAGTTGTGACCTTGTTCTGGCTAGTTTCTTTATTATTTTATTTTTGTTTTACAAGCAGTCCTTTTGATTTCAGGATAAAATAATAATTGATCTTCAGGGATCTTTCCTCACACAAACAAATTCAACAATCTAACCACACATTTAGTAGCAAGATAATAAAATATATTCATATATATAAACTATTATAAACTAATACGATCATAGATACTTAAAAAATATATCGCAATGATTTCCGTATCTAAACTCTAGTCCCCAACAACGACGCCACTTTATTAGTAGAACAAAAGTAAGTGTTTGTTTGTTTGTTTGTCTCATGCATCCTCTAGATCAATTATACATTTTCTTAGCCATCTATCAATATTATCACTTATCGTTTTGTGTTTGTTGTTTATGTCTAAACAACAACGTGAATTCAAGTGTATTGGTTAACTGAAGATTTCTCAACCGGTTAGCCAACACGATAACATTAAGTTTCAGCAATATATGTGAATGTTAAACCTAAACTCGTGTCAGGGTTTAGCATCTAAAAAATTAAAATATTTGATCTAGTTAAGAAAAGTACTTCTCAATATCAGTTCAAAACCATTACAATAAGTTACGGGTAACTAAGTCATAACAAGCGTTAATTGTATAGATAATGATCAATATTAACGAATAACCACGACATATATAATGTCATGATCAAGATGAATACATGTGTGTTTGAATAACTATAACTAACCCTAATATAATAGAATTTAGTCACTCTCTATCATAATAGCTTTACGATGATGATCAGTAAGGTATAGATGAAAAATCATCCACAATGATTTCTCGGTCAGACAAAGCCTCCACCTTTGATTCTTCAATATCTCTCTTGTGAAGTTTCCCTCTCAATTCTCTCTTGTTTTTACAAAATGAGTTAAACTTTAAAACTATAGAGTGATGAAATTTTGGGATAAATGAATGTTGAATGAACTGACCGATGTCTCTATTTATAGAGTTTTGTTCTGTTGTTCTCTCTCAACATGGGATTTGGCTTGCCTAGCGAGATTGTTTTTCTTCATCAGTAAGTCTTGTCCAACTTATTAAAGTGGGATTAGTCGTATGATCTCGCTCAACCAAATTTTTTGCTTTCTAAGATATAAACTAATGTACTCACTTTTAAGTTACCTAGTAAGAGGTCTCTCAATCAGCTTGCCTCGCCCAATCAATTTGTCACCTTACCCAACGAACTACCTTGCTTCTACATGAATTAACTTGACCTAGAAGTAATATCTAAATACATGTGCTTGCTGTGATACGATGAGATAACTGACTTTGGTGTTTGCGTTTTATCGCAATTGTTGCGGATAGCAAGAGTCGCCATCGACTTTTCTTTTATCTAATAAAGGAAAGGGTGGAAAGAACAGGAAAGACCTTTTGAAAATTTTCTTGAGTTCGGGGGGTAGGTTATGAAAATGGAAGGTGTTAGCACTCTTTTCATCCGTAGTTATCCATGGGCTCTTAATTGCTTGATCACTTTGTAATGCTTTGTGTTTGTGTAAGTTTGAAAATATTTTTGAAATGCCTATGTTTGGAAAACTTTGCAATGATTCTCGTATCATTGAGAATGTATACAAAGTGTTGGTTTTGAAAATATTGTTTGAAAAGGAGTGTTTGGAATGAGGTTTGAAAATGCCAATGTAAGGCTATTTTGTAATGATTCTCGTATCGTTGAGAATGTATACAAAATGTTTGTTTGAAAAGTATTTTGAAAGTGTGAAGTGTGTAAATGATTTTATTTGTGAGCAAGCAATTACGAGTAACCTACCTACTCAAAAAGTATCTGTTCTTTTCCTTCTCCTTTAGATAGTTCTATTTTACCATTGGTTGGTAAGGAGCCATATCATTTGATGAGAGGGACATGCGTGGGTCATCGAACAGTCATAGAAGGCAAATTAGCAATTTTCGTAAGGGACTAAGATCATTTACCGAAGGAAACATTGAAGGGTCATTGGGGGATTACGATCTTTTAATCGAGGTCTTTTGCTAAATCGTCCCACGTTCAAGGGACATGAATGTTTGTATCTGAGGCAACAAGTGTGGGTTACCCTAGAGGTGCATATGTGCAAAGTGTTTTTTTCATGTATTTTATCTTATAATATGGTTGTCTAAGGTTGATTTTAAGGTCTTACCATACAAACCCTAATTACTAACAATAATACGGAAAGCAATAAATTATGGAATTTAAATGTCCTACGCTATTACAATACTTTGGGGGATGGGGGATACAAATTTACAAATGGGGATGACAAATAAAATGAACCCTAATTACTATTAAAAGGGTTTGACAATTATATAATTTGTAATGTGAAATAGTAAAATGCGCAAGAAAATGTAAAGAGGAAAGATCATGCTCCTTTATCTGCTAGGGGGATCTACTGGTGAGTATGATTATGTTATGATCTGGAAGATTCCCCACCTTCTGTTTGAAGGCATTTAAACTTGTTGGGGAATGTATCTTTGTTGAAGATGAGCTGATGAAGATGACTCTGGGGATAATCCCATGGAGATTGCTTCGTGGGGATGACTTGAACATTGTCCTATCTCCTAGAGTCCTCGATAAATTATGATCAGAGTGATAAGTCTTTTAATGATAGAGAAGTGATGAGATAACGAGACATAGTCATACACTTTAATCCCTGACTTTTTCCTGGACCGTCTTTTCAGATTTTCAGTCCACTGAGATACCCTTTTTTGCCTAGGCATGTCAAACTAGCGGGTCTCTTTTATGCGTAATATCTCCCGACTATGCCCGTGTTCTCATGGCGCAGGGAATTTTCATTGTCCATAGTAGTAACACTGCCAAAAAATGTTTGATTGGTCGTACATGACCCTTTACTGGAATTCATGTTCAATGCCCTAAGTGATTCAGATGGAGACCTGCCCCTGGCTATTCAGGACTTTATAAGATATTTCTTGGAATCTCGACTTGACTTCCACAAATGAGTTGGATAATAACATGTTATGCCCCTTGATTATGGAGGGTTTGTTATTTGAAGTGATTCCGTTTACTGAGAGGATTTCCGTTCATTGGACATTCGTCAAACGAATTTCTCTGCTGTCAAACAATTAGTTATATGCAAACAGTGGTATCATAAATGCAAAATTCATGCTTGTCTTAAAGTTTTGAAAATGCATTTTTAGCAAACAACGGTATTTTGTAAGAACATGAATTCAACTCAGGATTGATAGTAAACCTTACAGGAGTCAGGATACCTTTTTTAACTGTATGATTTTGAACTAATCTATGTTTCAGCTAGGACTTTTAAGGGTTATAACGTGGCCTGGTTCAAGATTTAAGAAATAAAGGATAAGGCTCGAAGTTTATTTGTACCCAACCCGTTCTTCGTGATGTCCTTCAACCATATACTCAGTTAATTATGCGTTTGGATTCCAATTGAGTCTGGAGTGATATTTTGGTGATGGTTCGGATGCTGGAAGTTTATTTGAGAAGATAACCATTTTTGTAACATTTTTCTATTGTCGAGGATTTGTAGCGACCTCTTTTGATTTTATTATCCCTACCTTTTTCCTGAACTGTTTCTTTTGTGATTACAGTCAGCGGGGTTCCCTCATTTTTCTTAAGTCTCCTTCATAGGTTTTAACTTAGCGAGTTCTTCTTTTGAAAGATAATGACTGCATGATTTACGGGGAACCATCATCGTCTTTTGATTTAGAAGGACGTCTCCAATGCATTTTGTTGTGTACGAAGTAAAAGCTTGCAACTAAATACGCATTTGAATCAACTGAGAAACTACCCTGCCCCAGGTTATGATTAAAGATTTCAATTTATACGAAAAAGAAAACTCCTACTTCTTAGGCTCAAAAAGACTGACCAGGGATTATCTTCCTTATAACTCCACTGTTTAGGATTTGAAATAATGCTTGTACATCGTTAGCAAGGTCTGTTCAAAAGTATATTGTAGAGATTACGGTATTTTTTGTCATCATCCATCTAAAGGGTTATAATTTTTAATCGAGAGTTGAATATCACAAAAGGAAGTAAAAACATAGTTTAAGTATAGTGAAAACAAATGGATTAGTTCAAGACAAACATATGCAATGGATTAACGGGAAAACCAAAGTTTGACATGATAGTAATTGTTTGAACAAACAAAGAAATTACAAATAAAAATTCGAATGAAGAAGCTTCAGTCGTTGGTAGTGGAGGAAATCCAGTTATTTAGGTTGTTGCCGCTATCGACATCTTCCAGAACACTAACCTGATCCTAATTATGATTTAGCATGAAAGTAGTGATCACGTTGGGAGTCTTAGAAGGATCTAATTCAATCTCCTTGGCGTTAATCATGTTTTGAATCTTCTATTTCAGTGCCCAACAATCGTTAGTATCATGTCCAGGACTGCCAGAATGACAGACACATCTTGAATCAGGATTGTAGTTAAGAGAAGAAGTTTTGGGGTTTGGATGAGGTTCTATCAACATAACCAGATTTATCCTCAACATGTGTTACAATGCTTGAGACAGCGGCATGTTGATTATAGTTAATTACCACCTTGAGATATCAAACCTTTGTTGATTGTTTGATTATTGTGGTTGTTGAACTGGGGTCGGGTTTGAAATCAATACATCTCCTACTAACTGATGACGACCACTCTTAATATGGCTTATTTGTCTGTAAACATCATTAGTTTCTTCCTTACCATTAAATGATTTATTTACAACATTGGATGTTGATGCCATGGAGATCTTTCCGCTTTTGATTCAACTTTCAACTCACTCGCCAGTCAAAATCAACTCAGTAAACCCTGACGAAGAACTCCCAATCAGCAAATTAAATAATGGACCAGTCAAGGTGCCCATGAAGATATTCACTAATTCTTTGTCGGTCAAAGGGGGTTACACCCTTCCATCCAGGTCCCTCCATTTTTGAGCATACTCCTTAAAGCCTTCATTTGAACCCAAATTCATATTCTGCAACTACACGTGAGTTGGTGCAAGATCATCGTTGTATTGGTATTATTTGCAGAAGGAAGCAGCTAGATCCTCCCAGGTATGGATATTAGTTCCCTCTAGTTTATAAAACCATTCAAAATGTGTCATAGATAAGATTTCTTGGAAGAAATGAACCCATAACTTCCTATCGGTGGTGTGTGGTTGAATTTGCAGACGTATGACCTTAGATGCATCTTTGGATAAGAGACCCCATCATATTTGGCGAAGACAAGGACTTTGAATTTGTGGGGAATGACCACCCCAGGGATCAAGCTTAAATCTCCAAAGTCTATATCAAACACTGTTTGGATCTCTACAGCCTTAAGTCGATCTTCAAGCTATTTGTACTTATCATCAGTTGGTGGGTATCACTCCTCAGAATAGTCTCCGTCCTTAGTAGCTTGGTTATTTCCACCCCTAGCTCTAGTGCTTATAGCTTTCTCTTCTTGATTGTCTTCTTCCTCAGAACAAGACTCTTTTATTTAGGCTAGTCGGGCAGGCCCCTTGAACCTTCTTCCCATGTTGAGAATAACAACCCTTTTCTTAGTCTTCTTCTTGGTGGCAAGGAGTGCCATCATTTATTCCTGACCTTTGGCTAGGTTGAGGAAAGTCTCTTGGAACTGCGTGTGTTGAGTCTGCAGATCTTTGACGGTTTGCTCTAGAGCCATCTTATACTAAAATAAACAGTAAAAATATGAGGAAACCTGTAAAAAAAATCTGCTTATGATATGATGCATGATATGTGGATGCAATGTTTTCAAGGATCTCACGGGGTAAACAGAAGAAAATGTTAGAAGTCGAATTTGTCTGCGGTTTTGATTGAAGAACTTCGTATCTTTGAATGTTCTTCTATGAGAATCAAGCTCGCCATGTCGAGTGGGTCTTAGCCTTTGACTCAAGATAACGTGCTTTCGTCTTTGACAACATTTGGTTTGAGGAAAATAAATCCCCTTGCCCCTTGTTAGGCACCTGGTTTATGATAACCTACATCAATGGCCCTTGTGATCCTTGAAATGTTTAACGAAAATGACATGTGTAATGATGCCATGGTGTTATGATGTTATGAACAAATAATCATGTAAGTCTCAGAGTGCCTAAGAGGGGGGGGGTGAATTAGGTCTTATAAAAATTTATTCGGTTTTATGAGAATGCTTGGTAGTAATTTTTGGTTAAGTGTTTGACGGTTTTGATTATATCTTTATCTTTTCCTGATTATGGTGATGAAAGCGATAAATGCGGAAAAGTAAAGAGTACGGTGATATATCCTGGTTCCCCTTACAATCCGAGAGTACTCCAGTCCCCTTTCCAACACGAAAGAGATTTCACTATAGTTAGAATGATTGTACAGCCTATGCTTACTATCTAACCTATAGGGTGATCAAAGGTTCTTAACACCTTTAAGACCAAACAAACACTAATGTGAATGAAGAACAATCCTCTTCAAATCACAACACTTACTTCCAACAATCGTGGATAGTAAGGGAATAATTTCTTTAAGTAATACAATGATTTAATTTGAAATATATTGAGAGCTTTATCAATCTTCAATTGATCTTCTTCTTCAAGATATAAACAATTCTCAAACAATGTATATAAATGTTCGCAATGTATGTATGAAACTTGTAATGATAATGAAAGTGTATATGGAAAGTTTCACAAAATTATGAACACATGAAAATATGAATTCAAATGTGAATGATGAAAAATTGTTTATTGAAGAAGGTTTTTTGTTGTATGAAAATGTTATATTTTTTGAAATAAGAAAATATACAGCATTTTATAAAGTCACAAGAACCTCTTCATTCATGCCAATTCATATGAAAAGTTGCAATGCATTCATGAAAAGATACCACTTGAAAAATGTTTAAAAACCAAAAGAAAAGCTGAACTGGTTCGCTAGGAACCGGTTCCGACACTGACAGAACTCTGTTCTTAGTGAACGTTATAAGTCAGATTTCAAAAATATCACGCAGGAACCGGTTCCCCTATTGGTACAACCCGGTTCCTGGTACAAATTCCAGGGACATGTTTTTGAACAAGTTTTGGAACCCGGTTCCCTGTTAGGGAGGAACCGGTTCCTGAAAGTTAATTTTCAAAAATTCTTTTTGAAAAAGATTTTAAACAAAGTTTTTCTTAAGTGAAAACATGTTGGATATGTATATGATTATGAATGCATATTTTATTTTTGTGAACATCTATATTCAAGATTAAGAATTATTTATACCATTTGACATTTGATGATTCTTCAAAAATTCTTCTATAATCTTCAAGACTTTTATATGATGTTGATAAGCTTTTTGCACATCCTTTGAATGTTGATGTCCATGTTGTCTTCATCAAAACACATGTTTTAAATATGACTTGAGAAGCTTGCAATTACATTCTCCCCCTTTTTGATGATGACAACCAAGTCTTGAAAACAATTCTTGAAATGTTTTATGTTGTTTTGTGTAGTAAACATGTTGAGCAAATGCAAGGCTCCCCCTAAATTGTATGCTCCCCCTAAGTCCATGATTCTTTGAATTTTGGAGTGAGTTTGATATTTATTTGGGCCTGCAATTTCTTTGAAACAAAACAACACATATGCATATTCTTCTCCCCCTTTGTTAACATAAAAAAGGATGGGGAAAAAGAGTGAAACAAATACATATTTAAAAATAAGATGATAAAAAAAACATATAAAAGAAGGAGTAGAAGCAGAGTGTACTGAAACATAAAAATTCTTGTTGAAGAATTAAGACGTGCACCTTATGAGAAACCTTTAGGTATCACCTTCATCCAAAATACCAAGTTCTCTTCGGATTTTGAAGAAAGGTTCTCGAGCAAGCGGTTTTGTGAAGATATCTGCGAGTTGGTTATGAGTATCCACGAAAGTGACTTCGACATCTCCTTTAAGAACATGATCACGGATAAAATGATGTCGAATATCTATATGTTTGGTTCTTGAATGCATGACCGGATTCTGTAATATTGATAGCACTTGTATTGTCGCATCGAAGAGGAATACATCCGAGATCAAGTCCGTAATCACGGAGTTGTTGCTTGAGCCAAAGAATTTATGCACAACAACTACCCGCTGCTATGTATTCTGCTTCTGCCGTGCTAAGAGCAACACATGCTTGCTTTTTACAAGCCCATGATACTAATTCATTTCCAATAATGTGACAAGTACCACTTGTGCTTTTACGATCAGTTTTACAACCTGCATAATCCGCGTCAGAATAACCAATTAAAGTGCAAATACTACCTTTAGGATACCATAAGCCGACATTGGTTGATCCTTTTAGATACTTCATGATCCTTTTAACTGCCATGAGGTGTGATTCCTTTGGATTTGCTTGAAAGCAAGCACAAAGACAAACACTAAACATGATGTCAGGACGGCTTGCCGTCAAATACAATAAGGAACCAATCATACCTCGGTATTTTGTAATATCAATTGGAGTACCGGATTCATCTTGATCAACATATGTACCAGAGCCTATTGGAGTATTCATTGCTTTACAATTGTCCATATTAAACTTTTTCAATAATTCTTTGCAATATTTAGATTGGTTGATGAAGATTCCATCTTCTAGTTTCTTGATTTGTAGTCCAAGAAAGTAGTTCATCTTTCCCATCATAGACATCTCGAATTCTCCTTGCATCATCAATGAGAATTCCTCACACATTTCTTTGTTAGTCGATCCAAAAATGATATCATCAACATAGACTTGAACCAATAAAGTGTTACTTTGGATTTTCTTAATGAACAAGGTTTTATCAACCTTACCCTTTTCGAAACCTTTTTCACACAAAAAATTGCTAAGTCTATCATACCATGCTCTTGGTGCTTGCTTTAAGCCATAAAGAGCCTTTCTCAACTTAAAGACATGTGTAGGATGTTTGAAGTCTTCAAATCCCGGAGGTTGTTTGACATAGACTTCTTCATTGATGTATCCATTCAAGAATGTGCTTTTGACATCCATTTGAAAAAGCTGAAAATTTAATGAACAAGCATAAGCAAGTAAAAGACGTATAGCTTCTAACCTTGCAACCGGAGCAAATGTTTCTTCAAAGTCGATTCCTTCCTCTTGATTGTAGCCTTGGGCAACTAACCTTGCTTTGTTTCGAACAATTAGACCATTCTCATCAAGTTTGTTCTTAAACACCCATCGGGTACCTATGATGTGTTTACCACTTGGTCTAGGAACAAGTTCCCAAACTTGATTTCTCTCGAATTGAATTAATTCTTCTTACATAGCAATAATCCATTGATCATCTCCTAAGGCTTCATCAACTTTGGTAGGTTCAATTTGAGAAACAAACGCCATGGTTAATCAAGCATCTTTTAGATTCAACCTTGTTGATACTCCTTGGCTAATGTCACCAATAATTTTGTCAATAGGATGGTCTCTATGAGTTCTCCATTCTTTTGGTAGATCATTGATGTTTGAATATTGTTGTACAATGCTTTCTTGATTTTCCAGTGATTTCACAACTTGATCATTTGAAAGTTCTTCCGGGGGTAAATCTATAGGATCATCATCATCACATACTACTACTTCCTCCTTAGAGGGGTTAGTTTCATCAAAAGATACATGCATAGATTCTTCAATAGTTAAAGTTCTTTTATTATAAATTCTATATGCTTTACTAGAAAGAGAATAACCAAGAAATATACCTTCGTCGGATTTCTCGTCAAACTTATCGAGATTGTCTTTGTCATTGTTAAGAACAAAACATTTGCATCCAAAGATATGAAAGTGAGCAATATTTGGCTTTCTTCCTTTGAAGAGTTCATATGGAGTCTTCTTTATTATAGGTCTAATGATAACTCGATTTCCAACATAACATGTCGTACTAACCGCATCCGCCCAAAAATATTTAGGAAGATTTGCATCACTATTGTTCTTGCAAGTTCCACTAGAAACCTATTCTTTCTTTCAACTACTCCATTTTGTTGTGGAGTTCTAGGTGCTGAAAAATTATGAGAGATACCATGTTCTTCACAGAATTATTCAAATTGTGCATTTTGGAATTCTCCACCATGATCACTTCTTATGGATACAATCTTTAGGGATTTTTCATTTTGGATTTGCTTAGCATACTTCTTAAAAGCTTTAAAAGCATCACTTTTCTGCACAAGAAACAAAGTCCAAGAATATCTAGAAAAATCATCAATAATAACCAAAGCGTATACATTACCTCCGAAGCTTTTTGTTCTTGATGGACCAAAGAGATCCATGTGTAACAATTGTAGTGGCCTTGTAGTAGACACCACATTCTTAGATTTGAAAGTTGTTTTGGTCTGTTTGCCCTTTTGGCAAGCGCTACATAATTTGTCTTTGATGAACTTCATCTTTGGTAGACCAATAACTAAGTCATGCTTAACCAATTTGTTCAAGTGCTCCATGTGAATGTGAGCAATCCTCTTGTGCCATAACCAAGCGTCATTGTTGTTTACCATAAGACATTGTACCTTCAGAGACAAATCATCTAAAGTAATCATAAAAATATTGTTAGTTCTTATACCTTTGAGTTTTACCTCATTGGTTGCCTCATCCATAATAAGACATTCTTCTTTGTTGAATTTGATCTTGAACCCTCTATCATAAAGTTGACTTATGCTAAGAAGGTTGTGCTTTAATCCTTCAACATAGAGAACATCCTCAATTTGAATGGATGGAGGTGTGCCAACTATTCCAACGCCAAGAATCTTTCCTTTGGTGTTGTCTCCATAGGTGACATACCCTTTGGCTTTATGTACTAGATATGAAAATTGGTGTACATCTCCTGTCATATGCTTTGAACATCCACTATCAAGATACCAAACATTTTATGTGGATTTCAAGCATACCTACACAAACAAATTATTCTTTGTTAGGTACCCAAGTTGCCTTGGATCCTTCATAGTTAGTTCCCTTTTTCACCCACACATAATTCCCACTTGCTATACTAAAGTTTCTAACATAGCAAGCATTAGGTGTATGTCCTTTAATACCACAATAAAAATAAGTAGGTTCAAAGTTGCTTCTATATCTAGAAGGATAAGATTTCTTCTTAGGAAATGTTTTATTTTTCTATACATTAGCCTTTTTCTTTTGATGATTATGAACAACTTGCTTCTTTTCTACTTTCTTGGGATTGGAACTATTACTAGCCTTTACAAAAACAGTGGGATTGTTACTTGGTTTCTTAGAATTCACATAACCAAGACCCCTTTTATCATTTGGATAACGTTGTTGGCTTAGTAATCCTTCCAATCCTATTTGTCCTTTTTCATATCGTTCAATGACTCTTTTCAATTGAACAATTTGAAAGACATTTGATTCACACTTGGAGCATGCAAAGTTTTCTTTTTCTTTAATAAAATTCTGTTTTTGAAGATCAAAATCTTTAGTCATGGTGTCAATTTTTTCTAAACAAATTAGAAGTTCTTTTTCTTGATTTGACACCTTTTTGTATAAACTTTTGAATTCTTTCAAGAGTTCATCAATAGCATCTTGAACATCATCATCAAAAAGATTAAATTCATTACTAACCTCTTCTTCATCGTCGGAGTGATGTGAAGCCATTAATGCTAGATTTGCACATTCGTCGCTTTCCAAATCGGATGAAGAACTTATCTCATTATCTTCCCATGCAACATAAGCATTTTTGTTCTTGAACTCCTTTTTGCCTTTGAATCCATTTTTCTTGGAGAGTTTTGGAAAATCCGGCTTTATGTGACCTTGCTTTCCACATTCATAACATGTGACATCTTGTGTTGATGTGGAGGCTTCTTTATCTTTATGATTATAAAATTTCTTCCTTTTGACAAAGTTAGCATTATGAAGATTATTTTTATGACCAAAATATTTTCCTAACCTTTTTACAAGAAGCAAGAAGTTTTCATCTTCCTCCGATGCATCTTTATCTTGATTTTCTTTTGAATCAACTTTCAAAGCAATGCCTTTGGATTTCTTCTCTAAATTTTCATGTTTTTCAAGTCTACCGAGTTTTGTTTCGTATTCTTGAAGTTTGCCAAATAATGTAGCGGAAGTCATTGCGGAGAGACTCTTCTTTTCCGAGATTGCCGTTACCTTTGGTTGCCATTCCCTAGTCAATGATCTAAGGATTTTCAAGTTGAGTTCATCATTTGTCAAGGTTTTACCAAGAGCATTTAAGTGATTTGTCAAATGCACAAATCTCTTTTGTAAGTCAAGAATGGATTCTCCGGGTTGCATTTGAAATAGTTCATATTCTTGACTCAAGGTATTTAGCCTTGATCTTTTTACTCCAGCCGTTCCTTCATGAGTTTGAACCAGGGTATCCCATATTTCTTTTGCTTTTTTGCAGTTCGAGACACGGAAAAATTCGTCCATACTGAGTGCACCTTGAAGAAGGTTTATTGCCTTTTTGTCATAGAGAACTTTCTTTTTATCATCTTCGTCCCATGCAGTTTTGGGCTTTGCAGAACCAATGCCATTGATTACTGATATCGGGATAAATGGACCATTTTCAACAGCATCCCATACTTCCTCTCCTTGCGCTTCTAAATGCGCCTTCATGCGTATTTTCCAGAAGTCAAAATATTCACCACAGAATAGAGGAGGCTTGTTGTTACTACCACCATCTCTGAAAACTGGTTGATGATTTGCGGAAGCCATTCTGGATCTTTAGGAACAAGTTACCTATAACTTGCTCTGATACCAATTGTAAGTCTCAGAGTGCCTAAGAGGGGGGGGGGGGTGAATTAGGTCTTATAAAAATTTATTCGGTTTTATGAGAATGCTTGGTAGTAATTTTTGGTTAAGTGTTTGACGGTTTTGATTATATCTTTATCTTTTCCTGATTATGGTGATGAAAGCGATAAATGCGGAAAAGTAAAGAACACAGTGATATATCCTGGTTCCCCTTACAATCCGAGAGTACTCCAGTCCCCTTTCCAACACGAAAGAGATTTCACTATAGTTAGAATGATTGTACAGCCTATGCTTACTATCTAACCTATAGGGTGATCAAAGGATCTTAACACCTTTAAGACCAAACAAACACTAATGTGAATGAAGAACAATCCTCTTCAAATCACAACACTTACTTCCAACAATCCTGGATAGTAAGGGAATAATTTCTTTAAGTAAAACAATGATTTAATTTGAAATATATGGAGAGCTTTATCAATCTTCAATTGATCTTCTTCTTCAAGATATAAACAATTCTCAAACAATGTATATAAATATTCACAATGTATGTATGAAACTTGTAATGATAATGAAAGTGTATATGGCAAGTTTCATAAAATTATGAACACATGAAAATATGAATTCAAATGCGAATGATGAAAAATTGTTTATTGAAGAAGGTTTTTTGTTGTATGAAAATGTTATATTTTTTGAAATAAGAAAATCTACAGCATTTTATAAAGTCACAAGAACCTCTTCATTCATGCCAATTCATATGAAAAGTTGCAATGCATTCATGAAAAGATACCACTTGAAAAATGTTTTAAAAACCAAAAGAAAAGCTGCACTGGTTCGCTAGGAACCGGTTCCGACACTGACAGAACCCGGTTCTTAGTGAACGTTATAAGTCAGATTTCAAAAATATCACGCAGGAACCGGTTCCCCTATTGGTACAACCCGGTTCCTGGTACAAATTCCAGGGACATGTTTTTGAACAAGTTTTGGAACCCGGTTCCCTGTTAGGGAGGAACCGGTTCCTGAAAGTTAATTTTCAAAAATTCTTTTTGAAAAAGATTTTAAACAAAGTTTTTCTTAAGTGAAAACATGTTGGATATGTATATGATTATGAATGCATATTTTATTTTTGTGAACATCTATATTCAAGATTAAGAATTATTTATACCATTTGACATTTGATGATTCTTCAAAAATTCTTCTATAATCTTCAAGACTTTTATATGATGTTGATAAGCTTTTTGCACATCCTTTGAATGTTGATGTCCATGTTGTCTTCATCAAAACACATGCTTTAAATATGACTTGAGAAGCTTGCAATTACAAATCATACACAAGAAAAACAAACAAATCCTTAGGTTTAGGCTTGCATGAGGTTTATAGGCAAGCACCCTCTTGAAGTTTAGTTGTTTCAAATTGTCCTAACAAAAGTAACTGAGTTCTAAGGAATCTCAATATCATTGATCTTTCTTCATCGAGCATTGTTTCAGCACAAGCTTCTTTATTAACGAGTGAAATATCCCGAAAGTCCGATCTCAATGAGTTTAGTATCGAGTATCAACCAACTTTAGTCTTGCACTAAATCCAGCTATCTCACTACTTTCTAATGACCAAGTTGCTCAACTAAGGCTCTAAGGTCAGTTAGTGCTTCATGACACCATACAACGTCCCTGTATTCTCCTTATCTGGACTCAATGGACACCGATACCAACAAATTTGTTACACTAACGTAGCCATCGCTTCAACCATGTCGGCATTACAATGTATAGTTCCCACGATCTGTTTCTACTTACCTAATATGCCCCAAATTCGGGTATAGGATTTTTACAAGTAATAAACCCAAACATAACCCACAAATGTAAGACAAACAAGGTAAACAAGTAAAGCAAATAAAGGTGATCTAGCTCTTAAGGTAACCCCACTTTTAGTTTTTTGCCCAACAAAGTCGCCAGTTCTGTAATATGGTGGGAGAACTGACTTGGGTGTTTGTGTTTTATCGCAATTGTTGCAGATAACAAGAGTCGCCACCGACTTTTCTTTTATCCAATAAAGGAAAGGGTGAAAAGAACACGGAAGACCTTTTGAGAATTTTCTTGAGTTTGGGGGGTAGGTTATGAAAAGGAAAGGTGTTAGTACCCTTTTCATCCGTAGTTATCTACGGGCTCTTAATTGCTTGATCGCTTTGTAATGCTTTGTGTTTGTGTAAGTTCAAAAATATTTTAAAAATGCCTAAGTTTGGAAAACTTTGAAATGATTCTCGTATCGTTGAGAATGTATACAAAGTGTTGGTTTTGAAAATATTTTTTGAAAGGAGTGTTTGGAAATAAGTTTGAAAATTCCAATGTAAGGCTATTTTGTAATGATTCTCGTATAGTTGAGGATGCATACAAAATGTTTGTTTGAAAAGTGTTTTGAAAGTGTGAAGTGTGGAAATGATTTTGTTTGTGAGCAAGCAATTGCGAGCAATCTACCTACTCAAAAATTATTTATTAGTTTCCTCCTCATTTAGATAGTGCTATTTTACCATTGGTTGGTAAGGATCCATATCATTTGATGTGACAGACGAGTGTGGGTGATCGTACAATCATAGAAGGCAAATTGTAAGATATTTTAGCAATTGTCGTAAGGGACTAATATCATTTACCTAAGGCAGCATTGAAGGGTCATCGAGGGACTATGATATTTTAATCAAGGGTCTTTTGCTAAATCATCCCACGTTCGAGGGACATGACTGTTTGTATCCGAGGCAACAAGTGTGGGTTACCCTAGAGGTTGATTTTATCTTTAATTAGGGTTGTCTAAGGTTGATTTTAAGGTCTTGACATACAAACCCTAATTACTAACAATAATACGAAAAATGATAAATTATGGAATTTAAATGTCCTACGCTATTACAATACTTTAAGGGATGGGGGATATAAATTTACAAATGGGGATGACAAATAAAATGAACCCTAATTACTATTACAAGACTTTGCCAATTACATAATTTGTAATGTGAAATAGTAAAATGCGTAAGAAAATGTAAAAAGGAAGAAATCATCTTATGGTTTTTTGATGGAAAAGGTTTGATAATTAACCTAATACTAATTGGCTTTAATTAGAAAAGGAGTTAATTAATTTAAAATAAATTCTAAAAATCTATATTAATTTAATTAAAAGGGAGATTAAATAAAACCTAAGTCTAATTATTTTTTAATTAAAAAAAAGATTAATTGGTTAAGAAAAATATTTTTTATGTTTTGTATATAAAAAGTTTTATGGTGTTAGGTCATCTCCCAACAATGTGAAATATCTAGTGTACCTTTAAGGATCCAAAATTATAGCAAAAATCTATAAAAAAATCAAGATTTCTAATACCTAGGCTAACAGGGGCCATGTCATCGGACACGGGCACCCGTGTCAGAATCTGCCCAAAGCTTCCTGCACGTTCTCTGTCCCAGCTGAATTGACACGAGTTATATCGTGTGACACGGGCACCCGTGTCAGCCTCTGTCATGCCTCTTTTCCAAGTTTTCAATCCCAATTAGGTTTACACGGGTCATGTCGTATGACACGGGCACCCGTGTGAACATCTTCCCTGCCTTTTTTACACATTTCCCCTGACACGGCCCGTGTCAAGTGACACGTCCACCCGTGTCAGGTGACACGGCCACCCGTGCCAGGGCTCTTGAAGCATTTTCTTTGAAATTTGGATATTTTCACTCTTATGCCTCGATTTGTCCTGTTTTATTCTTTTGAAAACGAAAACAAATGGTGTATGGACAAAGATATCAAAGTTTGAGGAAACTTACCTCTCTTGGAGAAAAGTCTGAAGCCTCTTCTTGTTGTTCCAGGTGCAATATTCTAATTGATTAAGCTCCCTTGGACCTTCTTGAAGCTATGACAATCCTCACTTTATGCTGAAAGTTGTTCAATCACTCTAACCAAGTCAAGTTGCAAGGTACTGTTTTTGAGTTTGGAAGATGATGACAATTGTTGTACCCCAAAATTTGCCCTCCCATTTTTTAATAGAAAACACAACCCTAGGGTTTCTCAGATATTCAAGTTGGACCAGGAATCAATCAGACAGATTTTCTCCTGTGGCGGTAAATCAGCAATTAGGGTTTTTCTTGCATTCCTCAGAAGAAATTGAGTTCTCAGAAATTCAATTGGTTTTCACAGGTCTTCATGCCTCCTCAAGTTTACTGGAAAGGTTAATGTTTGTTCTTAGAGCATGGTTTGTTGGAGATAAGAGATGGAGTTTAAGACTGTCATTTGGGACGACCATGATTTTGATCCAGGTTAACCAGATGGTTTGCGTCTTTTAAAACATTTGCTTGGTTAAGAAATGGAATATACAGTGCGTGCTTTTTTGAAATGCAGTTACATAATTATTGGATTACTTGGAGTTTAAGTTATCAGATTGAAGCATTTTGTTCCAATTATCTTGATTGGGAATCTTTAAGAATCAGTTAAGATGCGAAGATAAAAATTACAAGTTATTGACAGTAAAGGGTTTCAATGGACACCAGAATATCTCATAAGACTTTCTCCTTTTTTTCAAACATTGTTACAAAATAGTTTGTTCTTTTAAATACTCTATGTTTTACAACTTATGGTATTTAAAAAAATAAATTAGTACAATTGTTGATTACAATACAAGAATGTTTATCTCTAAATTACAAAGAAGATCTAAATGGATCTATGCCTAAGGTTGACTGAAGTTCCTTTGCTTCCATGCTTGCCACAGAGTCTCTTGCTTCCCCTGCTTTATCACATCCAATTGTGCTCACATGAAAATAAAAGAAAGAAAAAGTTAGTACAAATTAATTGGGCATGAGCAAGAATTTTCAAAAGAAAAAGTGTTCATCATTAAAGTTTGCAAAGTGGAATCAAAATGCCGTTATTCATCATATTTTATTTCTCCTATTTGCAAATCACAAGAAGATTTTTCTTCTTGGTTCACAAAAAGAAAGAAAGAAAGAAAGAAATGCTACAAAAATGTCCAAAATGCAAGCAAGTTGTCCAAACAAAACAAATGCAGTAAACTTATCCAAACCAACAGAATACTACAAACTGAATGCAAGCAAGTTGCGCAAGCTAGGAAACAAACAACAGCATTAGCAAAGCAGTCCAAACAAGTAAAATGTGCAAACAGAATGCCCGAACAACAGCACAAAATTGGACAAAATGCAAACAACAAAAAAAAACGAGGCAGCAACATAGCAGTAGACACCAGGCAACACAAATAAAGTATAGCAATATAATAAAATAAGTCAAACAAGCAAAGGCTTGTTCGATAGGCTAAGTCATCATGTTCCATTTTTTTGCAATCTTTTCAGAATTGGAAAAAGGGGCAAAAAGCAATTTGCTTTCCTAGTGTCATTGAGAGAGAAGAGAGGAAAGAAGTCACCTAGGGATGCACAACCATGGTGCCTTGACTGTAACAATTGCATAGAAGTTGCTAGAAAACAAAAACTGCAACAAAAGGGCATAAGAACAAGATGCCAAAATATTCAAAATTTGGATGGTTTTTCCACCATTTTGAATAAGAATTCAACAAAAGCAACATCAATATAACAGTAAAACTCTCAAGCAGATGGATATAAAAAAACATTTTTATCCAACCACAAAAACCAGAATCAACAAGCCTCTAACCATAAAACCTGTTAAACCAACAAATCAAAAACCAGAGAAACAGCAACCACTTCAAAACATTCAAAACCAAACTGTCAAACCATTTCAACACCATCAACAAAACTTGCAACATGTTCATCAGCATACAGTAGCAGGCCATAACAAAACCTCAAACCATTTTCAAAAATCACCAAATACCTAAAACCTGTCAAACTTTCAAAAAAAACAACCTGAAACCTATTAAACCAACAAGTCAAAAACCACAAAAATCACCAAACTCATCAAACCTGTTAAAACCACAAAGTCTCAAACCAACAACAAGAAACATCATCAAGCCAAACTGTCAAAACCAAAAACATAACCAAAAGCCAAATACCAAACCTGCAACCTGTTACAGTAGCAAGATAAAAAATCTGTCAAAACCTAAAAAACCCTTAAACTGATAAACAAGCTTCCAAACTGTCAATCTCAAACACAGTTATCACTTTCAAACCCACAAAAAAATGTCAAAACCTCTAACTCACAAAACCTGTTGAAACATCAACAAAATCCAAAACCACAAATCTCCAAATCTCAAACACAGTTATCATTTCCAAACTCACGAAACAATAGCAAACCAAAAAACAAAACCAGATAACAAATATCATCATCATTCAAAGCACATGGATAAGAAAAGAAGGGTTACCAACAGGTGTGAAAACCCACGCCTTCAATCATCATCTCTTCCCCTTCGTAAATCCCGCCACCAAGGAACACTTCCCTCAGTCTCACCATTCCCTTCCATTTCACAGAAAAGTTCCAAACAGGTATGACTTCTTCACCTTCCTTATAAACTATTTCCTGCATCTCAGTGGATAACAAGTTTGATTAACATAAAAAACATAAACAAGACAAAAACAACAAAATCGTTCAAGCTTTAACAGAACTTCACCTTTTCAAGAAAAAAACCATTAGAGCTTGGTTAGGAGGTGAGAGAGAGCGCTCCGACAACAGAAATCTGGGGAGGGAGGATCAGATAAACAAATTTTGAACCCATTAGACATAAGTTCATTTCAAACTTAGGGTTTTCAGAAAAGCGTAAATCATGGTGAGACAAAGAGGCCAAGAGTGTTTTGTTCATGAAATTAGGAAGAGGTGAGTGATAAGGTGAGAAGATGAACAAAAATGGAAGAGTTAGGATGAACAAAAGATGAACAGAGAGGGACGAAGGAGATGAGCGGCTCCGCTGTACCAAAGGGTCCACAAACCCTAAATTTTGTTTTGCATTTCCCTAATAACAAACTAAACATCTTAAGAAGCTTGGGCCATTTTGTTTTGTGAAACCCTTAAGCCCATTCGCATTATCCGGATGCACCCCCCTTTGGCTCGCTTTGTTAAAAGCAAAAAAAACCACTTTGCTTTTGGGCCTAACATCTAGAATCAACCTGGGCCCATATCTTTTTTAATTTGTTTTATTTTGTTTTTTTGCAAAGAAGTGCTAAATAAAACTTCAAAACATTTTCATTAATTTGATTTAAGTTTTTGTGATTAATTTTTTATCATTTTCTTTTTTTTATATAAACTAGTTTTGATTAATTTTTTTTTTACACTTAATAAAAACATCAAAAAAATTAACTTAGCTTGTTTTCTTTCTTTAAATTTATTTACATAATTAATAAGAATACAAAAAAATAATAATAAAGATTTTAATTTAATCAATTTTTTAGAATAGGTTTTATTTTTATCTTTTCAAGTAAATACATTTCATACTTTGTTGATTTTATTTCATGAATTGTCATAGCTTTATATTAAATTGCACAAAAATTCGATTTGGTTGTATTGTTTGATATTTGGACATTGCTATTTCATTTAATTCATCCCCATTTATAATAATTGTATCCCCATTCCCGAATATTTTGTAATAGCTTAGAATTTAAATTCCCGCAATTTATTGCTTTCTATATACTATATAGTAATTAGGCGCGTATGGCAAGATTCAAAAATCAATCGCTACATGACCTAATCTAAGAATAAATAACTTAAAACCAACACACTTTCTCACACGCGCACCTCTAGGGTAACCTCGCTCGTTGCCTCGGAAATACAATCATGTCCCTCGAATATGAGACACTCTAGCAATGACCCTTAGATAAAAAAGATCGTAGTCCCTCGATGACCCTCGATGTTGCCTTCGATTAAAACGATCTCGTCCCTTACAAAAATTGCTAAAGCGTCTCACAAGTTGCCTTCAATGATTGTAAAATTGACTCGCGTCTGTACCTTCACATCCAATGGTGGGGCTTCTTACCAAATCAATGGTATGATAGCACCATTAAAAGGAAAAAGAAAAGAACATATTAAGACCTTTCTAGTAGATAGATTCGCTCTTAGTTACTCGCTTGCTCACGATAAAAACTTTTACACCTACACTCCCATTTCAAAACATTTTCAAAAAGATAAAACATTTTGTATACGTTCTTATAGAGACGAGAACCATTGCAAAACTTCTTTTCAAAATGCTTTTCGAAACACGATTCACAAACACATCTTTGAACCACTTTTCGAAACAAAACTTTGTATACGTTCTTATAGAGACGAGAACCATTACAAAGAGATTTTTCAAAATACTTTCAAAGCCCACACCACAAGCACACAATCAAATGAAAGCAAGTGATCTAAACGAGTAACTAAGAGCCCATGGAAAACCATGGATGAAAAGGGTGCTAATACCTTCCCTTTTCATAATCTACCCCCCCGAACCCGAGAAATAATCTAGAAAGGTCTTTCCTGTGCTTTTTTACCTTTCCTTTTGGATAAAAGAAAAGTCGGTGGCGACTCTTGCTAACTGCACAAGTGCGAACGAAACGCAAAATTTCAAGTCAGTTCTCCCACCGCATCACAGAACTGGCGACTCTGCTGGGGAAAAAAATTAAAAGTGGGGTTACCTTAGGGTTAGATCACTTTTACTCGCTTTCATTATTTTATTTGTATGCTTTATATTTGGTTCTTTGTATTGGGCTTGCTTTGATCCTCCACCCTGATTTGGGGCACCTTTTTATGTAAATAGCAATAGATTGTGGAGACTGCACGGCGTAGACCGATATGGTTGAAACAATGGCTATGTTAGTGTGACGCATTTGTGGGTACTGGTATCCATCATGGTGAATCGAGGAGAATACGGGGCCGCTGAGTGGCGTCGTGAAGCACTAATTAACCTTAGAACCCTAATTGAACAAACTTGGCCATTAGGATGTAGTGAGGTAACCGGTTTCGGTGTAAAACTGAAAATTGGTTGACACTCGATACTACACTCATTGAGGCTATACTTTTGGGATATCTCGGTTGCAAGAAAAGATTGATTGAGCTGAGACAATGCCTAAAAGAAAGGTCGGTGATATTGAGATCCTTTAAAACCCGATCTTTATTTCTAGGACAGGTTGAGCCAACTAAAACTTCAAGAGGGTACTTACCTACAAACTCATGCAAGCCTGAAACATAGGGATCTGTTTGTTGTGTGTATATATGTTTGTTTGTACATAAACACCATCAACATCATATGCATGCTCACTAACCATTTCAAGGATTTAGAAACTTATCTTTGTTTTTGTTTTGTAGGAAATGAATTCTCTCCGAAGAAACACCATCCGAATCAGCTTTGTAAAAGCACATCCTTAACTTCAAGAGCTAGCCTCAAGAGTGCCCGGGGATTCTCCTTTTACCAAGAAGTATGGTCGACTTCTCAGTTTGGCTACATCCAACTTCCAAGAAGAGATGATGTGTGTACTATTCCAATTCTTTGATCCCGTACATCATTGTTTCACTTTTCTGGACTATCAGTTGGTACCTACATTGGAAGAGTTCTCTCTACTCTTAGGAGTGCCCGTGCTTAATCAGATACCGTTCACCAGTCTAGAAGGGATTCCAAAACCTGAAGTCATCGCCGAAGCTTTACATATGAAGAGGGCCGACGTCACAGCCAATTAGGAGACAAGAAGTGGGGTTAAAGGATTTTTAGCTAAGTTCCTGTTGGAAAAAGCTCGTTCATTCTGGGATGACATGGATTTCCAAGCTTTCGAAGAATTGCTAGCTCTCCTAATTTATGGTTTGGTTCTGTTTCCTAACTCGGACCAATTCATAGACGTTAATGCCATCAAATTCTTTCTCTCTCGCAATCCTATACCCACCTTGCTAGGAGATATCTTGCATTGCCTTCATACCCGTACCATAAAGAAAATAGGTACCCTATTGTGTTGTATACCCCTACTCTCTAAGTGGTTCACTTCACACCTGCCTCAGTCAGCATTGAAGAACGAGAAAATATTGACTTGGTCTCAAAGGATGATCTCTCTCACCCACTCTGATATCCATTGGTGCTCAAGATCCTTGGAAGATATCTCTATCATCGACCGCTGTGGAGAGTTCCCTAACGTACCTCTGCTAGGTATTAGGGGAGGTATCACCTACAACTCGTGTTTAGCTCTTCGGAAGTTTGGGTATGCCCGAAGGGACGGCCCTTATGAGATGCTCATCCGAGGTTTGGTTTTCGACTACGACAAAGAAGACCAAGGTTACTGCCAGAGGTTTACACGTGCTTGGGGAATGGTGAACAAAGTGGACAGTAGGACTTTGGGACATAAAAACTCTATCTCTCTCGAGCCTTACCTTAAGTGGGTACGGGATCGTGCCCAGAGTCTCTTAATGCCTTACCCTTCCATCCTCCCTGTTATTGTTGAGCCTGTTATTGAAGGAGACGTCCCATACACCGTTCTTCATCCTGACATGCCTACCTCTCTCGAAGACCTGCAGAAAGCCTGGATTTAGTTGAAGGAAGAGCGAGACACCTTTGAAACCCAACACTACGCCAGTGAGAAGAAGTTTCTGGAGCTCACCAAGCTTCTTCATGAAGAGAAGAATCTGAATACCTACATTGCTCCAAAAAGGATGCGTTCGATCTTTTTGTCTTGAGAATTTTGTTGTATTTTAGTTTCTTTCTTTGTAAGCCCGAGGAGGCATGATGTATTTAAACTTAGTTTTATTTAATATGACATGTGTTCTTTTTGGTTTGGACAAATTTAAATCTTCTAAATTTCCTTGAAATCATTTGCATATCGCATCTTCATTCATCATATGCATAAGCAGTTCTTCACACCAAGTTTCCTCATCTCTCTGCTGTTTATTTCAGCAAGATGGATCTAGAACAAACGGTCAAAGACTTACAAGCTCAGAATTCACAGTTTCAACAGCTACTCTTGACCTTAGCCAAGGGACAGGAGGAGCTCAAGACTCTGCTAGAGAAAGAGAAAGAGAAAAATAAGAAGAAGCGAGCCGGTGTGGTTGTCATGGGCAGAAGGTTTGAAGGACAAGCCAGACGGACTTTGGAATTCCCATCAACATCTGAAGAGGGGGTGCAACCACCTTGCAACCATTTGGTCGGAAGGGTGCAACCACCTTTATCTGAGAGAGAGCTAGTAGACATGTTCCTGGGTACCCTGTCAGGTCCTTTCTTCAATCACCTGATTGGAAGTTCGTCCGCTGGGTTCACTGATTTGATTCTAACCGGAGAAAGAGTGGAGGCCGGTATAAAAAGCGGGAAAATTCAAAAAGATGCATCTACTTCTGCTGCCATCAGAAAACCTTTCACGGGAAAGAAGGAAGTATCAGCTGTCTACTCTCATAGGGGTCAAGGAAGAGTTAAGCGCTGGCCAGCGGTGGGGGCCGTTATGATTCAAAAGTCTGCATCAGACCAACCAAGAAACAATCGGCCGAGGAATGATCAGGCTAGAAATAACCAACAATGGGTGGAAAGGCCTGTATGGGAATTCACCAAGATAAACATGACTCCTGCTCAAGTCCTACCACATCTTCTGAAGTTGAATTTGGACATGTTGAAAGAGGCCCCTAAAAATCCTAACACTGCTTCTCCATACTACCATCTGAACGCTAGGTGCGCATACCATTCGGAGAGCCCGGGGGGCGACACTGACAATTGTTGGGCCCTGAAGAATAAAACTCAGGATTTGATAGATGCTAAAGAAGTTGAATTCGACGCACCTGAAAAACCCAATGTTATCTCTGCTCCAATGCCAAGGCACAGCCACAACGCCCATGCTGTTGAGGAGGATCTGTTTGTTGTTATTGTAGATGATTTGATAACTCTGCTCTCTATAATCAAGTTAAATTTGTTGAAGGCTGGGGTTTTCCCAGGTTGTGAAGAAGATTGTCACCTTTATTCATCCTCATTAACCCATTGTCCATTGTTGAAGATAGGCATCCAACGCCTAATTGATAACCAAGAAATCCTATTTGAGAAGGCTCCTGTTTTATCAACTCCTGTTAACGACATTTCAATAATAACCATATCCGCCAATACTCCCAAGGTCCCTAAAAGACCTGTTAGGATTACATCCGCTCCGAAGGCTGCACCCTTGAAGATAACCACGCCCGGGCCAGTCCCGTACAAGTCTGACAAATCAGTACCATGGAACTATGGTGGAGAAATCTACTACCATGGTGTCAAACAGATTGAACAGACTGCCAAGGAGGAGAGTTCTGAAGAAGACAATTCCGACATCAATAACATTTTCGGAACAAGCAAAGTTACCCGTAGTGGAAGAATCTTTTCGCCAAAGATTGCCCCTCCAAAGGAAATTCTTAGACCCTCAGTTGCTCCTAAGGTTATCTCTACACCGGTAAACATATCTGCAAGTACACCAATCCTTGAAGAAATTACAACTCCCATAGTTATCCCCTCTGCTGCTACTGATGTTCGAGGAAAAGGGATCCAAGAAGAGCTCGTCAGGACGAGGGCTCAGCCGTTGATCATCCCTGAAACCTCTCAAAAAAAATGGAGGAAATTTTGAAAATAATCAAGAAAAGCGATTATGATGTGGTGGAACAGCTGGGGCAAACCCCCTCAAAGATCTCCATGTTGGCCATGTGCTTTGTTCAGAAGCTCATGCTAAGGCTCTGATAATATTTTTGAAGACGGCCCACGTGCCACAAGAAACCTCCACTGATCAGTTCCAGGAATGTGTGGCTAGTTTAACAGCTGACAATGGTCTAGGATTCTCCGATGCAGATTTAACTTCTAAAGGGAGAAAACATAATGATGCTTTGCATGTCTCGGTGGAATGCAGAGGGACAACCCTAGCACACGTACTGGTAGACACTGGTTCGTCTTTAAACGTCTTGCCGAAGAAATCCTTAGATAGACTATATTGTGAAGGCTTAACTCTGAAACCCAGCAATATCATTGTGAGAGCTTTCGACGGCTCTAAAAGTATGGTCCACGGGGAGGTGGACATCTCGATTAAGGTGGGAACTGAAACCTTCAACTCCATATTTTATGTGATGGATATCCGTCCTTCTTACTCTTTCCTGTTGGGAAGACCTTGGATCCACCATGCTGGAGCTGTCACTTCTACTCTGCATCAAATGCTCAAGTACCCTGTCTAGGGGAAAATCATAACTGTTCATGGCAAAGAGGAATACATGATCAGTCATTTGAATTCTTTCTGTTATGTAGAATTGGATGGCGAATTTTTCGAAACTCCTTTCCAGCATTTTGAGGAGGTAGCTCAGGAGATAGCGGCAACCAAGATAGTGTCCTCTGTACCCACAATCACCATACCTCTGCCTCGGATGTCATCTCTCAAGGATGCAAAAGCAGTGGTTGAAGAGGGAGGAAGCATGATCTGGGGGCAGCTTCCAGACTTTCCTGTCAAATCAGACAAGTTCGGCTTGGGATTTACTTTAACTGGTCAGAAGGTCATGCGCCACGCCCGTGCCGGAGGGCCACCTGTGAAGATCAGTCACCAAGGGGTTAATGCACTAGAGGACAGTGAAGAAGAGGGCAGCTTGGAAGACTGGATATTTCCTACTGTCGGCGGAGGACTGTGCAACTGGGAAGCAAAAGACTTTGTTCCGATTACTTTCATACCCCAGTAATTTATCTTTCAAACATTTATGTTGGCCTGTAATAATTCACAAACAATTCGTACTTTTTTTAAACCTTGTGTCTTACCCGAGGCACAAAGGTCCATTTGTAAGGGTTCTTATTGTTCATCTTCATATGCCATTTAATGAATCATGGACGTTTTTCATATAAACTTTTGTGTTCATTATCTTTCTTTTTACATTTTATTTGTTTTAAGATGGCTATACCCTTACACACACCCACACTCACAAATGCAGGTACTCTTCCATTCCGGATCCCATGGGTAACTATACTGCTATAACCTTCAGTGACTCTGAAGATCTTGTCTACCAAGCCGAATACGAAGGTGAGGTAGATTGTGAGGTGCCAGGGGAATTGGCTAGACTTCTACAACAAGAGGAAAAGGCTATTCTGCCTCATGAAGAGCAGTTGGATACAATCAACTTGGGAACTAAGGAAGACAGAAAGGAAATCAGAGTAGGTGCCAATCTAGAGCCGAGTGTCAAGGAGCGCCTAGTTCAGCTACTGTATGATTATGTTGAAATCTTCGCCTGGTCATATGAAGACATGTCGGGACTTGATACAGACATTGTGGTACATCGTCTACCCACAAGAGAAGATTGTCCACCAGTGAAGCAAAAAGTTCGTTGCATGAGACCTGACATGTCAGAGAAAATCAAAGCGGAAGTTATCAAGCAGTTCAATGCTGGATTTCTGGCTGTTACTTCCTATCCTCAATGGGTTGCTAACATTGTGCTTGTGCCTAAAAAAGACGGAAAGGTACGGATGTGCATGGATTATAGATATTTAAACAGGGCCAGCCCTAAAGATGATTTTCAACTTCCACACATCGACATCCTGGTTGATAATACAGCTCAGCACAAAGTATTTTCTTTCATGGACGGATTCTCAGGGTACAACCAGATCCAAATGGCACCTGAGGACATGGAGAAAACTACTTTTGTTACACAATGGGGTACGTTCTGCTACAAAGTGATGCCATTCGGACTGAAGAATGTCGGGGCAACCTATCAACGCGCCATGGTGGCTTTGTTTCATGATATGATACATCATGAGATAGAGGTCTACGTATATGACATGATAGCCCGATCACAAACTGAAGAAGAACACCTTGATCACTTGCAAAAGCTGTTTATCAGATTGAAGGAGTACAAGCTAAGATTGAATCCGAACAAGTGCACATTCGGAGTCCGGTCCGATAAGCTCTTAGGTTTCATTGTCAGCAACAAAGGCATCGAGGTTGATACTGCCAAAGTCAAAGCTATACAAGAAATTCCTGCCCCTCGCACTGAGAAGGAAGTCAGAGGTTTCTTGGGATGCCTGAACTACATTGCTAGGTTCATTTCTCACCTAACATCTACTTGTGAACCAATCTTCAAGCTGTTGAAGAAAGATCAGGTAGTTAGATGGAATAATGACTGTCAAATTGCTTTCGATAAAATCAAGGAGTATTTACTAGAGCCTCATATCCTGATGCCACCCGTCGAGGGGAGACCGCTAATCATGTATCTGACCGTCCTAGAGAATTCAATGGGGTGCGTACTGGGGCAGCATGACGAGTCTGGCCGAAAAGAGCATGCCATTTATTACCTTAGCAAAAAGTTTACCGACTGTGAAACAAGATATTCACTACTCGAGAAAACTTGTTGCGCTTTGGTATGGGCTGCTCGCCGGCTAAGGCAGTACATGTTGAATCATACCACTTTGCTGATATCTAAGATGGATCTGATCAAATACATCTTTGAGAAGCCTGCTTTGTCTAGAAGAATATCTAGATGGCAAATGATCCTGACCGAATATGATATACAGTACACAAACCAAAAAGCTATAAAGGGGAGTGTGTTAGCTGACCATCTGGCTCATCAAGCTGTTGAAGATTACCATTCCATGATGTTTGACTTCCCTGACGAAGACATCATGACATTGGATAACATTAAAGATATTAGACCATATAACGGACCTGAACAAGGATCCCGATGGACCATGTACTTTGATGGGGCCTCCAATGCACTTGGCAATGGTATCGGCGATGTGCTCATATCCCCAGAAGGTTGCCATACTCCTTTCACCGCCAGACTTTGCTTCAACTGTACGAACAACATGGCAGATTATGAAGCATGCATCTTTGGACTCAAGGCTGCCATAGACTTGGGAATCAAATCTTTGATTGTATTTGGGGACTCAGCTTTGGTTATCAGTCAAATCAAAGGAGAGTGGGACACTAAGCATCCAAACCTCATCCCTTACAAAGAACATGTCCTGACATTGTTACCACATTTCGAGCAGATTACCTTCGAGCACTTCCCGCGAGAAGAAAATCAGCTAGTAGATGCTCTAGCTACAATGTCATCCATGTTTAAACTTAATTGGGATAATGAGGCTCCCCATATCACCATTGAACGGATGGACGAACCAGCGCACTATCACGAGATTAATATCGAAGAAGTAGTGGACCAGCCTTGGTTTCATGAAGTCAAAAGGTATCTCGAGGCTCAAGAATATGCTGAAGGAGCTTCAGTCAATGACAAAAAGTTCTTAAGAAGATTCTCTACTAAGTTCTTCCTAAGTAATGGCATCCTGTACAAGCGCAATCATGATTCTATTCTGCTTCGTTGTGTGGATAAGATTGGAGCTGAAAAGATCATGGCTGAATTGCATGAAGGTACCTTCGGCACTCACTCTAGCGGGCATACGATGGCAAAGAAGATTCTATGGGCAGGCTATTACTAGTCTACCATGGAAGCAGACTGCTATCAACACTGCCGAACCTGTCATAAATGTCAAATCTATGCAGATAAGGTGCACGTGCCTTCGGTCCCTCTAAATGTCTTAACAGCTCCTTGGACCTTTGCTATTTGGGGAATTGACATGATTAGAGAGATCAAGCCTACAACATCCAATGGACACCGCTTTATTCTGGTGGCCATTGATTACTTCACCAAGTGGGTCGAAGCAGCTTCCTCCGCATCTGTTACTAAGAATGTTGTTGCCCGTTTCATCAAGCAGAACCTTATTTGTCGGTACGGTATCCCCGAAAGGATCATCATTGATAACGGTACAAACCTTAACAATACTATGATCACCGTCCTGTGCGAGCAGTTCAAGATTCAACATCACAATTCGTCTCCTTATTGGCCAAAGATGAATGGTGCAGTTGAAGCTGTGAAAAAATATATCAAAAAGATCATACAAAAAATGACAGTCACCTACAAGGACTGGTGTGATACGGTGGGAGAACTGACTTGTGTTTTGCGTTTGTTTTCGCACTTGTTCGGTTTAGTAAGAGTCGCCACCGACTTTTATTTTATCCTAAGGAAAGGTCAAAAAGCACAGGAAAGACCTTTGAGATGTTTTCGCGGGTTCGGGGGGTAGATTATGAAAAGGGAAGGTGCTAGCACCCTTTTCATCCATGGTTATCCATGGGCTCTTAGTTACTTGTTTTAGATCACTTGCCTTTGCTTTTCAATTGTTTGAAATGGTGCTTTGTGTGTGTGGTTTTGAAAATGTTTTGAAAAAGATGCCTTGTCTAGGGAACCTTTGTAATGACTCTTGTGTGAGTATATACAAAGGTGTGAGTCTTTTTGAAAAGATAATTCAATGTTTTTGAAAGTTGTTTGGAAATTGTTTTTGAAGTTGTGTTGTGATGTGTGTTTGAAAAATGGCAAGGATGTTTTGCAAGTTTTTTGATCAAGTAACTAAGAGTTGTCTACACTATTTTACTCAAAGATTTTTCTTATGTTTTAACCCTTTTAACAGTGTTGTTTCACCATTGTATTTGGTGAACAACCTTGCGTTAGGATGTTAAACGGGACAGGCGTGGGTCATCGTGTACAATCATTGAAGGCAACTTGTGAGACGCTCTAGCAATTTTGTAAGGGACGAGATCATTTTATCAAAGGCAACATCGAGGGTCATCGAGGGACTACGATATTTGTTTATCGAAGGGACATTCGCTAGAGTGTCTCATACTCGAGGGACATGATTGCATTTTCCGAGGCAACAAGCGAGGTTACCCTAGAGGTGCAAGTGTGAATGGTGTATTGATTTTCATGCATTTATCTTGTATTAGGTTATCTAGCGGTTGATTTTTAATCTTCGCATACAAACCCTAATTACTATACAGTATATGAAAGGCGATAAATTGCGGGAATTTAAAGTCTAAGCTATTACAAATAAGTATCTGGGGATGGGGGTACAAATGTTTTCAAATGGGGATGAGTCTTATCAGAATAGTAATGTCCAAATATTATTTACAACCAAATCGAATCGTCGCATTCTCAATGTAAAAATATAGCAAGGTATAAGAATTAAAGAGAATCAAAAGTATTGTGAAACGCATATGATTATTTACAAATGATCAAAATGTTAATCTAATGTATTATTCAGTATTATTATTATTTTTATTTTTTAGTTTTATATAAACAAAAAAAAAGGTTTTAAAGAGAAAATTATTTAACTTAATAAATTCTATTATTTATGTATTTTTGTGTTATTAAAGGGAAACAAGATTAAAAAAGATAATTATCTCTAAAAAAGGATGAACAAAAATTAATTAGTATTGTTTTTAAAAAAGGGAAAGAAAAACTAATTAAGGTTAATTAGCAAAAAATTAATAAGTTAATAAAAAAGATTTTTTGAAGTTTTTGAATGGGTTTGGGCCTAAAAGCAAAAAGAAAAAGACCAAGAGGGGGGGTGTGGCGCCAGAATTTAATGGGCTTAGTGATGGTTTGCTGGGACAGACCCAAATGACACTTGACAAAGTTTTGTTAGGGTTTTTGTTGCTTTGCTCAGAACTAGGTTTGCAGTTTGAAACGGTGCCGCTCTCCTCTCATCTTCTTCGCCTCTTCATCGCTCTCAACAGAGCCGCTGATGCCCCCTCGACTCGCCTTAGGCCACCAGACGCCACCTCCAATCTCTCCTCCCCACGATTGTACAATGCGATGATTCAAAAAGGTATTATTTTCTTCTATTCTGGACGCGTTTTAGGTTTAGATTGTAACCTTGCATGTTATTGTTTCACAGTGTTTTGACCATGGATGTTTTGGTGTGAGATGTAGAAAAAGAAAGAGGGAGAGGATACCTTGGTAACTTCGTCTTTGAGGAAGCGATGGAGAGGGAGTTTGGACGGCAGCGCTCTCAGGTGGCTGGAGGTGGGAGGCACGTGATGATGATGCTGGCTTTTCTGGTATTTGTACTTTTCTCTTTGTTTTGTGATGATAATATTCTGAAAACGCTGTTCTGATTTTGTTGATTCTGATGATGAGTTTGTCTCTGAAGATTGTTTGCTTCTGAGTTTTTCTCTTCTTATGATTTTCTGAACGTTGGCCTTGGTGATGTACTTTGATTCTGAGAATGTTTGTTATGTATTTGATGACGTTTGATGATGAATTGCTGAGAACACTTATTTGCTATTGTTGTTGTTTGGTTTTGATTATACTGACTCTATGATGAACTCTTTTT
Source organism: Vicia faba (assembly GCA_948472305.1). NCBI lineage: Eukaryota > Viridiplantae > Streptophyta > Magnoliopsida > Fabales > Fabaceae > Vicia > Vicia faba. Next base: position 592,631,504 of record OX451739.1, on the reverse strand, counting down.
CTGAGAATGCCATTGTTGTTGTGATATTTGGTTTGGGTTTGTTGGAGTTTTGGTTTTGACAGGCTTGTTGGGCGTTTGGTTCTTTGCAGTTTGAAACAGGTTTTTTACAAGTTATGGAACTTGTGCTTACAAGCCAGTTTGCAGGTTATGCGGGCCTATAGTTTTGGGTAGGCTTGAGCTTTTCTTTGATGACTTGAAGTTTGCTTTAGGCAGGCTCGAAGTTATGCAGGCTTGGAGGAATCAGGCCTCAAGGCTTGTTGAGCATTTGGTTCTTGCAGTTGTAGCACAGGTTTTTAGCAGGTTTGAAGACTTGCTTGTTTTTTGTTTGAGTTTGTTAGTTTGAACTTGCTTCTGTTGTGCAAGTTTGTTTGGCTTTTGGCAGGATGGAGACTTGTTGTTGGTTTTAGTATGGAAGGCAGGTTTAGGACTTGCTTCTGGTACAGGCAGGTTTGATGTTTTTCTTGTGTTTACAAGCAGTTTGCAGGTTTCACAAACTTGCAGGTTTTTGCTTGCAGTTTTACAGTTTGTGGTCTTTTGTTCTTTGTGTTCTGCCCCCCTGTGTTCCCTCTCTGTGTTCCCTTTTTTTGAACTGTTAGGAATGTTATATTTATTTATTTTCTAAACCTTCCAAACTGCAAACCTGCTTCACTCTTTCTTTCTCTCTCTCCATAAAAAAGCATATTTTATTACTTAATATCTCTTTTTCTGAAAAGTTGTTGGCTTGGAAAATGATGAAAAATTGCTTGCTTGCAACTTGGCTTTCCTCTGCATTCTGTACTTTCTTATTTTCTGCATTGGTAGTTTTGATAGCCTGTTGACAGATTTTCTGTTTTGATAGCTTCTTGACAGTTTGTTGACAGCTTCTTTGACAACTTGGTTGATAGCTTCTTTGACATCTTGGTTGATAGTTTGAACTTGTGACTTAGTTTGTTCAGTTTGAACTTATGCAACTTGTGCAACTTGGTTTGCCATTGCAACTTGTGCCTTCTTGTCCCTTGCAAAATATGCAGCCTTGTGCCTTCTTTTTAATTGATTTATATGCTTGCAACAATTAATTTACTTTTCCTCTTTGTGAACCAAGAAGAGAAATCTTCTTGTGATTTGCAAAGAGGACGAGTAAAACATGATGAAAACCAAAAAATCTGATTCCGGCCAACAATCTTTAATGATGAGTTTTTTAATTATCTTTCTGAGAATACTTTTCAATTTAACTGTATTGACTTCTCCTTTTCTGTCTTTGCAGGTAAATAGCAGTTGGGGCAAGGGAGGCAGCAGTAGAAGATGAAAACTTCAAGAGACTTAGAATATAGATTTATTTTCTGTTCAATTATTTATAATAAACATTGTTGTCAATATTGTAAATAAATTTACAATATCCCAATAACATTTGTAACAATAATTAAAAATAAATAAAAATCTTTTGTCAGATATTTCTTTATTTCTTCTGCACTGTCGATTTAACTTATTTAAGTTTCTTGAATTAAAATAACTGGAAGTACACCCCAATAATTTTAACTCAGATAAAATAAATATCAACAAACTTTGCAGTCTTGCAACCTTGCATTAACCAACAATACGCCCGACATTCCAAATAACCAAAAGCATTGCAAAGTTAAACAAACAAACGTCCATACGCCTTTTACCTTACTGGTCAAACCAAAGCTTCAAACTTTCAATCAGAAACCTCAGCTTCTATCCCAGATGTTTAGGCTTTGAGAAACAAACAGAAATCTTGAACAAGCGTCAAAGCAGTGTGACAATCAATTGAAATACTGTGGATTCAAACTCTTCTGAGAATGCGTGTGCAAACCCTAATTTGGGATCTACTGTCAAAGAAACGTCTGTCTGCTCAAACCCTGAGCCAAACTCAACCAAATCAAAAGAAACCTTAATTTTGTTTGACTGATTCAAAAATCAATGGAAAACCTAATTTTGGATAGACTGATAAGAAAAGATTGTTTGACCGATTCTTGAGCCAATCTGAAAAATCATGGAAAACCCCGAAGCTGTGATTTCTTGTGGAAAAGGGAGGGCAAATTTTGGGGTACAACAGTTGCCCCTGTTCAATCTTCTTGAACCTGAAGAGTTAGATTGGCAATTTTGTCGTTCGACTCGAAGGTAAAAGATGATTGGACACTAGAGTGCCCAAAAAATTTACACTCGTCAAAGCGTGGTTTGAGGGAATGGGCTTAAAGATGCCATTTGGAGATGTGACAGAATCTTGTCGGGGATGGGCTTAAAGATGCCATCTGGAGATGTGACAGAATCTTGTCGGGGATGGGCTTAAAGATGCCATCTGGAGAACGTTTGTTGAATTGTAATTTTGTAAGTTGAAAGAAGGATCCTGTGTAGGGTTGCCTGATGATGAGTCCGTGTAAAACTGCATCTTGGAAGGAAGGAACCTGTGTAGGGTTGACTGATGATGAGTCCGTGTGAAACTGCATCTTGGAAGGAAGGAACATATGTAGGGTTGACTGATGATGAGTCCGTGTAAAACTGCATCTGGAAGGAAGGAACCTGTGTAGGGTTGACTGATGATGAGTCCGTGTAAAACTGCATCTGGAATTGAGAAGGAACCGGTGTAGGGTTGCTTCATGATGAGTTAGTGTAAAACTACATCTGAATTTGAGAAGGAACCGGTGTAGGGTTGCCTGATGATGAGTCCGTGTAAAACTACATCTAGAATTGAGAAGGAACCGGTGTAGGGTTGCTTCATGATGAGTCCGTGTAAAACTACATCTGGAATTGAGATCTGTATGAGTATCAGAATGACTTCCGTGTCTGGAGTGTATCTGAAATTGTAATTGGGATCTGAACAAGTGACAGAATGGCAACCGTTTCTGGAGCGTGTCTGGAATTGTATCTGAATAATTGTTGATGATAGCCTTTTATTCTTATCCTTAAAAGGGTAAAATGTTTGCTAAAACACAAAGTTATGTTGCATGATATGTATGATGCAATGAATTGTGTTTCATCAATGTTTATGATATATGAATGAAATGGATGCGCATGTAAGCTGAGTAGCTATCTTGCTTGAAGAACATAAATCCTGGATAATGAAATCTTCGACTACTGTCGGGGGAAGTAAATCCTTGACTGCTGCAGGGTATTGAAAATCCTTTGATCGCTAAAAATGAGAAGTCCTGGGACTATGGTTGGGGAAATCAGGAGTTTGGGTTGTACGCCAATCTACTGGGTATTCCTGTCTTGAGGAGATCTTCACTGGGGAATATCTGAATACCCTGTGAGGAACTGAGAATGAGAGTCTTCATTCTGTTTGGGGAATAAGAATTCTGTGGGGAATAGCCATACTGTTGAAAGGTAGCTATCCTGTCGGAGAGTAAAACTCAGGATTCTGAAAAAGCTTATTCCTGTCTGGAAGGAGTTCAGGTTTAGGTCATATGCCACTTTAAGAATGAGAATCTTCACTTTGTTGGGGATACCAGAAATTCAGATGTTATACCACTTTGAGAAATGAGAATCTTCATTCTGTCGGGAATATCAGGAGGTTGGGTGTATGCCAATCTACTGGGGAAGCCAAAATGAGAATCTTCATTTAGGTCTTGGGTCATAAGATTGGGTGTATGCCAATCTCTTGGGGTTTTAAGGATGAGAATCTATATTCTGTTAAGGGTCAGGAGGTTGGGAGTATACCAATCTTCTGAGGTTTCAAGGATGAGAATCTTCAATCTGTTAAGGGTCAGAAATTGGGAGTATACCAATCTTCTGAGGTTTCAAGGATGAGAGTCTTCATTCTGTTAAGAATCAGAAATTGGGAGTATACCAATCTTTTGAGGTTTCAAGGATGAGAGTCTTCATTTTGTTAAGGGTCAAAAATTGGGAGTATACCAATCTTCTGAGGTTTCAAGGATGAGAGTCTTCATTCTGTTAAGAATCAGAAATTGGGAGTATACCAATCTTCTGAGGTTTCAAGGATGAGAGTCTTCATTCTGTTAAGGGTCAGAAATTGGGAGTATACCAATCTTCTGAGGTTTCAAGGATGAGAATCTTCACTCTGTTAAGGGTCAGAAATTGGGAGTATACCAATCTTCTGAGGTTTCAAGGATGAGAGTCTTCAATCTGTTAAGGGTCAGAAATTGGGAGTATACCAATGTTCTAAGGTTTCAAGGATGAGAGTCTTCATTCTTGAGAAAAACAAATTTTTAGGAGCTCCAGTTGTCCGTTATTCAGTTGGTGGCTGTAACTTCCAACAGGCGATGAAGGAAAATTTTAACGACTGTGGCTTCCAACAGATGATGAAGGAATTTTTGATGATGATCGTAACTTCCAGCAGGTGATGAAGGAAATTTTGAACGACCTTGAATTCCACCAGGTGATGAAGGAATTTTTGATGATGATCGTAACTTCCAGCAGGTGATGAAGGAAATTTTGAACGACCTTGAATTCCAGCAGGTGATGAAGGAATTTTTGATGATGATCGTAACTTCCAGCAGGTGATGAAGGAAATTTTGAACGACCTTTCAACTTGAAATGTAATTTGTTTTGGAGAATAAATCCTTGACAAATGTTGGGGAAATAAACCCATGACCGCTGGTCTGCTAGAGAGGTGATGAACTTCTCGAGGACGCTTGAATTTCTTTTCAGAAAGATTTCGGAGAGGTTTCATCACTGCCCCTAGTATCAGATGCTTGTGATATTTCCAGGACACTTGGACTGCACGTAACCCTTTGATGAGATTGGCGTTTAAATTCCCCAAGTGATGGTGAGGGAGACTTGCCCCAGGTTATCCTGCAATTGAGAGATTTCTTGAAATCTTGACTGGACTGCCCCAGGTTCACTGAACTTTGAAAGATTTGTTGAAACCTTGACTGGACTGCCCCAGGTTAACTGAACTTTGAAAGATCTATTGAAACCTTGACTGGACTGCCCCATGTTTACTGGACAATACCATATAAAATCCCCTTTTGTTAATAGGAGATTTTTGTAACGGAAGTGTCGTCCCACTTGAAGTGATTTCATTCACTGAGAGAGCTTTCGTTCCTCCGAACATTCACTATATGAATTTCTTTGCTGTTTAAACAAGTAAACCATGTGCAAACAACGATATTCAAATAATGCAAAGTTTATGCTTGTCTCGAAGTTTTGAAAAATGCATTTTTTAGCAGAAAACTTTTTATAAGACAAATTTAACACAAGATTTGGAGCAAAGCCTTACAGGAGTCAGGATACCTTTTGTAACATTATGCTTTCGAACTAACCCATGCTTCAATTAGGACTTTTGAAGGGTTGTAACGTGGCTTGGTTCACGGTTTAAGAAACAAAGGATAAAGGCTCAAAGTATATTTGTTCCCACCCGCTCTTCGTGATGTCCTTCATCTCTAAACTCAGTTAATTGTGCGTCGAACTCTATTCGAGTTTGGCACGACTTTTTGGTGATGGCTCATGTTGTACCCCAAAATTTGCCCTCCCATATTCTTCAAGATTTGGCAAGATCATGGTTCAAAATCTCTCAAGGGTTGCACAGTCCAATTGCCCCCTAACACAGTCAAAATTAGGGTTTTGGTTCTTGCAAAGAAAATGAGGTTTTCAAGGGTCCAATCAAGTCCCATATGCCTACATACATTGTCAAGCATCCATATGCCAAGTTTCAAGACTCACAGCGTCAAATTGCACAGTCAAAAACCCTAATTGCTCCACAGTCAACTGCAGGGGCAAAATGGTCATTTGACAGTCAAAAGTCAAAATTTTGGGTCAACATCTTATTTTGAAGCCACAAACATCATTTGATCAATTCTTGATCATGATTCTCAAAGCATGGCTCAAAAAGTCTCAAGATGCAAAAGTTTCTATTTTTGGACAGTTGAAAAAGTCAACTGTAACTTGACCAAGGCATAACTTCTTCATGGTTTATCAGAAAAATTCCATCCAATGCTCATTTTGAAGATAATGACATTTCCTACAACTCATCTTCACACTTCAAGTCCAAGAAATGCTCTCACAAAAAGTTATCAATTTCAACATTATAGGTCATTTTCAAAAGTCAACAAAAAGGCACTTTAAGTCAAAGACCATAACTTGAGATTGGTAAATCAAAATGACATGGGACCAAAGGCATTGGTTAGAGGACTTCAAGACCTTTCCAAAATGTCCAAGAACATGATCATAGCTTCAAAATTGAGCAAGATATGCCTTGGAGAAGTTGGGAAATTTTTGGGAATTTTGAAAAGTCAACTTTGCTTCAAAAGCTTCAAAAATGCTAATGGGCCTCAAATTCTTCCTTGAATCATTACCCAAAGCATATGCACGACCCATTGAGCTCAAAGGGATTTATTTTCTTATTTTTAATTAATTAATTGAATTTTTATTCTTATTAATTCATTTAATTAGATTTAATTATGAGAAAATATCAAATCATGCTTTTTAAATCTTTGTTGTGCAGCAAATCAAACTAGGGCAAGGTGGCAAATCGTTTCACATTCAAAAAGGAAAGGTTTTCCATGATTGGCAAGTGTTTCAATGGAAAAAGATTGAAATTGATATGTTGAAAATCAAATCTTCAAATCATCAATTCATGGACCTTGGGCTTGTTTTTTTTGACCTAATCACGTTCAGATACAAAGGCATAGTGAAACCTAATGCAAGGATACACGAAAAGCTGCTCAAAAACAGAGAACAAAGTTGCAATTTTTCATAGAAATTTTGAAAACTGATTTCGTATTTGCAGGATCATTCAAAGCCTAAAACCTATTCCAAACCCTTGCTGAGACTTCTTTGAACGTGTTGCAACCACTTTCCAGTCTCCATACTCCAAGAATTGGTAGAATAGCATCGCGTTTGTAACAAACATTTCCATAATCGGTTTTTAAATTTCACGCATCATTCCTGTGTTTTAATTGTTGATTTATACTACTAACATCTTTCTGAAGCGATTGGCATAGGTTAATTGACCTAACTCTTCCTAAACTGAAACCTACAATTGAAGGATATCTAGGGTTCCAGGACTTGAAAATTAGGGCTTTCCCTATATGGTAAAATTGGCCCTTAAAACCTGTATGGATGAATTCGTGACATCAAGACAAAGCAAACCATCTCCTCGCGCTTAATTTATGTTACCTGTACGCGTGTTCGCTATTTTCCACTGTTCTATTTAGTGGGGGTTTAAAACCCCCGCTACTTGTTTTATGTTTATAGGGAAAAGATGAAGAAGAAGCATAGGTGTTCAGGCGTGAGTGGAAGGTTCAAATCGCGCGCGTAATTTTTTGTTTTTATATCATTAACATTGTTTTTCTTACATAATGATTGTTTTCCATTAAATATCCAAACGCGTGCAATGGCTCAGATGGTGGGAATATGGCTTGGTAAATGTTGGGACCTGGGTTCGATCCCCAGGTCCCCCATATAATTTGTTCTATTTTGTCACACAATGTTCATATGCAGCGCCTCCTTCAAAGCTTCATCATGCATCCTCACGCGTAGCTTGCCAAGTGGCCTTAATCACTCATCCAATGGCCACAAAACGAGATCCATAGTACACTCCAGTCAACAGCATGTACCCAATCAGAAAGTAAACGAGGCCTTTGGCTTAATGGGCCAGGATTTCTTCAACAAACCTCCATTCTGGGCCTGATACCCCCCATGGTTTGCATCATTTTTAGTTTTTATTTGATTTTCTTTTCTAATTCTTTTTAATGTTTTAATTATTTCTTTTTTACCATAAAATAATTTTCACAATAATAAATCAGAAACTAAAAAATGTTTATTTTTTATTAATATTAAATTCACCATTAAGATGTTTTTTGTAAATAAACTCTAACAATTAATTAGATTAATTTAGGTTTTAATTTTGACACTTTTCTTAATAAATAAAATAGGTAGAATTAGGGTTTTTGACATTCTCATCTTTTTCTTAAATAAATAATTTTCTCTCATTATTATTATTATTAATTATTACTTTTGTAAATAAATATGTAAATTAACTAATTAGTGTAAATTAGATTAACTTGAATATTTTCTTAAATAATTAAAAATAATCTAGAATTAGGGTTTCCTTGTAAATTCTTCATTTTCATAAATACAAAAAAAAAAATAAAAACAATTTCTTTTCTTAACTAAATAATTAATTAGCTTTCTAATTCCAATTTAATTTCAAAAGGGTCAAAACCCTCGGACGTTTAATTTCTATTTCGCGCATTTATTTTCTTGTGAATATTATGTAACTGCTCAAGGCTTGTAATAGTAATTAGGTCTTTTACTTTCGGCATCTTTTACCAAATGGTTCTTTGTAATTTGGCGATGTATAGACCCGCGCCTTGTAATAGCGTAGGATTTATCTTTCCGCATTTAAGTTTCCGCACTTTTAAATTCTAAATCGCATGAAAGAATGTATGGCTAATTAAAAACAAGCGTAGCTCACAAATGCCATGATCAAAAATAATTGCTAAACTGAAAACAACACACAAATTCACACACCACTCTTAGGGTACGCCTCACCTGTTGCCTTCGAAACGTGGTCGTCGAGTATAGGACATTTTAGTAAGTCCTTATGTCCATGATCCAGTTGCCTCGAAACAGTTGCCTCGGATTAAAAAGGATCAAGGGCATAAGGGTAGCTTCTAAGGTGTCCTACTGTTGCTCTGGTGACCACACTGTCCCTACAAACGAATTGACCCGAACACCTCCAACGGTGGTGCTACCTACCTCTCAATGGTGGGATGGCACTACCTTAAGGACATTTACACAGCCTAATTCCTTAGGGTAGGTAGATGACTCATGGATACTTGCTCTCTCAAAAACAAATCAAACTCTTTTCACACCGACACTTTCAAAAAGCTTTCAAAACAATTTTTCAAACACTCTTGAGGACAGATACAAGAGTTATTCAGAAAACTTTCAAAGAAACTTTTTCAAACCCACTCACAATTGAAAAGCAAACATTTTGAAAACACAATGAGCAAGTATCTAAGAGCCCATGGATAACCATGGATAGAAAGGGTGCTAACACCTTCCCTTTCTATAAATCTACCTCCCGAATCGAGAGATAATCTCATAAGGAATTTTGTTGTGCTTTTGTCCTGTCCATGTTGGAGAAAATAAAAGACGGTGGCGACTCTTGCTTCCGCGACATTTCGCGAACCAGCGTTAAACAGTCAGTTCTAAATCCACCGATCACAGCTCACACCAGTTGAATTTTATGGAAGGCAGTCATTTTTGCAACATTTTTCATGTTATTGAGGATTTATAATGACCTCTTTCTTTTGATTTGTTATCCCTAACTTTTTCCTGACTGTTCCTATTTTCGAGATTACAGTCAGCGGGATGCCCCAACTTTCTTAAGCCTCCTTTGTAGGTTTTGGCTCAGTGGGATTTTCTCTTTTGAGAGATAATGACTGCCTATGAGATAAAGAACCATCATTGTCTTTTGGTTCCAAAGGAGTGTTTTTGGTGTTATTCGTTGTATTACGAACTGAGAGTTTGCGACTTTAATGCGCATCTTTTTTTGAATTAACTGAGAGACTACCCTGCCCCAGGTTTAAATCAAAGGTTTCATTTTGTTTTAAAATAGAAAACTCCTACTTCTTTGGCTCGAAGGGGTTGACTAGGGATTATCTTCCTTATAACTCCAGTGTTTAGGATTTGAAAGAAACGCCTGTACATCGTCAGCAAGGTCTGTTCAAAAGCATACTGTATGAGATTACGGTATTATTTCGTCATCCTCCCTCTAAAGGCTTGTAGCTTTTTATCAAGAGTTAAATATCATAAAGAAAGCATAAGAATAGTGAAAACGAATGGATGAATTCAAGACGAACATATGCAATGCATTAATGAAACAAAGTTTGACATCAACAGATAATTGTTTAAATAACAAAATAAATTACAACTTGAAAATTCAAATGGAACAAAAGTCTCTCAGTTCGAGCTTTGTCATTTCAGGTGGAGAACCCTTAGCGGAAGATTTTCATCTCGCCATCCGGCATGAATTCCAGCACTCCTTCATCGATCAAGTCTTGGATCTTGTTTTTCAAAGCCCAACAGTCGTCGGTGTCATGTCCAGGACTATGGGAATGGTATACACAAAACGCGTCGGGGTGATAGCTAGGAGTAGAGGTATTGGGCTTCCGAATAGGATCCCTTAAAGCAAGCAGGTTGACCTCCAACAAGCGTTTCAGTATCAGAGATGATGGTATGTCAGTCTTAGAGAAATGTCTTCCAGACGTATTTTTCTTACGCCGATTACCCTGTTGGTGCTGACGAGGCTGTTGCTGGGCTTGTGACCCTGAAGCAAGTTGAGGAGCTTTTCCCTTGTCTTCTTGTCTCAAAGGGGGTGGAATGATGACTTGATCTTCAACCTTAGGTGTTTTCCCCACTTGGTTGTCCCGAAGCAGCTTGTTGACGAGGACCCTGAGCTCTTCTTGTCTTTGAGTTAAGTCTTGAATGAGAGCCATCTGGCCCACCAGCTGTCCCATCATCTGGATCCTCATTGTTGCCAACTCAATTTGTAGCCCTTCCAACTGATCATTCCTGATGCCTCCTGGATTCCCTAGGACCAAGCCCCTTGTGAGGAGAGCTTTTATTTCTTCTTGCCCCTGGGATAGGTTCAAGAACATTTCTTGAAGTTGGGCGTTTTGAGCCCGGAGATCTCGGTTGTCTGGTTGGAAAGTCATTGCTGAAATAAACAGCGAGAACATGAGAGACCTGTATTGGGAGACCTGTTATGTAATGATATGTATGATATATGTATGCAATGTTTTCAAGAATCTCTCGGGGTAAACACAAGAAAATGTTAGAGGTTGAACTTCGATCAACAACTTTGATTGGAGAACCTTGTAATGGTGGATGTCTTTCCACGAGAAACAAGATCACCTTTTCGAGTGGGTCATAGCCCCTGATTCAAGTTATTGCACTTGATCTTTGACAGCGTTTGTTTAGAGGAAAATTAAACCTCTTACCCTTTGGTAGACGTCTGGTTCAACGTGACCCTGCATTAAAAGACCATCGAGATCCTTGAAATGGTTATTGTAAATGCTATGGTATGATGTTATGATGTTATGTACATGTATGCAAAAGCAAGTAAGTGTATATACAGGTGATCATATTCACACAAAGCAAACAAGTCCTTAGGTTTAGGCTTGCATGGGGTTTGTAGGTAAGTACCCTTTTGAAGTTAGTTGGCTCAACCTGTCCTAAAATAGAAACCGGGTTCTAAGGAGCACAAGATCACTGGATTATTTTCTGTGTTCATTGTTTTGATTTAGCCACTTAACTAGCGACCAAAATATTCCAAGAAAACAATCCTCAATGAGTGTAGTATCGAGTATCTACCAACTTCGGACTGCACCAAAGTCGGTCATCTCACTACCCCTAAAAAGGTCAAGATGGTCAAGTAAGGTTCTAAGAGTTCGTTAGTGCTTCATGACATCGCTCAGCGGCCCCGTATTCTCCTTGACTACTCAAGGGCTACCGGTACCCACAAATATGTCACACTAACATAGCTACTGCTTCAACCATGTCGGTATACCCCGCACAGTTCCCTCACAGTTTATTGCTATTTACCTAAAAAGGTGCCCCCAAATCCGGGTGTAGGATTAAACAAACCCAAATAAGGAACCCAAAAAGTAAAGCAATCAAAGCAATCAAAGCAAGCATGTATAGGTGATCTAAAACCCTAAGGTAACCCCACTTTTAGAAATATCCCCAGCAGAGTCGCCAGTTCAGTGATACGGTGGGAGAACTGACTTGTGTTTTGCGTTTGTTTTTGCACTTGTTCGGTTTAGCAAGAGTCGCCATCGACTTTTTATTTTATCCTAAGGAAAGGTCAAAAAGCACAGGAAAGACCTTTGAGATGTTTTCGTGGGTTCGGGGGGTAGATTATGAAAAGGGAAGGTGCTAGCACCCTTTTCATCCATGGTTATCCATGGGCTCTTAGTTACTTGTTTTAGATCACTTGCCTTTGCTTTTCAATTGTTTGAAATGGTGCTTTGTGTGTGTGGTTTTGAAAATGTTTTGAAAAAGATGTCTTGTCTAGGCAACCTTTGTAATGACTCTTGTTTGAGTATATACAAAGGTGTGAGTCTTTTTGAAAAGATAATTCAATGTTTTTGAAAGTTGTTTGGAAATTGTTTTTGAAGTTGTGTTGTGATGTGTGTTTGAAAAATGGCAAGGATGTTTTGCAAGTTTTTTGATCAAGTAACTAAGAGTTGTCTACCCTATTTTACTCAAACATTTTTCTTATGTTTTAACCCTTTTAACAGTGTTGTTTCACCATTGTATTTGGTGAACAACCTTGCGTTAGGATGTTAAACAGGACAGGCGTGGGTCATCGTGTACAATCATTGAAGGCAACTTGTGAGACGCTCTAGCAATTTTGTAAGGGACGAGATCGTTTTATCGAAGGCAACATCGAGGGTCATCGAGGGACTACGATCTTTGTTTATCGAAGGGACATTCGCTAGAGTGTCTCATACTCGAGGGACATGATTGCATTTTCTGAGGCAACAAGCGAGGTTACCCTAGAGGTGCAAGTGTGAATGGTGTATTGATTTTCATGCATTTATCTTGTATTAGGTTATCTAGCGGTTAATTTTGAATCTTCGCATACAAACCCTAATTACTATACAGTATATGAAAGGCGATAAATTGTGGGAATTTAAAGTCTAAGCTATTACAAATAAGTATCCGGAGATGGGGGTACAAATGTTTACAAATGGGGATGAGTCTTATCAGAATAGTAATGTCCAAATATTATTTACAACCAAATCGAATCGTCGCATTCTCAATGTAAAAATATAGCAAGGTATAAGAATCAAAGAGAATCAAAAGTATTGTGAAATGCATATGATTATTTACAAATGATCAAAATGTTAACCTAATGTATTATTGAGTATTATTATTATTTTTATTTGTTAGTTTTATATAAACAAAAAAAAGGGTTTTAAAGAGAAAATTATTTAACTTAATAAATTCTATTATTTATGTATTTTTGTGTTATTAAAGGGAAACAAGATTAAAAAAGATAATTATCTCTAAAAAAGGATGAACAAAAATTAATTAGTATTGTTTTTAAAAAAGGGAAAGAAAAACTAATTAAGGTTAATTAGCAAAAAATTAATAAGTTAATAAAAAAGATTTTTTGAAGTTTTTGAATGGGTTTGGGCCTAAAAGCAAAAAGAAAAAGACCAAGAGGGGGGTGTGGCGCCAGAATTTAATGGGCTTAGTGATGGTTTGCTGGGACAGGCCCAAATGACACTTGACAAAGTTTTGTTAGGGTTTTCGTTGCTTTGCTCAGAACTAGGCTTGCAGTTTGAAACGGCGCCGCTCTCCTCTCATCTTCTTCGCCTCTTCATCGCTCTCAACAGAGCCGCTGATGCCCCCTCCACTCGCCTTAGGCCACCAGACGCCACCTCCAATCTCTCCTCCCCGCGATTGTACAATGCGATGATTCAAAAAGGTATTATTTTCTTCTATTCTGGACGCGTTTTAGGTTTAGATTTTAACCTTGCATGTTATTGTTTCACAGTGTTTTAACCATGGATGTTTTGGTGTGAGATGTAGAAAAAGAAAGAGGGAGAGGATACCTTGGTAACTTCGTCTTTGGGGAAGCGATGGAGAGGGAGTTTGGACGGCGACGCTCTCAGGTGGCTGGAGGTGGGAGGCACGTGATGATGATGCTGGCTTTTCTGGTATTTGTACTTTTCTCTTTGTTTTGTGATGATAATATTCTGAAAATGCTGTTCTGATTTTGTTGATTCTGATGATGAGTTTGTCTCTGAAGATTGTTTGCTTCTGAGTTTTTCTCTTCTTCTTATGATTTTCTGAACGTTGGCCTTGGTGATGTACTTTGATTCTGAGAATGTTTGTTATGTATTTGATGACGTTTGATGATGAATTGTTGAGAACACTTATTTGCTATTGTTGTTGTTTGGTTTTGATTATACTGACTCTATGATGAACTCTTTTTCTGAGAATTCCATTGTTGTTGTGATATTTGGTTTGGGTTTGTTGGAGTTTTGGTTTGACAGGCTTGTTGGGCGTTTGGTTCTTTGCAGTTTGAAATAGGTTTTTTACAAGTTATGGAACTTGTGCTTACAAGCCAGTTTGTAGGTTATGCATGCCTGTAGTTTTGGGCAGGCTTGAGCTTTTCTTTGATGACTTGCAGTTTGCTTTAGGCAGGCTTGAAGTTATGCAGGCTTGGAGGAAGCAGGCCTCAAGGCTTGTTGGGCATTTGGTTCTTGCAGTTGTAACACAAGTTTTTAGCAAGTTTGAAACAGGTTTTTAGCAGGTTTGAAGACTTGCTTGTTTTTTGTTTGAGTTTGTTAGTTTGAACTTGCTTCTGTTGTGCAAGTTTCTTTGGATTTTGGCAGGCTGGAGACTTGTTGTTGGTTTTAGTATGGAAGGCAGGTTTAGGACTTGCTTCTGGTACAGGCAGGTTTGATGTTTTGCTTGTGTTTATAAGCAGTTTGCAGGTTTCATAAACTTGTAGGTTTTTGCTTGAAGTTTTACAGTTTGTGGTCTTTTGTTCTTTGTGTTCTGCCCCCCTGTGTTCCCTCTCTGTGTTCCCTTTTTTTGAACTGTTAGGAATGTTATATTTATTTATTTTCTAAACCTGCCAAACTGCAAACCTGCTTCACTCTTTCTTTCTCTCTCTCCATAAAAAAGCATATTTTATTACTTAATATCTCTTTTTCTGAAAAGTTGTTGGCCTGGAAAATGATGAAAAATTGCTTGCTTGCAACTTGGCTTTCCTCTGCATTCTGTACTTTCTTATTTTCTGCATTGGTAGTTTTGATAGCCTGTTGACAGATTTTCTGTTTTGATAGCTTCTTGACAGTTTGTTGACAGCTTTTTTGACAGCTTGGTTGATAGCTTCTTTGACATCTTGGTTGATAGTTTGAACTTGTGACTTAGTTTGTTCAGTTTGAACTTATGCAGCTTGTGCAACTTGGTTTGCCATTGCAACTTGTGCCTTCTTTTCCATTGCAAAATATGCAGCCTTGTGCCTTCTTTTTAATTGATTTATATGCTTGCAACAATTAATTTACTTTTCCTCTTTGTGAATCAAGAAGAAAAATCTTCTTGTGATTTGCAAAGAGGACGAGTAAAACATGATGAAAACCAAAAAATCTGATTCAGGCCAACAATCTTTAATGATGAGTTTTTTAATTATCTGTCTGAGAATACTTTTCAATTTAACTGTATTGACTTCTCCTTTTCTGTCTTTGCAGGTAAATACCAGTTGGGGCAAGGGAGGCAGCAGTAGAAGATGAAGACTTCAAGAGACTTAGAATAAAGATTTATTTTATGTTCAATTATTTGTAATAAACATTATTGTCAATATTGTAAATAAATTTACAATATCCCAATAACATTTGTAACAATAATTAAAAATAAATAAAAATCTTTTGTCAGATATTTCTTTATTTCTTCTGCACTGTCGATTTAACTTATTTAAGTTTCTTGAATTAAAATAACTGGAAGTACACCCCAATAATTTTAACTCAGATAAAATAAATATCAACAAACTTTACAGTCTTGCAACCTTGCATTAACCAACAATACGCCCGACATTCCAAATAACCAAAAGCATTGCACAGTTAAACAAACAAACGTCCATACGCCTTTTACCTTACTGATTAAACTAAAGCTTCAAACTTTCAATCAGAAACCTCAGCTTCTATCCCAGATGTTTAGGCTTTGAGAAACAAACAGAAATCTTGAACAAGCGTCAAAGCAGTGTGACAGTCAATTGAAATACTGTGGATTCAAACTCTTCTGAGAATGCGTGTGCAAACCCTAATTTGGGATCTACTGTCAAAGAAACGTCTGTCTGCTCAAACCCTGAGCCAAACTCAACCAAATCAAAAGAAACCTTAATTTTGTTTGACTGATTCAAAAATCAATGGAAAACCTAATTTTGGATAGACTGATAAGAAAAGCCTGTTTGACCGATTCTTGAGCCAATCTGAAAAATCAGGGAAAACCCCGAAGCTGTGATTTCTTGTGGAAAAGGGAGGGCAAATTTTGGGGTACAACAACTGGCATGAGATGCTACCGTTTGCTCTCCACGGATATAGTACCACGGCTCACACATCAACCGAGGCAACACCCTATTCCTTGGTATATAGCATGGAAGTTGTTTTACCTATTGAGGTTCAGATTCCCTCCTTGAGAAATATGAAAGATGCTGGTTTGAGTGAAGACGATTGGATCCAAACCCGGCTTGATTAGTTAAACTTGATTGACGAGAAGAGACTTACTGCTGTTTGCCATGGTCAGATGTATCAAAAGCGGATGATTAAGGCTTTTAACAAGAAAGTCAGACGCCAAGTGTATCAAGTTGGAGATCTTGTGATCAAGCGCATCATCTTGCCATATAGTGATCCCATGGGAAAATGGACTCCTACCTACGAAGGACCATTTATGATCAAGAACATCTTTTCTGGTGGGGCAATGATTTTAACCACCATGGACGGTGACGATCTGCCGCTCCTTGAGAACGCAGATATAGTCAAAAGATACTACGCATAAGAGACCCGTTAGGTTGATACACCTAGGAAAAACAAGGGCATCCCGGCGAACCAAAAGGTTCGGGCAAAAATTAGGGATAAAATAATAAAAAATTGTACACCTGGCAAGTTGAAAACCCGAAAGGGTGACTTGGGCAAAAAAGGGTTTCCCAGTGGATTGAAAACCCGAAAGGGCAGTCCAGGCAAAAGTTAGGGAATTAAAGCGTACGACTATGTCTCGTCGGATCACTTTAAGGATAATCTCTTCACGGACAAACTTGAAGCTTCTGATTAATCCAATCATCTTCGGACGAAGCAACAGACAGACAAGATATTCAGAGATACGAAGGCTATAGCAGAATGGGAACCCCATGGGATTATTACACATATCTATCTTTCTTTGTAAATTTTTCTTATTTATGACACCATCCTCTTACTAGGATGTCTGTCTCCTTTGTACAAAATACTTATTCAAAGTAAATACAAAGATATATCTTTCAAAGTACAGAAAACCATTTGTCTTTTTCTTTTTGCACTTGTGTTTTATTTACAAAAACGTCCAATGATTCATTAATGAACATATGCATTTGAACATAATTACTGTTTACAAATAAACGGGATGAAAAAGAGTAATTACTGACAGGTAGAAAGATTAGGAAAACGTCTTTAGGCTATTCCATGAGCAATCCCTACAGCACGTCATTAAGATCCCCAGCGGAGGCAAAACTTTGAACTACAGATCCCAAGCGGAGATGAGACTACCAACTACCAATCCCCAGCGGAGCTGAAACTTTCAACCCACAGCGGAAATCATCCAGTTTCTCCAGGTTTCCCCAGCAAGTTGTCTTGAAGCCTGAAAATCAACCAGATAACGGTTAACTTTTATTTCTACCCAACCTAGGGTAACTCCCCAGTAGATTGGCATACAACCCAAACTCCTGAACTCCCCAGCGGAATTAAGCTTTTCCCCACAGAGTTTTCACTACAGGATAAACTTTTTCCCTACAGGGTTTTCTTTGCTTCTCGACAGAACAAAGACTCACGTCAATAATCCCCAGTAGAAGTCATTAAAATTCTTTGGATTCCCCAAGCGAATTCCTCAAGAAGTATTTGGCATTACTCTCACAATCCTCAGCAGTCAAGGATTTATTTTCCCCGGCAGCAGTCAAGGATTTATTTTCCTCAGCAATACAGCAAATCAGCTTACATGCGCATACATTACATTCATATATCATAAACATGGTTAAAACACATTTATTGCATTATACATTTCATACAACATAACTTTGTGTTTCAGCTAACATTTTACCCTTTTCAGGATAAGATTAATAGCTATCTTTAACAAATACTCAAAATTTCATGATACAACCCAGATACGCCCCAGACACGAAAGCCATTCTGTTACTCATTCGGATTTCAATATTCAGATACAATACGGATACACTCCAGACATGGAAGTTATTCTGTTACTCATTCGGATTTCAATTTCAAGATACAGTACAAATACGCTCCAGACACGGAAGTCATTCTGTTACTCATGCGAATTTTAATTTCAAGATACAATACAGATACACTCTAGACACGGAAGTCATTATGTCACTCATTCAGATCTCAAACTTCAGATACAGTTTAGATACGCTCCAGACAAGGATGCCATCCTGATACTCATTTAAACTCCAAGTACAGATACAGTTCAGATACACTCCAGACATGAAAGTCATTTTGTTACTCATTCAGACTTAATTTCAAGATACAGTTCGGATACGGTCCAGATACGCTCCAGACACGGAAGCCATTATGTCGCTTATTCGGATTCAAGTACAGATACAGTTCAGATACGTTCCAAATACGGACACCATTCTGATGCTAATTCTTATGGTTTACAACAAACATTCTTGGATGGCATCTACAAGCCCATCTCCAACAAGATTCTAACATATTCTCCAAATGGAATCTTTAAGCCCATTACCTCAATTACACCTTTACCGAGTGCAAATTTGTGGGCACTCTAGTGTCCAATCATCTTTTACCTTCGAGTCACGAACGGCAAAACTCGCCGATCTAACTCTTAAGGTTCAAGAAGATTGAACAGGGGCAGCTGTTGTACCCCAAAATTTACCCTCCTATTTTTTCATAGAAAACACAACCCTAGGGTTTCTCAGATATTCAAGTTGGCTCATGAATCGATCAGACAGATTTTCTCTTGTGGCAGTAAATCAGCAATTAGGGTTTTTCTTGCATTCCTCGGAAGAAATTGAGTTCTCAGAAATTCAATTGGTTTTCACAGGTCTTCATGCCTCCTCAAGTTTACTGGAAAGGTTAATGTTTGTTCTTAGAGCATGGTTTGTTGGAGACAAGAGATGGACTTTAAAACTGTCATTTGGGACGACCATGATTTTGATCCAGGTTAACCAGATGGTTTGCGTCTTTTAAAACATTTGCTTGGTTAGGAAATAGAATATGCAGTGCGTGCTTTTTTGAAATGCAGTTACAGAATTATTGGATTACTTAGAGTTTAAGTTATCAGATTGGAGCATTTTGTTTCAATTATCTTGATTGGGAATCTTTAAGAATCAGTTAAGATGCGAAGAGAAAAATTACAAGTTATTAATAGTAAAGGGTTTCAATGGACACCAGAATATCTCATAAGACTTTCTCCTCTTTTTTTTCAAACATTGTTACAAAATAATTTGTTCTTTTAAATACTCTATGTTTTACAACTTATGGTATTTTAAAAAATAAATTACTACAATTGTTGATTAAATTACAAGAATGTTTATCTCTAAATTACAAAGAAGATCTAAATGGATCTATGCCTAAGGTTGACTGAAGTTCCTTTGCTTCCATGCTTGCCACAGAGTCTCTTGCTTGCCCTACTTTGTCACATCCAATTGTGCTCACATGAAAATAAAAGAAAGAAAAAGTTAGTACAAATTAATTGGGCATGAGCAAGAATTTTCAAAAGAAAAAGTGTTCATCATTAAAGTTTGCAAAGTGGAATCAGAATTCCGTTATTCATCATATTTTATTTCTCCTATTTACAAATCACAAGAAGATTTTTCTTCTTGGTTCACAAAAAGAAAGAAAGAAAGAAATGCTACAAAACTGTCAAAAATGCAAGCAAGCTGTCCAAACAAAACAAATGCAGCAAACTTATCCAAACAAACATAATACTACAAACTGAATGCAAGCAAGTTGCACAAGCTAGGCAACAAACAGCAGCATTAGCAAAGCTGTCCAAACAAGTAAAATGTGCAAACAGAATTCCCGAACAACAACACAAAATTAGACAAAATGCAAACAACAAAAAAACGAGGCAGCAACATAGCAGTCGACAGCAGGCAACACAAAGAAAGTATAGCAATATAATAAAATAAGTCAAACAAGCAAAGGCTTGTTCAATAGGCTAAGTCATCATGTTCCATTTTTTTGCAAACTTTTCAGAATTGGAAAAGGGGACAAAAAGCAATTTGCTTTCCTAGTGTCATTGAGAGAGAAGAGAGGAAAGAAGTCACCTAGGGATGCACAACCCTGCTGCCTTGACTGTAACAATTGCATAGAAGTTTCTAGAAAACAAAAACTACAACAAAAGGGCATAAGAACAAGATGCCAAAATATTTAAATTTTGGATGGTTTTCCCACCATTTTGAATAAGAATTCAACAAAAGCAACATCAATATAACAGTAAAACTCTCAAGCATATGGATAGAAAAAAACATTTTTATCCAACCACAAAAACCAGAATCAACAAGCCTCCAACCATAAAACCTGTTAAACCAACAAATCAAAAACCAGAGAAACAACAACCACTTCAAAACATTCAAAACCAAACTGTCAAACCATTTCAACACCATCAACAAAACCTACAACATGTTCATCAGCACACAGTAGCAGACCACAACAAAACCTCAAACCATTTTCAAAAATCACCAAATACCTAAAACCTGTCAAACTTTCAAAAAAAACAACCTGAAACCAGTTAAACCAACAAGTCAAAAACCACAAAAATCACCAAACTCATCAAACTTGTTAAAACCACAAAGTCTCAAACCAACAGCAAGAAACATCATCAAGCCAAACTGTCAAAACCAAAAACATAACCAAAAGCCAAATACCAAACCTGCAACCTGTTACAGTAGCAAGATCAAAAACCTATCAAAACCTAAAAAACCCTTAAACTGATAAACAAGCTTCCAAAATGTCAATCTCAAACACAGTTATCACTTTCAAACCCACAAAAAAATGTCAAAATCTCCAACTCACAAAACCTGTTGAAACATCAACAAAATCCAAAACCACAAATCTCCAAATCTCAAACACAGTTATCATTTCCAAACTCACAAAACAATAGCAAACCAAAACAAAAAACCAGATAACAAATATCATCATCATCATTCAAAGCACATGGATAAGAAAAGAAGGATTACCAATAGGTGTGAAAGCCCACGCCTTCAATCATCATCTCTTCCCCTTTGCAAATCCCGCCACCAAGGAGCACTTCCCTCAGTCTCACCATCCCCTTCCATTTCACAGAAAAGTTCCAAACAAGTATGACTTCTTCACCTTCCTTATAAACTATTTCCTGCATCTCAGTGGATAACAAGTTTGATTAACATAAAAAACATGAACAAGACAAAAACAACAAAATTGTTCAAGCTTTAACAGAACTTCACCTTTTCAAGAAAAAAACCATTAGAGCTTGGTTAGGAGGTGAGAGAGAGCGCTCCGACAACAGAAATCTGGGGAGGGAGGATCAGATAAACAAATTTTGAACCCATTAGACATAAGTTCATTTCAAACTTAGGGTTTTCATAAAAGCGTAAATCATGGTGAGACAAAGAGGCCAAGAGTGTTTTGTTCATGAAATTAGGAAGAGGTGGGTGATAAGGTGAGAAGATGAACAAAAATGGAAGAGTTAGGATGAACAAAAGATGAACAGAGAGGGACGAAGGAGATGAGCGGCGCCGCTGTACCAAAGGGTCCACAAACCCTAAATTTCGTTTTTCATTTCCCTAATCACAAACTAAACAGCTTAAGAAGCTTGGGACATTTTGTTTTGTGAAACCCTTAAGCCCATTCGCATTGCCTGGATACACCCCCCTTTGGCTCGCTTTGTTAACAGCAAAAAAAACACTTTGCTTTTGGGCCTAACATCTAAAATCAACCTGGGCCCATATCTTTTTTAATTTGTTTTATTTTTTTTTTATTTTTGCAAAGAATTCCTAAATAAAACTTAAAAACATTTTCATTAATTTGATTTAAGTTTTTGTGATTAATTTTTTATCATTTTCTTTTTTTTATATAAACTAGTTTTGATTAATTTTTTTTTACACTTAATTAATAAAAACATCAAAAAAATTAACTTAGCTTGTTTTCTTTCTTTAAATTTATTTACATAATTAATAAGAATACAAAAAAATAATAATAAAGATTTTAATTTAATCAATTTTTTAGAATAGGTTTTATTTTTCTCTTTTCAAGTAAATACATTTCATTTCATACTTTGTTGATTTTATTTCATGAATTGTCATAGCTTTATATTAAATTTCACAAAAATTCGATTTGGTTGTATTGTTTGATATTTGGACATTGCTATTTCATTTGATTCATCCCCATTTGTAATAATTGTATCCTCATTCCCAAACATTCTGTAATAGCTTAGAATTTCAATTCCCGCAATTTATTGCTTTCTATATACTGTATAGTAATTAGGCGTGTATGACAAGATTCAAAAATCAATCGCTAGATAGCCTAATCCAAGAATAAATAACTTGAAACCAATTGTTGTACCCCAAAATTTTCCCTCTCTTTTTCACAAGAAATCACAGCTTCGGGCTTTTCCTGATTTTTCAGATTGGTTTAAGAATCGGTCAAACAGACTTTTCTCATCAGTCAAACAAAATTAGGGTTTCCATTGATTTTGAATTAGTTCAAGCGGATTGCTAGGGTTTGTTTGAGTTTGGCTCAGGGTTTGATCAGGCGGACGTTTCTTTGATAATAAATCAAGAAGTAGGGTTTGCACGCGCACTTTCAGAAGAATTTGAATCCATAGTGTATTAATTGGCTGTTACACTGCTTTGACGCCTGCTCAAGATTTCAGTTTGTTTCTCAATAAACCTGAACCTCTGGTTTAGAAGCTGAGGCTTCTGGTTGAAAATTTGCAGTGTTTGGTTTAATCAGTAAAAGAAAAGGCATATGGATGTTTGTTTGATTTGACTGTGCAATGCTTATGGCTAATTGGAACGCCGGGTTTATTATTGATTAATGCGAAGTTGCAAGACTACGGTGTTTATTAATTATTTATTTCTAAGTTAAAATTATTGGATAATTTCCAGTTATTATAATTCAAAGAAATATAAATAATTAAATAAACAAATGCAGAAGAATTAAAGAGATTAACTGACAAAGGATTATTTTTATTCATTTTTAATCGTTTGTTACAATTATTATTTGATCACTGTAAATTTATTTACAATTGTTTACATTAATATTGTTACAATGATTAAAGGTAAAATAAAGCTATATCCTAATTTTCCTAAGTCTTCATCTTCTACTGCTGCTCCCCGTTGCTCGACTAATTTTTATCTGCAAAGACAAAAAAGAAAAGAAGTCAAACACAAATAAATCAAGAACATTCTCAGACAGTTAATCATAAAAAGCTCATCATTAAAAGTGTTGGCCGGAATCAGTTTGTTTGCCCTCTCTGCAAATCACAAGAGGACTCTTGGTTCACAAAGAGGGAAAGGGAAATATGCTTGCAAATATATAAAATGCACAAAGCTACTGAATATGCCAAATAAAAAGTTGCACAGTTCAAAATTCCAAACTAAGTCACAGGTAGCAAACTGAATATGCCAAAACAAGTTGCAAAGTTCAAATGGAACAAACAAGCAAAGCTGTCAACAAATTGCAAACTGCACATGGCAAACTAAGTTACCAAGAGATGTCAACCAAGCCTACCCAAAGAAACTATCAAAAGGCTGTCAAAGAGATATCAACAAGTACACAAAATGCAGAAAATCTGAAGAAAGAAGATATGCAGAGCAAAGCTAACAATGCAAGCAACATATTCAAAAATTTGTCATCATTTTCCAGGCCAAGCACTTTTTCAGAAAAGTACAGTTTTAAGCAATATAATATGCTTTTTTATCTGTGGAGAGAGAAAGAGAGAAAAAAGGAAGAGGCTTACAGTTTTTTCAGGCAGGCTAGAGATATAAAACAAACATATCAGAACTGTTAAGGAGGAGGCAGAATATCACAAAAGACAATATACCACAAACTGTACCAAAACAAGCCTGTAACTAAGATATCAACAGGCCTGTTTTCCTCCAAGCCATACAAGCATATCAAGCCTAAACCTTAAACCTGCTTCAAGCTAAACCATAAAAACCAGTGGCGCAAACAAACAAACCTGCGTCCAAAGCCTAAAAACCTGCATAAATCTCAAACACAAGCCTGAAGCCAGTAAACCTGTTTCAAGCCAATAAACACATAGCCTGTCAAACATAACTCAAACATACAACCTGTTTCAAACCACAAGCTAGCCTCAAAACTACCAAGATTGCAAAACTATTACAGAAGCAAGCTTGCAGCCTCAAGCCTTTCAAAACTGTAACTTCAAAAAAACAAGTTCTCAAACCTGTTTCAAGCCATACCAACTGAAGCAAACCTAACAAACCTGTGTTCAAAGCAAGCTAGATTCCAACCCATCCAAAACTCAGCATCAAACATCATGAAGCAACAACATCCAAGCTCTCAGAACTGAAAAGTTCATCATTAAGCAACAAAGCCAGCACAGCATCAAGAGAGGAAAAGTTATTCAGAAGTGAAATAAAGACAAAAAACTCTCAGTTTCAATTTCATCATCATTGAGCAAACAAATCCCAAAACTCTCAGAACTAAGTTCATCATCGAGTAAAAAAGCAACTGAAGCAAGCAATCAGAATCAAAAAGAGGCAAGCATTCAGACTATTGTGTCATCATAAAGCATAAAAAATAAGCAAGATACAAAAGTAGCAGGGAAGCCACAAAGCTAGCGTCATCAAGCTCTCACGCCTCCGGCCGCCTGAGGATATCGCCGGTCCACCTCCGTCCTTTCCCCAAAGACAAACCCCCCAAAAGGTATCACTTTCTACTCCCTCAGTCCATTGATATACCTCATGAACACAAACAACGCATAAAAAATCAATAACACACAATAATAATAACATGTAAGAGGAAATCTGAAAACCCTAAAACATGAAAAGCTGAGAATAATACCTTGTTGTCACCGCCTGGAGCAACCATGTGGAGAGAGGGGAAATTAAAGTAGTGTCCTAGTGGCCGGAGGCACGGAGAAAAGCGTCAGAAACCAAACTTGGTTAAGAAAGATGAAGAAGACGATGAAGGGAACGACGCCGCTCTAGCCTCTGTAAACCCTTTTCTGAAACAAACAAAGAGAACCCTAAAAAACTTGTGAAACTCGTTTGGGCTTTCCCCCATTCAACTGCCAAGCCCATTTCAGAACTGGCGCCTACCCCCCCCCCCCCCCCCCTTTTTGCAAATCTGTGTGTTTTAATCTTTGGGCCAAAAGCCTCCCTAAGGCTCATTCAAACCTTTTTTTTTATTTTCTACAAATCAACCTTTTTTTACATAACCTAAATTAATATTTTTTTTAAATAAAAATAACACATTTTTTATACAAAATTTTCTTAATTGTTTCTTTTTATTTTATTACATTTTAAAAAAAAATATAAACATTAAATTTCTTAAATTTAAACAAATTTCTTTTCTTTTTTAAGACCTTTGTATATAAAACATTAACAAAATATGCAAACAATGGATTTTTGTTAAGTTAAGATATTTTCTCTTTAAAAAACCCTTTTTTTTTGTTTATAATTAACAAAAACTCAAAAATAAATAAATACTTAATATTGCATTAGGTTAACATATTTTTCTCATTTGTAAATAATCACATACACTTTCACAAATACTTTTGATACATTGCTTTTATTCTTATACATTGCTATATTTTACATTGAGAATGCTATTCGATTTGGTTGTAAATATTATTTGGACACTACCATCCTGATAAGACTCATCCCCATTTGTAAATATTTGTACCCCCATTCCCGGATACTTATTTGTAATAGCTTAGACTTTAAATTCTCGCAATTTATCGCTTTCTATATACTGTATAGTAATTAGGGTTTGTATGTGAAGATTCAAAATCAACCGCTAGATAACCTAATACAAGACAAATGCATGAAAATCAATACACCATTCACACTTGAACCCCTAGGGTTCCTCCACTTGTTGCCTTCAAAAATGGGCCATGTTGCATGTTGAGTGTCTTTGGCAAAACAAAAACAAATCAAATGATCATAGTCCCTCGATGACGCTTTCTCAAGTTGCCTAAAAAATGATCAAGTCCCTTAAAGGAAAAATTGCCAAAGACACTTGGAACTATTGCATTCATGGTCTAAACGATGACCCGCGCCCATCCCGTTAACATCCTAACACAAGATTGTCCACCAAATACAATGGTGGAACAATACTGTTAAAAGGGTTAAAACATAGGAAAGATCTTTGAGAAATTTAGGGTAGATAGATCTTGGTTACTTGACCAACTTGCAAAATAAATCCTTGCCATTTTTCAAAACACACTCCACAACACAATTTCAAAAAACAAACTTTCAAAAACATTGAACATCTTTTCAAAAAGACACACACCTTTTGTAAAACATTCGAGTAAAGAATTGTTACAAGGGTTGCCTAGACAAGGCATCTTTTTCAAAACATTTTCAAAACTACACACACAAACACCATTTCAAGCAATTGAAAATCAAGGCAAGTGATCTAAAACAAGTAACTAAGAGCCCATGGATAACCATGGATGAAAAGGGTGCTAGCACCTTTCCTTTTCATAATCTACCCCCCGAACCCACGAAAACATCTCAAAGGTTTTTTATGTGCTTTTTTAACCTTTCCTTTAGGATAAAATAAAAATTCGATGGCGACTCTTGCTAAACCGAACAAGTGCAAATACAAACGCAAACCTCAAGTCAGTTCTCCCACCGTATCACAGAACTGGTGTCTCTGCTGGGGATAAATTAAAAGTGGGGTTACCTTAGGGTTTTAGATCACCTTTACATACTTGCTTTGATTGCTTTAATTGCTTTACTTTTGGGTTCCTTGTTTGGGTTTGTTGTAAATCCTACACCCGGATTTGGGGCACCTTTTTAGGTAAATAGCAATAAACTGTGAGGGAACTGTGCGGGGTATACCGACATGGTTGAAGCAGTAGCTATGTTAGTGTGACATATTTGTGAGTACCGGTAGCCCTTGAGTAGTCAAGGAGAATACGGGGCCGCTGAGTGATGTCATGAAGCACTAACGAACTCTTAGAACCTTAATTGACCATCTTAGCCTTTTTAGGGGTAGTGAGATGACCGACTTTGGTGCAGTCCGAAGTTGGTAGATACTCGATACTACACTCATTGAGGATTGTTTTCTTGGAATATTTTGGTCGCCAGTTAAGTGGCTAAACCAAAACAATGAACACAGAAAATAATCCAGTGATATTGAGCTCCTTAGAACCCAGTTTCTATTATTAGGACAGGATGAGCCAACTAACTTCAAGAGGGTACTTACCTACAAACCCCATGCAAGTCTAAACCTAAGGACTTGTTTGCTTTGTGTGAATATGATTACCTGTATATACACTTACCCACTTTTTCATACATGTACATAACATCATAACATCATACCATAGCATTTTCAATAACCTTTTCAAGGATCTCGAGGGTCTTTTGATGCAGAGTCACGTTGAACCAAACATCTACCAAGGGCAAGAGGTTTTCTCCTCTAAACAAATGCCATCAAAGATCAAGTGCAACAACTTGAATCAGGGGCTATGACCCACTTGACATGGTGAGCTTGATTCTTGTGGAAAGACATCCACCGGTGCAAAGTTCTCCAATCAAAGATCGAAGTTCAACCTCTAACATTTTCTTGTGTTTACCCCGAGAGATCCTTGAAAACATGCATTCACATATCATGCATTGCATCATGACAGCTTTTCCTTTTCAGGTTTCCTTATTCTCCTACTGTTTATTTCAGTAGAGATGGCTCTAGAGAGGACTGTCAAAGATATCCAGGATCAAAATGCTCAACTTCAAGAAATGTTCTTGAACCTGTCCCAGGGGCAAGAAGAAGTGAAAGCTCTCCTCATAAGGGGCTTGGTCCAGGGGAATTCAAAAAATGCCAGGAGTGATCAGTTGGGGGAACTACAGTTTTATTTGGCAACATTGAGGATCCAGATGATGGGACAACTGGTGGGCCAGATGGCTCTCATCCAGGACTTGTCTCAAAGACAAGAGGAGCTCAGGGTTCTCGTCAAACAACTGCTTCGGGACAACCAAGTGGGGAAAACATTTGAGGTTGAAGAGCAAGTCATCATTCAACCCCCTTTGAGGCAATAAGATAAGGGAAAAGCTCCTCTACTTGCTTCAGGGTCACAAGCTCATCAACAACCTCGTCAGCGTCAACGAGGTAATCGGCGTAAGCAAAATACGTCGGGAAGACAGTTCACTGAGACTGACATACCGTCATCTCTAATACTGGAACGCTTGTTGGAGGTCAATCTGACTGCTTTAAGGGATCCTATTCGTAAGCCCAATACCTCCGCTCCTAGCTATCATCCCGATGCGTTTTGTGTATACCACTCCTATAGTCCGGGACATGACACCGACGACTGTTGGGCCTTGAAGAACAAGATTCAAGATCTGATTGACATTGGAGTGCTGAGATTCATGCTAGATGGTGAGATGAAAATCTTCCGTTAAGGGTTTCTCCACCTGAAATGACAAAGCTCGAACTGAGAGACTTTTGTTCGATTTGAATTTTCAAAGTTGTAATTTCTTTTGTGATTCAAACAATTATCTATTAATGTCAAACTTTGTTTCATTAATGCATTGCATATGTTTGTCTTGAATTCATCCATTCGTTTTCACTACTCTTATGCTTTCTTTATGATATTTAACTCTTGATAAAAAGCTGCAAGCCTTTAGAGGGAGGATGACGAAACAATACCATGATCTCATACAGTATGCTTTTGAACAGACCTTGTTGATGATGTACAGGCATTTCTTTCAATTCCCAAACACTGGAGTTATAAGGAAGATAATCCCTAGTCAACCCCTTTGAGCCAAAGAAGTAGGAGTTTTCTGTTCTAAACAAATTGAAACCTTCGATTTAAACCTGGGGCAGGGTAGTCTCTCAGCTAGTTCAAAAAAAAGCGCATTAAAGTCGCAAACTCTCAGTTCGTAATACAATGAATGACATCAAAAACATTCCTTTGGAATCAAAAGACAGTGATGGTTCCTTATCTCATAGGCAGTCATTACTTCTCAAAAAAGGAAAAGCCCACTAAGCCAAAACCTATAAAGGAGGCTTAAGAAAGCTGGGGCATCCCGTTGACTGTAATCTCGAAAACGGGAACAGTCAGGCAAAAGTTAGGGATAACAAATCAAAAGAAAGAGGTCATTACAAATCCTCAACAACATGAAAAATGTTGAAAAAGAAAAAGGAGATGATGACTGCCTTCCAAAATTCAACTTGTGTGAACCATCACCAAGAAGTCGTTCCAAATTCAAATAGAGTTCGACGCACAATTAACTGAGTTTAGGATTGAAGAACATCACGAAGAGCGGGTGGGTACAAATATACTTTGAGCCTTTATCCTTTGTTTCTTAAACTGTGAACCAAGCCACGTTACAACCCTTCAAAAGTCCTAATTGAAGCATGGGTTAGTTCGAAAGCATACTGTTACAAAAGGTATCCTGACTCCTGTAAGGCTTTGCCCTCAATCTTGTGTTGAATTTGTCTTATAAAAAGTTTTCTGGTAAAAAACGCATTTTTCAAAACTTCGAGACAGACATAAACTTTGCATTACCTGAATATCATTGTTTGCATTTGGCTATTTGTTTGACAGCGGAGAAATTCACACAATGAATATCCGATGAACGAAAGCTCTCTCAGTGAGCAAAATCATTTCAAAAAGGATGACACTTCCAACGACAAATCTCCTATCAACAAGGGGGCGTGACATGTCACTATCCAGTTAACCTGGGGCAGTCCAGTCAAGGTTTCAACAGATCTTTCAAAGTTCAGTTAACCTGGGGCAGTCCAGTCAAGATTTCAAGAAATCTCTCAATTTGCAGAGTAACCTGGGGCAAGTCTCTGTCACCATCATTTGGGGCATTCGAATGTCAAATTCAAGAGCGTTCAAAATTTCATTCTGGAAGTTGCGGTCATCATCAAAATTCCTTCATCACCTGCTGGAAGTTACAACCACCAACAGAATAACGGACAAATGAAGCTCCTAAAAATCTGTTTCTCTCAAGAATGAAGATTCTCATCCTTAAAATCTCAGAAGATTGGTATACTCCCAATTTCTGACCCTTAATAGAATGAAGACTCTCATCCTTAAAACCCCAGAAGATTGGTACACTCCCAATTTCTGACTCCCAACAGAATGAAGATTCTCATTCTCAAAGTGGCGTATAACCCAAGTTCCAGATTAATACCTCTAGCAAGCCAGGAAAACTATATGTGGACGACTGATTGTAGATTAACACCTGAAACCAGCCAGGAAAACTATCTACATGAAGAGATTGAAGATTAATACCTGTAGCAAGCAAGGGAAACTATCTTTCTTTCTCAGGTCAGAGATTAATACCTGAAACCAGCCAGGACAACTATCTCACCGACCAACCTTTTCAAGATCCCAGATCAATACCTGCAGCAATCAAAAGATTCTTGCAATCCCCAACGGAGCTAAAACTTCCAACTATTAATCCCCAAGAAGAATGAAGACTCTCATTCTCAGTTCCTCACGGGATATTCAGATATTCCCCAGTGAAGATCTCCTCAAGACAGGAATCCCCAATAGATTGGCATACAACCCAAGCTCCTGATTCCTCAACAGTGGTTCCAGGACTTCTCATTTCCAACCATCCCCTGCAGCAGTCAAGGATTTACTTTCCCCGGCAGCAATCAAGATTCTTTTATCTCCATCCATACAGGATTCCCCTATCCGCAGCAAGACAGCTCATCAGCTTACATGCGCATTCATTACATTCATATCATAAACATTGACATAACATATATTGCATCATACATTTCATGCAACATAACTTTGTGTTTCAGCTAATATTTTACCCTTTTCAGGATAAGATTAATAAGCTTTAACTTCAAAACTTTTGAAAACAGTTTACGGACGCTTCCCAACATGGATGTTATTCTATTGCTTATTCAACTTTAAGACTTCTGAAAACAGTTTACGGGTTCTCCAGACACGGATGTTAACCTATCGGTTGTTCAGATTCTTCAACTTCTGAAAACAATTTATGGATTCTCCAAACACGGATGTTAATCTATCGCTTGTTCAGACTCAACTTTTGAAAACAGTTTACGGACGCTTCCCAACATGGATGCTGCTCTATTGCTTATTCAACTTCAAGACTTCTGAAAACAGTTTACGGGTTCTCCAGACACGGATATTAACCTATCGCTTGTTCAGATTCTTCAACTTCTGAAAACAGTTTACGAATTCTCCAAACACGGATGTTAATCTATCGCTTGTTCAGACTCAACTTTTGAAAACAGTTTACGGACGCTTCCCAACATGGATGCTGCTCTATTGCTTATTCAACTTCAAGACTTATGAAAATAGTTTACGGGTTCTCCAGACACGGATGTTAACCTATCGCTTGTTCAGATTCATCAGCTTCTGAAAACAGTTTACGGATTCTCCAAACACGGATGTTAATCTATCGCTTGTTCAGACTCAACTTTTGAAAACAGTTTACGGACGCTTCCCAACATGGATGCTGCTCTATTGCTTATTCAACTTCAAGACTTCTGAAAACAGTTTACGGGTTCTCCAGACACGGATGTTAACCTATCGCTTGTACAGATTCTTCGACTTCTGAAAACAGTTTACAGATTCTCCAAACACGAATGTTAATATATCGCTTGTTCAGACTCAACTTTTGAAAACAGTTTACGGACGCTTCCCAACATGGATGCTGCTCTATTGCTTATTCAACTACAAGACTTCTGAAAACAGTTTACGGGTTCTCCAGACACGGATGTTAACCTATCGCTTGTTCAGATTCTTCGACTTCTGAAAACAGTTTACGGATTCTCCAAACACGGATGTTAATCTATCGCTTGTTCAGACTCAACTTTTGAAAACAGTTTACGGACGCTTCCCAACATGGATGCTTCTCTATTGCTTATTCAACTTCAAGACTTCTGAAAACAGTTTACGGGTTCTCCAGACACGGATGTTAACCTATCGCTTGTTCAGATTCTTCGACTTCTAAAAACAGTTTAGGGATTCTCCAAACACAGATGTTAATCTATCGCTTGTTCAGACTCAACTTTTGAAAACAGTTTACGGACGCTTCCCAACATGGATGCTGCTCTATTGCTTATTCAACTTCAAGACTTCTGAAAACAGTTTACGGGTTCTCCAGACACGGATGTTAACCTATCGCTTGTTCAGATTCTTCGACTTCTGAAAACAGTTTACGGATTCTCCAAACACGGATGTTAATCTATCGCTTGTTCACACTCGACTTTTGAAAACAGTTTACGGACGCTTCCCAACATGGATGCTGCTCTATTTCTTACTCAACTTCAAGACTTCTGAAAACAATTTACGGGTTCTCCAGACACAGATGTTAACCTATCGCTTGTTCAGATTCTTCGACTTCTGAAAACAGTTTACGGATTCTCCAAACATGGATGTTAATCTATCGCTTGTTCAGACTCAACTTTTGAAAACAGTTTACGGACGCTTCCCAACATGGATGCTGCTCTATTGCTTATTCAACTTCAAGACTTCTGAAAACAGTTTACGGGTTCTCCAGACACGGATGTTAACCTATCGCTTATTCAGATTCTTCGACTTCTGAAAATAGTTTACGGATTCTCCAAACACGGATGTTAATCTATCGCTTGTTCAGACTCAACTTTTGGAAACAGTTTACGGACGCTTCCCAACACGGATGTTGATCTATTGCTTATTCAACTTCAAGACCTCTGAAAACAGTTTACGGGTTCTCCAGATACGGATGTTAACCTATCGCTTGTTCAGATTCAAGACTTCTGAAAACAGTTTACGGATTCTCCAAACACGGATGTTAATCTATCGCTTGTTCAGATGCAACTACTGAAAACAGTTTACGGATGATTCCAAATATGGATGTCAATCTATTGCTTATTCAGACCCCCAGTTCAGAGATGTTCCAAAACATGGATACCTTTCTGATACTCACCAATGACATACAGTTCAACAAACATTTCCAGATGGCATCTCTAAGCCCATCCTCCTACTAGCAATTTCCAGATGACATCTCTAAACCCATCCTCCTACCAGCAATTTCCAGATGGCATCTTGTTGTACCCCAAAATTTGCCCTCGCATTTTACCACAAGAAATCTCAGCTTCAGGCATTTCCTGATTTTTCAAACTGGCTCAAGAATCGGTCAAACAGACTTTTCTCGTCAGTCAGGACACAATTAGGGTTTTACTGATTTTCAGGGCTCCGGAATGTTTCACACAAGTTGGCTTAGGGTTTTGGTTGACTTTGACTTAATTTTGATCAGGCGAATGTTCGTTGGCATTTAATCAGGAATTAAGGTTTTATGGGCATATTCTCAGAAAGATTAAAATTCCACAGCACTTTGCAAGTTATTCCGAGATTCGGGTTGAGTTCGCATTGTTTTGATTTAATCAGAAAAAGAGGCAGTTGGTTTGAATTCACGTTTGTTTGTTTGAGCCAGTCAAAAGAAATATGCAGTTTGGATTTATAGTGCTTGGTAAGAAATCAGTAAGAAAGGATTGCGTCTGATCAGTTATTGCGTTTGATTGTGCGTTGCTTTAGATGATGGAGGCGCCAAGTTCATTTATTTCGATCAACGAAGAATCAATGTTTAATTGATTATTTATTATTCTAAGGATTAAATATCTGAAATTTAATTTTCATTTATTTAATTTAAGGAACTATAAATAATAAGTAAATAATTGAAAAGGGATAAAAAGAATTAAATGGATCAATAGAATTTTTATTTCATATTTAAACATTTGTTACAATTATTATTTAGATACAAGTATGCATTTACAAAGTATTTAAAATAATAATAGTTACAATGATTAAATTGAAAATAAAAACTATCCTACTTTTCTAAATATTTTCTAAGTCCCTAATTCTTCATTCTTCACTTTGTTCCTCTCCATCCAAATATTCATCTGCAAAAAGAAAAGGAGAAAAGTCAGTGACTGATAAATAAATAAAGACAGATAAAAGAAATTCATTATTAAGGGCCACTGATTGGGATCAGTTAACCCTCTCTGCAAATCACGGGATTTCTCCCGGTTCACAAAGAGGGAAGAATTTTATTTAATCATGAATGCAAAGTTGAGAAAAAATGCAAAGTGTCAAAATGCATAAGTTCAAAATGTCAAACTGCATAGTTCAGAAGCAAGTTCAAACCAAACTGAAAATCCAAATTACAACTTGCTGTCATAATCCAAAAAGTGCAATTTACTGTCAAAATACCAAGAAGTCTACTCAAAGCTGTCAAGAAGAGGATTTGGCAAAGATATCAAAAGGAGAAAAGTACAAAAGCTGTCAAAAGAAAAGATAAAATATGCAGAGGAAATTTGTTAAGCAAGCAAGACACTTTCTTTTCATCATTTCCCAACAAATGGCCACTTTCAGAACTAAAAGTACAGTATAAAACATAGTTTAATATTTAACTGTACTGAGAGAGAAAAAGAAGAGAAAAGTAAGCAGGTTTTTAGGCTTTTAGGCAGGAAGACAGAAATACAAAAACAAAACACAGTGGATAAGGCAAAGAGGCCAATAACCATACAAGACAGCCTACCAGTTATAACCATAAGAACTCCAACAGAAGACATATATCAAGGAGGCCTCAACCAAGTCCTAACAGGAAGCCAAAAGCAAAAGATCATACCTGCCTGAAGCCTTGAAACAAAAACAACTAGAACCAAGTTCAAGGCTAAAGTACAAAAACCTGCATTAGCTCAAACCAACAAACATAAAACCTGCTATCTGCACTGAGACAACCGGCCTAAGCACAAACTGATAAACCTCCATAACCATTACTACTGTCAAAAACAATATGGCCTAAACTCAAAACTGCTGAAGCCAAACCTGCACATACAAACCTGTCCTAAACCATTTCAAAACCTTGGCCTAAACATCAAAAATCAGTTCAATGCCAAACCATTAAACC
This sequence comes from Vicia faba, assembly GCA_948472305.1. Taxonomy (NCBI): domain Eukaryota; kingdom Viridiplantae; phylum Streptophyta; class Magnoliopsida; order Fabales; family Fabaceae; genus Vicia; species Vicia faba. The sequence continues at coordinate 592,596,733 of OX451739.1, read as the reverse complement.
ATTCAAAACCCTGTCCTGCCTATAATCAAACACCAAGGCCCTCAGGATACCATCATTGGGCCAGCAACCAATATTCCAAAAAACGATAAACATTCCAAAGCAAATAGCCAGATAAAACAACTCGAAGCCATACCAGCACATACCCTTAACCTGCTATTTCACAAACCTCAAACTCAAACACTTCCAGCCAAAATCTGCCCAAGCATCACACCTACCTTACCAGTTGCAAAAGCCAACAACTCAAAATGTATCTCATCAATGCTAAAAGGACCCAAGCATCAAGGCCTAAGAATGTTTCATCACTGGCCATTAGAGAAGCGAACATTCTAAGCTAACAACGAGGCAACAAATCAGAAGAAGAGGAAAAAGCTAATCAAAACAACAAAACTGTTTCAACCATAGCATATTTAGGGCAACAAAAACCCTCAGAAGTCCATCATAGGGCAAAGTTCAAAAGCGCATTCATCTCAAGGCAAAAAACTATCAAGCTCAACAATTTTCAAAGGGGAAAATTCGAGGCGAAAGAGAAGAAGAAAGTCAGGGAAGCATCCAAAGGCATCGTAAACAAGCATACAGTGGCAAAAAGGAGAAGAAGAAAAGACGTGTATCAAGCTTTTAGTTCAGATCATCATAAAGCCTAAAAAAGGGTAATACAGAAATACCAAAGAGCAAGCTAGCTTCACAATCGCGTCCTCTCCGCCGCCGAGCCCTCCAAACGCCTCCTAACCATCTCCTCCAACGAAAGTAACTCTTTCTCTTTACACCTCGAATAAAAAGGACACAAATGGTCAGAATCAATAACGAAATCTTAATCGAAATCAAATTAAACATGCAAGACAAATTATTTAAAACCTAAAATACGTTGAAAAAGAGATGTCACCTTACAGCCTCGTTGGACCAAAGAGGAAGAGGAAATGGTGGTAGCATGGTGGCTCAGGCAAGGAGACGTTGTTCAGTAGCCATGGCAAAGAAGCAAGAAGACGAAGACAACGCGAACGAAACCACGAATGGCGCGCCTCACAAACCCTAAGCCAATTGTCCCAACTGAAAGCAAATTAACAAAACCCTAAAACTGTTCGTTCAACTATGGGCCTAATGCGTTTCTGAGACACCTAAGCCCAAGACAATTCCTCATACCCCCCCCCCCCCCCCCCCCTTGTCTTCAGTTTTGGTTGGGACTTATTGCCTTTAAGGCCCATTTAGAGTTTTAAATCATTTTCTTTTATAAAACAAATTATTAATTTACTAACTTAATTTTTCTAACAAATATTTTGTTAACACTAACTTTTCTTTTTTATATCTAACTTTATATCTAACTTTTCATTTTCTAATTTATATTTTATTTGTACATAACAATTAAAAATACATTTCTTTTTAATATACATAATTCAATTCTTGATATTTAATTGAAACATATTTTGTACATAAATAACAAAAAATACATTTTCTTACACCATATGATTAAAATTGAAAACACTTCTTTTCTTTTAATTCAAATATTCTTACTAATAATACAAAGATACCTTTTTTATATATCAAATGTAAAATAATAACTTTCAAACTTAGAATATTATTTTTCTTTTCGTTAAAACATTCTTTTCATACATATCTAAATACAAGATTACAAGACTAATTAATTAAATAAATATTTAATTTTTCTTTAAGTTAAAACAATACCTTAATACACATAAAATTCACATTGTCGCACCTATAAATAATTACTTACACAATACATCTCACACTTACACAATACAAACATATTTACATTGCTCCTATACACATTTGTTTATCTTATACATTGATATTCGTCATTTACATTTGCTCGCAAATTCGATTTGGTTGTAACTTATTGATACTATAAGTCTCATCCCCATTTGTGAATACTGTACCCCCACTCCCGGATACTTATTTTGTAATAGCGTAGACTTTACATTTTCACAATTTACCGCTTTCAATTATACCATGGTTAGACCTAGGGTTTGCATGTACATAAAATCAAACGCTAGATAACCTAATACAAGACAAATACATGAAATCAATACACAATCACACTTGCACCCTCTAGGGTAATCCCACATGTTGCCTTCCAAAATGGGCCATGCTTGCACGTCGAGTATCTTTGGCAAAACAAATTCAAATGATCATAAGTCCCTCGATGACGCTTTCGAATATTGCCTAAATGGAATGATCATAGTCCCTTCAAAGTAAATTGCCAAAGATACTTGGCACCATTGCATTCATGGTCCATACGATGACCCGCGCCCGTCCCGAATAAACTTCCTAAACGCAAGATTGTCCACCAAATTCAATGGTGGAACAAAATTGTTAAAAAAGGGTTGAAAACATAGAGAAAACCTTTGAGTACAATAGGGTAGACAAAACTCTTAGTTACTTGAGATCAACTTGCAAAAAACGCTTGCCTTCTTTTCAAAAACCACAATCCACAACACTTTCAAACAAACTCTCAAAAACATTTTGAAACATCTTTTCGAAAAGATACACGCCTTTGTAAAATATTCGAGTAAAGAATTGTTACAAGGTTAGCCTAAGACAAGGCATCTCTTCAAAAACATTTTCAAAAACACTCACACACACACACCATTTTCAAGCAATCAAGAATCAAGGCAAGTGATCTAAAAACCAAGTAACTAAGAGCCCATGGATAACCATGGATGAAAAGGGTGCTAATACCTTCCCTTTTCATAATCTACCCCCCGAACCCACGAAATTTCTCAAAAGGTTTTTGCTGTGCTTTTTTAACCTTTCCTTTAGGATAAAATAAAAAGTCGGTGGCGACTCTTGCTCAACCGCACAAGTGCGAATACGAACGCAAAACCACAGTCATTTCTCCCACCGTATCACAGAACTGGCGACTCTGTTGGGGAGATTTTAAAAGTGGGGTTACCTTAGGGTTTAGATCACCTTTACATTCTTGCTTTGCTTGCCTTGATTGATTTATCTTTTGGGTTCTTGTTTGGGTTTGTTGTAAATCCTCCACCCGGATTTGGGGCACCTTTTTAGGTAAATAGCAAAAAACTGCGAGGGAACTGTGCGGGGTATACCGACACGGTTGAAGCAGTAAGCTATGTTAGTGTGACATATTTGTGAGTACCGGTAACCCTTGAGTAGTCAAGGAGAGTACGGGGCCGTTGTGTGATGTCGTGAAGCACTAACGAACTCTTAGAACCTTAGTTGACCATCTTAGCCTTTTTAGGGGTAGTGAGATGACCGACTTTGGTGCAGTCTGAAGTTGGTAGATCCTCGATACTACACTCTCTTGAGGATTGTTTTCTTGGAATATTTTGGTCGCCGGTAAGTGGCTAAACCGAAACAATGAACACATAAAACAATCCAATGATATTGAGCTCCTTAGAACCCGGTTTCTATTTTAGGACAGGATGAGCCAACTAACTTCAAGAGGGTAGTACCTGAACCTCATGCAAGCCTAAACCTAAGGACTTGTTTTGTTTTGTGTGAATATGTTTGTCTGTATATACACTCACTTGCTTTTCGCATACATGTACATGACATCATGACATCATACCATAGCATTTTCAATAACCATTTCAAGGATCTCGAGGTTTCTTTTGATGCAGGGTTACGTTGAACCAGACATCTACCAAGGGGCAAGAAGTTTCTCCTCGAAGCAAAGTTCTCCAGTCAAAGTTCAAGTACAACAACTTGAATCAGTGGCTATGACCCACTCGACATGGTGAGCTTGATTCTCGTGGAAAGACATCCACCGATACAAAGTTCTCCAATCAAAGATCAAGTGCAACAACTTGAATCAGTGGCTATGACCCACTCGACATGGTGAGCTTGATTCTCATAGAAAGACGTCCACCGGTGCAGAGATCTCCAATCCAAGAGCAGAGCTCAACCTCTAACATTTTCTTGTGTTTACCCCAAGAGATCCTTAAAAGCATGCATCCACATATCATGCATTGCATTTTGACAGTCTTTCCTTTTTCAGGTTTCCTTACTCTCCTGCTGTTTATTTCAGCAAAAGATGGCTCTAGAAAGGTCTGTCAAAGACATCCAAGACCAGACTGCTCAACTGCAGGAGATGTTCCTGAACTTGTCTCTGGGGCAAGAGGAGATGAAAGCTCTCCTCACAAAGGGCTTGGAGAATTCCAACAATGCCAGAAGTGATCAACTTGCGGAGCTGCAGTTTGATCTGACAACATTAAGGACCCAAATGATGGGACAGTTGGTGGGCCAGATGGCTCTCATCCAAAACCTATCTCAAAGACAAGAGGAACTCAGAGTTCTGGTCCGCCAACTGCTTCCAAATAACCAACTGGGGCAAACATCTGAGGTCGAAGAGCAAGTCACCGCTCAGCCTCCATCAACTCAAGAAGACAAGGGGAAAGCTCCTTTGCTCGCTTCAGGGTCACAAACCCATCAACAACCTCGCCAGCGTCAACGGGGTAATCGGCGTAAGAAAGAAACGTCGGGAAGACAGTTTACGGAGACTGAAATACCATCATTCTTTATACTGAAGCGCCTGATGAAGGTCAACTTGCTTACCTTAAAGGATCCTCCTTAGAAGCCCAATATCTCCTCTCCTCACTATCATCCCGACGCATTATGTGTTTACCATTCCTACAGCCCGGGACACGACACCAACGACTGTTGAGCCTTGAAGAACAAGATTCAAGATCTGATCGACATTGGGGTGCTGGAATTCATGCCAGACGGTGAGATGAAGATTTTCCGTTAAAGGGTTCTCCACTTGAAGTGACGAAGCTCAAGCTGAAAGACTTTTGCTTCTTTTTGAATTTTCAAAGTTGTAATTCTTTTTGCTGTCAAACAATTATCTGTTGATGTTAAACTCTGTTTTCATTAATGCATTGCATATGTTTGTCTTGAATTCATCCATTCGTTTCACTACTCTCATGCTTTTCTTTATGATATTCGACTCTTGATAAAAAGCTGCAAGCCTTTAGAGGGAGGATGACGAAACAATACCATGATCTTATACAATATGCTTTTGAACAGACCTTGCTGATGATGTACAGGCATTCCTTTCAATTCCCAAACACTGGAGTTATAAGGAAGTTAATCCCTAGTCAACCCCTTCAAGCCAAAGAAGTAGGAGTTTTCTGTTCTGAACAATCAAAACCTTTGATATAAACCTGGGGCAGGGTAGTATCTCAGTTAATTCAAGAGAAAACGCGCATTGAAGTCGCAAACTCTCAGTTCTTAATACAATGAACGACGTCGAAAAAGAAAACATTCTGTTGGAATCAAAAGATAAGGGTGGTTCCATATCACATAGACAGTCAATCTCTCAAAAGAGAAAAGCCCGCCAAGCCAAAACCTATAAAGGAGGCTTAAGAAAGCTGGGACATCCCGCTGACAGTAATCCCGGAAAACGGTAACAGTCAGGCAAAAGTTAGGGATAACAAATCAAAATCAAAATAGTGAGGTCATTACAAAATCCTCAACAACATGAAAAATGTTGAAAAAGAAAAAGGAGATGATGACTGTCTCCCCAAATTCAAACTGGTGAACCATCGCCCAAAAGTCGTTCCAAACTCAAAACAGAGTATGACGCAATTAACTGAGCTTAGGTTGGAGAACATCACGAAGAGCGGGTGGGTACAAATATATTTTGAGCCTTTATCCTTTGTTTCTTAAACCGTGAGCCAGGTCACGTTACAACCCTTCAAAAGTCCTAATTGAAGCATGGGTTAGTTCGAAAGCATATTGTTACGAAAGGTATCCTGACTCCTGTAAGGCTTTACTCTAAATCTTGTGTTGATTTGTCTTATAAAAAGTTTTCTGCTAAAAAACGCATTTTTCAAAACTTCGAGACAAACATAGACTTTGCATTGCTTGAATATCACTGTCTGCATTTGGCTTTTTGTTTGACAGCAAAGAAATTCATACAGCGAATGTTCGGAGGAACGAAAACTCTCTCAGTGAGCAAAATCACTTCAAGAGGATAACACTTCCATCAAATCTCCTATCAACAAGGGGCATGACGTGTCGCAATTCAATTAACCTGGGGCAGTCCAGTCAAGGTCCAACAGATCTTTCAAAGTTCAATTAACCTGGGACAGTCCAGTCAAGATTTCAAGAAATCTCTCAATATGCAGAGTAATCTAATTCAAGACTCCCTCATCACCACTTGGGGCATTCGAATGTCAAAAGTGTTCAAAAACCGATGCAGCTTTACACGAGCTCATCATCAGGAAGCCCTACACCGGTTCCTCTTCAAGACTTCTGAAAATAGTTTATGGATTCTTCCCAACAACGGATGTTAATCTATCAGCTTGTTCAGATGCAACCTTTGAAAACAGTTTACGGACGCTTCCCAACAACGAACGCGGCTCTATTGCTGATTCAACTTCAAGATTTCTGAAAACAGTTCACGGGTTCTCCAAGTAAACGGATGTTAACCTATCACTTGTTCAGATTCTTCTTCAAGACTTCTGAAAACAGTTTATGGATTCTTCCCAACAACGGATGTTAATCTATCAGCTTGTTCAGATGCAACCTTTGAAAACAGTTTACGGACGCTTCCCAACAACGGACGCGGCTCTATTGCTGATTCAACTTCAAGATTTCTGAAAACAGTTCACGGTTTCTCCAAGTAAACGGATGTTAACCTATCACTTGTTCAGATTCTTCTTCAAGACTTCTGAAAACAGTTTATGGATTCTTCCCAACAACGGATGTTAATCTATCAGCTTGTTCAGATGCAACCTTTGAAAACAGTTTACGGACGCTTCCCAACAACGGACGCGGCTCTATTGCTGATTCAACTTCAAGATTTCTGAAAACAGTTCACGGGTTCTCCAAGTAAACGGATGTTAACCTATCACTTGTTCAGATTCTTCTTCAAGACTTCTGAAAACAGTTTATGGATTCTTCCCAACAACGGATGTTAATCTATCAGCTTGTTCAGATGCAACCTTTGAAAACAGTTTACGGACGCTTCCCAACAACGGACGCGGCTCTATTGCTGATTCAACTTCAAGATTTCTGAAAACAGTTCACGGGTTCTCCAAGTAAACGGATGTTAACCTATCACTTGTTCAGATTCTTCTTCAAGACTTCTGAAAACAGTTTATGGATTCTTCCCAACAACGGATGTTAACCTATCACTTGTTCAGATTCTTCTTCAAGACTTCTGAAAACAGTTTATGGATTCTTCCCAACAACGGATGTTAACCTATCGCTTGTTCAGATTCTTCTCAAGCTAACTCCACTCAGAGTCAAGCTTCATGATCCCCAGCAAAGCTAAAACTTCAATCCCCGGCGGAGCCAGACTAGTGAGCCTTCTCCCCACAGAGTTTTGGGAGGGCAAATCTTTTGTTCCCCAGTGAAGTCGCCAGAGTTACTTCCCACCGGGCTGAAGATTCTCAATCTTACCTCCCCAGCATGAGTCTACTAGTTTGGAACTCCCCAGTAGAGGTCATCAGGAATTCTCTTCCCCAACAACAGCCAAGGATTTATTTTCCCCGGCAGCAATCAAGATTCTTTTATCTTCAGCTATCAGGATTCATTTATCCTCAGCATTAGCTCATCAGCTTACATGCGCATTCATCCCATTCATGTCATAAACATTGATGTCACATACATTGCATCATGCATCATGACTTTGCATACGATTAACCGTTTACCTTTTCAGGAAAGATCAGTCGGCAGAAAAAGATCATCCTCCAAGTTTACTCAGATGTGACCCGGACACGGCGACATTCTGATACTTATTCCAGATTCATCCAGATGCAGTTTTACACGAGCTCATCATTAGGAAACCCTACACCGGTTCCTCTTCAAGACTTCTGAAAACAGTTTACGGATTCTTCCCAACAACGGATGTCAATCTACCAACTTGTTCAGACGCAACTTTTGAAAATAGTTTACGGACGCTTCCCAACAACGGATGCTGCTCTATTGCTTATTCAACTTCAAGACTTCTGAAAACAGTTCACGGGTTCTCCAAGTAATGGATGTTAACCTATCACTTGTTTAGATTCTTCTCAAGACTTCTGAAAACAGTTTACGGATTCTTCCCAACAACGGATGTTAATCTACCAACTTGTTCAGACTCTTCTCAACTTCTGAAGACAGTTTACGGATTCTTCCCAACAACGGATGTTAATCTACCAACTTGTTCAGACTCTTCTAAACTTTTGAAAACAGTTTACGGACGCTTCCCAACAACGGATGCTGCTCTATTGCTTATTCAATCTCAACTCCTGAAAATAGTTTACAGATTCTCCAGACATGGGTGTCAATCTATTGCTCATTCGGACCCCCAATTCAGAGATGTTCCAAAACATGGATGCCCTTCTGATACTTGTCCACTCACCATTGACATACAGTCCAGCAGTCACCAGATGGCATCTTTAAGCCCATTATCAAATGGCATCTTTAAGCCCATTATCAAATGGCATCTCTAAGCCCATTCCCCGACAAGATTCTATCGCACCAGATGGCATCTTTAAGCCCATCACCAAATGGCATCTTTAAGCCCATTCACCTCTACCATCATATCGCCGAGTGCAAATTTTCTGGGCACTTTAGTGTCCAATCTTCTTTTACCTTCAAGTCGCGAAAGGCAAACTTGCCAATCTAACTCTTCAGGTCCAAGAAGATTGAACAGGGGCAACTGTTGTACCCCAAAATTTGCCCTCGCATTTTACCACAAGAAATCTCAGCTTCAGGCATTTCCTGATTTTTCAAACTGGCTCAAGAATCAGTCAAACAGACTTTTCTCGTCAGTCAGGACACAATTAGGGTTTTACTGATTTTCAGGGCTCCGGAATGTTTCACACAAGTTGGCTTAGGGTTTTGGTTGACTTTGACTTAATTTTGATCAGGCGAATGTTCGTTGGCATTTAATCAGGAATTAAGGTTTTATGGGCATATTCTCAGAAAGATTAAAATTCCACAGCACTTTGCAAGTTATTCCGAGATTCGGGTTGAGTTCGCATTGTTTTGATTTAATCAGAAAAAGAGGCAGTTGGTTTGAATTCACGTTGGTTTGTTTGAGCCAGTCAAAAGAAATATGCAGTTTGGATTTACAGTGCTTGGTAAGAAATCAGTAAGAAAGGATTGCGTCTGATCAGTTATTGCGTTTGATTGTGCGTTGCTTTAGATGATGGAGGCGCCAAGTTCATTTATTTCGATCAACGAAGAATCAATGTTTAATTGATTATTTATTATTCTAAGGATTAAATATCTGAAATTTAATTTTCATTTATTTAATTTAAGGAACTATAAATAATAAGTAAATAATTGAAAAGGGATAAAAAGAATTAAATGGATCAATAGAATTTTTATTTCATATTTAAACATTTGTTACAATTATTATTTAGATACAAGTATGCATTTACAAAGTATTTAAAATAATAATAGTTACAATGATTAAATTGAAAATAAAAACTATCCTACTTTTCTAAATATTTTCTAAGTCCCTAATTCTTCATTCTTCACTTTGTTCCTCTCCATCCAAATATTCATCTGCAAAAAGAAAAGGAGAAAAGTCAGTGACTGATAAATAAATAAAGACAGATAAAAGAAATTCATCATTAAGGGCCACTGATTGGGATCAGTTAACCCTCTCTGCAAATCACGGGATTTCTCCCGGTTCACAAAGAGGGAAGAATTTTATTTAATCATGAATGCAAAGTTGAGAAAAAATGCAAAGTGTCAAAATGCATAAGTTCAAAATGTCAAACTGCATAGTTCAGAAGCAAGTTCAAACCAAACTGAAAATCCAAATTACAACTTGCTGTCATAATCCAAAAAGTGCAATTTACTGTCAAAATACCAAGAAGTCTACTCAAAGCTGTCAAGAAGAGGATTTGGCAAAGATATCAAAAGGAGAAAAGTATAAAAGCTGTCAAAAGAAAAGATAAAATATGCAGAGGAAATTTGTTAAGCAAGCAAGACACTTTCTTTTCATCATTTCCCAACAAATGGCCACTTTCAGAACTAAAAGTACAGTATAAAACATAGTTTAATATTTAACTGTACTGAGAGAGAAAAAGAAGAGAAAAGTAAGCAGGTTTTTAGGATTTTAGGCAGGAAGACAGAAATACAAAAACAAAACACAGTGGATAAGGCAAAGAGGCCAATAACCATACAAGACAGCCTACCAGTTATAACCATAAGAACTCCAACAGAAGACATATATCAAGGAGGCCTCAACCAAGTCCTAACAGGAAGCCAAAAGCAAAAGATCATACCTGCCTGAAGCCTTGAAACAAAAACAACTAGAACCAAGTTCAAGGCTAAAGTACAAAAACCTGCATTAGCTCAAACCAACAAACATAAAACCTGCTATCTGCACTGAGACAACCGGCCTAAGCACAAACTGATAAACCTCCATAACCATTACTACTGTCAAAAACAATATGGCCTAAACTCAAAACTGCTGAAGCCAAACCTGCACATACAAACCTGTCCTAAACCATTTCAAAACCTTGGCCTAAACATCAAAAATCAGTTCAATGCCAAACCATTCAAAACCCTGTCCTGCCTATAATCAAACACCAAGGCCCTCAGGATACCATCATTGGGCCATCAACCAATATTCCAAAAAACGATAAACATTCCAAAGAAAATAGCCAGATAAAACAACTCGAAGCCATACCAGCACATACCCTTAACCTGCTATTTCACAAACCTCAAACTCAAACACTTCCAGCCAAAATCTGCCCAAGCATCATACCTACCTTACCAGTTGCAAAAGCCAACAACTCAAAATGTATCTCATCAATGCTAAAAGGACCCAAGCATCAAGGCCTCAGAATGTTTCATCACTGGCCATTAGAGAAGCGAACATTCTAAGCTAACAACGAGGCAACAAATCAGAAGAAGAGGAAAAAGCTAATCAAAACAACAAAACTGTTTCAACCATAGCATATTTAGGGCAACAAAAACCCTCAGAAGTCCATCATAGGGCAAAGTTCAAAAGCGCATTCATCTCAAGGCAAAAAACTATCAAGCTCAACAATTTTCAAAGGGGCAAATTCGAGGCGAAAGAGAAGAAGAAAGTCAGGGAAGCATCCAAAGGCATCGTAAACAAGCATACAGTGGCAAAAAGGAGAAGAAGAAAAGACGTGTATCAAGCTTTCAGTTCATATCATCATAAAGCCTAAAAAAGGGTAATACAGAAATACCAAAGAGCAAGCTAGCTTCACAATCGCGTCCTCTCCGCCGCCGAGCCCTCCAAACGCCTCCTAACCATCTCCTCCAACGAAGGTAACTCTTTCTCTTTACACCTCGAATAAAAAGGACACAAATGGTCAGAATCAATAACGAAATCTTAATCGAAATCAAATTAAACATGCAAGACAAATTATTTAAAACCTAAAATACGTTGAAAAAGAGATGTCACCTTACAGCCTCGTTGGACCAAAGAGGAAGAGGAGATGGTGGCTTAGGCAAGGAGACGTTGTTCAGTAGCCATGGCAAAGAAGCAAGAAGACGAAGACAACGCGAATGAAACCACGAACGGCGCGCCTCACAAACCCTAAGCCAATTGTCCCAACTGAAAGCAAATTAACAAAACCCTAAAACTGTTCGTTCAACTATGGGCCTAATGCGTTTCTGAGACACCTAAGCCCAAGACAATTCCTCATACCCCCCCCCCCCCCCCCCCCCTTGTCTTCAGTTTTGGTTGGGACTTATTGCCTTTAAGGCCCATTTAGAGTTTTAAATCATTTTCTTTTATAAAACAAATTATTAATTTACTAACTTAATTTTTCTAACAAATATTTTGTTAACACTAACTTTTCTTTTTTATATCTAACTTTATATCTAACTTTTCATTTTCTAATTTATATTTTATTTGTACATAACAATTAAAAATACATTTCTTTTTAATATACATAATTCAATTCTTGATATTTAATTGAAACATATTTTGTACATAAATAACAAAAAATACATTTTCTTACACCATATGATTAAAATTGAAAACACTTCTTTTCTTTTAATTCAAATATTCTTACTAATAATACAAAGATACCTTTTTTATATATCAAATGTAAAATAATAACTTTCAAACTTAGAATATTATTTTTCTTTTCGTTAAAACATTCTTTTCATACATATCTAAATACAAGATTACAAGACTAATTAATTAAATAAATATTTAATTTTTCTTTAAGTTAAAACAATACCTTAATACACATAAAATTCACATTGTCGCACCTATAAATAATTACTTACACAATACATCTCACACTTACACAATACAAACATATTTACATTGCTCCTATACACATTTGTTTATCTTATACATTGATATTCGTCATTTACATTTGCTCGCAAATTCGATTTGGTTGTAACTTATTGATACTATAAGTCTCATCCCCATTTGTGAATACTGTACCCCCACTCCCGGATACTTATTTTGTAATAGCGTAGACTTTACATTTTCGCAATTTACCGCTTTCAATTATACCATGGTTAGACCTAGGGTTTGCATGTACATAAAATCAAACGCTAGATAACCTAATACAAGACAAATACATGAAATCAATACACAATCACACTTGCACCCTCTAGGGTAATCCCACATGTTGCCTTCCAAAATGGGCCATGCTTGCACGTCGAGTATCTTTGGCAAAACAAATTCAAATGATCATAAGTCCCTCGATGACGCTTTCGAATATTGCCTAAATGGAATGATCATAGTCCCTTCAAAGTAAATTGCCAAAGATACTTGGCACCATTGCATTCATGGTCCATACGATGACCCGCGCCCGTCCCGAATAAACTTCCTAAACGCAAGATTGTCCACCAAATTCAATGGTGGAACAAAATTGTTAAAAAAGGGTTGAAAACATAGAGAAAACCTTTGAGTACAATAGGGTAGACAAAACTCTTAGTTACTTGAGATCAACTTGCAAAAAACGCTTGCCTTCTTTTCAAAAACCACAATCCACAACACTTTCAAACAAACTCTCAAAAACATTTTGAAACATCTTTTCGAAAAGATACACGCCTTTGTAAAATATTCGAGTAAAGAATTGTTACAAGGTTAGCCTAAGACAAGGCATCTCTTCAAAAACATTTTCAAAAACACTCACACACACACACCATTTTCAAGCAATCAAGAATCAAGGCAAGTGATCTAAAAACCAAGTAACTAAGAGCCCATGGATAACCATGGATGAAAAGGGTGCTAATACCTTCCCTTTTCATAATCTACCCCCCGAACCCACGAAATTTCTCAAAAGGTTTTTGCTGTGCTTTTTTAACCTTTCCTTTAGGATAAAATAAAAAGTCGGTGGCGACTCTTGCTCAACCGCACAAGTGCGAATACGAACGCAAAACCACAGTCATTTCTCCCACCGTATCACACATCTCTAAGCCCATCCTCCTACCAGCAATTTCCAGATGGCATCTCTAAGCCCATCCCTATGTCACATCTCCAGATGGCATCTTTAAGCCCATCACCAAATGGCATCTTTAAGCCCATTACCTCAAACTACGCTTTGACGAGTGCAAATTTTTTGGGCACTCTAGTGTCCAATCTCCTTTTACCTTCGAGTCGCGAACGGCAAGCTTACCAATCTAACTCTTCAGGTTCAAGAAGATTGAACAGGGGCAACTATTATACCCCAAAATTTGCCCTCTCTTTTTCACAAGAAAACACAGCTTCGGGCTTTTTTTGATTTTTCAGATTGGTTTAAGAATCGGTCAAACAGACTTTTCTCATCAGTCAAACAAAATTAGGGTTTCCATTGATTTTGAATCAGTTCAAGCGGATTGCTAGGGTTTGTTTGAGTTTGGCTCAGGGTTTGATCAGGCGGACGTTTCTTTGATAATAAATCAAGAAGTAGGGTTTGCACGCGCACTTTCAGAAGAATTTGAATCCACAGTGTATTAATTGGTTGTTACACTGCTTTGACGCCTGCTCAAGATTTCAGTTTGTTTCTCAATAAACCTGAACCTCTGGTTTAGAAGCTGAGGCTTCTGGTTGAAAATTTGTAGTGTTTGGTTTAATCAGTAAAAGAAAAGGCATATGGATGTTTGTTTGATTTGACTGTGCAATGCTTATGGCTAATTGGAACGCCGGGTTTATTATTGATTAATGCGAAGTTGCAAGACTATGGTGTTTATTAATTATTTATTTCTAAGTTAAAATTATTGGATAATTTCCACTTATTATAATTCAAAGAAATATAAATAATTAAATAAACAAATGCAGAACAATTAAAGAGATTAACTGACAAAGGATTATTTTTATTCATTTTTAATCGTTTGTTACAATTATTATTTGAACACTGTAAATTTATTTACAATTGTTTACATTAATATTGTTTCAATGATTAAAGGTAAAATAAAGTTATATCCTAATTTTCCTAAGTCTTCATCTTCTACTGCTGCTCCTCGTTGCTCGACTGATTTTTATCTGCAAAGACAAAAAAGAAAAGAAGTCAAACACATATAAATCAAGAACATTCTCAGACAGTTAATCATAAAAAGCTCATTATTAAAAGTGTTGGCCGGAATCAGTTTGTTTTCCCTCTCTGCAAATCACAAGAGGACTCTTGGTTCACAAAGAGGGAAAGGGAAATAGGCTTGCAAATATATAAAATGCACAAAGCTACTGAATATGCCAAATACAAAGCTGCACAGTTCAAAATTCCAAACTAAGTCACAGGCAGCAAACTGAATATGCCAAAACAAGTTGCAAAGTTCAAATGGAACAAACAAGCAAAGCTGTCAACAAATTGCAAACTGCACATGGCAAACTAAGTTACCAAGAGATGTCAACCAAGCCTACCCAAAGAAACTATCAAAAGGCTGTCAAAGAGATATCAACAAGTACACAAAATGCAGAAAATATGAAGAAAGAAGATATGCAGAGCAAAGCTAACAATGCAAGCAACATATTCAAAAAAATTTCATCTTTTTCCAGGCCAAGCACTTTTTCAGAAAAGTACAATTTTAAGCAATATAATATGCTTTTTTATCTGTGGAGAGAGAAAGAGAGAAAAAAGGAAGAGGCTTACAGTTTTTTCAGGCAGGCTAGAGATATAAAACAAACATATCAGAACTGTTAAGGAGGAGGCAGAATATCACAAAAGACAATATACCACAAATTGTACCAAAACAAGCCTGTAACCAAGATATCAACAGGCCTGTTTTCCTCCAAGCCATACAAGCATATCAAGCCTAAACCTTAAACCTGCTTCAAGCTAAACCATAAAAACCAGTGGCAAGCAAACAAACAAACCTGCGTCCAAAGCCTAAAAACCTGCATAAATCTCAAACACAAGCCTGAAGCCAGTAAACCTGTTTCAAGCCAATAAATACATAGTATGTCAAACATAACTCAAACATACAACCTGTTTCAAACCACAAGCTAGCCTCAAAACTACCAAGCTTGCAAAACTATTACAGAAGCAAGCTTGCAGCCTCAAGCCTTTCAAAACTGTAACTTCAAAAAAACAAGTTCTCAAACCTGTTTCAAGCCATACCAACTGAAGCAAACCTAACAAACCTGTGTTCAAAGCAAGCTAGATTCCAACCCATCCAAAACTCAGCATCAAACATCATGAAGCAACAACATCCAAGCTCTCAGAACTGAAAAGTTCATCATTAAGCAACAAAGCCAGCACATCATCAAGAGAGGAAAAGCTATTCAGAAGTGAAATAAAGGCAAAAAAACTCTCAGTTTCAATTTCATCATCATTGAGCAAACAAATCCCAAAACTCTCAGAACTGAGTTCATCATCGAGTAAAAAAGCAACTGAAGCAAGCAATCAGAATCAAACAGAGGCAAGCATTCAGACTATTGTGTCATCATAAAGCATCAAAAATAAGCAAGATACAAAAGTACCAGGGAAGCCACAAAGCTAGCGTCATCAAGCTCTCACGCCTCCGGCCGCCTGAGGATACCGCCGGTCCACCTCCGTCCTTTCCCCAAAGACAAACCCCCCAAAAGGTATCACTTTCTACTCCCTCAGTCCATTGATATACCTCATGAACACAAACAACGCATAAAAAATCAATAACACGCAACAATAATAACATGTAAGAGGAAATCCGAAAACCCTAAAACATGGAAAGCTGAGAATAATACCTTGTTGTCACCGCCTGGAGCAACCATGTGGAGAGAGGGGAAATGGAAGTAGTGTCCTAGTGGCCGGAGGCACGGAGAAAAGCGTCAGAAACCAAACTTGGTTAAGAAAGATGAAGAAGACGATGAAGGGAACGGCGCCGCTCTAGCCTCTGTAAACCCTTTTCTGAAACAAACAAAGAGAACCCTAAAAAACTTGTGAAACTCGTTTGGGCTTTCCTCCATTCAACTGCCAAGCCCATTTCAGAACTGGCGCCTACCCCCCCCCCCCCCCCCCCTTTTGCAAATCTGTGTGTTTTAATCTTTGGGCCAAAAGCCTCCCTAAGGCCCATTCAAACCTTTTTTTTTATTTTCTACAAATCAACCTTTTTTTACATAACCTAAATTAATATTTTTTTAAATAAAAATAACACATTTTTTATACAAAATTTTCTTAATTGTTTCTTTTTATTTTATTACATTTAAAAAAAAAATATATATATATATATATATAAACATTAATTTTCTTAAATTTAAACAATTTTCTTTTCTTTTTTAAGACCTTTGTATATAAAGCATTAACAAAATATGCAAACAATGGATTTTTGTTAAGTTAAGATATTTTCTCTTTAAAAAACCCTTTTTTTTGTTTATAATTAACAAAAACCCAAAAATAAATAAATACTTAATATTGCATTAGGTTAACATATTTTTCTCATTTGTAAATAATCACATACACTTTCACAAATACTTTTGATACATTGCTTTTATTCTTATACATTGCTATATTTTACATTGAGAATGCTATTCGATTTGGTTGTAAATATTATTTGGACACTACCATCCTGATAAGACTCATTCCCATTTGTAAATATTTGTACCCCCATTCCCGGATACTTATTTGTAATAGCTTAGACTTTAAATTCCCGCAATTTATCGCTTTCTATATACTGTATAGTAATTAGGGTTTGTATGCGAAGATTCAAAATCAACCGCTAGATAACCTAATACAAGACAAATGCATGAAAATCAATACACCATTCACACTTGCACCCCTAGGGTTCCTCCACTTGTTGCCTTCAAAAATGGGCCATGTTGCATGTTGAGTGTCTTTGGCAAAACAAAAACAAATCAAATGATCATAGTCCCTCGATGACGCTTTCTCAAGTTGCCTAAAAAATGATCAAGTCCCTTAAAGGAAACATTGCCAAAGACACTTGGCACTATTGCATTCATGGTCTAAACGATGACCCGTGCCCGTCCTGTTAACATCCTAACACAAGATTGTCCACCAAATACAATGGTGGAACAATACTGTTAAAAGGGTTAAAACATAGGAAAGATCTTTGAGAAATTTAGGGTAGATAGCTCTTGGTTACTTGACCAACTTGCAAAACAAATCCTTGCCATTTTTCAAAACACACTCCACAACACAATTTCAAAAAACAAACTTTCAAAAACATTGAACATCTTTTCAAAAAGACACACACCTTTTGTAAAACATTAGAGTAAAGAATTGTTACAAGGGTTGCCTAGACAAGGCATCTTTTTCAAAACATTTTCAAAACCACACACACAAACACCATTTCAAGCAATTGAAAATCAAGGCAAATGATCTAAAACAAGTAACTAAGAGCCCATGGATAACCATGGATGAAAAGGGTGCTAGCACCTTCCCTTTTCATAATCTACCCCCCGAACCCACGAAAACATCTCAAAGGTTTTTCCTGTGCTTTTTTAACCTTTCCTTTAGGATAAAATAAAAAGTTGGTGGCGACTCTTGCTAAACCGAACAAGTGTGAATACAAACGTAAACCTCAAGTCAGTTCTCCCACCGTATCACACCAATACACTTTCTCACACGCGTACCTCTAGGGTAACCTCGCTCGTTGCCTCGGAAATACAATCATGTCCCTCGAATATGATACACTCTAGCAATGACCCTTCGATAAAAAAGATCGTAGTCCCTCGATGACCCTCGATGTTGCCTTTGATTAAAATGATCTCGTCCCTTACAAAAATTGCTAAAGCGTCTCACAAGTTGCCTTCAATGATTGTAAAATTGACCCGCGTCTGTCCCTTCACATCTAATGGTGGGGCTTCTTACCAAATCAATGGTATGATAGCACCATTAAAAGGAAGAAGAAAAGAACAACTTAAGACCTTTCGAGTAGATAGATTCGCTCTTAGTTACTCGCTTGCTCACGATAAAAACTTTTACACCTACACTCCCATTTCAAAACATTTTCAAAAAGATAAAACGTTTTGTATACATTCTTATAGAGACGAGAACTGTGATACGGTGGGAGAACTGACTAGTGTTTTGCGTTCGTATTCGCACTTGTGCGGTTGAGCAAGAGTCGCCACCGACTTTTTATTTTATCCTAAAGGAAAGGTTAAAAAAGCACAGCAAAAACCTTTTGAGATATTTCGTGGGTTCGGGGGGTAGATTATGAAAAGGGAAGGTATTAGCACCCTTTTCATCCATGGTTATCCATGGGCTCTTAGTTACTTGGTTTTTTAGATCACTTGCCTTGATTTTCGATTGCTTTGAAAATGGTATGTGTGTGGGTGCTTTTTGAAAATGTTTTGGAAAAAGATGCCTTGTCTTAGGCAACTAATGTATTTGACTCGTGTTTGAGTGTTTTACAAAAGTGTGAATCTTTTCGAAAAGATGTTTTCAAATGTTTTTGAGAGTTTGTTTGAAAGTGTTGTGGATTGTGGTTTTTGAAAAGAAGGCAAGTGTTTTTGCAAGTGTGATCTCAAGTAACTAAGAGTTTTTGTCTACCCTATTGTACTCAAAGGTTTTCGTCATGTTTTAACCTCGTTTAACAATTTTGTTTCACCATTGAAATTGGTGGACAATCTTGCGTTTAGGAAGTTTATTCGGGACAGGCACGGGTCATCGTATAGACCATGAATGCAATGATGCCAAATGTCTTTGGCAATTTGTTTTGAAGGGACTATGATCATTTTTGATAGGCGACTTTCGAAAGCGTCATCGAGGGGTTTATGATCATTTGATTTTGTTTTGCCAAGGACATTCGACGTGCAAGCATGGCCTATTTAGAAGGCAACATGTGGGATTACCCTAGGGGGTGCAAGTGTGATTGTGTATTGATTACATGCATTTGTCTTGTATTAGGTTATCTAGCGTTTGATTTTATGTACATACAAACCCTAGGTCTAACCATGGTATAATTGAAAAGCTGTAAACTGCGGAATGTAAATCTACGCTATTACAAAATAATGTCCAGGAGTGGGGGTATAAATGTACAAGGGGATGAGACTTATAGTATTTACAACCAGATCGAATGTCGCAATCAAAATATAAATGTCAAATGTATAAATGTAAGATAAAATGTGTGTAGGGCAATATATTGTGTAAGTGCAAATGTATGTGTAAGTGTAAATATGTACAAATGCGAAATGCGAAATTGAGCCGTATTAGGGTTTTGACCTAGATAAATGTTTTAATCTTGTATTTTTGGTTTACATGTTAATTATGTACAAAAGAAAAATGAAGGTGCTTTGATTAAATGTTAAGTTTTAACTAAAGAAGTATTTTAGTCAAAATGTTTGTGATTTTAAATATTAGAAGAAAAATGTATTGAATTATTATGTATGAAAAATGTTAATTAAAAAGTTTAATTTTAATTATGTATGAGAATGTATAATATGTACAAAAATGATATTATCTAAAAAGTTTCTTCAATTTAATCATGTATAAAAAAGAAAAGATAATTATATACAAATGTATTTCAAAAATGTTTTTTAAGTTTAATTTGTGTATAAAAAGTATTTAAATTAAGTTAGTGTGTTTAATTAAATTAAGAAATAAATTGTATATGTTTTAGAAACAATGGATTAATTGAGTTAATATATAAAAAAGAAAATATTGTTTTTTATTATAAAAATGGAAAGAGTTAGTATTTTTATCAAGAATCAAAAAAAAAAATATAAAATAAATAATAAAGAACAAAGGGTTAGCTGATTAATGAATATTGGATAAAAAAATGAGAAGAGATTGATGTTTAATGGGCTTAGGAAGGCAGACACGGGTTAAGCCCAAATCAAAGCCTGAAACGAAATTTAGGGTTAAGCGTTGTTTGTTCAATTGGGAGTGGAATTAGGGTTCGTCAGCAGCGGCGCCGTGTTCTCTTGAATTTCGTCTTCTTCGTTCTAGTCTTCCCTGAGCTTCCTCCGGCCACCAGCGCGCTTCAACGCTCTCTTCCCTCCAAGGCAAGGATTTCGCGTCTCTTGAAGCAAGGTTAGTCTTAAAACGATATATCTTCGTCTTTCTTTTTCTGGATTCGCGTGGTTCGGACTTGTCTTTAAACTGAGTTTTATATTTTCGTTTTATGAGGTGAAAGGGAAGATATTGCTACCTGTTCTTGGGAGACGGAGGAGAGGCGGAGAAGTAGCGTTCAGGCGGCCGGAGCGTCGTGATGGACTTGATGAGGCTTCGCTTCTGATGACCCCTTCCTGGTAACTTCGTTCCCTGTTTATGCTTAAGGTTTTGATGATGATGCTCGATTTTGCCTGAAAAACCTTTCTTGAAATTCACTTTTTATCTTCTTCTTCTTGATGTTACTGATGCTTATGATTCTGAACTGGTCTTGAATGTTCTTGAGTTGCTTCTTTCTTTCTTCTTCTTGAGAGGCTATACGCTTGCTTATGTGCTTGATGCTATGTGACTTGTTTTGAACAATTATTGTCTTGAGTAATTCTGAACAAATATTGCCTTGAGTGGTTTTGAACAAATATTGCCTTGAGTGGTTTTTGAGTTGGATGTCATGTTTTTTATTGCCTATGATGAAGAAATTCTGAGGCTAGGTGTTGGTTTTCATAAGATGGCGAGGCTTGAGTTTGGATATGAAGTTTTTTTTTGCTAATGCTGGTTTGATAGTCTTTGACAAGTTCTGAGTAATGTTAGCTTGGCTTGGTTTTGATCAGTTTGTAGGTATGGGTTATGTTTCGTGACTGATGCTTGGCTTTAGACTGGTTTTACTGTTGTTTGGTTATGGCAGTAGTGGTTTGATGCTTGAGTTTGGATATCAGGTTTTTGTGTTTGGCATAAAGGTTGAGTTTCTGAGTTTGGATATCAGGTTTTTTTTGTTTGTATAAAGGTTGAGACAGGTTTGGGGTGTTTTTGAGTTTTTAGGGTTATGGTTATACTGGTGCAGGTTTGGGTATGTGAGGGTTGGGGCGTTGTTGAAGGTTGCAAGTTGTTTGAAACTTTTGCTTGTATGTGCTTGGTTCAGTATGTTATGGTAGTAGTGGTTTGGATATCGTACCCCTGCTTATGCTGGCTCAGTCTTGTATATATCTCTTCTTTTCTCTCACTTGCTGCTACTTCTGAACTAGGCTTGGATTTGATTTGCATAATCTTTTTTCTTTTTACCTTGGCGCCCAATCCCTTTTTTAAAGTTGTGGTCTTCCCTTTGACCCAAGTCTGTTGGACAATTTCACAAGATTTCATGTCATTTTTCCATTTCAGTGATTGGCTATACTGTGTAATTTTTTTGAATAATGCTGCATTAGCCTCTTTGTTGTATATCTCTTCTGCCTCTACTGTCTATGCCTGCTGTCTATGTTATTGAACTGAGTTGGCTCTTTTCTGATTTTGTGTATCTTTCTCTTCCTGCTATTGTCTGCTGTGAACTGTTATTATGCAGAGTTGATGAAATTGGTACACATTCCTCTCTCTTCCTTTTGCCTGCTGTGCAGATGCCTATGCCTAACCTGAACTGAGTTTGCTTTATCTCTCTTTACTTCTCCCTACAGTACAGCAAAGATTTTTTTATATGATTTTTATTTGTACTGTTCTGAAGGGGTTCTATGGGAAATGATGAGTTAAGGTTGTTTTGCTTGCATAATACCCCCTGCATCTCCTTTTGACAGTTTGTAGGCTTTGATAGCAACTTGTACCAATTTGACTTCTTTGATATCTTTTGGCATTCTGGCAGTTTGGATTGGATTTTATGGTTTGAATTTGGACTTTATGGTTTGAATTGAACATTGAGATTTTATGCAGTTTGCAAACTCTTTTTTGAAACTATGCATTTGCACTTGCATTCATGAAATAAAATAATCTCCCCTCTCTGTGAACCGGGAGAAGTCCCGTGATTTGCAGAGAGGGCAACTGATCCCAGTCAGTGGCCCCTAATGATGAGCAATTTTATCTGTCTCTGCTAATTTTAATTCTTTCTGACTTTCTTATTTCTTTTTGCAGATGAGAAAAATGGAGTACCGGAGCGGAATGAAGCACGAAGAATATTTAGAAAATAGGATAGTTTTTTTCATTCTATGTAATATTTAAATTAAATGTAAATTATTATTTGTAATAAACAACAATTTGTAGATAATTCAAATATCAATAAAAATCCAAATTATCTAAATGGTTCCATTTTCTTTATTGCTTTATTTATTTATTTAAAGATTCTTAGAATTAAAACAATTGAAAAATAAATTCAATCATTTAATTTTAGAATAATAAATAACTAAAATAAAACAACATTGATCCAATAAACCTGTCCTATCCAAAATCCAAAGCAAGGCAACAATTAACCCAGATAGACTGATCACACATATGAACACTGTGAATCCAAGACTGCATCTTGTACCTGACTGGCCCAATCAAAACGTACTGAATTCAAACCACTGTCTCTTTTACTGATTAAACCAAGATAACGCGAACTTTAATCCGAATCTCGAAATAAATCGCAAAGTGCTGTGGAATTCAAATTCTTCTGAGAATATGCCCATAAAACTTAATTCCTGATTAAATGCCAAATCACTCTTGCCTGACCAACAATCAATCAAACCCTAGGCCCATTGTATGAAACAAATCAGAGCTCTGAAACTCAGTAAAAACCCTAATTTTGCTTGACCGTCAAGAAAAGTTTGTTTGTCCGATTCTTGAGCCAGTTTGAGAAGTCAGGAAATGCTTGAAGCTGAGATTTCTTGGGGAAAAATACGAGGGCAAATTTTGGGGTACAACAAGAACCATTGCAAAACTTCTTTTCAAAACGCTTTTCGAAACACGATTCACAAACACATCTTTGAACCACTTTTCGAAACAAAACTTTGTATACATTCTTATAGAGACGAGAACCATTACAAAGAGATTTTTCAAAATACTTTCAAAGCCCACACCACAAGCACACAATCAAATGAAAGCAAGTGATCTAAACGAGTAACTAAGAGCCCATGGAAAACCATGGATGAAAAGGGTGCTAATACCTTCCCTTTTCATAATCTACCCCCCGAACCCGAGAAATAATCTCGAAAGGTCTTTCCTGTTCTTTTTTACCTTTCCTTCTGGATAAAAGAAAAGTCGGTGGCGACTCTTGCTAACCGCACAAGTGTGAACGAAACGCAAAACTTCAAGTCAGTTCTCCCACCGCATCACAATAATGGTGTTACAGAAGTTGTTCTTGTGTTTGAACAACTTCTATATGATGTATGTGAAGTATTTGGATGGTTTGTTTGGACAAAACTTGCAAGGTTTGAGAGGTTCAAAGACGTAGACTTCAAGGCTAAAAAAGGGAGTTTTTGTGGACAATTTTGGTCTTTTTAGAGTAAAGGGGTTTTGAGGGATTGTTCTTGTGTTTCCTCTCTTCCTTTTTTCTTTTATTTTTCTCCTCCTTCCCCCCTTATATCTTGTAAATGCTCCATCTATTTATAGGCAAGAGCTGATCAGGTTTACAAATTATGGAGTTATGGCTTGGTTGGATTGTAAGTGGGGGTTCATGACCTTTCCATAGTTCAAATGTGGGCATGGCCTGATTTTAGGGGTGCTTTGCAGGTTGTAGATGGTTGCTTCTTGCTTTGAAATTGTGTATGTGCAGAAGAAACCATTGAGAGGCTCAAGGAGTTGACATTGTTATTAAAGCATACTTCATGTAAATGGCAATGGTGCCTTTGTGCCATAAATGGAAAGATCATTTGGACAATGGCTCAAACACTTGGGTAATGGCTCAAAAGTATGTGTAATATTATGATTATGGATAGATTTGAAGGTTTAGAGGCCTGCAAACTAGGATTATACAGCATGGCATGAAGATTTGATATCATGTTCATCATAAAATGACTTGTGTTTCAAGAATGGATACCCAACTCCATCTCTTCAAATCTCCTAGCTCAAGCATGATAAATTTTTGCTCTTGGATATTTTGGAAGGCTTGAAACATTGTCTATAATTTTCATGTTGATCATTTTTGCTAAATCAATAAGGATATGGGTGAAAATTTGCCAAGAAGTTGAGATAAAAACTGACCAAAACCTGTTGAAAAATTCTCTAAGTGTTAGATAAAAATGCCATAATTTCATGGGCTTATATCTTCAAATCTAAGCATTTTTTGGATATCAACCCTCTAATACAAAGTTGTAGAATTCATGAAGATCTACAATTTTCATGTTGAAAGTTTTCTTTGAACCATCTTGCATCTTGGTGAAAAAATGTCATGAAGTAATGAAATTATGAAAACACTTAGAATTTTTCTAAGTCTTGGAAATCTTGACTTTTTGTTGACTTTCTTGATTCTTGACGATCAAGTTTGATATTTTTGAATGTCTTGATGAATTTTGATCTTTGAAATTTAATGTTGACTAAAAAGTCAAAGTTTGACTTTTTGTGTATTAGTTGACTTTTTATCCAATATAACTAATTTTCACTCATCTGAGCAATTAGTGATGTAAGACTTGAAATTGGGCATGCATTCTTGGAGACCTATAATGAACCATGAAAGTCATTGAGGAATCAAAAGTCCAATTGTCCTTGAGAAAACCAAAACCCTAATTTGTGGACTCAGTGCTTAGGAGGTGAACTTGTCTGATCAAACCTTGATAATCCTTAGGCATTTGAAATCTTTGGTGAGAAATGTATTGAGAAAAGGGAGGGAAAATTTTTGGTTACAACACTTGTCTAGAAATCTTATATCTTTGATTGGCGATGATATCATAAATGAATAACTACATGTTTCTCACCTTTACACGAAGGATCACGAAGGATCAATTGATAGACATTTAAAAAACATATTTCCACGCATGTTTCAATATAATTAGAGACATAATGGGTGTTGTACCCCAAAATGTTCCCTCTCATTTTTAAAGACATGCTCATAGAGGTCCTCAATTGCTCAAGGTTGACCAAGAATTGACCAGACAAACTCTCCTCATAAGCAATGGATTTCTAACTAGGTTTGCATTTTTCTCAAATAAGTTTGGGTTTCAAAGGCCTCAAGTGATTTCCATGGTTCCTAATATGTCCTCAAGAATGTCCATGCCAAGTTTCACGCCTTGCATCATAAGTTTGCTCAGTATATTGCTCAAATGACTGAAAATTAACTATATTAGGTCAAAAGTCAAATGTGGTCAACATACAGTCAAACTTCAAGATTTTTGGTCAAAATCAACATTTTTAAGTGATATTCATCATTTAATCAAGGGTTTATCATGATTCCTCAAGGAAAGTCCTCAAATCATCAAAAGTCAAGATTTGCTAAATTAGGGTTTCCTAGGAAAAGTCAATTGAACTTTGACCAGGCATAACTTTCACATACTTCATCCATTTTTCCCCAACCAAAGCTCATTTTAATAGAATACAATTCCCTACAACTTATCTATTATCGTCAAGTTCAAGAAATGCACCATTTGAAAGATATAAGCTCGTACATTACAGGTCATTTTCAGAAAGTCAACTAAAGACACTTTTTATCAAGACCTTTTACATCAAGATAAAATCTTAAAATGTAAAATTTATCAAATTAGGGATTGAAGTAGACATCTTGGGCTTTCCAAAAAGTCTAAGATCATCATCATTGGATAAAAATTGAGCAAGTTATGGATTGCACAAGTTGGGAAATTTTCAAAGCAAATGCATGAAATCTAAATTGAGCAAATTTGTGATTTTAAGTTATTAGGCCTAACTTTTTGGAGTTCAAATATGTTCATGATGTGCCCAAGGACCTCTAAATCTATCCATTCATTTTTTTTTTGAATTTTTATTCATTTAAATATGAATTAAATCAAATAAAATACAAAGAATGATGAGCCATGACATTTGGGCTTGATTTGATCTATTAGAAGTCCCATATTTTCGTGCAACATACATCCAAAGGGACTAGGTTCATGCAAGTGACCAAAGAGACAAAGATATTACAAATATGGACATTTTTAAATGTGTTTTATCCTTATCTCCAAGGCCATGAATGCATTGATTCTTTACCATGATTATTCACTCCTATTTTCCCTCTATAAATACATAATAATACAAGCCAAGAGGAGCACGAAATTTCTTTTCAAAAAGCTCTCCAAAAGCCTTCTCAAAATTCTCTAAAAAAATGAAAAAGTTGCAGAACCTGTAACTTCACTTCCAGGCGCTATCAACCCAAACCAAAATCATCAAACCTCTCCTGAGTTTCCCAGGAGTCCTCTAGAGCCCAGCTTCAAGCCTTACACGTCCCATATCCTCCTCATAACCATCCTACGATTTTTGGTAAAATTTTGAATCCCAAATCCTTTAAATCATGTAATTTAAATCAGTTTTGTGCATGCATTCACATTACTATTGATGTTTTGAGTAGATCTAACGTGTTACACGTGAGCTTAGGTACCTGAATCCAAGAACACCATTCTTAGGGCACTCCTCTTCCAGGTCCTGGGTTCGATCCAGGAAAAGACAATTTTTATTTTTTCTAACCTTTGTTTTACAGATCCCACAGGCGCCTGGGCCCTCTTGTCATTGGGCTTAGGGTTTCTGTTTATTCTCACCCCCTAACTATTTTTGCAGCGCCTGGGCCCTCTTGTCGATAGGCCCGATACTTCTTTGAAGCGTACCCCCCATTTTATTTTGTTTGCAGGCCCATTTCAATTTTCTTTATTTTATTTTAATTAACATTTCTGTTTTAATCAATTTTATTTCATTAAACATTAAAATAAAAAAATCATAAAAATACTAGGTTAGTATTTTTTTAATTAAATTAACTTGGTAAATTAATTAAATAATAACTTTAACCTTTTATTTAATTTAAAAATAAATAGACCTAGGATTTAATTCATTTAATTTCTTTTATTCATAACAAAAATACAAAAAACTTATAATTAATTTCTTTTTAAATTTCAATTTTATTTAATAATTAACAGTTTTTTTCTTTAGATCTAGATTATTTAATTAATTATCAATTAAACATTTTCTTACATAAAACAAAAACAAACAAAAAGATTTCCTTTCACTTAGGTTTTAGACGTCTTTTCCATTTCGCACGCGTTATTTACTTTCGCACTTTTTTTCATACTAATGTATTCACTTATGGGATGTAATAGACTATAATTAGGACTTGTTACTTTACTGTTTTTTTTATTTTCCCTCAAGTTTTGGACATGTAAATAATCCCCTCCCCGAAGCCTTGTAATAGCTAGGATTTACAATTCCAGCACTTTTAATGTATGCAAATTATTAGCTGTTTAGATGCATGCTAGCTAGGATTGTATGGCAATAATAAAACAAAACGCTAGCAAAACTAACGCAAGACAAATAACTGAATACAAGCACAATTGCACATGCGCACCTCTAGGGTACCCCCACTTTGGTTGTCTTTGGAAAAACAGTCACATCTCTCGAAACGTGTGAGATTTTAGTGGCTACCCTCCGGTTTAAAGATCATAAGTCCCTCAATGACCCTCTCGACGTTGCCTCGATATGATCTTAAAACCCTAGGGTAGTTACTAAAGTTTCTTGCCCATTTGCCTTTATGACTGTACAAACGTCCCTTCGAATGTCCCTCAAACATCCAACGACTAAGGTTACCTACTCACTAATAGTAGGATAACACTGTCTAAAGGAAAAGAGGAAAAGAACAAGCTTTCGAGTAAAGTAGATAACTATTAGATGCTTGCTCAAACAATTTTTACACTTACACAGAACTTCTTTCAAAAATATTTTCAAACACTTTGTATACGTTTCCTACCATTCCGAGAGACATTACAAAGTTCTCCGCACTAAGGCGCTTTCAAAAATACTTTTCAAAACACACAAAGCACAAAGTATTTCAAAATGAGCTAAGCATCTAAGAGCCCGTAGATAACTACAGATGGAAAGAGTGCTAACACCTTCCCTTTCCATAATCTACCCCCTTACTCAGAAATAATCTCCAAAGGTCTTTTTCTGTTCTTTACGCCCTCTCCTCTGTTGGATAAAAGAAAATTTGGTGGCAACTCTTGCTTACCACAACATTTGCGAATACAAACACAAAACCAGTATAACAGTCAGTTCTGTCATCGCATTACAATGGGTGTCACCAACGAAAAACCCATCTTGTAGGAGTAATAAACATAATGTATAAATTTAAAAACATTATATATAAATACACAATTTTTTATCTTGTATCTCCCTCACTTCAGTTAGGCGGTTGCATTCCTTAGAAATAGGTAAATGGTTGTGTTTTGCTACTGAAACCATATGCTCCATTGCATTAGGACTAGATTCTGCAAAAAAAAAACCCAGAATTCATGCACTCTCCTAATGATTTTTTGGCAAAAGATGGTCAATTCCCACCGTAAAATATATTAAAATAAAAAATAGTTACAAAGAGGCAAAAATTGATAGGGGGACTAAACCAAAACCCCTTAATGAAAAACTCTATAATAGAGAAGTCTAATGGAGTTCCAAGCAAATTCTATTAGGATATCCAGATGAATCACATCCCACCATATAAAGCCATGTACATATAAATCGATGTTATCTAATTTATCCGCACAATTATTTCCCTCCATGCACCATCAATTTCTCAAGGAAAAGGCCAACTCGTATATTGCCAATCATTAGTGGCACCTCCCTTGTCCATTCATATGGCTTTCCCATCTCTTCTTCCATCTCTTAACCAAACACACATTCCTTTAGAAGATAGAGAGGACAAATGTATTTGGAATTCAACTAAGGTTGGCGATCTTATTCTCAAGATGGTCTATGATTACAAAGTCGGTTCTTCTCAAGTTGTGCACCGGGGAAAACTTATTTGGAATACTCACATTCCACCTTTGAGATCTTTACTATTTTAGAGGCTCATCCAAAACAGGTTACCTACTAATGAATGTCTAGCCATAAAGGGTCTACATTTTCCTTTCATATGCACTAACTATTTGTAGTAGTTTGAGACTTCTGAGCATCTTTTTTTCAGGTGTCCCTTTGCAGGTAAAATTTGGAGGAATCTTGCTTCAGTTCTCACTCATGACATCTTATCGTTGGAGGAAATTTTGATTGTATTGAACAAATCTTGGTCTGCCCAATGTAAGGTTATTGTCATATCTTTTATTATCAACACTGTCAATGTTATTTGGTAGGCCAGGAATAATGTCTGACTCAAGGGAGTGAAACTCATTGGAAATTAGCGATTAATTCTATTAACTCTGAGGTTTCCTTCACAGGAAACTTAACTCCCAAAACTTGTTCCAACTTGACTTTGGAATTTAGGATCATGAAAAGCTTCAATGTCAAGCTCCATAATCCTAAGAATTGCGTCACTAGAGAATTCCTTTGACATCCTCCGATCACAAACTGGGTTAAGTGTAATATAGATAGTTCTTCGGCTGGGGTGCCAGGTAATGCATCTTGCGGAGGGATCTTCAAGGACCATAATGCTAAGAAAGTTCTTCTTCTTCTTCTTCAAGAAAATCATATGGTTGAGAGACATGACCGAGGAGATAGAGATCACTTAAAAATAAGCAAAGATACTTATGATAATCAAAATGTCATTTACTTGGCCAATCATCAAGTACATCAAAAAAGGACAAAACACATTGAAATTCTTTTGCACTTCATAAGAGATACGACGAAGTCGAAGAAAATTATGGTTCGAAAGAGAATCTGATGGAAATGCTCACCAAATCAATACCTAGATCAAGGTTCAAGCATTACTTAGCATTATTTGAATTTGATTAATTCTGTTAAAGAGTAATTTAAATTTTGGAGAAGATATACCTACGATTTTAAATTTAAAGTGAAAAATTATAAAATTTAAAATCAATTTAATGAAAACTCTCCTGACTTTATAAAAATTTGTATAATTTTATAATTAGAATTAATTAATATAATCAATTAAAATTGATGTTAGTTTTTACTTTTTATGATCAAAATTTGTATATTTTCTCATTCTAAATTCTATAATGTTTTTGTTTTGGTCTTTCACACCAATTAGAAAACATATTTAATTTTACATGAAAACAAAAAAAAATATTTTTAATTGCAATCAATCTAGATTCTACTTATACATCCATTCAATATCTTTTCTTTTCATTGCTTTTTGTTTTTTACCTCCATCTTTTTGTCTCCCCTTTCACATCTCCCAATAACCAATGAGATTATGAGTTATCCTTCTTTTCTCCAAAACGAATCTGATTTGTTCCTAAACCTCAGCAACCAAAAGATTGTCCTAATATAACACAGCACAACACAACCTCAAACCACAACACACAAACTCATCACTTCCACTTCAACTTGGCTACATCAATCAATGGCCATCAAAGACAAAGAAAAGAAGCTCTTTGTTTCTCCACCAAGAAACTATGCTGCAGAACTCAAATTTCTCCTCACAACATTACTTCTTCTATGCACCATTGCCACTCTCTTTCACTTCATTCCTTCTTCTTTCACTATCTCAGCTTCTGATCTAAGACTTTGCATCTCAAGAATCTCTCAAACCCCTCCATCACCATCACCATCACCACAATCACCACCACAAGCTTCTTCCATTATCCATGAAAAACTTACTACCAATAACACCATCAAACGTTTCTTCAACCCTTATGGCTCAGCAGCCTATAACTTCATCACAATGAGTGCTTATAGAGGAGGACTCAACACTTTTGCTATCATTGGTCTTTCTTCAAAGCCTCTTCATGTTTATGGAAATCCCAGTTATGAATGTGAGTGGATCCCTTACACAAGCACTTCCTCAGAAAAAATCATTACAAATGGTTACAAGATTCTCCCTGACTGGGGCTATGGCCATGTCTACACTGTTGTTGTTGTTAACTGCACTTTCAATGACACAATCAATGGTGACAACAATGGTGGAAAGTTGATGCTTTATGCTTCAACATTAGGTGGGGGTGACAGAAGCTTCAATGTTACTGATAAAATGGAAGTTCTTGTAGAACATCCTAAACTTTTGGATCATACCCTTTATGATTCAAAGCCAAAGTTTGAGTTTTTATACTGTGGATCATCATTGTATGGGAATTTGAATCCACAAAGAGTGAGAGAATGGATAGCTTATCATGTGAGACTATTTGGGCCAAAGTCACATTTTGTGATACATGATGCTGGTGGTGTTCATGAAGAGGTTTTAGAGGTTTTGAAGCCTTGGATTGAACTTGGTTATGTTACATTGCAAGATATTAGAGATGAAGAAAGATTTGATGGATATTATCATAATCAGTTCATGGTTGTGAATGATTGTTTGCATAGATATAAGTTTATGGCCAAGTGGATGTTCTTTTTTGATGTTGATGAGTATATTTATGTTCCTCCAAAGAGTACTATTAAAACTGTGGTAGATTCTCTTTCTCAATATTCTCAGTTCACAATAGAACAGATGGCTATGAGTGGCAAGGTTTGTCTACAAGATGATTATGGAAAAACTTACAGGTATCATTTTGCATTACTTGATTTAGAATTTTTTCCTTCTCTTTTTTTGTTTTTGCTTAAATTATACTAGCGTAATAGCTTCATTGTAATGGATCTTGAGTTTGAGGTTGGATACTATTTTTTTCACCCTTGGATAGAGAGGGGACAAACCATTGTATTGTTGTGGTGTACATGCATTTGGAATTATTAACCCATTCCTATTCCTATGATATTAATTTTGTTTTACATAGTGTGCCAAGACAGGTAGATGTGGGACAGGTTTGACCTTTGTGGTAGTGTGATTTGTTACTAAATTCAACCATATATTAATTAAATAAGTGAATAAATAACTATATAATATAGTAATTTGGTCCAATTTGTTCAAGATTCTTGCAACATATGTTGAAAGTTCAGAACAATTCTTTATTCAATCATCAATGTCTTCATCAATAAGATAGCTGCACTGCTCAAAATCATGTTAATTTCAGTAATTGAAAATAAACATGGTGAGAGAATTGATGCTGATTCTCCCGATGCTTATTTTTACTGATTTTCTTTCATGTTATCTTTGTCCACAAGTGAGGTTTGATCATGACAGCTTTGTAGTGTGTAGGTATAGACTTCATTTGAGTATTTTAATATTCATAGTAACAACTATACCAATTAATTTGATCACAAGTCCCACACAATAGTTGTTAGATCTAGCTGTCTAAGTGTTAGTTGCTTGGTTTTATTGCACAAAATTCTTTTAAAATTCTGAAAAAGAAAGGCATCAAAAGGTAGCTAGTATTGTGATGGTGATTGATTTGTTTAATGTTGGTTTAAATATGTTTTGTTTTCAATTTCACAAGAGGTTTTGGTTTTGAATCCTCATATAAAATTGTAACATTGTTAAAAATAATTTAAATCGATTATGATTAGCTATAGTTTAACTATGATAAAAAAATTCAGGTTCTATTTAATTATAGTTTTACTGTAATAAATAATATTTGAAGTCCAATTTAATCCCAGTTAAATTTTAAGCTCGATACAGTAGTACATTTTACATACTCTTAAAGATGACTCTGCCGTCTACTATAGATCTCATTAATTCGAGATATTAATCTTTGTAAATAGGTGTAAAGACGCAGATTACATCATGTTCATACTAAAAAAAATGTTTACTATGCAGAAAATGGGGATTTGAGAAGCTTGTGTATAGAGATGCAATCAGAGGCATTAGAAGAGATAGAAAATATGCTGTTCAACCAAGAAACCTATATGCAACTGGAGTCCACATGTCAGAAAATTTAGATGGAAACACAACTCACAAAACAGAAGGTAGGATCAAATATTTTCACTACCATGGAACCATAGCACAAAGGAGAGAAACATGCAAGTTACTAGTGAATTCTACAAAAATCACTTATGAAAAAACTCCTTATGTGTTGGATACTACAATGAGAGACATTGCTGCTGTTATCAAGAAATTTGAGCTTAAGATGATTGGATCAAGGTTGCAGAATACAAGACAATGATTTTTTTTTTTTTTTTACCTTTTTCTTTAAGGGCCTTAAATATAAAGTTATTTAATTTATCTTTTTATAGGATAGAAAATCATTTAAAGGTTCTTTCTTTTCTTTTCTATTATGTATTATAGTCACTTTGTATTTTTACTTTTCAATTTAGTATATGGATAATTCTTTGTGGTTCTAAGTTATTCTTTTTTATTTTATTTTTTTACTTTTTATTATATGATGTATTTTCTAAAATGATAAATAAGGATTAATTGTTTAACAATCTGTCGGTGTGATCCCCACTTTCTATACATCATATATTGATGGTTGCCAATGTGATATGTTGCTTTGTTTGTGTGCATCTTTTCTTTTAAATAGTGACATTATTAAATTTTTGTACTCTTTTGCTTTTTATTTTGGGATCCTTTGTTCTTCTATGAATTTTGATAAAAGCATCCTCTTTTTCTTTGTTTCTTTATTTTCTGATAATTTTCATGTTTCTTTTCTATTAATTTAACGATTAAAATTTTATTTTTCAAATTTTAACTCAAATAATAAAAATTAATATTGTTAGATTGACATCAATATTATAATTTGAATTCTAATTCTTACATTTGTGTGAGTTTTTAGTAGTTATAATCACTTTATTTATAACTTAAAAAAATAATTTTAATTTTTAAAATGGAATAAATAAAATATCGTAAATTCAAACTGGTATTTATGCTATCTAATATTTTTTATAAGTTTTATATTTTGTTTTTATTTTAAGAAAAATAGAATGAAAAAATATTATGTTGAAAGAGGTAATTGATGTAAGGGATAGCTTTAGGTAAAGTTAAAAGAAGGAACATGTGGGTGATATAAGTGCTCTTTCTAAATGCATGAAAGAAAAATTAGGTTGAAGGACTTATTGAATTAGTTTGATAACTACATTTTTGCTTAACATTATGATTATTTTTACAATTTAAGAGTATTGTCCTTTTTTGTGAATTTATCAAAATATTGGAATTTTTGGAAATAGTTGAGTTATGAGTATCCGATTTTTATTTAATGACTGTGATCAATTGACTTTAACAATATATTGTAAGGTAATAACAATTAAAAATTCACACATTATAAGTATTAATGTTTGAATTTTAATAATAACTTTTAATCTAACCATATCAATTTTAGTCACTTAAAATTTATGGACTATAATCATTTAACTTTATTGATTAATGTTGAGTAAATTATTATCGAAGCTATAAGGACATAGATACTTATAAAAAATTAGTCACATTCGTCGGCATCGGAATTTTATATTGAACAATGTTATTTCAACATTAAATTTTAGATACTATATTTGATACAATGTATTAATGTCTTTATATATCTCTTAAATTTTTAATCTCATGCATTTATACAATTTTTTTATTAATTACATTTATACAAATTTTAAAAATATACTAATACTCTTTTGAACGTTTGTTAAATGTCCAAATATGATTTATTTTTTTTATAAGCAACAATTGTATTGATCAAGAGTATTAGGGGTACTTGTTCAAATATAAAAAGGAAAGAGTAAGCTCACACAACACAAAAGGTTTGTCAATCAATTTGAAGGTGAGAAAATTATACAAGAAAGGAGATGAATTCGACGAACTTTTGCTTTTAAGATCAATAGCTTATGAATCTGACCAAGTTCAGATTTTTGGTTAGAGTAAGCAGCAACGAAATAATATAAAATGCAGAAATAATAAGTAAATCACACACATAAATTATCCTGGTTCTTCTATAACGAGAGTAGTCTAATCCTCTTGTCACACAAGAGCTTTTAACTATAATCAGAATATGATTACAACTTGTTTAGACATACCAGTCCAAGACTTATTTCTCAATCAAATCAAAAAGAGACTTTCTTCCCTAAACTTATAGTTCAGACTTCCTTGCTCAATCACACCTGAAAGAGACTTTCTTGCCTAAACTCGTAGTTTAAGACTTCCTTGCTCAATCACAATTATTTGAGACTTCTGCCTAAACTCATAGTTCATGACTTCCTTGCTTAATCACACCTGAAAGAGACTTCCTTACTCAAATACATTGTTTGAGACTTTTATAAATTCTAAACAAACTATTTATGATTATAATAAGATGTACCTGATATACAATCAGAGGTATAAATAATACAACACAAACAAAGACATTGTTACTTAAGATTTATAAGTTATACAAGTGTAAGAAACTCTCAAGACTATGTGCAACAACAACAACTATATACAAAAGCTTAGAGAGCGAAATAATTCTTGTTCTTGTTGGGATATCTTGTTGTATATTGGTGTAATTTCTTTTGAATCTTCAACTCCTTATATAGAGAGAATAAAAGAAACATTGGAAGCCTACTTGCACAAGTATCTTTGCTGAAGAAGCAGTTTCCAAGAGAGAGATGTTGGAGTAAATACGATTAGGATCTTCATCTTCTAAATAATCTCTTTATTCATTGTGTCTTTTCGTAAGTGATATGTGTAACACCCTTCTAAAATCCACGTAATTAACGAATAAATTAATTATAATTATACAACACAAATGTGTCACACTTCATAAAAACAACACACATATCTTGCTCCGTAATGCGGGTTACAAAAAAATATTTAACTTTTCAAACATACACATTCATGATGTTTACACGACATCAAATACTCATCTGAGGACACTCTAGTGGATTCACCATAAAGAAATTTAAATATAAAACAACAATATATTTTGAGTTTTAAACTCCAACATTTGATAACATTGATAAAAGTGTTTTCAACACTCAACTAAAAACATCCCAAAATATCTCAACAACTTCATTAGTATTTTCTTCTAAAATAAACAACATAATAATTCAGGAAAATCAAACGTCAACCTCGACTCAATGTTACATGAATCATAGTAGAATTCTACTACATAAGATGATACATTACAAATCAACTTTAGTGACTAACTTCCTCTTACATCTATGAAACCTACTCATGATTATCTTCATGTTACCCACGTAGAGGTAACATTCAAACATAAGGGGTGAGTAATCATAATTAATTATAAAGGACATAAGAAAATATAGATTGCAACATTAATATACAACCAATCAACAACGTCAACATATCATAAACAGACACCCCCAAACATCACAAATATTACTCATACAACTTTCATTACAAGAATCAACATATAGTCACATAACTTTTCATGGATCAACACACTACACAACACAAACAAGGCTATGCAATGCCACATACAATGCTATGCAACCAACACTGACTTAATGCATGTGATACCAAATTATGAACACACATGTTCATTTCGCTCCTAGTTCCACCACCATAGGATAAAGGATCCGCCACCGTAGGACCTAGTTCACTCTTGAATCAAAGTATAATAACAATCGTTACCACCACCACAACAGTGCTTCACTAATTCCTCGATATGGGAATTAACTACTCTCACTCGAATCACCACCATAGGATCGAGGGCACAACATAATTAAAACTAAAGTTCCAACAACTTGGTGTATGATTTACAACATGTAGAAACAACATCATCAACATATACATTACAACATTCAAGCAAAATTTTCATCAATTCACCACACAATAACATCATTTATTACACAACGATTCAATCACCATTCAATAATACATCAAATTATTACATAAATCAAGTAAAGCTTATCAATAATATGAACACATGTTTATTACTCTATTTTTTATCATTCATCATGAAAATACTTTAGAAAAAGGTTTAATCACAATAAAAAATGAATACATGTTGAAAAATAGCATTTTTGGTTAATTTTGGGTGCATGTCTCGACACATGCATGTTACAGGTCGACACATGTACTCTCATTTTAAAGTGTGTAGCGTCTATTTTCTTGTCTCGAAACACACGACTTTCATGTGTCGACACATGCGCTAATGTTTTCCAAAATAACTTTTTCTAAATGCTATCTATCGACACATAACTTGTTTAGGTCGACACATACTGCTTTTATTTTGTATAAAATTCAATTTTCAATCATTTAAACACCAATTTACATACCAGCAATGTGTTCCACAAAATCATATCACAATAATCCAATTTCCTACTATTTTAACACCCTAATTCCATCAATCATATCATGGGGTCATGAATTAACAATACATCACAACTATAACACCAAATTCATCATCTTTAATCACCAATTCATCTAATTCATATCAAATCCAAGCATTGTTCATGAAGAACATAAACTAACAAATCAACTTTAAGCAACAACATCATCAAAAGTCTCACAACACAATATGTGCACACAACACCAAGATCAAAGATTTCACAATATTCATCAATATTCATAACAAATCAATATTTCTCAAAAAGAACTAAAACCCTAATCTATCCTTCCCTCATATCAATCATAATTGAGAACCATTACCCACCCCTACCTTAGAATTTCTCTAAAATTATCTTATCACACTCCATGGATGGATGCTCTCATTTATTTCTGCTTGCCTTAGTCTCTTTTCTCATTTTCTTCCAAATTTCATATATAATACAAAATGATATATTTTTCTCAATTCTCCCTATTTCTATTAGAAATATTCCTCAATTATGCTTTCTCTCATTTAACCTCAACTTAACCTCATGCAATTACCTCAATGTCCTTAAAATCTATACACATTCTAAATTATTTTATTTTCTTTATTATTCTTGTTATTAACAACATAAAACTATTATTTAATTAATATAAGTTATTTTATAACTCAAGAACTTACACCCCCACCAGTATTCTAACAAACACAATAATTCACAAATACTCTTAAATAAATACATAAGCAATATAATTCTAAATTGAGGTGTTACAACTCTCTTCCTCTTAGAGAATTTTTGTACTCGACAATTACTTGAGGAAAATAGAGTCGGGTATGACTCCCTCATCTGGTCCTCATGCTCCTAAGTCATACTTTCACCAACTGGTCCTCCCCACACTACCTTCACCAAAGAAATCTCTTTACCCCATAATTGCTTCACTTCTCGGTCCTCAATCGTTTGGGCGATGCTTCAAGTTTCAGGTTATCTATCACCTGTACATCATCCACTTGGATCACATGAGAAAGATCTGAAATGTATCTCTTTAACTGAGACACATGAAACACGTCATAAAGATTAGAAAGTGACGATGGTAAAGCAATATAATAGGCCACCTCACCTATCCTCTACATAATCTGGTGAGGACCAACAAAACACGGTGTGAGCTTACGCAACTTTAGAGCTCTACCAACACCAATTATCAGAGTAGCTCTCAAGAATATATGATCCCACTCTTGTAACTCAAGTGTCTTCCTCCACTTATCATGATAACTTTTTTTGGTTATTTTGCAAAGCTTTCATCTTCTCTTGAATCATCTTGATATTTTCGATCGTCTCCTGAACAATCTCAAGTTTAAGTACAACACTCTCGCCTGACTCATACCAACACAACAAAGTCCTACACTTTCTACCATACAGTTCCTTGCATGGCGCCATTCCAATACTAGCATGGAATCTGTTATTGTTAGTGAACTCAATCAGGAAAGTGGCTATCCCAAGCACATCCTTGTTCTAACACATAAGTCCTCAGCAAATCCTCCAAAGACTAGATGGTTCTCTCTGTCTGACCATTCGTCTGCAAATGATAAGCCGAACTTAACCTCAACTTAGTACCCAAAGCCTTCTGCAAACTTTCCCAGAACCTTGAGGTAGACCTCAAATCACTATCCAACATAATACTCAAAGGTATACCATGTAGTCTCACAATATCTTTGATATACATCTAAGCCAACCTCTGCAAGGAATGATTGATCCTCATCGGTAATAAGTGAGTCAATTTAGTCAATATATCCACTATATCCCAAATCGAATCATTTCCCTTAGCAGTCTTCGACAAACTTGACATAAAATCCATGGACATGATGTCCCATTTCCACTCCGGAATATTCAATAGTTGCACCAGACCCAAAGGCTTCTGGTGTTCAAGCTTTGACTTTTGACAATTCAAATAAGCATAGACAAACTCATTAATTTCTTTCTTCATACCAGACAACCAAAACAATTTCTTCAAGTCCTGATACATTTTCGTTGCACTGGGATGAATACTTAGACCACTTCAACATCATTCCTCAAAAACACCCTTCTTAAGTTCTGGAACATCTAGAACACGCATTATATCTCTGAACCACATCACACCATTCTCATCAACTCAGAAATCACACTCATTACTTTGGTTAATAAGCAGCAACCGATCAACCAAACCCAAATCAAAATGTTGACCTTCTCTGATCTCTTTAAGAATAGCATTGGTCAGCCTCAACATCCACAACATTACAATATTAGGAGTCATTTCACACACAAAACACATATCTCTGAATTTTTCAATCAATCCCAAGTCTCGAACCAAGAGCATTGACAGGTGTAAGGACTTCCTTCTTAATGCATTAACTACAACATTAGCTTTTCTTGGATGGTAACTCAAATCAAAATCATAGTCTTAAAAAGTTAGATCCATTTCCTCTCTCTCATATTCAACTCCTTCTGGTTGAACATATACTTTAAACTCTTGTGATCACTGAACACTTCAAACTTGGAGCCAAAAAGATGATGCCTATGAATCTTCAAAACAAATACCATATTATCCAACTCTAAGTCACGTGTAGGATAATTCCTTGCATGAACTTTCAATTGCCTAGAAGCATAAGCAACAACCTGACCGTTCTGCATGAGTACACCACCAAGACCCATCTTCGTCACATCATAATATTCTACAAAAGACTCACTCAGATTAGGCAAAATTAATACTGGAGCACTCGTCAGTTTCTTCTTGAGTTAACCAAAACTCTATTCACATGCAACATCCCACACATAAGCCTGAACCTTTTGAGTCAACCGAGTCAAAGGTAATTCCAACTTAGAGAAGCCTTCGATAAAATTGCATTAATAACCTGCTAAACCAAGAAAAATGCATATCTCAATAGCAGAATTTGGAGTCTCCTATTGCAACACAACATCAACTTTAGAAGGATCTACAGAAATTCCACCACTCAAAATCACATGGCCAAGGAAACTCACTTCCTTCAACCAGAATTCGCATTTCAACAACTTGGCATAAAGCTTCTTCTCCCTTAACACCTATAACACAATCTAGAGATGTTCTGCATGCTCTTCATTAGTCTTAGAATATATCAAAATATCATTGATGAAGACTACCACAAACTTATCCAGATACGGATGAAAAATTCTATTCATATACTCCATGAATACTCCTGGTGCATTAGATATGCCAAACGACATCACAATATACTCATAGTGACCATATCTCATCCTAAATATCGTGTTTCAAAATATCATTTGGTTTAACGCGGATTTGATGGTAACCATACCTCAAGTCAATCTTGAAAAACACACAAGCACCTACTAATTGATTCATCAAATCATCAATCCTCATAAGTGGATACTTATTCTTGATAGTCACCTTATTCAACTTCTTGTAGTCCACACATAACCTCATACTGTCATCCTTCTTCTCAACCAACAACGTAGGTGCACCCCATAGAGAAACGCTTGGTCGAACAAACTTCTTCTCCAATAATTCTTCTAGTTGCTTCTTCAACTCAACCAATTTTGTCGCTGACATCCTATAATGAGCCATAGACGTTGGAGTGGTATCGGGAAATAAATTTATAGAAAACTTGACCCCTCGCTCCGGAGGAAAGTCACTAATATCGCCTAGAAATACATCTTGGAATTCACACACAATAGGTAAATCGACACTTGCAGCTCCACTGTCGACATGCAAAGATGCAAACATTCCAAACATCTGAGCTTCATCTTCTAAGAGTTCTTCTACTTGCTTAGCAAACAAAAACATCAGTCACCAAACTCAGGCAACCACATGGTCTTGATGTAGCAGTTGATATAAACGTAGTTAAACTCTAACCAGTTCATCCCGAGAATGACATTGATTTGATGTAAAGGTGGACATACTAAATCCATCCCAAAAATCTTACCATAAATAGTTAAAGGGCAACTCAAACAGAATGGTGCATTACTCACAAAACCATTAGTCGTAGTATCAGTCACTGTACTCCCACTCATAGAAGACAATTTTAAAACCCAACTTAGTAGCACACTCAAGCGAAATAAATGAATGAGTATCACCAATATCAATTATAGCAACCAACTTATCATCATTAATAAAAAAAGCACCTCAAATCAAGTTTTCCTTCTTGGGAACTTTTGATCCACTACAAGCAAACACTCTACCATTAGTCTGAGCAGTAGTAGTAATAGTCCTATTCAGCTTCTGACATTGAGCACTGATATGGCCCTACTCATTGCAGTTGAAACATGTCAGACCTTCATTCTTGCACTCGGAAATACTAGGGCATGTATTCCCACATTTGAAACACCTCAACATTATGTTCACGGAATCATTAGCATAGTGGCCCTGCTCACCACACTTGTAACACTTCACAACATTGGAAGCTCCTCCCCCACTTGTCTTCTTCCCGTTGGAAAATTTCTATTTTCCCTTGTCAGTTGGAGTCACATACAGTTTTCCACGATCCTGTTCTTCCATTTCTTCTCACTAAGACTCTTATAACAGGAAAAATTAGCTCTATTATCTTTATCAAAAATTCCGCACTTGTTCAAAAGCACTGAAAATTGGAGAATATCCCAATATCCAATACCCAGTTTAATCTCCAGATGCAAGCCGTTCTAAAATTTGATACACTTAGACCCTTCAGCTACCACACTATTGCAGTATGGATAAAACTTCACTAGTTACTTAAACCTAGAAGCATAATCAGCAACAGTCGAATTCTTTTGTTTCGGCTCAAGGAATTCAATCTCCTTATTACCATACATCTTTAGGAAAATACTTCTCTGGGAATGCAGCTCCGAACACATCCTAAGTGATCTCTATACCCACAATCTCCATCATCTGGCGTGCATTATCCCACTAGTCTTCAACTTCCTCTTCTAACATAATGCCAAATTGTACCTTCTGATCCTCTGAGCAAGCCATCTACCCTTGAAGATCGGCATGTTGTTTCATTTAAACCTTCCCAAAGCACAAAATTCATCATTCTCTCTAGCATTATGATGATTTAGAGGGTTCTGCGTCATTGCTTGAGCCAAATACTCCAAGGCTTTAGCAATAACATTGTCGTTTCTTCCACCATCTATAACTCTGCATATAGGCAACAAACATTAGAAGAAACAAAACATCGATGGTGTTCACACACCAATCAACTAACCAGGGAACATATATCATATAAAACCTATCTGACCAGACTGGCCTGCTCTGATACCACTAATGTAATACCCTTCAAAACCCCATGTAATTAATAAATAAATTAGTTTAAATTATACAACACAGGGGTTTCACGCTTCATAAAAAACATACATATATCATGCTTCGTAATACGGGTTACAACAACATATTTAACTTTTCAAACATACACATTCATGATGTTTACATGATATCAAATACTCATCTAAAGACACCATAACAAATTCACCATAAAGAAATTTAAATGTAAAACAACAATATACTTTGAGTTTTAAACTTCTACATTTGATAACATTGACAAAAGTGTTGTCAACACTCAACTCAAAACATCCCAAAATATCTCAACAACTTCATTAACATTTGCTTCTAAAATAAAAAAAAACATAATAGTTCAAGAAAATCAAACATCAACTGTAACCCAATGTTACATGAATCAGAGCTGAAATTTAATACATAAGACGATAAATTACAAATTAACTCAAGTGGCTAACTTCCTCTTGCATCCACAGAACCTACTCCTGAGTATCTACACATTACCCACGTAGTGGCCATATTCAACCATAAGGGGTGAGTAATCATAATCAATTATAAATGACATAAGAAAAGATATATTGCAACATTAATACACAACCATTCAACAACATCAACATATCATAAACTCACACCCCAAACGTCATGAATACTACTCATACAACTTTCATTATAAGAATCAACATATAGTCACATAACTTTACAAGGACCAACACAACCATACAA
Organism: Vicia faba; assembly: GCA_948472305.1. Lineage (NCBI taxonomy): Eukaryota > Viridiplantae > Streptophyta > Magnoliopsida > Fabales > Fabaceae > Vicia > Vicia faba. The sequence goes on along the minus strand of OX451739.1, from coordinate 592,553,485 downwards.
CACCAACAAGGTTATGCAATGTCATATACAATGCTATACAACCAACACTGACTCAATGCATGTGATACCATATTATGAACATGCATGTTCATTTCACTCCTAGTTCCACCACCATAGAATAAATGATCTGCCACCATAGGACCTGGTTCACTCTTGAATCGAAGTATAATAACAATCGTTACCACCACCATAGCAACGCTTCACTATATAGGAATTAACTACTCACACTCGAACCACCACTATAGGATTGAGACCACAACCTAATTATAATTAAAGTTCCAATAACATGGATGTATGATTTACAATATGCATCAAAAACATCCTCAAAACACACATTTCAACATTCAAGTAACATTTTAATCAATTCACCACACAACAATATCATTTGTTACACAGTGATTCAATCATCATTCAACAATACATCGAATTAGTACATAAATCAAGTAAAACTTATCAATAATATAAACACGCGTTTATTACTCTATTCTTTTATGATTCATCATTAAAATACTTTAGGAAAGGTTTAAACACAATCAAAAAGGGATACATGTTGAAAAATAGCATTTGTGAGCAAATACTGGGTGCATGTTTTAACTCATGCATGTTACAGGTCGACACATGTACTCTCGTTTTAAAGCGTGTAACGTGTTTTCTTGTGTCGACACATACAACCTTCATGTGTCGATACATGCATAAATTTCCAAAATAAATTTTTCTAAATGCTATGTGTCGACATATAGCTCTGTGATATGGTGGCAGAATCGACTGTTTAATACTGGTTTTGCATTTTGTATTCGCAAATGTTGTGGTAAGTGTTGTACCCCAAAATTTGCCCTCCCATATTCTTCAAAATTTGCCAAGTCAAAGCTTCAAAATTCCCCAAGGGTTGCACAGTTCAAAGACCTCCTAACAGTCAAAACTAGGGTTTTGGTTCTGACAAAGAAATTGAAGTTTCCAAGGGTCCAATCAAGTCCCACATGCTTATAAATATGGTCAAGCATCTTCATACCAAGTTTCAAGACTTACAGCACAAAATTGCACAGTCAAAAACCCTAATTGCACTACAGTCAACTGTAGGGGCAAAATGGTCATTTGACAGTCAAAAGTTCAAATTTTTGGTCAACATCTCATTTTGAAGCCACAAACATCATTTGATCAATGCTTGATCATGATTCTCAAAGCTTGGCTCAAAAATCATCAAGATACAAAAGTTTCCATATTTGGACAGTTGAAAAAGTCAACTGTAACTTGACCAGGGCATAACTTTCACATGGATTATCAGAAAAATTCCCTCCAAAGCTCATTTTGAAGATAAAGCCATTTCCTACAACTCCTCTTCACACTTCAAGTCCAAGAAATGCTCTCACAAAAAGTTATCAATTTCAACATTATAGGTCATTTTCAAAAGTCAACAAAAAGGGACTTTAAGTCAAAGGCCATAACTTGAGATTGGTAAATCAAAATGACATGGGACCAAATACATTGGTTATAGGACTCAAAGACCTTTCCAAAATGTCCAAGAACATGAGCAAATCTTAAAAATTGAGCAAGTTATGCCTTGTGGAAGTTGGGAAATTTTTGGATATTTTGAAAAGTCAACATTGCTTCAAATGACCTAAAAATGCTAATGGGCCTCTTTTTCTTCTACAATTCATCATCCAAGGCATGTGCACGACCATTTGGCCCAAAGGGAAGTTTTTTATCATTTTTATTTATTTATTTGGATTTTTAATCATTAATAATTCATTTAATTAAAATAAATAGGTGAAAAATACTAAACCTAACTTTTTGAATCTTTTTGTGCATGAAATAATCTCAAGATTTTATGTATAATCAGATTTGGAAAGAATCTTGGTGATTGAACATGATTTGAACTAAGTTTGCATGAAAAAGATTTGAAAACTAATGCATGGAAAATCAAATATCTTATCATCAATTCAAGGATTCTTTGGCTAAAATTCTCAACCCTAATCACTCACATACATATATGGATGCAAACCCTCGTGCCCATGATCTCCCAGCTGCGCAGAAACTCCATAACCAAACTTGCACTTTTGCCTAAAATTTTCAAAACTGAAAACAGGGTTCCAAGAGGTTTCAAGCCAAAATAACCATCTCATCACCTTCCTGAGACATCAAGCAACGTGTCTGAATAGGTTTCCACAATCCTAACGCCCAGAATTGGTGAATAGAACTCAAGCTTTTTCGTTTTTTTGCATAATTCGTATCTTACCATTCATGGCATGATTTTAAATTCTAACGCTTGTTTTATGTTGCTCTCATGATTCTGAAACTAACCATATGCTTTGATTAAGTTTTTGTGCATTATTGAAGGATTCACCATGAAAGGACATTAGGGTTCTTCAACGTTCAAATTAGGGGTTTCTTAATACTGTAAAATTAGAGAACTTCAAGACCATGGTTGAAATCAGCACGCTTAGACGAAAGCAAAACACCCATCGCGCCTAATTTATATGGTCATATGGCCTAATCGCTATTTTCTAGAATGGTACCTTTGGGGACGGTTCAAAACCGTTGCCAATTCTTTTGTGTTTCAGGGAAAAAGAAAACGAAGAAGAAGAAGATTAGGTGTAAAGCATTGGTTGGATCATTCAAATTTTCGCGCGCGGAGGTTCCACTGACCCTTGTTTCCCTTATATTATTTGTTTGATATTATATAAACAAGACGCGCGTTTGGAGCAGTTGGTAAGGCGTAAGACTGGTAACCAAAAGGACCTGGGTTCGATCCCAGGTCCCCCTCCCTTTCCTTATATTTTTCTATTAAACATGTTCTTCTGTAGCTTCCATCCCAAGCGCCTATCATACGCTCCTCAATCCAATGTGCCACATGTCCCACTGCACTCAATCAAAGACCATGATTCAAGGACTAGGATATGCCTCAGTCAATGGAGCTCCATGCCAGCGCAAAAGTCAAACAGGCCAAAGGCTTAATGGGCCTGATTACTGGACTTCACCTCCCATTTGGGGACATACCCCCCCTAGGTTTGCAATATTTTATATTTTTTTTATTTATTTCAATTATGGTTTTTTTAATTAATTCCTTTAATTTAATATTTTCATGAAAAACATAAAAAACAATATAAAATCAGAAAAGAGACAAAAAATAAATATTTTTATTTAATGTTAATATTTTGTAAATAAATATCATTAATTTAATTTAGTTTTAATTTAGGTTTAAATCTTAATATTTTTCTAATAAACTTAAAATTGGTAGAATTAGGGTTTTAATTAATTTTTTATCCCTTTTCTTTTCTTTTCTCTAAATAATTAAATATTTCCTATTATTTTTATAAATCAAAATTGCATGTAAATAATTAGGTTAATTTAGGTTTAACTTTAATACTTTCTTAATAAACTAAAAAACAATTAGAATTAGGGTTAGCATTTTAATTTCAATTAACCTTTCTCATTAAAACCATAAATACGAAAACCTCAAAAATAATTTCTTTTCTTATTTTAATTGAATTAATTTGTAAATAATAATTAAATTTCGTTAAAAGGGTCCAATGCCCTCGTTTCCAATTTTAATTTCTATTCGCGCATTTTATTTATTTTATTTATTATAATATTTATGTAATTCTCCCAAAGCCGTGTAAATTAAATCCTTCGCACTTTACTTTACTTTATTTCTTTATTTTTCTGTCAAATCGGGTCCTGGAAATTTTGGCGATGTGGACCCGCGCCTTTGTAATAATTTAGAACTTTTAATCTCTCGCAATTTTTAACTGCTAAATAAATGCATGCAAGAATGAATGACAAAAAATAAAAACAAGCGCATAGATCACCCATGACATGACAAGATAAATGCAAATGAATCTGACACACGAATCACACACCACCCCTAGGGTACGCCTCACTGTTGCCTTGCCTCGAAAGGTGATCGTCGAGTAGAGGATGTCTTAGTAAGTCCTCATGATCCGGGAACCTGGCATGAGGGTAGCTTCTAAGGTGTCTTCCCATTGCTCCGGTGATCACCATGTCCCGAACCTTCGAATTGACCCGAACACCTCCAACGGTGGTGCTACCTACCTCTCAATGGTGGGATGGCACTACTTTAAAGGACATCTACACAGACGAATTCCTTAGGGTAGGTAGACGACTCTAGATACTTGCTCTAATTTCAAAACAAATCAAAAATACTTTTCACACCGACACCTTTTCAAAAAGCTTTCGAAAGCAGTTTTTCAAACACTCTTGAGGACCGATACAAGAGTCGAACTGAAATTTTCAAAGAAACTTTTTAAAACCCACAGTTGAAAAGCAAACAAACCATTTTGAAAACACAAATGAGCAAGTATCTAAGAGCCCATGGATAACCATGGATAGAAAGGGTGCTAACACCTTCCCTTTCTATAAATCTACCTCCCGAACCGAGAACTAATCTCAATAAGGAATTTTTCTGTGCTTTTGTCCTTTCCATATTGGAGAAAATAAAAGACGGTGGCGACTCTTGCTTCCGTGACATTTCGCGAACCAGCTTTAAACAGTCAGTTCCAGATCCACCGATCACAGAAGTGGCGACTCTGCTGGGGAAATCTTTTAAAGTGAGGTGTACCTTAGGGTTAGTTCATAACTGTGTTTTCAATTGTATTGATTTGTCTGCTTTAAATTTGTGGGTTGCATGGGAGTTACATAGATCCTAACCCGGATCTAGGGATACCCTGTTTAGGTAGCATAAGCTGTGAGGGACCTGTCCAGCGTAGACCGACACGGGTGAAACAGTGGCTACGTTGGTGTGGCACCTTGGTCTGTACCGATATCCCTTGTGTTGCAACGAGGAGAATATGGGTCTTCTGAGGAGTCATTAAGCACCAATAACCTTAGAACCTTAAATGACACAACTTGGCCATTAGAACAGTAGCAGTATGCTACGCCCATTGAGGCTAAACTCTCGTGATGGTTCTGGCCGCAAGAAAAGATTGCGATGCTGGAGTTATGACCGATTGAGGGTAGTCAATGATATTGGGATCCTCTAAGAACCCGGTTACTTTAATAGGACAGGTATGAACCAACAAACTGAAAGAGGGTAGTACCTAGACCTCATGCTGGCCTAAACTTTAAGGGCTTGCCTTGTGTGACTTGTGTGCCTTACCATGTTTGCCTTTGTATCTATTTGTGGTGTGCTTTATCATGACATCATGAGCATTGCATGCATCCTGCATAAGGACTGACCATTTCAAAGACAAGAGGGTTTCACCTTTGCTCTATTTTGTAGGACATCATGATGCCTGTGCGAAGGAATACTATCCGGTTCAACTTTGTTCACTCACCTGAATTGCTTGAAGGGTTGGTTAGCAGAATTCCAAATACCACTTCCTTCATTCAGAGGCATGGTTCTCTTCTCAGTTTAGTCACTGCAAAGCGGGATCAACAGTTGATGAGTGTTCTGACCCAGTTCTATGACCCTCTGTACCAGTGCTTCACCTTTCAAGACTTCCAGCTGGTCCCTACCCTGGAAGAGTTCTCTGATTTGCTTGGTATCCCTATCTTGGATCAGACTCCCTTCACTGGTTGGGAAAAGACCCTCAGGCTTGAGGATGTTGCTGCAACTCTTCCCTTGACACATCAAGAGGTAATGGACAACTGGGTAATTAGAAGCGGAGTTAAGGGTTTCTTGGCCAAGTTTCTGATCGGTAAAGCTAACAGCTTCTGGAATGACCTGGACTTTAGGGCATATGAAGACATTTTGGCTCTCTTAATCTATGGGTTACTCTTGTTTCCTAATCCTGACAATTTCATCAATGTCACTGCCATAAGGATCTTTATGTCTCAGAATCCGGTGCCCACTCTCTTGGGTGACATCTTGCAACAACTTCATGCTCGTACTACCCGAAGACGAGGAACTCTATGGTGTTGTATCCCTTTGTTGGTGAGGTGGTTTATTTCGCACCTCCCTAAGTTCGTACTAAGGAACCAAGAAGGAAGAGGTTGGGCTCATAGGTTAATGTCTCTCACCGATAAAGACATCATTTGGACTTGCAGAGGTTTGGATGAGATAGCTGTTATTGATCGTTGCGGGGAATACCCTAATATTCCTTTGATTGGTACTCAAGGAGGGATCTCTTACAATCCATGTCTAGCGCTCCGTCAGTTTGGAAGAGCCAGAAGAGCAGGCCCCCATGAGATGTTGGTGCCTCACATCAGTTTTGAGTTTCAGGTGGATAGTGACGAGCTGCGTCGTAGGTTCATCAAGGCTTGGGACAAAGTTCATAAAGCTGACCCACAAGAGTTGGGGCCAAAGACTTCTCTACCTATGGAAGCCTACTACAAATGGGTTCGCATCCGTGCTCAGAAGTTAGGTATGCCGTATGAAGCTGTCAGACCCGTCATCCTTGAGTGTCCTGACAAAGATGGTGTTCCTCCAACTGTCCTTCCTCCTCAGATACCTACTGATTATGAGACATTAAAGAGGTCTTGGTCGCAACTGCGAGAAGAACGGGATTCTTACCGGGAAAAGTTAAACGAGCAGGAATTGAAGATCCAGAAGCTGACAAAGCAGTTGGAGAATGAGCGAGCTCTGAATGACTACATCCGTACTGAGAAGAGGAGACCATGGGATCAATAGGGAGCTCTGGATGTCCTTTTACAGTTTTTATTTCCCTTTTCAATATTTCCCTTTCATGTAACGCCTAAGGGCAACCTGTTGAATAATTTCAGTTTCAAAGTTGAATCTAATGAAGTGTGTTCCTTTTTGTTTACAAAGTTGATTCCCGGTTGTCTTTGAAAACATAAATCATACGCATTCCATTCATCATGTGCATAGCAGGTTTTCCTCTTTTCAGGTTGCTTACCGTTCTTCGCTGTTTATTTCAGCATCATGAATCCTGACTCATCATCAACTGAGATGTCCATCAAGGCTCTTCAGGCGCAGAATGTGCAATTTCAGGAACTAATCATGGGTTTGGCTCAGGGCCAAGAAGAGCTGAAGGCTCTGCTCCTGAAGAAGGAAAAGAAGAAGAAGAGAAGAATTGTTATGTTCAACTCGGGCCGAAGGTTTGGCAACACTCTGCAGAATGAAGAGGCTGGTTCTTCTATTGGCAAGGGTACTCCTCAAGAGGGAAAAGGTCCTAGTCCGACAGTCTCCGACAACGAGACTGATTTTAATGAGGAACAGTATCCTCCTGCAGAAGACAGATACAAGCAGTTGGAAGACATATTGAATGCTATGGAGATCCAACAAGTGCCTGGGCTGGATTTCGGAGATTTGGGTTTGTCTACTGGTGTGATTATTCCTCGTAAGTTCAAAGCACCATCTTTCACTAAGTACGACGGGGCGTCTTGTCCCAAGCTACATCTCAGGTCCTATGTTCGGAAGATTCAACCGTACTCAGTGGATAAGAATTTGTGGATCCACTTCTTCCAGGAGAGTCTTTCAGGGACTCATCTCGAATGGTTCTATCAGCTGGATGGGACCAAGGTTCATAACTGGGAGGAGTTGGCTACTGCTTTCTATAAGCAGTATCAATATAATGCCGACCTTGCCCCTACGCGTACCCAACTCCAGGGTATGTCGTTAGGTTCAAGTGAAGGTTTTAAAGAGTACGCTCAGAAGTGGAGAGATCTGGCTGGCAGGGTGCAGCCTCCGTTGACTGATCGGGAGTTGGTAGACATGTTCTTGGGGACCCTATCTGGGCCATTTTTCAACCATCTTATTGGTAACTCGTCTGCAGGGTTTACTGATCTTATTCTGACTGGAGAGAGAATTGAGGCTGGGTTGAAGTCTGGTAAGATTCCGAAGGGTGCATCGTCTAGTTCTGAGAAGAAACCCTTTAAAAAGGAGGCCAGTGTTGTATATGGCTCCAGGAGACAAGAAAAGCCTGAGCGCCGCCAATCTGTCAGTGCGGTAATGATTGCTAAGCCTGCTGCCGCTCCTCGGCAAACCAATCCACCAAGGGCTGAAAGACCCCGGAGAGAGTTTACCCGTTTGAGTATGACCCTATCGCAGATTTTGCCGCAGTTGCTGTCCACCAACCTAGTGACTGTCAGAGAGGCCCCAAAGGTTGTAAATACTGCCTCTCCAAAGTACAACCCAAATGCCTGCTGCGCTTACCATTCTGATAGCCCGGGGCATTCCACTGATGACTATTGGGCATTAAGGAACAAGCTGCAGGACCTTATTGATGCAAAGGAGGTACAGTTTGAGGCATCTGAGAAGCCTAATGTAGTGACAGCTCCCTTGCCGGCTCATGGAGTGAATGCTATTGGGGATGAGGATGAAGTGGATGAAGCTGAGTTCGACAGCTGGATTTACCCGGCAACCGACAGTGGACCTAGCAATTGGAGTGCAAAGGACAATCTACCTGTTTCTCTTGTTACTAAGTAATAAACTTCTTTGTTTTGTTATTTGTAATAAACAATAAATTGAACTCTATGGCCCGGTGTCTTACCCGGGGCACCGTGGCTTCATTTGTGAGGGCATATAAATTGTCATTTCATATATCATGAATAAAGATCTTGGACGTTTTCTCGCATTTCAAATCTTATGCTCCTTTTCCTTCTTTCCTTCCTTTATATATTTCAAAACAGCTGTATTTACACACACTCACTCATACAGGTTTCAATCCACTCTGGATCTCACTGGTAACGACTCTGCTACTGCCAGTTATGACTTCGAAAATCTGATCAACTTAGCCGAAGACGAAGGTGAAGATGATTGCGAAGTGCCTGGCGAGCTTGCAAGACTGTTACTCCAGGAAGAGAGGGCAATTCAACCACATGAAGAGCCAGTGGAAACAATAAACCTGGGTACCGAAGCAGACAGGAAAGAGGTAAAGATTGGTGCCAACCTAGAGCTCAGCGTGAAGCAACGGTTGACTCAGATGCTACATGATTATATGGAGATCTTTGCCTGGTCCTACGAAGACATGCCCGGGTTGGATACCGATATTGTGGTCCATCACTTGCCTACTAAGGAAGACTGCCCTCCGGTTAAGCAAAAGGTCCGTCGTATGCGTCCAGAGATGTCTGAAAAGATCAAAGCCGAGGTTATGAAACAGTTCGATGTTGGGTTCCTTGCAGTGACTTCTTACCCTCAGTGGGTTGCTAATGTGGTGCCGATAACTAAGAAGGATGGAAAGGTCAGAATGTGTGTCGACTACAGGGATCTGAACAGGGCCAGCCCCAAGGATGACTTCCCTCTACCTCACATTGATGTCCTTGTTGACAATACAGCTCAGCACAAGGTGTTCTCTTTCATGGATGGTTTTTCAGGTTACAATCAGATCAAGATGGCACTTGAAGACATGGAAAAGACTACATTTGTTACTCAGTGGGGCACCTTCTGCTACAAAGTCATGCCTTTTGGACTAAAGAACGCTGGGGCAACCTATCAACGTGCCATGGTTGCCTTATTTCATGATATGATCCATCATGAGATAGAAGTGTATGTTGACGACATGATCGCGAGGTCCCAGACTGAGGAAGAACACCTTGATCATCTGCAGAAATTGTTTGACCGGTTGAAACTGTATAAGCTGAGGTTGAACCCGAACAAGTGCACCTTCGGGGTAAGATCTGGGAAGTTGCTAGGCTTCGTCGTCAGTGATAAGGGAATTCAAGTGGACCCTGCCAAGGTCAAGGCTATTCAAGAGATGCCAGTTCCTAAGACGGAGAAAGAGGTCAGAGGCTTTTTAGGACGCCTGAATTACATCGCCCGATTCATCTCGCATCTGACTGCTACCTGTGAACCAATCTTCAAGCTGCTGAAGAAAGATCAGGTAGTACGCTGGAATGATGAATGTCAGGCTGCATTTGACAGAATCAAAGAGTATCTCCAAGAACCACCCATCCTTATGCCACCGGTTGAAGGGAGACCTCTGATATTATACCTGACAGTGCTTGACAACTTAATGGGGTGTGTGCTGGGGCAGCATGACGAGTCTGGCCGAAAAGAGCACGCCATTTATTACCTTAGAAAAAAGTTTACCGACTGTGAGACCCGATACTCACTGCTTGAGAAAACTTGCTGCGCTTTGGTATGGGCTGCTCGCCGGCTGAGACAGTATATGCTGACTCACACTACCTTGTTGATCTCAAAGATGGATCCCATAAAGTATATATTTGAAAAGCCTGCTCTGTCTGGGAGAATAGCAAGGTGGCAAATGATCTTGACGGAATACGACATTCAGTACACGACCCAGAAAGCCATCAAGGGAAGTGTATTGGCAGACCACTTGGCACATCAGGCTGTAGACGACTATCAGTCAATGAACTTCGAGTTTCTAGACGAGAGCATCATGATTGTGACTGATTGTGAGGTGCCTGGACCGGATGAAGGACCTGAGGAAGGATCCCGATGGTCTATGCACTTTGACGGAGCCTCCAACGCTTTGGGTAACGGTATCGGCGCTATAATCATATCCCCTCAAGGCACTCATACTCCACTCACTGCCCGGCTATGTTTCAACTGCACCAACAACATGGCGGAGTATGAGGCATGCATCATGGGTCTTCAAGCTGCGATCGACTTAAGGATCAAGTTTCTGAGTATCTTCGGAGATTCCGCTCTTGTGATCAATCAGATCAAAGGAGAGTGGGATACGAAACATCTGAATCTTATCCCTTACAAGGAATGTGTGTTGACCTTGATCCCCCACTTCACGAAGATAACCTTTGAGCACTTTCCGAGAGAAGAGAATCAGTTGGAGGACGCGTTAGCTACAATGTCTTCCATGTTCAAGGTCAAATGGGATAATGAGGCTCCCCGGATTATCATCTGGAAACTGGACGAACCGGCGTACTATTGTGACCTCGAGACCGAGTTGGTAATTGAGAAGCCTTGGTACCATGAGGTGAAGAGATATTTGGAAGCTCAGGAGTATCCGGAAGGTGCCTCTGTCAACGATAAAAAGTTTCTAAGAAGATTCGCAGCCAAGTTCTTCCTCAGCAACGACATCTTGTACAAGCGAAACCATGATTCGACCTTACTGCATTGTGTGGACAAGACTGAAGCAGAAAGGATCATGGAAGAGCTACATGAAGGGACCTTTGGTACACACTCCAGTGGACACACTATGGCGAAGAAAATCCTTCGGGCAGGGTATTTCTGGTCCACAATGGAAGCTGACTGCTATCAGCACTCTCGGACATGCCATAAATGCCAGATTTATGCAGACAAGGTGCATGTTCCTCCAGTTCCACTAAACGTTCTGACCGCGCCTTGGCCGTTTGCAATGTGGGGCATAAACATGATCGGTGAGATTAAACCTACGGCATCTAACGGGCATCGCTTCATCCTGGTAGCGATTGATTACTTCACGAAGTGGGTTGAAGCAGCTTCCTACGCTACGGTAACCAAGACAGTTGTGGCACGGTTCATTCGGCATAACCTGATATGTCGATACGGCGTCCCTGAAAGAATTATTACAGACAACGGTACTAATCTCAATAACAAGATGATCACTGAGCTCTGCGAACAGTTCAAGATACAGCACCATAACTCTTCTCCTTACAGACCGAAGATGAATGGGGTTGTAGAAGCAGCAAATAAGAATATCAAGAAAATCGTGCAGAAGATGACAGTGACTTATAAAGATTGGCACGAGATGTTACCGTTCACTCTACATGGGTACCGTACCTCAGCCAGGACGTCAACCGGGGCAACTCCTTTCTCCTTGGTCTATGGTATGGAGGCAGTCTTACCGATCGAAGTGCAAATACCCTCTCTCCGGATAATGAAGGATGCAAATCTGAACGAAGATGATTGGATCCAGACACGACTTGATCAGTTAAACCTTATTGATGAAAAGAGACTTGCTGCTATCTGTCATGGTCAGACGTATCAGAAACGGATGATCAGGGCATTTAACAAAAAGGTCAGACCACAAGAGTATCAAGTTGGGGATCTGGTAATCAAGCGAATCATCCTTCCTCAGAGTGATCCAAGGGGCAAATGGACCCCTACGTGCGAAGGGCCATTTGTGGTAAAACATGTGTTCTCAGGAGGAGCCATGATTCTAACCAACATGGATGGTGACGACCTTCCTCACCCCGCTAATGCAGACATAGTAAAAAGATACTACGCATGAAAAAGACCCGCTAGGCTGACATGCCTAGGAAAAAATTAGGGCTTCCCGGCGAACCAAAAGGGTTCGGGCAAAATGAAGGGATGAAATGAAAAAAATCTGTACACCCGGCAAGTCGAAAACCTGAAAAGGCGGCTTGGGCAAAAATGGGTATCCCAGTGGACTGAAAACCCGAAAGGGCGGTCCAGGCAAAAGTTAGGGATAAAGCGTAATACTATGTCTCATTGGATCACTTTGCATCCAGAATCCGGTATCTACATCAAGTTCAGACGGCATCGATCAGTCAGCTTCATCTTCAACCAAGGTCATCAAGTGATGAGACGCTCAGAGATATAAGGGCAATAGCAGAGTTGAAACCCAGTGGGATCGTTCATTTCATACAGCTGTTTTATTTTCTTTTGTACAAAATTTGTATAAACTCTTTTGTTCGGCGGCGTTCTCTTACTAGGACGTCAGTCTCTTGTATATAAACGCCTATTTACAGGCAATTCAAAAAATCAATACAAATATACTTTTCAGTTAAAATTGCCAATTGTTTTCCTTTTCTGTTTTGTTTGCGAAGAACGTCCAAGGTTCAATTTGTGATATATGCATTGACAATAATTTGCTAACTCATAAATATTTACACACGAAACAAAGGGTTAATTACAGGTAACATTAGAAACAGGGGCAATAAAGAGTTGTCTAAGCAATCTAATTGTTCTGTCCTTCAAGGTACCAAGGTAGGTTCAACTAGAGAACACAACCAGATATCTTAATTCCCCAGAGAGTGAGCCAGCAAGCAGCATACTCTCCTCAAGCAAAGACAGTCAACCTCAAGGAAGTTGGGTATCCCCCGCAGATCTCAACATTCCCCAGCGCAGTACATATATTCTTAACAAGCATCCCCGGCAATCTTGGCCTAAAGATTGTTCCCCGGAGGTATATCAAACATTCAACGGAGTTACTTCCCCAGCAATTCAAAACCTCCCCAGTAGAGTCCAATCCAGTTTCCCCAGGAAAAGTTGGAATCCATTCCCCAAGCAGTAAGCTTATCCCCAGTAGATTCTGGAAGCTTATTGTTATACCCCAAAATTTGCCCTCCCATATTCCTCAAGAAATTGTCAAGCCAAGCTAGAAAAGTTCCCCAAGGGTTGTGCAGTGCAACAGTCTCCTAAACAGTCCAAATTAGGGTTTTGAGTCTGATCAAGAAAAGGAGGTTTTCAAGAGCTCAATCAAGTCTCATATGCTTACAAACATGGTCAAGCATCCCCATATCAAGTTTCAAGGCATTCAGTTCAAGATTGCACAGTCAAAACCCTAGATTGCACTACAGTCAACTGTAGGGGCAAAATGGTCATTTGGCAGTCAAAAGTTCAAATTTTTGGTCAACCTATCATTTTGAAGCCACAAACATCACTTGATCAATGCTTGATCATGATTCTCAAAGTTTGGCTCAGAAATCATCAAAGATGCAAAAGTTGCTATATTTGGACAGCTGAAAAAGTCAACTGAAATTGACCAGGGCATAACTTTCACATGGATTATCAGAAAAATTCCATCCAAAGCTCATTTTGAAGAGAAAGACATTTCCTACAACTCATCTTCATACTTCAAGTCCAAGAAATGCTCTCACAAAAAGTTATCAATCTCAACATTACAGGTCATTTTCAAAAGTCAACAAAAAGGGACTTTAAGTCAAAGACCATAACTTGAGATTGGTAAATCAAAATGACATGGGACCAAAGACATTGGTTAAAGGACTCAAAGACCTTTCCAAAATGTCCAAGAACATGTGAAAAGCTTAAAAATTGAGCAAGTTATGCCTTGTAGAAGTTGGGAAATTTTTGTGAAATGGCAAAAGTCAATTATCATTGAAAATCCAATTTTGACAAAAGGGCCCCATTTTTCTCACTTTGTCCATCCTTGTCATGCCACACACGTGGCCCATGGTTGATTTCAAGACCAAATGTTGACTTTTTCATTTTTATTTTTTGATGATTTAATTCATTTTAATTCATTAAAAATTCAAATAAAATTTAAAAGTCAATGTAATGGTGTCAAATGAATTTGGACAAGTTCTATACATCATGAACCAACTCAAAAATCAGGCCAAGGTTCATTTTCATACTAAGTCTAGGTTTTGGCTAGAATTTAGGAAAAAATGGTTAATGAACAAACCCTAATGCCAATTCTTTCTCAAGCATGGATTAAGGTCAAATAGCAAGCCTATTCAATTGCAGGATGATCATTGAGTCAAACCCTACCAAGAACATAGCACAAAGCACGCTGAAAAGGCATTTGGACGTTTGAAATTTTGGACATAAAAAGCAAAACTGAAATCATAGCTAGGGGTCGTTTCAAGCCTCAATTTTTATACCATTAGCATCCTGGACCATCATTGAACGCATCTCAATCCATAACCTCAATCAAAAGCTCCTTGAACTAGCCTCTGCAAGTGAAACTGTACAGAGAAATTTTGAATTCGTATTCTTGATTTTACGCATCCTCTTGCATTTTTAATTATACATTCATGTTCCTCACAAGGTTTCCAAACTGACCAATGCATTTAATTTCATTTTTGTGCCATAAATATGAATTTGCCATTTTCGAATTCTAGGGTTCCAATGTTCTTAAATTGGGGATTTTGAGTATAAGAAAAATCAGAACTTCAGAGCAACACCATCACACTCAGCATCTTGGGACGAAGAAAATGAGATGCTCGCGCCTAATTTATATTAGGACACGAGCTATTCGCTATTTTCCTGTAGCTGCCCTAACCCCACGTTTCCAAACCGTTGCTTTATGTATTTGTATTACAGGACACGCGAAGAAGAAGAAGATGTGTCAGCTGGTGATTGGTTCGTTCAAAATTCGCGCGCGTTTAACCAAGCACTAACCATTTTCCTTTATATATTTTATTGATCATTATATGTTAAATGAAAACAACTAGCTCAGCTGGCAGGGACGCGCACTAGTGACCACAATGACCTGGGTTCAAGTCCCAGGTCTTGCAATTTCTCAATATTATTTTTCCTTTCCAGGTTCAATGCAACGCCCACATGAGGACTCACCATGCACATTCAAGAAGCGTTATCCACGTGTCCCAGGGGACCTGATCAAGGGTCCAGCTTGAAGGTATACCATGAGGGCAAGTCAGCAGGCGCACACTTGAATGGAAAAAGTCAACAAATGGCCATCAACTGGGCCAGGCCTTTCAGATTTGCACTCCCAAATTCAAATCCATACCCTCCTGGTTCTATTTTTCTTTCTTTTTTAATTTTCTTCATATTCTATTATTTACTTTTTTTTTACTTTCTGATTTAATTAATTTTTTACAAAAATACAAAAAACATTAAAAATACAAAAAAAAATATAATTAATTCTTTTTTTTTTAATAAATTAAAATGTGACTCATTTAGTTTAATTAGGTTTTAGTATTCATTTTAATTCTTTTTTCATAATAAAAAATCCAAAAAATATAAAATTAGGGTAATTATTAATTTTTCATATCTTTTTTTAATTCTTTAACCTTTTTCTCACAATGTTATTATTTATTATTTATTTTCTATAAATCAAAATTGTACATAATTAGTTTAGAATTTAATTAGGTTAGAAAATTAAATCTTTTTCATAATAAACTTAAAGAATGATAGAACTAGGATTTTAATTTTAATTAACTTTTCTCTTTTTTTCTTTTAAACCTAAAAAACACAAAAACATTATTTTTAATTTTTAATTTCCTTGATTATTTTAATTATCTGTTAAAGGGTCCAACGCCCTAATTTTGTTTAGTCTTTATTTCGCGCATTTGTTTTATATTGTGTAAATACCTCTGTATATGCCCCAAAGCCATGTAATTAAAAACTCTCGGACTTTTTATTTATTCGCTTTATTTTATTTTCAGTCAAATCGGGTTCGGTTTTTTTGGCGATGTGGACCCGCGCCAGTTGTAATAGTTAGATTTATTTTCTCGCAAATATAACTGTTAATAAATATGCATGAAAGAATGAATGCCCGAAAAATAAAATTGAATCGTTAGATCACCAATGCATGACAAGACAAATAATGAACTGAAAACGACACACAATTCGCACACACCACCCCTAGGGTACGCCTCACTGTTGCCTTTCGAAAGGTGGTCGTCGAGTAGAAAACGTCTTAGTAAGTCCTCATGGTCCGGGAACCTGGCATGAGGGTAGCTTCTAAGGTGTTTTCCCGTTGCTCCGGTGACCACCACGTCCCTAAAACTCGAATTGACCCGAATACCTCCAACGGTGGTGCTACCTACCTCTCAATGGTGGGATGGCACTACTTTAAAGGACATTTACACAGACGAATTCCTTAGGGTAGGTAGGTTCTCAAGGGTACTTGCTCTAATTTCAAACAAAACAAAAACTCTTTTCACCCACACACTTTCAAAAACTTTCAAAACAAACTTTTCAAACACTCTGACGTACGAGTTGAACTGAAACTTTTCAAAGAATATTTTTGAAACCCACATTGAAAAGCAAGCAAACAATTTTTGAAAACACATTGAGCAAGTACCTAAGAGCCCATGGATAACCATGGATAGAAAGGGTGCTAACACCTTCCCTTTCTATAACCTACCTCCCGAACCGAGAGCAATCTCTTTAAGGAATTTTTCTGTGCTTTTGTCCTTTCCTATTGGAGAAAATAAAAGACGGTGGCGACTCTTGCTTCCGCGACATTTCGCGAACCAGCTTTAAAACAGTCAGTTCCAGATCCACCGATCACAGAACTGGCGACTCTGCTGGGGACGATTTTAAAGTGAGGTGTACCTTAGGGCTAGTTACAACTGTGTTTTCAATTGTTTCCTTGTATGCTTTAAAATTGTGGGTTGCTTGGGAGTTCTATAGATCCTAACCCGGATCTGGGGGATACCCTTTTAGAAAGTAGCAACAAGGCTGTGAGGGAACTGTGCGGGGTATACCGACATGGTTGAAGCAGTCTGCTACGTTGATGTGGCATTTTGGTGTGTACCGGTAACCCTTGAGTCAGTCAAGGAGAGTACGGGGCCTCCATGTGGTGTCATGAAGCATCAACAGACCTTAGGAACCTTAATTGAACCATCTTGGCCTCTTTAGGGTAGTGAGATAACTGACTTTGGTGCAGTCCGAGGTTGGTTGATACTCGATACTACACTCAATTGAGGGTTGCTTTCCTGGAATATTTCGGTCGCCAGTTCAGTGGCTAAATCGAAACGATGAACAATGAAAGCAATCCCGTGATATTGGGAACCTTAGAACCCGGTTACTTTGATTAGGACAGGTTGAACCCACCAACTTCAAGAGGGTACTACCCAGACCCCATGCTGGCCTTAAACCTTAAGGGCCTGTCTTGTGTGCCTTGTGTGCCTTACATGTTTGTCTTTGTAAATATCTGTGTAATCATAGCATCATGCCATCATCCAGCATCATATGCATTGACTAACCATTTCAGGGGTTCGAATTTTCATCTTTGTTCTTATTTTGTAGGACATGGAAACTGTTCGTAGAAAGACAATTCCAATCAGTCTTGTAAGGATCCCTCCTCAGCTTAAGGAGCTTATATCCAGAATTCCTGAGAACTCTTCATTCAGCGAAAGACATGGAAGCCTCATCAGCTTGGTCAACACCAACATTGAGGAAGATATGATAAAAGTCCTGTTCCAATTCTTTGACCCTCTGCATCACTGTTTCACCTTCTTGGACTATCAATTGGTACCTACATTGGAGGAGTTCTCCCGACTCCTGAAGATCCCTATCCTTGATCAGCTACCCTTCAACGGTACAGAAAAAGAACCTAAGCTTGAAGAGATTGCTAAAGCCTTGCACCTACAGTTATCTGACCTCAAGGGACATTGGGAAGTTAGAAGTGGTATCAAAGGGTTCTTAGCCAGGTTTCTGTTTGAAAAGGCCTATGATTGTTGGAACTCCCTTGACTTACAAGCTTTTGAAGAGGTTGTGGCCCTCCTTGTTTATGGTTTGGTGTTGTTCCCTAACCCAGACCAGCTCATTGATATCAGTGCTGTCCAGATCTTTATGTCCAGGAATCCTATACCTACGTTGCTGGGAGACCTCCTTCACTCATGTTACACTCGAACCATGAGAAAAAGAGGTGTCCTTATGTGTTGCACTCCTCTCCTGGGAAAGTGGTTTATTTCGCACCTTCCACAATCAGTCCTGAAGAACGAGCGGGGTTTGAGATGGTCACAACGGTTGATGACTCTTACACATGCAGATATACATTGGTGCCCTAGGTCCAGAGAAGATGTCACTATCATT
Organism: Vicia faba; assembly: GCA_948472305.1. Classification (NCBI taxonomy): domain Eukaryota; kingdom Viridiplantae; phylum Streptophyta; class Magnoliopsida; order Fabales; family Fabaceae; genus Vicia; species Vicia faba. Next base: position 592,535,175 of record OX451739.1, on the reverse strand, counting down.
GATCGTTGCGGAGAGTACCCTAATGTTCCTTTACTTGGAATCAGAGGGGGTATTACTTATAGTCCATGCCTGGCTTGGAGACAATTTGGTTATGCTCGGAGGGATAGTCCTCATGACATGTTGATTCCTGACATAGTTTTTGACTTCGACAACGATACTCAAGGACTTCGCCAGAGATTTATCAGAGCTTGGAGGATGCCTAGTAGGATAGACAGCAAGACACTGGGGCACAGGAACTCCATCCCTTTGGAGCCTTATCTCAAGTGGGTACGAGCCCGTTCTCAGAAGTTAGTAATGCCTTATCCTCACATGCTTCCAGTAATCAAAGAGCCTGCCTTGGAAGGAGAGGTATCTCATGTTATTCAGCACCCTGATATGCCCACATCCTGGGAAGAGATGCAGAAGAGTTAGATCCAACTGAAGGAAGAACGGAATTCTCTTGAGACTAGTTTGCATGCCAGTGAAAGGAAGGTCTTGGAGCTCACACGCCTGTTGCATGAGGAAAGGAGTCTCAACACTTACATAGCTCCAAAGAAGATGCGCAACATATTTTGGATGTGATTTGATCTTTTTGTACTTTTGCCCACGAGGCTTTGATGTATTAAAACAATGATTTTCTTAATAATAAAGTGTGTTCCTTTTGGTCTACAGCAAATTTGAATTTTCGAACCCTTGAATGCATTGCATAAACACATATCATTCATCATGTGCATCATAAATACTCTTCTTTTCAGGTTGTTTACCGTTCTTCGCTGTTTATTTCAGCATCATGAACCCTCCTGAATCATCAACCGATGCGGCTATCAAGGCTCTTCAGGCGCAGAACGTCCAGTTTCAGGCGCAAAACGCCCAATTTCAGGAGCTGATCAAGGGCTTGTCTCAGGGTCAACAAGAGTTAAAGACCATGCTGTTGAAAAAGACTAAGAAGAAGAGGAGGACTGTGCTATTTAGCACTGGGCGCAGACTCGGGAACACCTTGCAAATTGAAGCTGAAAGGACTCCTCCATCTGTGACAGAAGGTAGTCACCAAGAAAGGGAGATCACTACTCCTGTGGGCTCTGATACTGAAACAGACTTCAATGACGACCAGTACCCTCCTGCTGAAGACCGGTACAAACAGCTGGAAGACAGGCTAAAGGCTGTGGAAGTTCAACGAGTACCTGGATTGGATTTCGGAGACTTGGGGTTATCTACTGGAGTGGTGATCCCGCACAAGTTCAAAACACCTGCCTTCGTGAAGTATGATGGGGCTTCCTGTCCCAAGATGCACCTCCGTTCTTATGTAAGGAAGATCCAGCCTTACACAGCAGACAAGAACCTTTGGATCCACTTCTTCCAGGAGAGTCTTTCAGGGACTCACCTCGATTGGTTCTATCAACTAGATGGAATCAGCATTCGTAACTGGGAGGATCTGGCCACTGCTTTTTACAAGCAGTATCAGTATAATGCCGACCTCGCTCCTACGCGTACCCAACTCCAGGGTATGTCGCTAGGGTCGGGTGAAGGTTTTAAGGAGTATGCTCAGAAATGGAGAGACTTGGCTGGCAGGGTGCAGCCACCATTAACGGATCGGGAGCTGGTAGATATGTTCTTGGGGACCCTATCTGGTCCATTTTTCAACCACCTCATTGGTAATTCCTCTGCTGGGTTTACCGATCTAATCCTGACTGGTGAAAGGATTGAGGCCGGTATAAAATCGGGGAAGATACAGAAAGTTGCCTCCTCCAGTACTGAGAGGAAGCCCTTCAAAAAGGAGGCTAGTGCTGTATATAACTCCCGGAGAACAGAGCGACCTGAACACCGCCAATCTGTCAGTGCGGTAATGATTGCCAAACCTGCTGCTGCTCCTCGGCCAACTAATCCTCAGAAGTTTGAAAGACCCCGGAGGGAGTTTACTCGATTAAGCATGACCTTATCACAAATCCTGCCACAGTTGCTATCCACCAATTTAGTGACTGTCAAGGAGGCTCCAAAGTTTCCCAACACTGCATCTCCCAAGTTCAATCCAAATGCTCGCTGTGCTTATCACTCTGATAGCCCGGGGCATAACACAGATGACTGTTGGGCCCTAAGGAACAAAGTTCAAGATCTCATTGATGCAAAGGAGATACAGTTTGAAGCGCCCGAGAAGCCAAATGTTGTAAATGCTCCCATGCCCCACCATGGAGTGAATGCTGTTGAGGAAAATTTGTATGTAGCTTCGGTGGATGATGTTGCTACTCCGTTGCTGATGGTTAAGAGGAATCTGTTGCTAGCCGGTTTATTTCCGGGATGTAGCGAAAGTTGCCCTCTATGTGTTGCTTCCCCTGCTGGTTGTTCTCTGTTGAAGTCAGGCATCCAAAACCTGATAGATAGTAGAGAGATTTTGTTCGAAAAGACTGTTGTTCCTGCTGCTCCTGTTGAAGAAGTGTCAATTGTTACCATCTTCAACAACTATTCCGAGGCTCCTTCAAAGAAGCCTATACAAGTTTTGTCAGTTCACAAGAATGTTCCCATCACCATTACTGTTCCGGGGCCTATACCCTACAAATCTGATAAGGCTGTCCCATGGCACTATGGGGCGGATGTTTATGTTCTGGGTGTGAAACAAGAGTGCAACGTTGATACTGGTGTCTCCAACATCACCGGGCCTGCTAAGGTCACTCGTAGTGGAAGACTATTCTCACCAGACATTGCTCCTCCAGCAATTCATAGGCCTTTGATCTTCACACCTGCCAGAGTGCCTGTTTCTCCTTCTGACCAAGTATCCACCCCTGCTGCTGAGTCATCTGATACTCGGGGCAAGGGAACTGCTGCTGATGTGCCTGCCAGGACGGAGGCACCAAAGACCATTGTTGAGGCTTCCAAACAGGAAATGGAAGAAATTCTCAAGATAATAAAGAAAAGTGATTTCAATGTTGTGGAACAGCTGGGGCACACCCCCTCTAAAATCTCCATGTTGTCACTGCTGCTATGTTCAGAGGCCCATGCAAAGGCTCTGATTGCTTTCTTAAAGACTGCCCATGTACCCCAAGATACGACTGCTGACCAGTTCACCGATTGTGTGGCCAACCTAACTGCTGATAATGGCCTGGGTTTCTCTGATGCCGATCTGACAGCAAAGGGGAAGAACCATAATGATGCCCTGCATGTCTCCATTGAATGCAGGGGCACTACTCTTGCTCATGTGCTGGTTGATACAGGTTCCTCATTAAATGTGCTGCCCAAAAAGGCTCTGGATAGGCTGGATTGTGAGAGTCTGGAGCTCAAACCAAGTAGCATTGTTGTCCGGGCCTTTGACGGGTCCAAAAGAATGGTGCATGGTGAAGTGGACATCCCAATCAGGGTGGGGTCACAAGTATTTGATTCAAAATTTTATGTGATGGACATCCATCCGTCCTATTCTTGTTTGCTGGGTCGCCCATGGATCCACAAAGCTGGAGCTGTGACTTCCACATTGCATCAAAAGCTCAAGTACCCGGTCAGGGGGAGGATCGTAACAGTGCAAGGGGAGGAGGAATACATGGTCAGCCACCTCAACTCTTTCAGATACGTGGAAATGGATGGGGAGTTCATTGAAACCCCCTTTCAACATTTTGAGGAAGTACCACCAACCTTGGCAACAGCAGAAGATGAAGAGGTTTCTCCTATGAAGATGGCCTCCTTAAAGGACGCCCGGGCTGTGATCGAAAAAGGCGAATGTGCAAACTGGGGCAAGCTCCCTGATCTTACCCCTAAGACTAACAAGTTTGGGCTGGGTTTCACCACGGAAGCTCAGAAAGCGGTGCGCAAGGCAAGAATTGGAAGACCTCCGTTGCTCATCACTCAGCATGGGGTGAATGCTATTGGAGAGGAAGATGAAGTGGGAGAGTCAGAGTTCGATAGCTGGATCTACCCAACGGCCGACGGTGGATTGACCAATTGGACTGCTAAAGATTTTACTCCAATTACTTTTGTCTCCCAGTAATGAATTTCTTTGTTTTTGATTTGTAATAAACAATAATTTGAGACTATATGGCCCGGTGTCTTACCCGGGGCACCGTGGTTTCCTTTATGAGGGCTTTTTGTTTGTCACTATCATATATCATGAATAAAAGCATTGGACGTTTTTCACATTTCAAATTTTGCGCTCCTTTTCTTTCCTTTCTTTACATATTGCAAAACAGCTGTATTTACACACACACTCACTCATACAGGTTTCAATCCACTCTGGATCTTACTGGTAACGACTCTGCTACTGCCAGTTATGACTTCGAAAATCCGATCAACTTAGCCGCCGACGAAGGTGAAGATGATTGCGAAGTGCCTGGTGAACTTGCAAGACTGTTACAACAGGAAGAGAGGGCAATTCAACCCCATGAAGAGCCAGTGGAAATGATAAACTTGGGTACTGAGGAAGACAAGAAAGAGGTGAAGATTGGTGCCAACCTAGAACTCAGCGTGAAGCAACGGTTGACTCAGATGCTGCAGGATTATAAAGAAATCTTTGCCTGGTCCTACGAAGATATGCCCGGATTAGATACCGACATTGTGGTCCATCATTTACCAACTAAAGAAGATTTCCCTCCGGTTAAGCAAAAGGTCCGTCGTATGCGTCCAGAGATGTCTGAGAAGATTAAAGCCGAGGTTATGAAGCAGTTTGATGCCGGGTTTCTTGCAGTGACTTCTTACCCTCAGTGGGTTGCTAATGTGGTGCCGGTACCTAAGAAGGACGGTAAGGTCAGGATGTGTGTTGATTACAGGGATCTTAACAGGGCCAGTCCCAAGGATGACTTCCCTCTACCCCACATTGATGTCCTTGTTGATAATACAGCTCAGCATAAAGTGTTCTCTTTCATGGATGGTTTTTCAGGCTACAATCAGATCAAGATGGCACCTGAAGACATGGAAAAGACTACCTTTGTTACTCAGTGGGGCACCTTCTGTTACAAGGTCATGCCGTTCGGGTTAAAGAATGCTGGGGCAACCTACCAACGTGCCATGGTTACCTTATTTCATGATATGATCCATCATGAGATAGAAGTGTATGTGGACGACATGATCGCTAGGTCCCAGACTGAGGAAGAGCACCTAGATCATCTGCAGAAACTGTTTGACCGGTTGAAATTGTACAAGCTGAGGTTGAACCCGAACAAGTGCACCTTCGGGGTAAGATCTGGGAAATTGCTAGGCTTCGTGGTCAGTGACAAGGGAATTCAAGTGGACCCCGCTAAGGTCAAAGCCATTCAAGAGATGCCAGTTCCTAAGACAGAGAAGGAAGTCAGAGGCTTTCTAGGACGTCTGAACTACATTGCTCGGTTCATCTCACATCTGACTGCTACCTGTGAACCAATCTTCAAGCTGCTGAAGAAAGATCAGGTAGTACGTTGGAATGATGAATGCCAGGCTGCTTTTGACAGAATCAAAGAATATCTCCAAGAACCACCCATCCTTATGCCACCAGTTGAAGGGAGACCTTTGATACTTTACCTGACAGTGCTTGATAATGCAATGGGGTGTGTGCTGGGGCAGCATGACGAGTCTGGCCGAAAAGAGCATGCCATTTATTACCTTAGCAAAAAGTTTACCGACTGTGAGACCCGATACTCACTGCTTGAGAAAACTTGCTGCGCTTTGGTATGGGCTGCTCGCCGGCTGAGACAGTATATGCTGACTCACACTACCTTGTTAATCTCAAAAATGGATCCCATAAAGTACATATTCGAAAAGCCTGCTCTGTCTGGGAGAATTGCAAGATGGCAGATGATCTTGACGGAATATGACATTCAGTACACGACCCAAAAAGCCATCAAGGGAAGTGTATTGGCCGACCACCTAGCACATCAAGCTGTGGATGACTACCAATCAATGAACTTCGAGTTTCCGGACGAAAGCATTATGATAGTAACTGACTGTGAAATACCCGGACCGGATGAAGGACCTGAACCAGGATCCCGATGGTCTATGCACTTTGACGGAGCCTCCAATGCTTTGGGAAATGGTATTGGCGCCATAATCGTATCTCCACAAGGTACTCATACTCCACTCACTGCCCGGCTGTGTTTCAACTGTACCAACAACATGGCGGAGTATGAAGCGTGTATCATGGGTCTTCAAGCTGCGATTGACCTGAGGATCAAATTTCTAAGTGTCTTCGGAGATTCCGCTCTCGTGATCAATCAGATCAAAGGAGAGTGGGATACGAAACACCCAAACTTGATTCCTTACAGAGAATGCGTGTTGGCCCTGATCCCCCACTTCACAGAGATAACATTTGAGCACTTTCCAAGAGAAGAGAATCAGCTGGCGGACGCGTTAGCTACAATGTCTTCAATGTTCAAGGTTAAATGGGATAATGAAGCTCCTCGGATCATCATCTGGAAACTGGACGAACCGGCATACTGTTGTGATCTCGAAACTGAATTGGTGACTGAAAAGCCTTGGTACCACGAAGTGAAGAGATATCTGGAAGCTCAGGAATACCCTGAAGGTGCTTCTGTCAATGATAAGAAATTCCTGAGGAGGTTTGCAGCCAAGTTCTTTCTTAGCAATGGCATCTTGTACAAGCGAAACCAGGATTCAACTCTACTGCGTTGTGTAGATAAGACGGAAGCAGAAAGAATCATGGAAGAGCTACATGATGGGACTTTTGGTACACACTCCAGCGGACATACCATGGCAAAGAAGATCCTACGGGCAGGATATTACTGGTCTACAATGGAAGCTGACTGTTACCAACATTCCAGGACATGCCACAAATGCCAGATTTATGCAGACAAGGTGCATGTTCCTCCGGTTCCCCTGAATGTTCTGACTGCGCCTTGGCCATTTGCAATGTGGGGCATAGACATGATCGGTGAGATTAAACCTACAGCGTCCAATGGACATCGCTTCATCCTAGTGGCAATTGATTATTTCACGAAGTGGGTTGAGGCAGCATCCTATGCTACGGTAACCAAGACTGTTGTGGCACGGTTCATTCGGCACAACCTGATCTGTCGGTACGGCGTCCCTGAGCGGATTATTACAGACAACGGTACCAATCTGAATAATAAGATGATCACCGAGCTTTGCGAACAGTTCAAGATACAGCACCACAATTCTTCTCCTTACAGACCGAAGATGAATGGGGCTGTAGAAGCAGCTAATAAAAACATCAAGAAGATTGTGCAGAAGATGACAGTAACGTATAAAGATTGGCACGAGATGTTACCGTTCGCTCTGCATGGGTATCGTACCTCAGCTAGGACGTCAACCGGGGCAACTCCTTTCTCTCTGGTTTATGGCATGGAAGCAGTCTTGCCGATTGAGGTACAAATTCCTTCTCTCCGGATAATGAAGGATGCAAATCTGAATGAAGATGATTGGATCCAGACACGACTTGATCAGCTCAACCTTATTGACGAAAAGAGACTTGCTGCTATCTGTCATGGTCAGACGTATCAGAAGCGAATGATCAGGGCATTTAACAAAAAGGTCAGACCACAGGAATATCAAGTCGGGGATCTGGTGATCAAGCGAATCATCCTTCCTCAGAGTGATCCAAGGGGCAAATGGACCCCTACGTACGAAGGGCCATTTGTGGTTAAGCATGTGTTCTCAGGAGGAGCAATGATATTAACCAACATGGATGGCGACGACCTTCCTCACCCCGCCAATGCAGACATAGTTAAAAAATACTACGCATGAAAAAAGACCCGCTAGGCTGACATGCCTAGGCAAAAATTAGGGCTTCCCGTCGAACCAAAAGGGTTCGGGCAAAATGAAGGGATGAAAATGAAAAAATCTGTACACCCGGCAAGTCGAAAACCTGAAAAGGCGGCTTGGGCAAAAATGGGTATCCCGGTGGACTGAAAACCCGAAAAGGCAGTCCAGGCAAAAATAAGGGATAAAGCGTAAAACCATGTCTCATTGATCACTTTGCATCCAGAATCTGGTATCTACATCAAACGGCATCGATCAGTCAGCTTCACCTTCAACCAAGGTCATCAAGTGATGAGACGCTCGGAGTTATAAAGGCTATAGCAGAGTTGAAACCCAGTGGATCATTCATCTTTCACACAGCTGTTTTATTTTCTTTTGTATAAAACTTGTAATAAACTCTCTTGTTCGGCGACGTACCTCTTACTAGGACGCCAGCCTCTTGTACACAAAACGCCTATTCACAGGCTATTCAAAATCAATACAAATATACTTTTCAGTTAAACGTGCCAACTGTTTTTCTTTTTCCGTTTTGTTTTGCGAAGAACGTCCAAGGTTCAATTTGTGATATATGCATTTGACAATAATTTGCTAGCTCATAAATATTTGCATACGAAACAAAGAATTGATTGCAGGTGACACCAGAAACAGGGGCAATAAAGAGTTGTCTGAGCAGTCTGATTGTTCTATCTTCCAAGGTGCCAAGGTAGGTTCGACTAAAGAACCTAACCAGACATCTTAAATTCCCCAGAGGACAGCAAGTCAGTGCATTCTTCCCCAGCCTATCTTAAATTCCCCAGGAGAGTCCCATCCAGGTTCCCCAGGAAAGATGGAATTCATCTCTCCGAGCAGTAAGCTTATCCCCAGTATATTCTGGAAGCTTATCCTTCACAGGACACGAACGCATCGTCTGGCTTGATTTAAAGAGTTATTTCCTCAACAGGATATAACTGGGTTATCCTCAGCCGAAAACCAAGGGAAAGTCGTCGTCAACGTAGTTCTTTCCTATCCCCAGCGAAGTCTATTCACACTTCCAATACGACAATGGTATCCCCCAACAGAGTTACTATCAACATCCAGCAAAGCATCACTCTCCCCACAGAGTATTGCTTCCCAGCATGATCACTAAAGTATCTTTTCTCCCTGCAGAATCTCCCATTCGCCAAGTTTATTCCGCAACGGAGTCATCTTCTCCTACCGGTATCCTTGCAGTTATCATCCCCAGCGGAAGCAAAATCTATGCTTCAACATCAGCCCGGGATAGGACTTCCTGGCACCCGTCAAGGATTTACTTTCCTAGACGAAAACATACATAAAACATCACATACATCATTATAGCATGCATGACGCACTGCATCATGCAAATCTCATTTATGTTGAGAACATCATTGCTTGATCCATATCATGCATGGCACACGACTGACTTTTATCTTTCAGGGAAAATTCAGTTAAGTTCTCAAGACATTTCAAGACCTAGACTGATTCAGTCAAAGGCCTCCTCTGGTTCAGTTAAATCGTCCCAAGATTTTCCTGATTGCTTATCCAGTGGAAGACATTTCAAGACCTAGACTGGTTCAGTCAAAGGCCTCCTCTGGTTCAGTTAAATCGTCCCAAGATTTTCCTGATTGCTTATCCAGTGGAAGACATTTCAAGACCTAGACTGATTCAGTCAAAGGCCTCCTCTGGTTCAGTTAAATCGTCCCAAGATTTTCCTGATTGCTTATCCAGTGGAAGACATTTCAAGACCTAGACTGGTTCAGTCAAAGGCCTCCTCTGGTTCAGTTAAATCGTCCCAAGATTTTCCTGATTGCTTATCCAGTGGAAGACATTTCAAGACCTAGACTGATTCAGTCAAAGGCCTCCTCTGGTTCAGTTAAATCGTCCCAAGATTTTCCTGATTGCTTATCCAGTGGAAGACATTTCAAGACCTAGACTGATTCAGTCAAAGGCCTCCTCTGGTTCAGTTAAATCGTCCCAAGATTTTCCTGATTGCTTATCCAGTGGAAGACATTTCAAGACCTAGACTGGTTCAGTCAAAGGCCTCCTCTGGTTCAGTTAAATCGTCCCAAGATTTTCCTGATTGCTTATCCAGTGGAAGACACTTCAAGACCTAGACCGGTTCAGTCAAATCGTCCCAAGATTTTCCTGATTGCTTATCCAGTCAAAGGCCTCCTCTGGTTCAGTTAAATCGTCCCAAGATTTTCCTGATTGCTTATCCAGTGGAAGACATTTCAAGACCTAGACTTATCCAGTCAAAGGCCTCTCTGGTTCAGTCAGATCGACATTAAGATCTCCCTGATTCTTATCCCAGCAGAAGACACCCCAGATTTTTCTCAACGAGCGTTGTTGAAGTTAAAGTCGCCCAAGGCTCTCTTACCATTCATGCTAAGGAAGTAATCATCCCTGGTTCTTTCATTGCTGTTTGAAGCTCCAGACTCAGCTCCTGCAACATGTCAGGTACTCATTTTCTGTTTTGCAGGTATGCAGGTTCTCGCTAAGGAATCTCTTACGCAATCAAACACCCCGATGGCATCTATAAGCCCATCATCCCATCCAGCAATCTCCAAATGGCATCTATAGGCCCATTTCCCCATCATTGCTAACATGTGAGCGCAAATTTCCGGGCACTCTAGTGTCCAATCATCTTTTACCCTCGGATTACGAAAGGCACGTCAGCCAATCTGCATCCTCAGGTCTAAGAAGATTGAACAGGGGCAACTGTTATACCCCAAAATTTGCCCTCCCATATTCCTCAAGAAATTGTCAAGCCAAGCTAGAAAAGTTCCCCAAGGGTTGTGCAGTGCAACAGTCTCCTAAACAGTCCAAATTAGGGTTTTGAGTCTGATCAAGAAAAGGAGGTTTTCAAGAGCTCAATCAAGTCTCATATGCTTACAAACATGGTCAAGCATCCCCATATCAAGTTTCAAGGCATTCAGTTCAAGATTGCACAGTCAAAACCCTAGATTGCACTACAGTCAACTGTAGGGGCAAAATGGTCATTTGGCAGTCAAAAGTTCAAATTTTTGGTCAACCTATCATTTTGAAGCCACAAACATCACTTGATCAATGCTTGATCATGATTCTCAAAGTTTGGCTCAGAAATCATCAAAGATGCAAAAGTTGCTATATTTGGACAGCTGAAAAAGTCAACTGAAATTGACCAGGGCATAACTTTCACATGGATTATCAGAAAAATTCCATCCAAAGCTCATTTTGAAGAGAAAGACATTTCCTACAACTCATCTTCATACTTCAAGTCCAAGAAATGCTCTCACAAAAAGTTATCAATCTCAACATTACAGGTCATTTTCAAAAGTCAACAAAAAGGGACTTTAAGTCAAAGACCATAACTTGAGATTGGTAAATCAAAATGACATGGGACCAAAGACATTGGTTAAAGGACTCAAAGACCTTTCCAAAATGTCCAAGAACATGTGAAAAGCTTAAAAATTGAGCAAGTTATGCCTTGTAGAAGTTGGGAAATTTTTGTGAAATGGCAAAAGTCAATTATCATTGAAAATCCAATTTTGACAAAAGGGCCCCATTTTTCTCACTTTGTCCATCCTTGTCATGCCACACACGTGGCCCATGGTTGATTTCAAGACCAAATGTTGACTTTTTCATTTTTATTTTTTGATGATTTAATTCATTTTAATTCATTAAAAATTCAAATAAAATTTAAAAGTCAATGTAATGGTGTCAAATGAATTTGGACAAGTTCTATACATCATGAACCAACTCAAAAATCAGGCCAAGGTTCATTTTCATACTAAGTCTAGGTTTTGGCTAGAATTTAGGAAAAAATGGTTAATGAACAAACCCTAATGCCAATTCTTTCTCAAGCATGGATTAAGGTCAAATAGCAAGCCTATTCAATTGCAGGATGATCATTGAGTCAAACCCTACCAAGAACATAGCACAAAGCACGCTGAAAAGGCATTTGGACGTTTGAAATTTTGGACATAAAAAGCAAAACTGAAATCATAGCTAGGGGTCGTTTCAAGCCTCAATTTTTATACCATTAGCATCCTGGACCATCATTGAACGCATCTCAATCCATAACCTCAATCAAAAGCTCCTTGAACTAGCCTCTGCAAGTGAAACTGTACAGAGAAATTTTGAATTCGTATTCTTGATTTTACGCATCCTCTTGCATTTTTAATTATACATTCATGTTCCTCACAAGGTTTCCAAACTGACCAATGCATTTAATTTCATTTTTGTGCCATAAATATGAATTTGCCATTTTCGAATTCTAGGGTTCCAATGTTCTTAAATTGGGGATTTTGAGTATAAGAAAAATCAGAACTTCAGAGCAACACCATCACACTCAGCATCTTGGGACGAAGAAAATGAGATGCTCGCGCCTAATTTATATTAGGACACGAGCTATTCGCTATTTTCCTGTAGCTGCCCTAACCCCACGTTTCCAAACCGTTGCTTTATGTATTTGTATTACAGGACACGCGAAGAAGAAGAAGATGTGTCAGCTGGTGATTGGTTCGTTCAAAATTCGCGCGCGTTTAACCAAGCACTAACCATTTTCCTTTATATATTTTATTGATCATTATATGTTAAATGAAAACAACTAGCTCAGCTGGCAGGGACGCGCACTAGTGACCACAATGACCTGGGTTCAAGTCCCAGGTCTTGCAATTTCTCAATATTATTTTTCCTTTCCAGGTTCAATGCAACGCCCACATGAGGACTCACCATGCACATTCAAGAAGCGTTATCCACGTGTCCCAGGGGACCTGATCAAGGGTCCAGCTTGAAGGTATACCATGAGGGCAAGTCAGCAGGCGCACACTTGAATGGAAAAAGTCAACAAATGGCCATCAACTGGGCCAGGCCTTTCAGATTTGCACTCCCAAATTCAAATCCATACCCTCCTGGTTCTATTTTTCTTTCTTTTTTAATTTTCTTCATATTCTATTATTTACTTTTTTTTTACTTTCTGATTTAATTAATTTTTTACAAAAATACAAAAAACATTAAAAATACAAAAAAAAATATAATTAATTCTTTTTTTTTTAATAAATTAAAATGTGACTCATTTAGTTTAATTAGGTTTTAGTATTCATTTTAATTCTTTTTTCATAATAAAAAATCCAAAAAATATAAAATTAGGGTAATTATTAATTTTTCATATCTTTTTTTAATTCTTTAACCTTTTTCTCACAATGTTATTATTTATTATTTATTTTCTATAAATCAAAATTGTACATAATTAGTTTAGAATTTAATTAGGTTAGAAAATTAAATCTTTTTCATAATAAACTTAAAGAATGATAGAACTAGGATTTTAATTTTAATTAACTTTTCTCTTTTTTTCTTTTAAACCTAAAAAACACAAAAACATTATTTTTAATTTTTAATTTCCTTGATTATTTTAATTATCTGTTAAAGGGTCCAACGCCCTAATTTTGTTTAGTCTTTATTTCGCGCATTTGTTTTATATTGTGTAAATACCTCTGTATATGCCCCAAAGCCATGTAATTAAAAACTCTCGGACTTTTTATTTATTCGCTTTATTTTATTTTCAGTCAAATCGGGTTCGGTTTTTTTGGCGATGTGGACCCGCGCCAGTTGTAATAGTTAGATTTATTTTCTCGCAAATATAACTGTTAATAAATATGCATGAAAGAATGAATGCCCGAAAAATAAAATTGAATCGTTAGATCACCAATGCATGACAAGACAAATAATGAACTGAAAACGACACACAATTCGCACACACCACCCCTAGGGTACGCCTCACTGTTGCCTTTCGAAAGGTGGTCGTCGAGTAGAAAACGTCTTAGTAAGTCCTCATGGTCCGGGAACCTGGCATGAGGGTAGCTTCTAAGGTGTTTTCCCGTTGCTCCGGTGACCACCACGTCCCTAAAACTCGAATTGACCCGAATACCTCCAACGGTGGTGCTACCTACCTCTCAATGGTGGGATGGCACTACTTTAAAGGACATTTACACAGACGAATTCCTTAGGGTAGGTAGGTTCTCAAGGGTACTTGCTCTAATTTCAAACAAAACAAAAACTCTTTTCACCCACACACTTTCAAAAACTTTCAAAACAAACTTTTCAAACACTCTGACGTACGAGTTGAACTGAAACTTTTCAAAGAATATTTTTGAAACCCACATTGAAAAGCAAGCAAACAATTTTTGAAAACACATTGAGCAAGTACCTAAGAGCCCATGGATAACCATGGATAGAAAGGGTGCTAACACCTTCCCTTTCTATAACCTACCTCCCGAACCGAGAGCAATCTCTTTAAGGAATTTTTCTGTGCTTTTGTCCTTTCCTATTGGAGAAAATAAAAGACGGTGGCGACTCTTGCTTCCGCGACATTTCGCGAACCAGCTTTAAAACAGTCAGTTCCAGATCCACCGATCACACTTATCCCTCGCAGAGCACGAACGCGTCTCCCGGCTTTATTTAAAGAGTTATTTCCTTACCAAGATGTAACTGGGTTATCCTCAGCCAAAAGCCCCGGAAAGAGCGTCGTCGACACAGTTCTTCTTATCCCCAGCGAAGTCTATTAACACTTCCAACACAACAAGGGTATCCCCGGCAAGTTATTATCAACAGCTTAACAAAGTACCTCTCTCCCCACAGAGTATTGCTTCCCAGCAAGATCGTTAGAGTACTTTTCTCCCCGCAGAATGTTCTATTCGCCAAGTTTATTCCCCAACGGAGTTATCTTCTCCTACCGGTATTCTTGCAACTATCATCCCCAGCGGAAGCAAAAATCTATTCTCCAACATCAGCCCAGGAGTGACTTCCCGGCACCCGTCAAGGATTTATTTTCCTAAGACAAAAACATAATATTCATAAACATCTTCATACATTATAGCATGCATATATGCATCATATCTTACAAATCTCATTTATGTTGAGAACATCATTGCTTGATCCATATCATGCATTGCATAAGACTGACCTTTACCTTTCAGGAAAGATCCAGTTAAAGTTCTCAGCTACATTTCAAGACCTAGACCGGTTCAGTTGAGTCGACCCTAAGACTTTTCTGTTTCTTATCCCGTCCAAGGCCTTCTCTGGTTCAGTCAGATCGACCCTAAGATCTCCCTGTTTCTTATCCAGTTGAAGACATTTCAAGACCTAGACCGGTTCAGTTAATCGACCCTAAGATTTATTGTTTCTTATCCAGTCAAAGGCCTTCTCTAGTCCAGTTAAATCGACCCCAAACAGATTTTCCTGATAAAGACTCAGTAGAAGATATCCAAGATTCTCTCAATGATTGTTGTTGAGGTTGTAGTCGCCTATGGTTCTCTCCCCGATACTGCGGAGGTAGTAATCATCCCAAGATTCGCTCAGCGTTACTGTTGAAGTCGAAGTCGTCCAAGATTCTCTCAATGATTGCTGTTGAGGTTGTAGTCGCCTGTGGTTCTCTCCCCGATACTGCGGAGGTAGTAATCATCCCCAGATTCTCTCAGCGTTCCTGTTAAGGTAGTAGTCATCCAAGGTTCTCTCACCGTTCCTGTTGAGGTAATAATCATCCCTGGTTCATTCATCACCGTTTGAAGCTCCAGATTCAGCTCCTGTAACCAGTCAGGACACATCTATACAAAGAGTTTGAAGACCAGCTCCTGTAACAGGTCAGGTAATCATTTTCTTTTGCAGGTACGCAAGTTCTCGCTAAGGAATCTCTTACGCGATCGACACCCATATGGCATCTATAAGCCCATCCACCTATCCATCACCTCTCAGCATGGCATCTATAAGCCCATCATCCTATCCATCAATCTCCAAATGGCATCTATAAGCCCATGCCCACCATCACACTACTATGTGAGCGCAAATTTCTGGGCACTCTAGTGTTCAATCCTCTTCCACCTTCGGATTACGAAAGGCACGTCCGCCAATCTGCATCCTCAGGTCTAAGAAGATTGAACAAGGGCAACTGTTGTACCCCAAAATTTGCCCTCCCATATTCTTCAAAATTTGCCAAGTCAAAGCTTCAAAATTCCCCAAGGGTTGCACAGTTCAAAGACCCCCTAACAGTCAAAACTAGGGTTTTGGTTATGACAAAGAAATTGAAGTTTCCAAGGGTCCAATCAAGTCCCACATGCTTATAAATATGGTCAAGCATCTTCATACCAAGTTTCAAGACTTACAGCACAAAATTGCACAGTCAAAAACCCTAATTGCACTACAGTCAACTGTAGGGGCAAAATGGTCATTTGACAGTCAAAAGTTCAAATTTTTGGTCAACATCTCATTTTGAAGCCACAAACATCATTTGATCAATGCTTGATCATGATTCTCAAAGCTTGGCTCAAAAATCATCAAGATACAAAAGTTTCCATATTTGGACAGTTGAAAAAGTCAACTGTAACTTGACCAGGGCATAACTTTCACATGGATTATCAGAAAAATTCCCTCCAAAGCTCATTTTGAAGATAAAGACATTTCCTACAACTCCTCTTCACACTTCAAGTCCAAGAAATGCTCTCACAAAAAGTTATCAATTTCAACATTATAGGTCATTTTCAAAAGTCAACAAAAAGGGACTTTAAGTCAAAGGCCATAACTTGAGATTGGTAAATCAAAATGACACGGGACCAAAGACATTGGTTAGTGGACTCAAAGACCTTTCCAAAATGTCCAAGAACATGAGCAAAGCTTAAAAATTGAGCAAGTTATGCCTTGTGGAAGTTGGGAAATTTTTGGATATTTTGAAAAGTCAACATTGCTTCAAATGACCTAAAAATGCTAATGGGCCTCTTTTTCTTCTACAATTCATCATCCAAGGCATGTGCACGACCATTTGGCCCAAAGGGAAGTTTTTTATCATTTTTATTTATTTATTTGGATTTTTAATCATTAATAATTCATTTAATTAAAATAAATAGGTGAAAAATACTAAACCTAACTTTTTGAATCTTTTTGTGCATGAAATAATCTCAAGATTTTATGTATAATCAGATTTGGAAAGAATCTTGGTGATTGAACATGATTTGAACTAAGTTTGCAT
The DNA here is from genome assembly GCA_948472305.1 of Vicia faba. NCBI lineage: Eukaryota > Viridiplantae > Streptophyta > Magnoliopsida > Fabales > Fabaceae > Vicia > Vicia faba. Next base: position 592,518,518 of record OX451739.1, on the reverse strand, counting down.
GAAAAAGATTTGAAAACTAATGCATGGAAAATCAAATATCTTATCATCAATTCAAGGATTCTTTGGCTAAAATTCTCAACCCTAATCACTCACATACATATATGGATGCAAACCCTCGTGCCCATGATCTCCCAACTGCGCAGAAACTCCATAACCAAACTTGCACTTTTGCCTAAAATTTTCAAAACTGAAAACAGGGTTCCAAGAGGTTTCAAGCCAAAATAACCATCTCATCACCTTCCTGAGACATCAAGCAACGTGTCTGAATAGGTTTCCACAATCCTAACGCCCAGAATTGGTGAATAGAACTCAAGCTTTTTCGTTTTTTTGCATAATTCGTATCTTACCATTCATGGCATGATTTTAAATTCTAACGCTTGTTTTATGTTGCTCTCATGATTCTGAAACTAACCATATGCTTTGATTAAGTTTTTGTGCATTATTGAAGGATTCACCATGAAAGGACATTAGGGTTCTTCAACGTTCAAATTAGGGGTTTCTTAATACTGTAAAATTAGAGAACTTCAAGACCATGGTTGAAATCAGCACGCTTAGACGAAAGCAAAACACCCATCGCGCCTAATTTATGTGGCCATATGGCCTAATCGCTATTTTCTAGAATGGTACCTTTGGGGACGGTTCAAAACCGTTGCCAATTCTTTTGTGTTTCAGGGAAAAAGAAAACGAAGAAGAAGAAGATTAGGTGTAAAGCATTGGTTGGATCATTCAAATTTTCGCGCGCGGAGGTTCCACTGACCCTTGTTTCCCTTATATTATTTGTTTGATATTATATAAACAAGACGCGCGTTTGGAGCAGTTGGTAAGGCGTAAGACTGGTAACCAAAAGGACCTGGGTTCGATCCCAGGTCCCCCTCCCTTTCCTTATATTTTTCTATTAAACATGTTCTTGTGTAGCTTCCATCCCAGGCGCCTATCATACGCTCCTCAATCCAATGCGCCACATGTCCCACTGCACTCAATCAAAGACCATGATTCAAGGACTAGGATATGCCTCAGTCAATGGAGCTCCATGCCAGCGCAAAAGTCAAACAGGCCAAAGGCTTAATGGGCCTGATTACTGGACTTCACCTCCCATTTGGGGACAGACCCCCCCTAGGTTTGCAATCTTTTATATTTTATTTATTTATTTCAATTATGGTTTTTTTAATTAATTCCTTTAATTTAATATTTTCATGAAAAACATAAAAAACAATATAAAATCAGAAAAGAGACAAAAAATAAATATTTTTATTTAATGTTAATATTTTGTAAATAAATATCATTAATTTAATTTAGTTTTAATTTAGGTTTAAATCTTAATATTTTTCTAATAAACTTAAAATTGGTAGAATTAGGGTTTTAATTAATTTTTTATCCCTTTTCTTTTCTTTTCTCTAAATAATTAAATATTTCCTATTATTTTTATAAATCAAAATTGCATGTAAATAATTAGGTTAATTTAGGTTTAACTTTAATACTTTCTTAATAAACTAAAAAACAATTAGAATTAGGGTTAGCATTTTAATTTCAATTAACCTTTCTCATTAAAACCATAAATACGAAAACCTCAAAAATAATTTCTTTTCTTATTTTAATTGAATTAATTTGTAAATAATAATTAAATTTCGTTAAAAGGGTCCAATGCCCTCGTTTCCAATTTTAATTTCTATTCGCGCATTTTATTTATTTTATTTATTATAATATTTATGTAATTCTCCCAAAGCCGTGTAAATTAAATCCTTCGCACTTTACTTTACTTTATTTCTTTATTTTTCTGTCAAATCGGGTCCTGGAAATTTTGGCGATGTGGACCCGCGCCTTTGTAATAATTTAGAACTTTTAATCTCTCGCAATTTTTAACTGCTAAATAAATGCATGCAAGAATGAATGACAAAAAATAAAAACAAGCGCATAGATCACCCATGACATGACAAGATAAATGCAAATGAATCTGACACACGAATCACACACCACCCCTAGGGTACGCCTCACTGTTGCCTTGCCTCGAAAGGTGATCGTCGAGTAGAGGATGTCTTAGTAAGTCCTCATGATCCGGGAACCTGGCATGAGGGTAGCTTCTAAGGTGTCTTCCCATTGCTCCGGTGATCACCATGTCCCGAACCTTCGAATTGACCCGAACACCTCCAACGGTGGTGCTACCTACCTCTCAATGGTGGGATGGCACTACTTTAAAGGACATCTACACAGACGAATTCCTTAGGGTAGGTAGACGACTCTAGATACTTGCTCTAATTTCAAAACAAATCAAAAATACTTTTCACACCGACACCTTTTCAAAAAGCTTTCGAAAGCAGTTTTTCAAACACTCTTGAGGACCGATACAAGAGTCGAACTGAAATTTTCAAAGAAACTTTTTAAAACCCACAGTTGAAAAGCAAACAAACCATTTTGAAAACACAAATGAGCAAGTATCTAAGAGCCCATGGATAACCATGGATAGAAAGGGTGCTAACACCTTCCCTTTCTATAAATCTACCTCCCGAACCGAGAACTAATCTCAATAAGGAATTTTTCTGTGCTTTTGTCCTTTCCATATTGGAGAAAATAAAAGACGGTGGCGACTCTTGCTTCCGCGACATTTCGCGAACCATCTTTAAACAGTCAGTTCCAGATCCACCGATCACAGTAAGCAAGAGTTGCCACCATCTTTTCTTTTATCCAACAAAGGAAAGGGTGAAAAGAACATAAAGTGCTTACAATGTTAAAAGCGTTTCCTATAGGGGCCTTTAGAAAGCGCTTCCTATAGCGGCCTTTAGAAAGCGCTTATTCAATAAAATTAGGGCTTCAAGGAGGATCTCACCCTTGAGATCTAGAGCCTCAAGGTAACTGATGGGATCTTCCTTGAACGTATTTATTCAAGTAACTCTCTCGAATGAGGTGTTCGATCTCTTTTTCAGCTCATAGTAGTCTTCTATGTGGTGTGCTTTAACCTTATAAAATTTGCACCACCTGCTGGGTTAAGGTCCCATAATGGCTAATTTTGGGGATAGAGGAAGAACAATATCATGTGTGTGAATAAATTCACGCCATATTTGTTTGAAGCGATTGTTCAAGGGTGTGAAGTTCTTTGTAATCCTACCTCTCTGTTTTAAGGTTGTCGCCCTGTCCTTGACGGGCGGGGTAAAATGGATTATGTGTTGCTGCTGCAAAGAATTGTGATTGTTGGCTTGTGTTCTTTGGCATCCTAGCCTTTTCTGTGTTTCTCTCCTCGTCTTTTATGTAACATTCATCGTGTGTCGCCACTTCCTCCATGGAAATGGCAAGTCTCTGGGCGAGGGATTCATTAAAATGTTTGGCCCTCAGTGCATACTAGAAGGCTCTTACGGATATCTTCTGTTTTGGACGGATGACTTTGATGGTCGCTTGATTAAAGTGGGCGAGATACTCCCTCAAGAATTCTGAATGGCCCTGGCGAATATCAAACATGATGGCGGTTGATTTCTTCACGTGTCTGCTTACTGAGAATTAGTGGACCAACTTCTTTACTAGGTCAAGGTACCTAGTGACTTAGAGTCGCAGCATGCTCATGTACCACCTTAACATGGCGTCCTTGAAGGTGTTGAAAATGAGCTTGTATTTAAGGGAATTTTAGGCTTCAATGATTACCATTTGCATGTTAATGGAGGTGACATGCGTCGGGGGGTCGCATCTTCCATTTAATCTTGTGGGTGATGGTAGATTAGAACTTTTTGTCTCCTCAATGGGATCGACCTCCTACTGGCACTACTGGAAGTTAAGAATATTGTCTTCTAAAGTTTGATTATGATGACACAAATCATCCATAGCGGTGCGCATCTTAGCTATGACTTCATGGTCGCATCTAGAGTTGAAGTCATTGTTTTCTTGTTCACCATATTGGAAGGAATTGAAGAGGCAGACATCGAGTTGATCGTTAGATAAGAAGGTGGCCTATGTGAGTTTTATCAGAGCATGTACTGGACATTGATTACACTTGCTTAAAAAAATACAATAAGGGTATCCTTGTATTTATATGGTTGCCTGTGGTGTATAGGGTATTTTGACAATGGTTAGGATTAGCTCACACAGAGAGGTGAGAATCTCTAAGTATGATATTCTAGTAAAATAATAGATCTGAATTGGCCTCTCTTTAACCCTCTAGATTGGTCACTTATATAGGCTATTTGGGTCTAGGTTAGAGAGTTGTCTGTCCTAGCTCCACGACAGAGAAACATGGCCTAGATGGGATTCGGTCTTCCTAGAATCCAGAGAGGTAGTTATCCTTCCTTGACTGAGCTTTAAGCGGCTGCAACTTGGACATGTCGTCTCCTACGTTTACTAAGTAAATGGGTAATGAGAGTTGACTTGGGTGGTCCAAGCCCAAATGGGCGGTTTGTCCCCCAAATCTAAGTGGCCTCGTTGCATATTGAGCTACCTACCTTCCAAGGAATTAACATGTCACCCTCTCACTTATACATGTCACCCCCATCACTTATGCGTTTACCATTATATCCTTGAGAATAATCGCTAAATTTCAAAAAAACATAATTTTTATCGGAATTTTGGGGGGTACCAAAAATTTCAAAAAAAAATCGGTTTTTTTGAAATTTCCAGAAGAAAAATTCGGAATTTTCAGAAAAGTACCGGATTTTTCGAAAAAATATCGGATTTTTTGAAAAATCTGGTACTGCACTTTTTGTGGAAATTTTTTTTTTTTTTACACTACTGGAAATTTCGACATTTCCAATACAGTACCGAAAATTTCGAAATTTCTGGTACCGTACTCGAAATTTCATTATATTTCGAAATTTCTTGAAAAAAAATTGAAAATTTTGAAAAACTATCGGAAATTTCTAGTACAAGAGTTGAAATTTCTGGTACACCCCTACCAAATTTTCGGTAAGAATAAATTTCTAGTAGTGCATTTGAAATTTCTGGTAAATCGAAAATTTCAAATTTACGTGACAATTTGAATTTTTAAAATTGAATTACCAGAAATTTCAAAAGTTCCGGTATCCTGTAAAGCCCCGAAAATTTTGAAATTTCCGATACAAAAGGAAAATGTTTATACTGGAAATTTCAAAAATTCCGGTACGAAAATATCGAAATTTTTGAAAATTCTGGTACATAATACCGGATATTTCGCAATTATATCATAAATTTCTTACCATCTCACTAAATTTTCAGTATCGCCTTGAAATTTCTGGTATCTCCATTTGGAGGGATTGGATTGGTCACAAAAATTTTGAATTTCTCAAAAATATTTGAGTTTGGATAATTTAATCTTTTTAAACCATTTGAGGGAATACCATATATATAAGAGAGGTTGATATGTTAATTCCTCTCACACTAGACGTCCGGTTGAAACAACGGAGTTGCATCTTACATTTCTGAACCTTCCTTGTAAGGATCTAGTGAAGTTATCTCATTACAAATTTTAATATCCCAAAATCATAACAAATTCTCAAATATTTAACTAAAATGTATGAATTTAACTTGTGTAATAGGAAAACTTAATAATAAGACAATTTTTTTATTTGAATAATACACTTTTTGCCATATGAGAAGATTTATGCAATCATTTATATCATCAGACAAAAACCTCCGATGCATTTCCCTTGCAAATTAATCAATAAACATGTAGTTCATGTTAAAAAGTGGCAGAACAACAAACAAAGTATGTGTTTTTTTTTCTAACTCCACTTTCTATTGAAGTGATTCAATCATACTCAACCTAAGTAGGTGATTTGGATCCTCTTCATGTAGTATTTGCTTCTAAGAACGCATTAAAATCATCTTTTGCGTTTATTAAACTAGGAGTATTGCACGATATCGGAGGAGAAGGAGGAGGATAACGAGATGTAGAGGAAGACATAGAAAATCTAACTTGATGTGGCGATGTATCTGATTTTCTACCATTTGGTTTAGAAGAACCATTCTTAAGAACCCCTTTAAGATTCTTCTCAAAAACAAATGTTGATGTAATAGGTAAATGTACATCATTAGTATTATTTCCATTGATCAATTCCAATGGAAGATCAAAGTAAGAACTTGTGTGATCTGTTTCAATATCATTGAATAGTTTGGAAGAAGACCAAGAGCCACATTCAAATTTTTCCAAAGAAACTGTCCTAGATATTGTACCTTCCATTTCTAGTCCTTCTTTTTTAGGTTTACCCGATTTTCCTTTGCCGAATCCTGGAAGATACATGCAAAGAGCACTGCATTTGAATCCTTTATCAGCAATTGTTTCAAGCTCATTGTCACTTGCGTAACTTTCTTTGATAGCTTCGCTTTTGAAGAAGCTTTCATGATTATTGTTGTCATGTTTCGCTGCTTTTGGTTTGATTAACCAGTGATCGAATTCGTCAAAGGGTGATAAACTTGCTCTTCGTTCTCCGCATGACTTGCTCTTTCTTAAGATGAATTCTTGTAGCATACACTGTTGCTTGAGTGTCAAGTTACTATCTTGACGTCGAGATTCTATAATCTCGCCTTTTGGTTTTCTCTTTGAAGTTAACAAAGGTGATGAGTTCGCGGAATTCGGAAGACTAAGACTCATGAATTTTGGCTTTGAAAGTTGTAATGATGATAGTGAATCTACCATAATTTGCTTTTCTTTTTGTAAGCTCTCCATAATTGAGACAGGAAAATCCTTTTCAGATATCATTTGCAAATTTGCAATGCCTTGTTCATTTTATCTAGTTTTTGTAAGCCATGATTTCTGATATCATGGATATTTGTATGAGAAATTGGACTTGGTGGCTGCACTACTGGTATAAAAAATGCATAGAACGTGAAGTGTGTTTAGCATGTTCCATCCATATCTTAAAGAGAATCTTTGCTGGAGTTTTTCAAAAAAAAAAAACAAGCAAAGATCATATATATAGTTAGTCACAAACTGAAGTTCAAACGTGCTTGCATATACCACACTTCTCTTTTAAAAATAAAGAGGAAAACCATAGGTCATGTCATGGTTGCATACAAAAGAATCTAAAGACAATTATAGTGAACATTTGTTGTCAACATTAATTTAAAAGATAGAAAATAAAATATCAACAAAAAAACAATGGCATTTTATTTCTTTAAGGAAATATTATTAATTAATTTTATGCTAATTATTATTTTACAACCGTATTTTAAACTCTTTAAACTCTGGTCTTTTAAATTATAAAGTAAACCTTTTATCATTGAAATGACATACACCTCACAAACTTTATTTGAAAAGATGAAGTTTTGTAACGAAGTTAGACAGAGATCTTTCATTTGGATTAGACTCTTATTAGTTTAGTTACCAAATATTCCTTATAAATTCAAGTATCCATTATATGGAAACTAATTTCAACATGACAAAGGTTGTTGTTTAAAATTTCCATTTTTTCACAAGATCTTGTTAAAACGTTCATTCAATATAGTTTAAACAACCTTAAAGGACAACAAAAGTGGCTGTAGTTTAGTGGTAAGAATTCCACGTTGTGGCCGTGGAGACCTGGGCTCGAATCCCAGCAGCCACATACAGGTTTTTACTATGATTTTTGGAGAGTTCAATTCCCCGTTTTGGGGGAGGGTAAAAGGATTTGGAGGTCATGAGTTCAATCATTACAAACTACTAACTCATTTCGATATAGTAATATTACACTGAATTTGAGTGCAATGCCAGTTCCTACTGGAGGGAATTGTAGAACAAAATCAAAACTACTGAAACACCTATAATAATAGGGAAAGCTGAAACCAAGTATAGTGCTCCATACCCCTGCATAACAAACAACTTCCTCAATGAAAAGCTTAAAGGGTGAGACAAAAAAAGATAAGAAAAAGAAAATTTATCTAAAGAATAATAAAAAAAACTTCCTTATTTTGCACCAATAGTTTTTTAACAACTCAGAAAATAGACTAGCAAATTCATTGATTATAATGTAAAACTACAGTATCATGGCTTACATAACAATATTAATGGTGGTTAACCAAACAAAATTAAATCACAAAAATAATCTATTAAGGTAGGTAAGGAACTGACCAACACTGAAGGCACTTCTGTTTCATCTACAGTATTCACATCTTCAATTTCAGCAGCAGAATCCCAGTCAATGTTTAGTCTCTTTGCAACCACTTCAGGATCAATTCCAGTGTCAGTTGTTTTTGCATATAGAGATTTTTTGGGCTTTTTCTTTGTTGCTTCAACCTAGTCATTTGAAGAAAAAAATAGCAGCAACTGATACGGCGTTATACATTATATCGGTGGAAAATAATGGAAGTCAGAAATAATAAAACAAATTAGAAAATCTTAACATTGACAATGGATAAAAACTAAACAACTTTAGAAAGAGCGTGATCAAATTCAGTAGTAAATCCCTGTAAAATAGGATTTTACATGAGTGAGGTGTGGTGTTCATACTACAGACAAGCAGCTTCAATTCAAGTATAAACGCCCAGTAACTACATTTTCAAATCCCACACACCACCGTAAAGGTCCCGTAAGATAATGTTTTGTTTCATTGCTGCTAAGAGAACTGCTCGTCTTAGGGGACAAGCTGCTGCTACTGCTTCTAAGGCTGATAATTGAAGAGACTATTGGGTTTTATTTCGTTGCATGATTTTGAAATTTTGGATGCTTCCTTGTGTGTTCCAAATTGGTTGGGTATTGTTTCGAGAAACCTTTTTCCCCATTTATTTATATGAGAAATTTAAATTATAAAAAGAAAACATTCAAATTCAATCGATTAGGTATTGCAACTCATTAACTATCTACTGAACACAATTAACCACAGTTTCAAACATCATTAACCACAATTTTCTGATATTCAAGTTTACAAGCATTAATTATCCAAATTGTGTTCAAATATACATCATATTCATTAACCACAATTTGTGTTCAAATATACACTTGAATTGTGGTAAAGTGACGTTAAAAATTGATGCTAATTGTGTTCAGGTTGGGATGTGTCACCTTCATATATTCATTAACCATTTACTACTGAGTGTAATATACTTGAATTGTGTTAGCCAACCAAGTTGATGTCAAAACTATATGTCAAATTTGTGTCAAAATAATACAACTCTTAATAAAATTGGTAAGCATATAAAGAGACACTAGTATCATAAACACAAAAACTTGTTCGGTTCGAGTACAAGTTCAAACTTATAATACTATTACTGTTTTTATCTACATGAAAAATAGTACCTCTATAAAACAATACAAAGAACCTGATACAGTAAAGGCCAGACTGTAGAAACACAATGCAATCAACTACCTCACACACATGTTCAAGACATCATGCACACTGAAACATAGATTAAAAACAAGCCCAAACTCAACCATACCTCTAAATTAGGCCATGCATTCATTTCCTCAGCAAGCATCTGCAAAACAACTTTATCCTTTGGAATTTTCCCTTCATTCACCTAGTAAATGCAAAATATTTTTTTTAATCTGAAATCAGCTTGAGTTTAAAAGCCAATGCCACAACAGATTTTCAGACAATGAACTGTGGATTACTCTATTACTACGTTCAATTTGGCTTTAGAAGCACGTAGAAGGGCTGCTAAAAGTTATCGAAAGTGATTAACAGAAAGTCAATAAACTAGCAGAAAGGTACTTTAGCAATCTGAAAGTGGGATGGAATGTGCTGCAATTGGAGAGATTTATTTAGAATGTTTTGTCAAACAAAAATATTGATCCAACTCCTTGTGTTTGGTTCAATTACACAAAAAATGGATTGTGAGACAGAGCATTAGTTAGACTATCACAAAAGGTTTAAAAAGTTGAAGGTTTGGACAATAGTGCAACAAGGTTTTGCCTTAAAAGATGACAAATGTTCATCCCAAACAAGATTTTAAATAAACTTTAAAGGTTCTGGTACAAGTTAGAGTGTTTATGCTTCTACAAATAAAAGCACAATTTAGATAATCAGCGCTATAGAAGAAAAAACTTACTTCTTCCAAAGCGGTAACTAGATCATCTCGTGTTGGGCCATCAAGATCTTCAATACCGAGTAATCGTTTTCTCTCAATATCCCGAGGATCCTCAATCATTATGGTTAGTTTGACCTGGAAATAGGATGAAAGAAGCATTAGAACAACATGGGCAAAGACAACACAATTGAGAGATGCACTTGTGTAGTGAGCAAGAACAAATGCACAAAGTAAAAACTGAAGCTTATTTTAAAAGCTTGATGGAAATATATAATTAGTATAATTACACCTTCGATGACGTCTAGTAGAATGTGAATTTAATCAATCCAACTTTTAAATTATATTATGCTATCCTAAAAATTATATAAACAAAGTGTTAGCCAATTAAACGTTTGTAGCTATATAATTAGCAGTAATAACAATAGGATTTGCCTCAAGTCTCAATTTTATGCCCCTATGTTTTCACCTTAGTGTTGGATGTACTTATATAGCACATTCAAGAGCTGACTTCGAGATGTGTGCTTTTTAATGATGAAATAGTCTTGCCTAGTGAGTCGAGATGCATGCTTTTTAATGAGGAAATAGTCTTGCTTAGTGAGTCAAGAGAGGAAATAAATAGAAGATTAAAGACTAGGTTTAGAAGCACATGGCATCCATTTGAGTGGAAGTAAGACAAAGTATATGAAATGTAAGTGATGCAAAAGAAAAGTGACTCACAAGTCGAACAGTTTAAATATGTTAGGTAATTGTTCAAAACAACAGAGACAAAATAGGATGTAAAGCGCAACACGAGAATAAATTCAATGTAGCAAAGATGACAATGTTGCACTGAATGAAAGGAAATTCTAGACAAAATAGGATTAGGATGGTTAACATTGGCGAGAGAGTTGGGGTAGCACCTATTTTAGAAAAGACAGTTGAATGTCAGCATACGTGGCTTGGATATGTATGAGTAAGGCTTGTAGATTGAACGATAAAGAGAGTAAATCTTTGATATTCGTTAATCGTTTCTCTTATAATTTTACTAAGCCTTCTTCTGGTTTTAGTGATTTGACTATCCTCCATCTAATCTACTCTCCTTATTACTGAATCTATAGGTCTTCTTTCACACGTCCAAACCGCGTCGAGTTTCTACCATCTTTTTAAGGATATGTGTTATCCCAACTCTCTCTAATGATGTTATTCTTAATCCTATCATGTCTAGTTTTACCACGCATCCAATGCAACATCTTAATTTCTACTACATTTTTAATTTATTATTGTGTTGGTTTTCCACAGTCCAACATCGTCAATCTTACAGCAGTTCGATGAAATTCTCTCTTCCATTAAATAGAAAAGTAAAATTGGAAAAAATATTAAAAAATAAAAATAAAAAATACCGAAAACTGAAAAAAAGAGTATACCTCTCCAAATAGCATGTCCCGGTTTTTTCTAAGCAGCTCCAAAACCTACAATAGGGCATCAAAATCCATTAAGAAATGAAAAAATAAATAAAAAATATTGAGAAAAAAAAGAAGTAAATTTACCCTTTTGATTTGTGCAACATATTCAAGGTCTTGAGCGGTTGGTTCTTCACCCTCCTCCTCCTCCTCCTCCTCCTCCTCATCATCATCATCATCATCCAGTTGTTGTGTAGAGGAGACACGTAGCTCAGCATCTTCATTCCCAACAGAGGCAACGACGGAAGAAAGTACGGTTGATGTTCGTCGGTAAGTGGTGGTAAGCTTCGTGAACTGTGTTCCGATGCTAAGGAAGGAGTGAGAGTGAGGAGGATAGTAGCGAAAAGTTGGAAGAGAATGTGATTGTGAAGATGAAATCGAAGGAAGTGTTAATGGCAACGGTTGTGACGATGATGATGATGATGACAGTGCCATTGCTAATAACCTTCACTGCTTTTTCTATCCTATCGTCATCTTTTCTTAGAAACATATCTTAATGTGTCTATAATATATTTTTTAATTCTATTTTTATGTGAATAATAATTACTCTCTCTCAAAATAACTACTATGCTTTTTGACTATAAAAAATTGTTTCAAAATAAGTGTTTTTTTATTTTTTTATTTTTTTAATATAATAATAATTAATTTTTATTAATTTTATTTCTAATTAATTATGTCAGCAGTACTTTCAACGTATTAAATTTTACTTTACTTTTATGGCAATATAAAAGTAATAAATAATTATTAAAAACAATTTTGTAAATATATTATATTTATTTTTTTACTAGTTATTTTTTTTAATTTGTGTGTCACAATTTTAAAAGACTATTATTTTGAGATGAAGAGGATACAAGGTAATCATAATCAGACTGGACTTTAAATCGATATAAATATAAATGTGAGGTTTAAAGGTTTGATCGGGGTCGAATCGAAGTTGCATCGATATATAAATTTATATATAGAAAAATATATTTTATAATTAAATAATTACTAAAAAATAAGATAATATTTATAACTTCAAACAAATAAAAATTGAACTTTTTTTTTTATTCTTGACTATGTCTGCGCTTAGTCTGTCGTCGGGCAAGGCCTAGCCCAACTCTGTTGCGAGAAAGGTCAATTACAATGGTCCAAATTACTATGACCGTTGGAAAGCGTCTCCCAGACGTTCCCGTCGAGAACGTCTCATCCATGTGCATGTCGAGGACGTATCCTCCACGTGCCCACCAAGGATATGTGGCCAACGTTCCTCCGAATATCGTGGAGTCATCCTACCCCCCAAAAGAGCGAGTATTCCAACCTCCAAGAATCACGGGGCAGTTGAATCAGTATAGAAATCACAAACTGGTCTCCTCTATCTACGTAGAATCCTGGCAGTCTTCATTATGGGTTTGGGCATCTGACCCAAAATGAGGACCTTGCCCCAATGCTAATACTCTCTTTCACCAGAGGGTCGAGTACTCAATTCTACACACTTACACTCTATACTTGCCTTTCTTTACTCTGAACTTTACTTTGGCATCGGAGTACCTTGCAGGTACATCCCCCCATTCACTTCAACAACCGTAGAAGTCCAAGTGTTGCAGGCCACTGAAGATCCTTCTGATCCAGGTAAGATCATTGGCGCTGACTATGGGGACCTCCTACTTTCCCATCTTTTTCTAAACCTAAGGACCAAAGAAAGTTCATCAACACCTACTGATCATCATGGTCAGCCAACACAACAACGGTAACACCAACGAGACTATTATCCCCATCTCCACTAATGGTGGCAACCTTAACATTAATGAAAGTGTCAGTCACGAGCAAGGTGACCCCCGAGACAAACTAACCACCTATGCCTCGTCTCACAGTGCGGCCAACAACATCGTCCAACAATTTGAGGAGCCTGGAATGTATCAAGAAATTCATGTGTCGCCCAATGCTGACCCCACCATAATGGCCATGTTCGCGGTCGTCAACCAAATCGACTACATGACCTTCCAACAGAACAAGCGCATTGGAATGTTAGAGAAGGGCCGACGATCACGCTCCCCCGTGAGAAGACGCTGTGGACCCGAATCTCGCAGCCCGTCCTGCGAAGAGGAGGTGCCCATTCACGTTCTCCCCCGTAGAGACATCAACAGGATGAATCTCAGAGCCTCTCTCCTCATCGAATCAGGCGAGGCCCTCGACTAGAGAGACTGTAACCCATAGTCGTCAAGAAGCGCAATCACACTCCACCGTGCAAGGAACGAAGATCCCTAGTTCCCAAGAGAAACAAGGTCGACGGGCATCCAGAAAAGAAAAAGAGTCGACCAAGAAATTCATTGCGCCATAAAGACCCTCAATTCGATTCCTCCCTATCGCGCTCACCAGACCGAAGTGACGAAGATGACTCTCGCGATCCATTTTCTCGAGCGATTATGGAGACCCCACTCCCCGTCGGGATGGAGAAACCACCACATTTTGCTACCTGTGACGGGAAGACAGACCCCGACAATCACATTGAGAGCTTCGATGCGATGCTCAACTACCACAATGTCATGAGCACTATCAACTACAGACTGTTTCCCACGACTCTGAGGAAATGTGTCATGGCGGTATAAGAGCCTCTCCCCAGAGTCGATCACCTCCTAGAGGGATCTGAAGACTCAATTTGCCAGAAACTCCAGCTCCTCTCAACGACACCTGGAGACTGAAGCAGCAATCAAGGTGATCATCCAGGGGAATGATGAACCCCTCTGAGCGTACATCAAGATGTTCAATTAAGAAGACATCCAGGTCCCTACGGATGATCACATGAAGAGGTACTTGCTCGAGAAAGGGTTGCATCCTGGCAGCGATTTCAAGAAAGCAGTGGGTATCTGACCCCATCACTTTTTATCTCGGAGAATTGTTAGGTGGGGCACCAAACTCCAGCATCCCCTTACTGGCAAGGGTAATGATGGTAAACTTTGACGTCCGACGAATTCTGGTCGTCCAAGGGAGCTCCGTCTTATAATGTATGCATATATGTTCACCACTCTCCAGCTCGACCATACTCACTTGACACCATACGTGGGTGTTGTACCCCAAAATTTTCCCTCTCACTTCTCAAGTAATCTCTCACAAGATGTCTATTGCTTCAAGACTGCATAAGATTTAGTCAGCTCAAGACACCTCCTCAAGCACTGACTAAAAATTAGGGTTTGAGTTTGCACAAGGACAAATGGAATTTTAATGCCTCAAATGACTTTCATGGATCATTTTGGACCCTGAAGATTGCTCATGTCAAGTTTCAAGTCTTGGGTCACATTTTTGCTCAGTCAATTGATCAGATGACCTAAAATCAACTATATTGGGGAAAAAGTCAAAAGTGGTCAATTTACAATCAAACTTCATAATTTTTAGTCCATATCAACATTATGAACTCATATATGTAATTTTATCAAGTTTGGATCACAATTCCTCAAGAAATTTGATCAGATCATCAAAAAGGCAAAATGGTCAAAATTAGGGTTTTAACTGAGAAGGTGCAAATTCTGATTTTTACCTAGCAAATGATTGATTGGTTTAAGTTATGATCTCAAGATTTCAAATACTTCATTTTGACCTAATGGCATGGCTCAAAACATTCCTCAAGATCAATTGGTTAATAGATGAATTTCAGTCAACTGATGAAAAGTTAATTGTACACTAAAAAGTCAAACTTTGACTTTTTGGTCAAAATCAAGTACCAAAGATTATAATTCATCAAGACATGTCAAAATATGAAACTTGTTCATCAAGAAATCAAAAGTCAAGATTTCATTTTGAAAAGTCAAAATTTCTAAACTTAGAAATTTTTCTAAGTGTTGGAAATTCACATTTTTTTCATAACTTTGAGCCAAATTTTCACCATGATGCAAGATGATTCAAAGGAAAGTTATAATATGAAAGTTGTAGATATCAATGAGATATAAAACATTGTAGAACACAACTTTTCTAAAAATGTATGGATTTAAAGTTATGATTTTAAGAACACATGTTCATGAAACTTGAAAAACTTAGTGAAATTTTGCCCTAGTTTAGGCAGGATTTTGACCTAACTTCATGGAAATTTTTCACATAGTTCCAAGATGAATATTCAAAAATTTCCAACATATAGGTTATAGAGGATGTTACAAGCTTTCTAAAATGTCCAAGAACTTGTTGAGATCATATTTGTTCTAAGAGAATCGAAACCATGAAGTTAGGGTTTCATTCTTGTTTTGCAAGGCAAATTTGTGAAGAACACTTGATCCAATATTCAAGCATGTTGTACAAATCTCACTTTGCAAGCTTCTAAATTGCTTTTCACTCTATAATTAAATGTTTACACAACTGTTAGAGCTTTGATCCAAGAATTTGAGGCAATGTCCAAATGGTTATTCCATTAATGGCACAAAGGTATCACTTCCATTTTGGAAAAGCAAGCTTTATTGCAAAAGTCAATGCATAGAGTTCCTAACTTGTTTCATCTGAGTACAAACAATGTCAAAGGCAAAAGAAAAATGTCTAGAGCCTCCCATAAACTCGGGCCATGCTTGTACTATGCCTTGAAACCATGTTTTCCACTTTTCTTCAAAATCAAGTAACATAGCCATAACTCTAGATCTCACAGATCTGTCAACCTCAAGTGCTCTAAACTTTTTCTTATAATTATACAAGTCTATTGCAAGAGGATACACGAATGCACAAGCCCTCAAACTCTCCCAAACTCAGAACTGCATAGCAAACCACCATTATTGCATATTCTGACCAAAAACTCCAAACTCAGAATCCACTTGTGCGTTTCTTGGCTTTTCACTTCCAAAAGTTCCTAAACATCATCTACAAATTATACCACACTCGGTTACACGAGTGTAACATCATCTTCATCAACTTCCATAACCAAAAAACGGAGCTTGCACCTTGACTTCTCTAACACGATTCAAACACTCTCAGCATCAAGTAAGCATTGCATTAGCTTCCTGGGAACTTGAGGAAGCTAATCTGATCATCATAACTCCTTGAAAGAAGCTCAAACTCATTTCACGATTTCCAGTTTTTAGGTACATTTTCTAAACTTCTATCTTCTTATTTAGGCATTGTTAGGCTTGCATTTGTGAAGATAAAATATAGACACCATTGCCCTGAAACTATACATATCCATATATTTCATTTATATTGATTGAGCTTAGAGAATTTTAGGTTTGAATCTCTTAAAATAATTAGGTCAGAATTTGGTACTTTCAAAAATTCTCATTCATCTTTGATTTATAGCTTATGATATTTACATGGTTGGATTCGTATGAAAAAATGAAGCAACTTTCATGTTTGCATATTTCATTTTTGTTGAGAAATGGTGAAGTGGGGTGGCAAAGGTAGCGCGCATGTATGTTAGAGGTCATAGGTTCAACACCCAGCGCTACCTTTTGTGCATTTTTCTCACATTTTTCCTCTTTTTTTTGTTTCAAACAGTAGCGGATGGGCCTAAGTCAATGGGCTTTGTTTTTTGCTGATTTCTAACCCCCCATGTTTACTTTTGCATGCATATGGCATTTATATTAATATTTTGTTTTTTGCTGATTTCTAACCCCCCATGTTTACTTTTGCATGCATATGGCATTTATATTAATATTTTATTAATTGAGTGTTAATTCAAAGTTACAAATTTTTTGTCCTTCAGCAGGAATCGAACCATGGAGATACTGTTTGCAGTAAACGCTTCTTACCACTAGACCAATGTATTTTCTTTGTTACATATATGCATCAATAAATATTCATATCATTAACATATTAATTACAATTATCAATAAATTTTCTTAACTAGTTGGTTTAAATAATTTTAAAAAAAATGTTTTACATATTTTATCTTTTTACTGTAACTTTTTTTAAATTTTAAATTTACAAAAATCACTTAAATTTAAAAAAATCACTTAAATTTTCAAAAATCACTTAAATTTAAAAAAATCACTTAAATTTAAAAAAAACAAGTTAAATTTAAAAAAATCACTTAAATTTTCAAAAATCACTTAAATTTTCAAAAATCACTTAAATTTAAAAAAATCACTTAAATTTTCAAAAATCACTTAAATTTTCAAAAATCACTTAAATTTAAATCACTTAAATTTAAAAAAATCACTTAAATTTTCAAAAATCACTTAAATTTAAATCACTTAAATTTAAAATCACTTAAATTTTCAAAAATCACTTAAGTGATTTTTGAAAATCACTTAGTTTTGAAAATCACTTAGTTTTGAAAATTTAAGTGATTTTTGAAAATTTAAGTGATTTTAAATTTAAGTGATTTTTGAAAATTTAAGTGATTTTTTTAAGTTTAAGTGATTTTTTTAAATTTAAGTGATTTTTGAATATTTAAGTGATTTTTGAAAATTTAAGTGATTTTTTTAAATTTAAGTGATTTTTGAAAATTTAAGTGATTTTTTTAAATTTAAGTGATTTTTGAAAATTTAAGTGATTTTTTTAAATTTAACTTATTTTTTTAAATTTAAGTGATTTTTTTAAATTTAAGTGATTTTTGAAAATTTAAGTGATTTTTTTAAATTTAAGTGATTTTTGAAAATTTAAGTGATTTTTGAAAATTTAAATAATTTTTTTAAATTTAACTTATTTTTTTAAATTTAAGTGATTTTTTTAAATTTAAGTGATTTTTGAAAATTTAAGTGATTTTTTTAAATTTAAGTGATTTTTGAAAATTTAAAATTTAAAAAAAGTTACAGTAAAAAGATAAAATATGTAAAACATTTTTTTTAAAATTATTTAAACCAACTAGTTAAGAAAATTTATTGATAATTGTAATTAATATGTTAATTATATGAATATTTATTGATGCATATATGTAACAAAGAAAATGCATTGGTCTAGTGGTAAGAAGCGTTTACTGCAGACAGTATGTCCGTGGTTTGATTCCTGTTGAAGGACAAAAAAATTTTAACTTTGAATTAACACTCAATTAATAAAATATTAATATAAATGTCATATGGAATTAAAAATTAAAAATTAATTAAAAATGACAACTAATCAAGCCATGTCATTAAAATAATAATAAAAATATAACAAAAATATAAGACACATCAGCCTTTTAGGTGATGTGCCATCCTCAAGGTAAAAACTGAAACTTTTAAAATTTGTCAAGGTAACAATTGAAACTTTTTTTTTGGCAGGGGGGTTTTTCAAATACACCCCATATGTCAGGGGTGAAAATAGGTATTAACCCTTTATATTATATTGTTTTTATAAAACAAAAAGAACAAAAACATTTTTCTAAAACAAATTAATTTCTTTTTCTTAAATAATTAATATTTAGATTTAGGTTTAATTATTATTTTATTTTCTTTTAAATTAAAATTAACTTAGAATTTAGGTTTCTTTTAATTAATTAATTTTCGTATTATTTTCATTAAGTTAAAACTTTTTTTTCATAAAAAACCCTAAAAAATGTCTCATACTTAATTTCTTCCTTAATTAGTTTAAGTTTAATTTTGTTTATTTTTAATTAATCATCTCTCTTAATTAGGTTAAAACTCTTAACAAAAAAACAAACAAAAATCATTTCTTTTTCCATTTACATTCTTGCATTATTTTATTTTTTATTCTTGTACATTATTCAATATGGTTGTAATAGATAATTAGGTTTAATTTTCTTGCAAATTCCCATTTGTAAATTTGTATACCCCATCCCCTAATGATGTAATAGCTTAATAATTTTACTTTCCACAATTTATCGCTTTATATAAATGTTAGTAATTAGGGTTTATATGGAAAGATAAAATCAATAAGTAGTAAACTCTAATTCAAGATAAACAATGCATGTAAATAAAAACACACTTGCACACTTGCACCCTTAGGGTAATTCCACTTTGTTGCCTTACAAAAATGGTCATGTTATGCATGTGGGGCATCTTAGCCAAAAATAAAAAAAAAATACAAGATCATAGTCCCTCGATGACGCTATCAATGTTGTCTTTCAAAATGATCTTAGTCCCTCAAAGAGAAAAAGCTAAGATATCTCACAACATTGCTATCATGACTATACGATGACCCACGCCCGTCCCTTTACATCCAAAGATAAGACTTCTTACCAAATCAATGGTAAGATAGCAATATCAAAGGAAGGAAGAAATGAACAAAGACTTTTGAGTAGGTAGATTGTTCCTAGTTGCTTGCTCATTTTCAAAACAAACATCCTTGCTCATTTTCAAAATCACCAAATACTTTCAAAAACACTTTCAAAACATTTTCCAAATATGAAATATTTTCAAAAGCTCAACACTTTGTATACGTTCTTACGAACGAGAACTATTACAAAGTTTGCCTAAACGAATGCGCCTTTTCAAAATACTTTCAAAAACCACCACAAAGCACATCTTTCAAACAAAATCAAGCGACCTAGCAAACAACTAAGAGCCCATAGATAACTATGGATGAAAAGTGTGCTAATACATTCCTTTTTCATAATCTATCCCACGAACTCAAGAAATAATCTCAAAGGTCTTTCCTATTCTTTTCAGCCTTTCCTTTTGGATAAAAGAAAAGTCAGTGGTGACTCTTGCTAACCGCAACATTTACGATAAAACGCAAAACACCCAAGTCAGTTCTCCCACCGTATCACAGTGGGCTTTGACCTACATGGTTTTAATGGCACAACCACTAGGCCTTGGGGTTACGTTAAACTGCTCGTCACCTTCGGGGAAGAAGCAACAATCAGACAAGTCACAATCCTCTTCCTGGTCATTGAGTGCTCATCTCTATACAACTGCATCTTGGGAAGGCCAACTCTGGCCGAGCTAACCGTCGTGCCATCCACTGTCCATTTGAAGATGAAGTACTATAAAAAAAAGGGTCGCAACGTCACCTTGCACAAGGATATTGAAGCCACGAGAAGATGTTTCGAAGCAGCCGCTAAGGGACAAAACTCGATTGACACAATGCCCAAGACTGCCAACAGAAAATCCTGGCCCGTGGACGATAAATAAGCCCAGACAACCGAGCAGAATCTATCTCCCCTCATCAGTTTGGTGGACCTCGACACCTGCTTCACTAGAGATAAGATGAATGAAGAGAAAAGGAGGATGGAGATGCCCGACCCGCTGACAATAGGGAACCTCTCCATCCCGTGCGCCCCATCCCAGATGGAGATTTTGAAGTCATCTTCCTCGGCAACGATCCAGGAAAAAAGGTGAAGATTGGGACAGAGCTCTCCAACTTAGTGAGGAAGCAACTCAAAGCATGCCTGAGGGGGGAACACTGATTTGTTCACATAGAGTGTTGCCGAGATGCTCGGACTCGACTCCGAGATCACCTATCATCAACTGACCATTGATTCTGCTACTAGGGCAGTAATTCAATGTAGGCAGTCTCTTGAAAAAATGGAAGCTGTTGAAAAAAGTTGTAAAAGACTTCCTAGAGTTGATTGAGAATGGGAATCCTCAAGAGTTGAGAGAATTCTTCCAAAGTAGGCACAAGTTGATAGTCGGGGAAGGTGAAGCAATGGTGTAAAGGATCAAAGAACTGAAAAAGCACTTTCATCATGTCCACATTTGTGTTGGAGGTGATCAAGTTGAGTAGACGACCATGTCTCTCGGTGAATGGAGAGTTTTCAGGAATTCTTGAAACTAGCTCCTTAAGTTGTGGAGGGATTCTCACAAGGTTGAATTGAATAGTTTTCCTGCGAAGTGAATCCATATCCTACAAAATAAGAGCAAAGATGAATCCCAAAATCCTTGAAATGGTTAGTGGATGTATATGATGTTCATGATTTTATGTACAAGTATGCATATACAAGAAAAGCAAACAAATCCTTAGTTTAGGCTTGCATGGAGTTTTATAGGTAAGTACCCTCTTGAAGTTTAGTTGGCTTAAACCTGTCCTAGTAATAGTAATCGGGTTCTAAGGAGCTCAATATCACTAGATTGTTTCCTTGGTCATTGTTTCAGCTCAAGCCTCTTTAGTGGCGACTGAAATATCCCAAGAAACCAAACCTCAATGAGTGTAGTATCGAGTATCTACCAACTTTGGACTGCACCAAAGCTGGTCATCTCACTACATCCTAAAAGGCCAAGTTGGTCAAGCAAAGGTTCTAGAAGTTCATTAGTGCTTTATGACATCACTCAACGGCCCCGTATTCTCTTTGATTAACTCAAAGTCTACCGGTACCCATAAATATGTCGCACTAATGTAGCTATTGCTTAGACCATGTCGGTATACCCCGTACAATTTCCACAACGTATTTCTACTTACATATAATATATCCCAAATCCAGGTAGAGGATTCAAACCCAAACAAAGAACCATAATGTAAAGCATACAAGTCAAACAATGTAAGCAAGTAAATGTGATCTAATCCCTAAGGTAACCCCACTTTTAGAATTCTCCCCAGCAGAGTCGTCAGTTCTGTGATACGGTGGGAGAACTGACTTGAGTGTTTTGCGTTTGATCGCAAATGTCGTGGTTAGCAAGAGTCGCCACCGACTTTTCTTTTATCCAAAAGGAAATGTGAAAAAGCACAAGAAAGACCTTTGAGATTGTTTCTTGGGTTCGGGGGGGTAGATTATAAAAAGGGAACGTATTAGCACCCTTTTTATCCATGGTTTTCCATGGGCTCTTAGTTACTTTCTAGATCACTTACTTTTGTTTGAAATTGTGCTTTGTGTGGTTTTTTAAAGTATTTTGTAAAGAGGCCATTGTTTAGGCAATCTTTGTAATGATTCTAGTTTGTAAGAATGTATACAAAGATGTTGATCTTTTGAAATTTTTTTCAATTTTGTAAGATGTTTGAAAGTGTAGGTGTTTGTTTTGAAAATAGCAAGGATGTTTGTTTGAAATTGAGCAAGTAATTAGGAACATTCTACCTACTCAAAAGTATTTCTTGTTCATTTTCTTTTCCTTTGACATTGTTGTCTTACCATTGATTTGGTAAACAACCCTATCTTTGGATGTAAACAGACGGGCACGGGTCATCGTATAACCATGATTAGCAATATTGCAAGGTATGAGAGGTTCAAAGGTTTGGACTTTAAAAATCAAGAATGGAAGTTTTGTGGACTGTTATGGCTTTTGTGAATATGAGATTTTAAGGGTTTACCAATATAACTTCTGGCTTTTCTCTCTATTTTTTCTCTAACCTCTTTGTCTTGCAAATTCTTCTTCTATTTATAGGCAGGAGGTTTGTGCATATGAGCTGACTAGGTTTGCAAGATAGCATGTTATAGTTTGGTTGGATTACAAAGATCAAACTATGTCAAGTACTCCATAGTCCCAAGGTGAAGTACCAAAGTTGATGGTATAGAGGATCTAATTCCCATGATTTATGGTGGAGTATAATCAGCAACAAGAAAGGCATGGGCTCAAGACAAACTTTGTACAAAAAGCTTGTTTTTCAAGAATAGCAATGGTGCCTTTATGCCATAAATGGAAAGATCTTTTGAACAATGGTTTAAACACTTGGGTAATAGTTCAAGCTCTTGTGTAAACATTAAATTATGATGAGATTTGCAAGAAAGGAGGCCTGCAACATAAGATTATGCAGCAAATCATAAGAGTTTTGTTATGTGTTCTTCACTAAAATGACTTGCAACTCAATAATGGATGCTCAACTTCATGCTCTTGAATCTCCTAGCTCAAATATGATAAATTCATGCTCTTGGATGTTTTGTAAAGCTTGAAACACCCTATACAACTTTCATGTTGACCACTTTTGTTAAATCAAACTGGAACTTGATGAAAATTGGCCAAGAAGTTTGGATAAAAACCTGACCAAAACTGCCGAAAATTTCTCTAAGTGTTAAATGAAAATGTCATGACTTCATGAATTTATAACTTGAAATCCAAGCATATTTAGGAGAAGTCGTGTAAAGAAATGTTGTAGGTATCATGGATATCTAAAACTTTCATGTTGGAAGTTTCTCTTGAATTATCTTGCATCATGGTGAAAATTTTGCTCAAAGTTATGAAAAAACATGAAATTTCCAACACTTAGAAAAAATTCTAAGTTTAGAAACTTTGACTTTTCAAAATGAAATCTTGACTTTTTGATTTGTTGATGAATAAGTTTCATATTTTGACATGTTTTGATGAATTGTGATCTTTTGCACTTGAATTTGACCAAAGAGTCAAAGTTTGACTTTTCAGTATACAGTTGACTTTTGATCAATTGATTGCAAAATTCATTTGTCAATCCAATGGACTTGCAATGTTTTGAACCATGTTATTAGGTAAAATGATGCAATTGGACTCTTGATATCATGCCTTAAACCAATTGATTATTTGCTAGGTCAAAAATCAGAAATTGTCATTTCCCAATCAAAACCCTAATTTTGACCATTTTGACCTTTTGGAGATTTGATCAAATTCCTTGAGGAATTGTGGTCCAAACTTGATCAAATGATACCTATGAGTTTGAAATGTTGACGTGGATCAAAAATTATGAAGTTTGACTGTAAATTGGCTATGGTTGAATTTTCCTCCAATACAGCTGATTTTTAGGTCAACTGCTCACCTGACTGAGTAAAAGTGTGATTCAAGGCTTGAAACTTGACATGAGTAACCTTGGGGGTCCATAATGATCCATGGAAATCGTATGGGGCATTGGAAGTCCAAAAATCCTTGTGCAAATTCAAACCCTAATTTTGGTCATCAGTGCTTAAGGAGGTGTCTTGAGCTGATCAAACCATAATTCAGTCTTGAGTCAAGGGAGATATTGTAAGCAAATTCTTGATAAGTGAGAGGGAAAATTTTGGGGTACAACAATATATATATATATATATATATATATATATATATATATATATATATATATATATATATATATATATATATATATATATATATATATATCACTACGTCATATAAGGGAATAGACATCGCTTATAAGCGTTGTCTATTTCTGCGTTGCTGTAACCATAAGCAGTGCTTTTTGTCTATGTGAAAGCGCTGCTTAATATAGACCTTAGACAACGCTTTATTGAATAAGAGCTTTCTAAAGGCCCCTATAGGAAACACTTTTAATATTGTAAGCGCTTTCTATAGTGCGCCTATAGCAGCACTTTCACTTTAGACAACGCTTTAGAAAGCGCTGTCTAATGTATTTTTTTTCTCTTTTTTTTTATGTTTTAGGCAGCGCTTTTAACATTATAAGCGTTTTCTATAATGTGCCTATAACAACGCTTTTACTTTAGACAGCGCTTCAGAAAGTGTTGTCTAATGTTTTTTCCCCTCTTTTTTTATATTTTAGGCAGCACTTTATTTTGAAGCGCTTTCTAACGTCTCCTTTTAGGCAATGCTTGTTATTTCACAAGCGCTTTCTATTTCCCATCATAGGCATCACTTTTTGGTTTAAAGCGCTGTATAATTAATATTCATGAATTTTTTAATATATTCAACTTATATTTTAAACGCCCTGTTCATATATCACTTAAAATTTAAGTGTTGTCTTTCAAATTTGCACCAGATTTTATAAATTTGAAGCTTCAATCCAATAAATATGCACCAAATTTACATATTTATATATACAAATTTAATCCAACAATTTATATATACATAAATACAACTTAAAGAATTCAATCACTTATATATACATAAATTTAAATATTTACATATACAGCTTTATAAACAAATAAATATGCACCAAAAATACATATTGTTATCTTCTAGAGCTGCTACATTCTCTATTATCTTCTCTACAAACAACAACAATGAAGAATACTAAATTAATCTATATATCTTCTACATATGCACCTTGTTGTACCCCAAAAGTTGCTCTTTCATTTATCAAATATTTCCTCACAAAGATCTCTCTTGGTTCAAGACTACACTAGGGTTGATCAGCTCAAGACACCTCCTCAAGCACTGATGACCAAAATTAGGGTTTGAGATTGCACAAGGATAATTGAAATTTCAATGCTTCATATGACTTTTGTGGATCATTATGGACCCTAAGATTACTCATGTCAAGTTTCAAGCCTTGGATCACACTTTTGCTCAGTCAATTGAGCAGTTGACCTAAAAATCAGCTATATTGGGGAAAAAGTCAACTATGGTCAATTTACAGTCAAACCTCGTGATTTTTGGTCCACATCAACATTATAAACTCATATTTATCATTTGATCAAGTTTGGACCATAATTCCTCAAGAAATTTGATCAAATCATCAAAAGGGCAAAATAGTAAAAATTAGGGTTTTGACTGAGAAAGGGCAATTTCTGATTTTTGACCTAGCAAATGGTCATTTGGTTTGAAGCATGATTTAAATAGTTAAATTGCATCATTTTGACCTAATGGAATGACCTAAAGCATTGCTCAAGATCAATTGGATGGATGGTGAATTTTCAGTCAACTGATCAAAAAGTCAATTGTATACTGAAAAGTCAAACTTTGACTTTTTGGTCAAAGTTCAATGTCAAAGATCACAATTCATCAAAATATGAAACTTATTCATCAAGAAATCAAAAAGTCAAGATTTCATTTTGAAAAGTCAAAGTTTTCTAACTTAGAAATTTTTGTAAGTGTTTAAACTTCATGTTTTTTCATAACTTTGGGCCAATTTTTCACCATGATGCAAGAGGATTCAGAAGAAACTTTCAACATTAAAGTTGTAGATCTACATGATATCTACAACATTGATTTACACAATCTCTCCTAAAAATTCTTGGATCTCAAGTTATTAATTCCTAAAGTCATGGTCTTGAAATTGGACACTTAGTGAAATTTTGCCCTAGTTTTGGTCAAGATTTTGACCTAACTTCATGGCATTTTTTCATATAGTTATAAGGGGAATTTTAAAAATTGATTCAAATAGGGGTTTTAGATCACATTACAAGCTTTCTAAAATGTCCAAGAACTCCTTGAGATCATTCTTGAGTAGGGAGAATCGAAGAGATGAAGTTAGGGCTTCCACACTTGAATTACAAGTCATTTTGTGATGAACAAGATTCAAATTTCAAACCTATGCTGCATAATCTCCACTTTACAGGCCTCAAACTTGTTAGGCACTCCATAATTAATTTCTTGCACAGCTGTTAGAGGTCTCAATTCAAGCATTCAATACAAGGTCGTGCTTTATATCCATTTTGGGAAGAAAGTGCACAATGCCATTTTGATAAAGTAGCTTTTTGCACAAAACTTGTTCTTGAGCCTTGCAATTGTTGTTTTCTGGTCATACATGTCCTATAACTCGAGAAGTTGATCTCAACACTTACAATCACCCAACCCATGCTTGTACTACACATTGGAACTTGTTTTCCCACTTTTCTTGAAAATCAAGTAACATAGCAATCAGCTTATAACTTGAACTTCTGACTCTCCAAAGCACTCAAACCTTTTGCTTATAAATACACAAGTAATTTGTCACAAATCCCAAGCATGCTTGAGCCCTGAAAACACCAAGAACTCAGACTTGCATCTCATACCTCCATTTTCACATAACCTGGCCAAAAGTTTGAAACTCATAATTCCCTCGTGCGTTTTCAAGCCTCTTTGTTCCTAAAGCTTCTAGACATCATTTAGAAGTCATCCCTTACCCTGTCACAGTTCTGTAACACCATCTTCCTCTATTTCCAAGTTCAAAAACAAAGCACTGCAGGTGGACGTCTCCCGTCTATTTCAGCCACTCTCCAACCTAGCTAATCATTGCATTAGCTTCCTGGGACTTCAGTGGAGTTATACTCATCATCACAACACCTTGAGGAGTGCTCATTTGCAGAACACGATTTCCATTTTTGAGGTAAGTTATCTCAACTTTGAACTCTTCTTGCAAGCATCATTAATGGTTTATTTGTGAATGAAAAATGTAGATATCATTGCTCTAAAGCTAACCATGTCCATAGTTTTCATTTATATTGCTTGAGCTTAGAGAATTTTAAGATTGAAGTTTCTAAAATTTTTAGGGTTCAGATTAGGGCCATTAAAATTCATGCTTGTCTTTGATCTATAATTTTATTGCTTTGCATTTATGAAATCGTGAGGAAATTTGCCACAAGATTCATGTTTACATTTTTGCAAATGGATGAGAGATGAACAAGATGCAGGTACTCTGGCTGGGCGTGAGGTTGAAGATGAAGTTCAGGCCATGGACTTGATTTCTATCATATATTTATTGTTTTGTTTATATGAACAGATGTATAGCCACCCCAGTGGTAAAGCGCGCGCATGTTAACCTATGGGACCTGGGTTCGAGCCCTAGTGATACCCTTTTGCTTATTTTCTCACATTTTCTCATTTTTGATACTTGTTTGCAGCGCTGGGCCTCATCCCCTTCGGCCTCATATTTTTTTTTACTTCTGAGCCCCTTGCTGGCTATTTACACCCCTGGCCCATTTTATTTTCTTTTTCTCATTTTTATTTATTTGTTTTCTTAAATATTTTATCTAATACTAAAAAATCAGAAAAAATTTAAAAGTATAATATTTATATTTTGGTATAGTTTATTTTTTTATTTTTTACAAAAAATTTATTTTATTTAATCATACTTTATTTTACTAATTGATTTGTAAATTTAATTAGAAACTAAGTTTTTTTAGTTATTTTCTTTTACACAATTAAAATACATTATTTTAATATATAAAAAGACCAAAAAAATATTTTATAATACTATAAATTATTTTTAAGACAAAAATACCAAAAATATTCTTCTTACAAACTTAATTTCTTTTTTTTATTAATTAATAGATTAAGGTTTTATTTAAATTCTTTTCCTAGTAAATTTAGGTTTTACTTTTTACTAATTTAATTAATTATTTTTCTTTTAGTTAATTTGGTTAAAACAAAACCCTTTTCCCTAAAAAATCCAAACAAAAGTCCATTTTCTTTCCATTTTATATTCTTGTATATTTATTCATTTTTGTACATTATTTATCCAAATTCAATATGGTTGTAATAGATAATTAGGTTTATTTTCTAGCAATCCTCATTTATAATTTGTACCCTCCCCCCTCCCACAAGTATTGTAATAACATAGTAATTTTAAATTCCACAATTTATCGCTTTATACAAATGTTAGTAATTAGGGTTTGTATGGAAAGACTAACATCAATCAAGTAGCAAGCCTTAATCAAAGACTAAACAAAGAATGAAAATCAACACACTTGCACACAAGCACCCCTAGGGTAAAATCCACTTGGTTGCCTTACAAAATGTCCATGTTACGCATGTGAGGTATCTGCAAAAAAACAAACACAAGATCATAGTCCCTCGATGATGCTATCAAAGTTGCCTTTCAAATTGATCTTAGTCCCTAGATAAAGATGCTAAGATGCCTCATAACATTGCTAATCATGGTTATACGATGACCCACGCCCGTCCCTTTTACATCCAAAGATAGGGTTATCTACCAAATCAATGGTAAGATAACAATGTCAAAGCAAAAAGGAAATTAACATTGTTGTACCCCAAAATTTTCCCTCTCATTTATCAAGATTTTTCTCACAAGATCTCTTTGACTCAAGACTGGATTAGGGTTTGACTAGCTCAAGACAACTCATCATGCAGTGATCACCCAAAATTAGGGTTTGAGACTGTACAAGGATTTTTGGACTATCAATATTTCATATGACTTTCAAACATCATTATGGACCCCTAAGATTACTCATGACAAGTTTCAAGCCTTGAATCACATTTTTGATCAGTCAATTGGACAGTTGACTTAAAAATCAACTGTATTGGGGGAAAAGTCAACCATGGCCAAATTATAGTCAAACTTCATAATTTTTGATCCACGTCAACATTTTAGACTCATGTGTATCATTTGATCAAGTTTGGACCACAATTCCTCAAGAAATTTGTTCAAATCATCAAAAGGGCAAAATGGTCAAAATTAGGGTTTTGACTGAGAAAGGGCAATTTTTGATTTTTGACCTAGCAAATGACCAATTGATTTGAAGCATGATTACAAGGGTTCAATTGTATCATCTTGACCTAATAACATGGTTTAAAACATTGCAATTTCATTGGATTGACAGATGAAATTTGCAATCAACTGATCAAAAGTCAATTGTATACTGAAAAGTCAAACTTTGACTTTTTGGTCAAAATCAAGTGCCAAGGATCGCAATTCATAAAAACATGTCAAAATGTGAAACTTGTTCATCAAGAAATCAAAGATTGAAGATTTGGTTTTGAAATTTAAATTTTTCTTAACTTATTTTTCTAAGTATAGAAAATTTCTTATTTTTTTCAACTTTAAGCCAATTTTCCACCATGATACAAGATGATTCAAAGAAAGTTCCCAACATGAAAGTTGTAGATATTCATGAAATATACAACATTGCTTCACACATTTTTCCCTGAACATTCTTGGATCTCAAGATATAATTTTGTGAATACATGCTCATGAACTAAAATAACTTAGTGAAATTTTGCCCTAATTTAGGTAGGTTTTTTACCTAACTTCATGGCAATTTTTCACCTAGTTCCAAGAGGAATATTGAAATTCATTTAAAATATGAGTTATAGATCACATTGCAAGATTTCCAAAATGTCCAAAAACTCTTTGAGATCATTCTTGAGTAGGGAGAATCGAATAGAGGAAGTTGACAATTTCTCACTTTGATTTCAAGCCATTTCATAAAGAACAAAATTCAAATCTTAACCTATGATGCCTAATCCTTGCTTTACAGGTCTCAAACTTATTTCTCACTTCATAATTTAATGCTTACACGGATGATAAAGCCTTAATCCAAGCACAAGAGTCTTTGTCCAAGCTTTAATTCCATAAATGGCACAAAGTTGCCATTGCCATTTTAGAAAAGCATGACTTTTGCAACTTTTCACTTCTTGAGCATTGAACCTATTTTATCTGCACACACAAGTCCTATAAACCAAAATCAAGTTGTCTAGGACTTGTACCAACTCCAAGCAGGCATGTACAAGCATGTAGGGAGTGGTCTCTTCACCTTTCTTAAAAAGCAAGTAAGAGTACAAAAAGCCTATAACTGAGAAATCTGTGGTGGAGTGGATTAGAAACCTTCTCTATACTTATACACAAACACATTGCATCCTAACACACGATTGCTCAAGGCCAGAAATTCTCAAAAACTCCCTATCACCAAAAACCTGTCAAAACTTGCAGTTTGAAACCAAGCATAGCAATCCAGAAATTTGCTCGCGTGTTTCAAGTGCTAATCACTCAAACACTTAACCTACCTCATATCTAAGTGTTCCAGACCATCATCCCTTCACTGTAACTCCTCTTTCTCCATATGCCATTTTTGTTGTTGAAGCTTGCAGGTTGACTTGGATAGAGAGATTCAGGCACTTTCAAAGCAAGGTAAGGATTGGAACACACTCAGGGAGGTTCAGGCAAGCTAAGGGAATCTTCAGGCCTTCATAAATCTCACTCAAACTCCATTCACGATCTCAGCTGAAAGAGGAAAGAACTCCAACTTCTATCTCTTCATACAGGCATCTATTAGTCACGATTTGTGAAGATAAAATGTAGATATCCTTGTGCTAAAACCAACCATGTTCATAAACTTCATTTATATTCATTGTGTATAGAGAATTTTAGAGTTCAAATTTCTATAAAAATTAGGTTTAAAATTAGGGCCTTTGAAATTAGTTTTGATCATTGACTGTTAGTTTACATGAGTTACATGGTTGAAATCGTGGGAAAGAGTACTATCATTTTCATGTTGGAAGTTTCCATTTTCATGGAGAAATGAGAAAGATACAGAGGTTCTGGCCAGCTTGAGGAAGAAGATGAAGTACAGGGCCAGGAGGCATTATGTGTTATATTTTTCTTGTTTCATTTAAACTAACGGATGTACAACCACCCCAGTGGCAAGGTAGCGCGCTGAAAATGCATAGGTCATGGGTTCGAACCTTGGCGCTACCTTTTGCATTTTTCTCATTTTTCAGCTTCATTTTTGGCATTTTTTGGCAGTGTGGGCTTGGTTCCTTTGGGCCTCTCATTTTTTCTAACACTTACCTTCCTTTCTCTTACAGCACCCCTGATCCAATCTTTTTATTTTTTATTTTTATTTTTATTTTTCATTTTGTTAAATATATTTCTTTAACATAACAAATCATAAAAAATATGAAATATAATAAATATTGCATTTTTATTTATTTTATTTTATTTTCACATAAAAAAATATTTTTTTATTTTATTATATACTAACTATTTTTCTTAAATAAACTTGTAAAATAAATTAGACTTAGATATATTTTTATCCTTTTTTTTCATACTTGTAAACATTTATTTTGACATATAAAAAGACCAAATTTTTCATAAATATTATTTATTATTTTAAGACAAAAATACACACAAAAAATGATATCTAAAGAACTTTATTCCATTTTAATAAACTAAAATTAGGGTTAATCAATGTATAAAAATAATTTCTTTTTTTATTAGGTTTAATTCAAAACTCTTCTTTATATGAAAAAAAAAACAAAGCAAAAAATCTTTTCTTGCATACATACCATTGCATACTTATATTGTATATTATTTATTCAAATATTTGTACAAATTCGATTTGGTTGTAATAGCTTAATTAGGTTTACATTATTGCAAATCCCCATTCATAATTTGTATTCCCCCCTCCCATAAAATGTTGTAATAGCGTAGTAATCTTTAAATTACGCAATTTACCGCTTTTATATACCATGCTAGTAATTAGGGTTTATATGGCAAGATAAAAACAAATCAAATAGAAAACTTTAAATCCAAGACAAAATCAAAGCATGAAAATAACACACTTGCACACAAGCACCCTTAGGGTTACTCTACTTGGTTGCCTTATATAAAAATGGCCATATTACGCATGTGAAGTATCTTGGCAAAAATCAAACAAATATAAGATCATAGTCTCTCGATGACGCTATTCAAAGTTGCCTTACAAAATGATCTTGGTCCCTAAAAATGCTAAGATACTTTGCAACATTGCTAATCATGGTTATACGATGACCCACGCCCGTCCCGTTTACATCCAAAGATAGGGTTGCTTACCAAATCAATAGTAAGACAACAATATCAAAGGAAAAGAAAATGAACAAGAAAGACATTTTGAGTAGGTAGATTACTTTTGGTTACTTGCTCCATTTCAAACAAATCTCCTTGCTATTTTCAAAACAAACACACACATTTCAAAAACATCTTACAAACATTGAAAACATTTTCAAAAAGACAAACATCTTTGTATACATTCTTACGAACGAGAATCATTACAAAGATTGCCTAACAATGGCCTCTTTTACAAAATACTTTCAAAACCACACAAAGCACAACTTCAAACAAAAATCAAGTGATCTAGCAAGTAACTAAGAGCCCATGGAAAACCATGGATGAAAAGGGTGCTAATACCTTCCCTTTTCATAATCTACCCCCGAACTCAAGAAATAATCTCAAAGGTCTTTCATGTGCTTTTTCACCTTTCCTTTTGGATAAAAGAAAAGTCAGTGGCGACTCTTGCTAACTGTAACATTTGCGATAAACCACAAAACCCTCAAGTCAGTTCTCCCACCGTATCACGAACATGAAAGACTTTTGAGTTGGTAGAATGTTCCTAGTTACTTACTCAATTTAAAAACAAAATATCCTTGCTACTTTTAAAACAAACACCAAACACTTTCAAAACATATTTCAAACTTGAAAACATTTTTAAAAGTTCAACATTTTGTATACACTCTTACGAACGAGAATCATTACAAAGTTTACCTAAACAATGACGCCTTTTCAAAATACTTTCAAAAACCACACAAAGCACATTTTCAAACAAAATCAAGTGATCTAGCAAGTAACTAAGAGCCCATGGGAAACCATGGATGAAAAGGGTGCTAATACCTTCCCTTTTCATAATCTACCCCTCGAACTCAAGAAATAATCTCAAAGGTCTTTCCTGTGCTTTTTCACATTTCCTTTTGGATAAAAGAAAAGTCGGTGGCGACTCTTGCTAACCGCAACATTTGCGATAAAATGCAAAATATCCAAGTCAGTTCTCCTACCGTATCACAGAACTGGCGACTCTGCTGGGGAAAATTTTAAAAGTGAGGTTACCTTAGGGTTAGATCAAATTTACTTGCTTTCTTTGTTTGATTTGTATGCTTTACATTTTGGTTCTTTGTTTGGGTTTGAATCCTCTACCCAGATTTGGGATACCTTATAGGTAAGTAGCAATACATTGTGGAAACTGTGCGGGGTATACCGACACGGTCTAAGCAATAGCTACGTTAGTGCAACATATTTGTGGGTACTGGTAACCCTTGAGTAGTCAAGGAGAATATGGGGCCGCTGAGTGATGTCATGAAGCACTAATGAACTTTTAGAACCTTTACTTGACCAATTTGGCCTTTAGGACATAGTGAGATGGCCGACTTTGGTGCAGTTCGAAGTTGGTAGATACTCGATACTACACTTATTGAGGTTTTGTTTTTTGGGATATTTCAGTCGCCATTAAAGAGGTTTGCGCTCAAACAATGCCCGAGAAAACAAATCAGTGATATTGAGCTCCTTAGAACCCGATTACTATTACTAGGACAGGTTTGAGCCAACTAAACTTCAAGAGGATACTTACCTATGAGACTCCATGCAAGCCTAAACCTAAGGACTTGTTTGTTTTGCTTGTATATTTACTTGTACATTACATCATAAACATCATGACATCATACTCATACTCACTAACCATTTCAAGGATTTTTTAGGATTTATCTTTGTTTCTATTTTGTAGGACATGGATTCTATTCGCAGGAAACCCATTCAAGTCAACCTCGTAAGGATCCCTCCTCAACTCAAAGAGTTAACATCAAGGATTCCTGAAAATTCTCCATTTACCGAAAGATATGGTCGCCTACTAAACTTGGTCACCTCCATTACTGATGAAGACATGATGAAGGTGCTCTTTCAGTTCTTTGATCCCCTACATCATTGCTTTATATCTCCTGATTATCAACTTGTGCCAACTTTGGAAGAATTCTCCCGACTCTTGAGGATTCCCATTCTTAATAAACTACCTTTCAACGGTACAGAAAGAGGTCCAAAGCCAGAAGAGATTGCTCAAGATCTACATTTGCAACCATTTGATGTCACAACTAATTGGGAAACAAGGAGTGGTGTCAAAGGTTTCTTGGCAAAGTTCTTGTTTGAGAAAGCCCAAAACTGTTGGAACTCTTTGGATTTGTAAGCCTTTG
This sequence comes from Vicia faba, assembly GCA_948472305.1. NCBI lineage: Eukaryota > Viridiplantae > Streptophyta > Magnoliopsida > Fabales > Fabaceae > Vicia > Vicia faba. The sequence goes on along the minus strand of OX451739.1, from coordinate 592,484,086 downwards.
AGGAAATTGTGGCTCTCCTCATCTATGGGATGGTTTTGTTTCCAAATCCTGACCAACTCTTAGATGTGAACGCCGTCAAAATATTCATGTCTCGTAACCCAGTGCCTACTTTTCTAGGGGACATCCTACATTCTTTTCACACTCGCAGCATGAGGAAAAGAGGTATCCTTATGTGTTGTACTCCTCTTTTGGCAAGATGGTTTATTTCGCATCTTCCCTAATCTGTATTTAGGAATGAGCAAGGTTTAAGGTGGTCACATAGGTTGATGACGCTCAGGCATTCAGATATTCATTGGTGTTCCCGCTTTTTGGAGAATGTTATTATCGTCGAACATTGTGAAGAATTCCTTAATGTCCCTTTGCTTGGCATTAGAGGAGGCATCACCTACAACCCTTGCTTATCCCTAAGACAGTTTGGTTACGCTCGAAGGGATGGTCCCCATGAGATGCTTATCCAAGGTTTGGTATTTGACTACGAGAGTGACAATCAAGGTTATCGTAAGAGGTTTATCCGAGCCTGGAGGATGTTGAACAAGGTGGATAGCAAGACACTAGGACACAAGAATTGCATTCCCCTCGAGCCTTAACTTAAATGGGTGCAAGCTCGTGCTCAGAAACTTGTGATGCCTTATCCCTCCATCTTACCAGTCATTGTGGAGCCTGTGGTTGAAGGGGATGTTCCCTACACTATCCTTCATCCGGACATGCCTACCTCTCTCGAAGACTTACAAAAGGGTTGGGTTCAGCTGAAGGAAGAACGAGATACTTTCGAGGCCCAATTCTATGCTAGTGAAAGGAGAGTCTTGGAGCTTACAAAGCAGTTACAAGAAGAGCAAAGTGTGAACGCTTATCTCGCGCCAAAAAGGATGCGCTCAGTCTTTTTATCTTAGAAAGCTATTTTGTAAGCCCAAGAGGCGTGATGTAACCTTTTTTGTTTTGTCTAATGAAAATTAACGTTTGTTCATTCTGTTGTCTACAAAAATTTAAATTTCATTAATCCTTAAAATCATTTGCATGAACATATTCCATGCATCATAACATGATAGGTTTTCGCATAACAAGTTTCCTTATCTTTCTGCTGTTTATTTCAGCAAGATGGATCTAGAGAAAGCTGTGACGGATCTCCAAGCCCAGAAATCTCAGTTTCCAAAAGCTCTACTAGCCCTAGCCAAGGGGCAGCAAGATATGATGGCTTTGTTGGCCATTAAGAAGAAGCCAAAGAAGAAAGCTCTACTCAACATGGGTAAAAGGTTTAAGGAGACAACCGTCAAATCCCAGTAGGAGAAGACTCATCTGAAGAGGACGAAAACTAGGTCGGTGAGGTCAAAAGTACTCAAGCTGAATGTGTTAATGATCAAGAATCTGATGATGATTATTTCAACGAGCAATATCCACCCGCTGATATCAAATACAAGCAATTAGAAGACATGTTGAAAGCCATTGGAATACAAGCCGTCCCCGGTTTAGATTTTGATGATTTGGGTTTAATATCTGGGGTAGTCATCCCCCGCAAATTCAAAGTACCAATATTTTCCAAGTACGATGGGGTTTCTTGTCCAAAATTCCATTTGAAGTCTTATGTGCGCAAGATACAGCCGCACACTGCCGATAAGAAGCTATGGGTTCACTTTTTCCAAGAGAGCTTGGCTGGAACACAACTTGAATGGTTTTATCAGTTAGATAGTTCTCGTATCAACACTTGGGAGTATTTTGCTACTGCCTTATACCACCAGTATCAGTACAACACTGACTTGGCGCCAAAGAGGGTTTAATTGCAAGATATGACCATGGGAAAGAATGAAGGATTTAAGGAATACACACAAAAGTGGAGAGACATTGCTAGTAGGGACCAACCGCCCTTGACTGATAGGGAGCACATCGACATGTTCATGGGCACTTTATCTAGTTCTTTCTTTAATTTGTTGGTTGTCTGCTCTTTTTCTGGTTTCACTGAATTAATTTTAACCGGTGAAAGAGTTGAAAGTGGCATCAAAAGTGGGAAGATCTTTGTGGCATCTACCTCCACCTCCAATCCTATCAAGAAACCTTTTGCTGCAAAGAAGGAATTAATGTTGTGTATGGGGCAAGGGCCCATACCAAGAAGAATGATCGTCCGTCTGTCAATGCTGTCTGAATCTCCAATCCAACTCTTACTCCAAGACCATCTGCAAATCATCAACGTTTTGAAACTCCAAGAAGACAATTTACAAGGTTAGGTATGTCACTGTCTCAAGCCCTTCAACATTTTCTTAAGGCTAATTTAGTAACATTGCACGATCCTCCCGCCAACCCTGACACCTCGTCGCCAAAATATAATCTGAACGCAAAGTGTGCTTACCATTCAAACAGTCCCGGGCACGAGACTGATCAGTGTTGGGCCTTGAAGAACAAGATCCAAGATTTAATTGACAATAAGACTATTGAGTTTGATCCTCCTCCAACGCCGAATTTAATTACCGCTCCAATGCCGAAGCATGACAAAGGTGTTAATGCTGCTGAAGATATAATTTTTATTGACTTTGTTGAAGAATTGACTACTCCACTGAATATAATCAAGAACAATCTGTTGAAAGCTGGGATCTACCCTGGCTGTGAAGAAGACTGTGTGTGTTGTACAAGACAACCAAATAGATGTGAGGGGCTGAAGAAAGGCATACAATGCCCAATGGATAGCCACGAAATTCTGTTTGAAAAAACTCCACCTGCCAAGAGTTTGATTAATAAATGTGAAGACCTCTCCATTATTACTATCTCTAACAAACCTCTTAGGATCACCTCTAAAGGTCCTATTAGGATTTTAAATGAACCCACTATTGCTCCATTAATCGCTACTGTTGTACCCCAAAATTTTCCCTCCCATATTCTTCAAAGTTTTGACAAACATCATCTCAATTTACTCAAGTCTTCTCAAGGGATTGCACAGTCAAACCATCCTCCTAAGCCAGTCAAAAATTAGGGTTTTGGTTCTTGCAAGGAAGTTGAGGTTTTCAAGGGCTCAATAAAGTCCCATATGCTCATATACATTGTCAAGCACCTACATGTCAAGTTTCAAGGCTCACAAGGTCAAGTTGCACAGTAAAAACCCTAATTGCTTCACAATCAACTGTAGGGGCAAAATGGTCATTTGGCAGTTAAAAGTCAAGATTTTTGGTCAACATCTTATTTTGAAGCCACAATCATCATTTGGTCAAATCTTGACCATGATTTCACAAGAATGGCTCAAAAATCATCAAGATGCAAAAGTTTCTATTTTTGGACAGTTGAAAAGTCAACTGTAACTTGACCAAGGCATAACTTTTTCATGGTTCATCAGAAAAATCCCATCCAATGCTCATTTTGAATGGGATGACATTTCCTACAACTCATCTTCACATTCCAAGTCCAAGAAATGCTTTCACAAAAAGTTATCAATTTCAACATTATAGGTCATTTTCAAAAGTCAACAAAAAGGCATTTTAAGTCAAAGACCATAACTTGAGATTGGTAAATCAAAATGACATGGGACCAAAGGAATTGGTTAGAGGACTTCAAGACCTTTCCAAAATGTCCAAGAATATGTTCATATGATCAAAATTGAGCAAGATATGCATTGGAGAATTTGGGAAATTTTTGTGAAATGGCAAAAGTCAACTATCCTTGAAACTTCAATTTTTGACAAAAGGGCCCACTTTCTTCCACTTGATTCATCCTTGTCATGCCACCCACGTGTCCCATGATTCATTTCAAGATTAAACATTAATTTTTCTATTTTTATTTTATTTTATTTGATTTAATTCATTTTAAATCCATAAAATTCAAATAAAATCAAAAAAATTAATTAAATAACATCTTTTGATTTGAATGACTTTTATGTGTCATGAACAACCTACCCATTTCGTGCTAGGGCCATTTTAAGCATGAAAATTCAAATTTGAACAAACTTGGAAAGTTTCTTTAATGGTGGTTATGAAGAATCCAAAAACTTGAATACAATGGATCATTGGCTCATCATATCACTTAAATACATTCCCATACATATGCAAAACAAGGACCTAATACATTACACGCACAGGCTTCTGCAGAGACACCCTAACCATATTCAAAAATCAAGCAAAAAAGTCAAATCCTAATTCTACCTTCCAGGCCATTTCAAGGAGATTTAAAGGTTCAAATATATTGTTGGGAGTCTCCAGAACCTATTGCAATCATAAACACGCTCCAACACTCAAAGAATCACTCACTTTAGATCACGGTTTGTCCATTTTTTTTCAAAATCAAAATGCATGATTCATGAATATTTGGTGTGATTTAAAGCTTGTTTTATATTGTTTGCAACCATACAAAGCCATTCATATCATTTAATTGAATCATCACGTACAGAATGATGATCTGCCATTATTGACTTTTAGGGTTTTTGAGTTTGTAAATTAGGGCTTTACAACACAAGTAAAATCAGAACCAATGATGCCCATGGTTGAACTCAGGATGACAAGACGAATTCATTGCAACCATCGCGCCTTTTTTATATAACGCACAAAGCTAATCGTTATTTTTGCAGTTTGCAGTTTGTGGGGGTTAAAAACCCCCGCTATCTTGTTTTTATTTTGACAGGTGAACGAAGAAGATGACTGCGTGTTGACATGTGGTTGGTGGGTTTGAATATAGCGCGCGTTTTTTTTTTGTTTCAGCATTTGATTTGCTTTTTCTTATATTATATTATTTGCATATTATAATAACAAACGCAGCACAATGGCTCAGTGGAAAGGGACGTGTTTGTGCATCATTGGGAGTTGGGTTCGATTCCCAGGTCCCCCAAAGGCTTGTTAATATTTTTTCCAACATGTTCCTATGCAATCTTCCAAATAACCAACACCATATGCCCTCATGCATCAACGTGCCATGTGTCCAGTCCCACAGATCTGAAGGCCAAGGAATGAAGGAACACCATGCTCATGAGTCAACGCATCTCCAGGCAGTCTCAAAGGTCAAACAAGGTTGGCTTCTTGATGTGCTCAGATTGCCAATACACCCTCAATTCTAGCCCAACACCCCCTATGGTTCTATTTTATTTTCTTTTGTTTTGTTTTCTTTTCCTTTTTTTATTTTCTTTTAACTAATTTTTAATTATTATCATTATTGTTAATTAACCTAACAAACTAATTTTTTCCATAAAATTAAAAAAAAAACAAAAAAAAACATTTTATTATTTATTAACTTATTTTGTAAATAAATGTAAATTAAATTAAATTAGCTTAATTAATTAACTTTAATACCTTTTTACAATAAATAAAATAATTTAGACTTAGGCTTTTCTTTTGACATTTTTAATTCCTTTTTTTATTTTATTTCATTAAAACATAAAAACACAAAAAATATTTTCTTAATTAATTAATTAATTAATTATTAATTTTAATTTCATTAATTACAAAAAAGGGACAAAATTCAATTCTTATTCAAAAAGGGCCAAAACCCTTAGGACATTCCCGATTTAATTCTTTCGCGCATTGTTCTTATTTTGATTATTTATGTAACTGTTTCTGGATATGTAATAGTAATTAGGTTTATCTCTTTATTTACTATTTCTCGCACTTTATTTCCAAACGGGTTTTGTTTTTTTGGCGATGTATAGACCCGCGCCTTGTAATAGTTAGATTTACATTTCCGCAATTTATTTTCCGCACTCCTAACTGTTAACAATGCATGAAAGAATGTATGAATAATAAAATTAATCCGTAGCTCACAAATAACATGTACAAAGACAATTAACTGAAAAACAACACACATGCACATGCCACCCCCTAGGGTACGCCTCACTGGTTGCCTCGAACGTGGTCATCAAGTATAGGGTGTCTTAGAGGTCGCCCTTTGTCTAAAGATCCAGTTGCCTCGAAACGGTTGCCTCGGATAAAAGGATCTAGGACATTAGGGTTACTTCTAAGGTGTCCTACCATTGCTTTGGTGACCACACATGTCCCTATAATCGAATTGACCCGAATACCTCCAACGACGGTGCTACCTACCTCTCAATGGTGGGATAGCACTATCTAAAGGACTCTTACACAACCTAATTCCTTAGGGTAGGTAGACTTCTCTTAAGTACTTGCTCTTTCAAACAAACAAAAACAACTTTTCGCACCCACACTTTCAAAAAGTTTTCAAACAAATTTTTCACACACTCTTGAGGACAGATACAAGAGTTACTTAGAAATTTTTCCGAAACTTTTCCAAAACCCACTCACACTTGAAAAGCAAACAAATTTTGAAAACATAAGAGCAAGTACCTAAGAGCCCATGGATAACCATGGATAGAAAGGGTGCTAACACCTTCCCTTTCTATAAATCTACCTCCCGAACCGAGAAACAATCTCGAATAAGGAATTTTGTTGTGCTTTTGTCCTTTCCATATTGGAGAACATAAAAGACGGTGGCGACTCTTGCTTACCGCGACATTTCGTGAACCAGCTTAAAAAACAGTCAGTTCTATTTCCACCGATCACAACTACCAATCCCAGACCGATTCCTTATTCCTTAAATAAAGCGGTACCATAGAATTACGGTGGTGAAGTGTTCTATCACGGGATTAAACAAGATGCCTGGATCGAGGAAGAAAAATATGACGATGTTGACAACATACTTGGATCAAGCAAAGTAACTAGAAATGGGAGAGTATTTTCACCCAATATATCACCTTCAGTAGTTACAAAGACGCCCATCAGCATTACCGCTGCCAAGCCAAATACTGATACCAGAGGGAAGGGGAAGGTTGTTGAGCCTGATGTGATTGAGGTACCCTCAAAATATGTAGTTGATGAAGAACCCTCCGCCCGTGAAATGGACGAGATTTTAAAGATCATAAAAAGAAGCGACTTCAAAATTGTAGAACAATTGGGGAAAACCCCCTCTAAGATTTCAATATTGTCATTGCTGCTTTGCTCTGATGCCCATGCTCGAACATCAATCAAGTTCCTGAAAAAAGCTCATGTCCCCCATGAGACAATAACAGATCAATTTGAGAATTGTGTGGCTAGCCTGACAGCTAACAATGGCTTAGGATTTTTAGATGCTGACTTAACACCTCTCGAGAAAAATCACAATAAAGCATTACATGTGTCAATCGAGTGCAAAGGGACTACCTTAGCACATGTGCTAGTCGACAATGGTTCTTCTCTGAATGTATTACCCAAGGGGGTGTTAGACCGTCTTGATTGTGAAGGTTTAGTCTTAAAGCCAAGCGATATCATTGTAAGGGCATTTGACAGATCAAAGAGGATTGTTCATGGGGAGGTAGATCTTCCAATCAAAGTGGGCTCCCAAATCTTCAACTCCACCTTCTATATTATGGATATTCGTCCAGCCTATTCTTGTCTGTTAGGTCTCCCGTGGATCTATAAAGCTGGGGCAGTAACCTCAACCCTCCACCAGAAACTCAAATATCCAGTATAGGGTAGAATAGTCACTGTCTGCGGAGAAGAAGAGTTTATGGTCAGCCACCTTAACTCTTTCAAGTACGTAGAGATGGACGAAGAATTCATTGAAACCCCATGTCAAGCCTTCGAGGTTTTACCACCGATGATTGCTGCTACTAAATGTTTGTCCGATGAGTCTAAAGCTGTTAAGGCCATGCCAAGGATGGTTTCAGTCAAGGTTGCCCGTGCGGCAATTGAAGAAGGAAATTGTGATACTTGGGGGAAACTCCTTGATATACCGTTTAAAGCAGACAAGTTTGGTTTGGGATTCACCGTCAAATCTCAGAGGTAGGTGAGGCGTGCTCGTGCTGGAAATCCACCTCTCCGCATTGGAAGCCATGAAGTCAATGCCATGGGTGATTATGAAGAAGAAGTTGCATTTAAAGAGTGGGTGTACCCAACTACAATGGAGATGAAGAATTGGCATACAAAGGACTTTGTGCCCATGTCCTTCATTAGGGAGTAATCTACTTGTTATTTCTTTTCTTTCAATTCAAGAACTTGTTGTCTGTAATATTCAAACAATGACCTTTAAGCCATGTGCCTGGCCCGGTACATTTTGGTCCATTTGTCAAGGGTTTTATTTATATTCATCTAATCATATGATCATTCAGTACATTGGACTCTTTTGCATTCAAATATTTGTGCTTGTTGTCTTTCCTTTCTTTCAAATACATTTTCAAAAATAGCCATGTATCTTACATGCATACACACACACACACACACACACACACTTTTGCAGGTCCACGTCCACTCTGGATCCTATTACCAATGACTCTACTATTGCCGACTGTGATACAGTGGGAGAACTAACTTGAAGGTTTTTGCATTTTATCGCAAATGTTGCGGTTAGCAAGAGTCGCCACCGACTTTTCTTTTATCCAAAAGGAAAGGTAAAAAAGCACAGAAAAGACCTTTGAGATTGTTTCTTGAGTTCGGGGGGCAGGTTATGAAAAGGGAAGGTATTAGCACCCTTTTCATCCATGGTTTTCCATGGGCTCTTAGTTACTTGCTAGATCACTTGCTTTTGTTTGAAATTATGCTTTGTGTGTGGGTTTTGAAAGTATTTTTGAAAATGGAACTTCGTAATGGTTCTCGTCTCTATAAGAACGCATACAAAGTGTTTGTTTCGAAAATAGTTCAAAGAGGTGTTTGTAAGATGTGTTTTTGAAAGTATTTTGAAAATGTAACTTTGTAACGATTCTCGTTTCTATAAGAACACATACAAAGTGTTTGTTTCAAAAATAGTTCAAAGATGAGAGTGTCGGTGTATAAAAATGTTTTTGTTGTGAACAAGAGAGTAACTAGGAGCGAATCTACCTACTCAAAAGGTCTTAAATGTGCTTTTCCTCCTCCTTTAGATGTGGCTATCTTACCATTGATTTGGTAAGGAGCCTCGTCGTTGGATGTGAAGGGACAGGCATTGGGACGTTCGTATAGTCATAGAAGGCAACATATGGGACGTTTCAGCAATGTCATTTTAGGGACTAGACCATTTACCGAAGGCAACATCGAGGGACTACGATCTTTTATCGAGGGTCTTTGCTAAAATGCCCATGCTCGAGGGACATGACTATTTTCCGAAAGGGGCAACGAGACGGGATTACCCTAAGGGTGCATGTGTGAATAATGTGTTTGATTTACATGCATTTTGACTTTGATTAGGGTTGTCTATTTTGTTGTTTTTATCTTGCCATACATCTTATTTACTAGCAATATATGAAAAACAAGTAAAAAGCGGAAAGTAAAATCTAAGCTATTACATCACTTTCGGTGGATGGGGGTACAATTTAACAATGGGGGTGAAGTAGGATCTAAAATATTACAACCACATCGAATGATAATGAGAAGAATGTGAAAACAGTGTAGAATAAAGGAAAAATTCATTTTTGAACTGCTATGTGTCGACCCATGCTGTTATGCATCGACACATAGCTTCTTCCTGCTCCTATAAAACAAAATCAGTTCAGTATGGGTCGACATGTAATGGGATGTGTCGACTAATGAATCTTCTTGTATCAATGTGAAACGCGTATGTATCGACTCATAGGCTTTTCCAGCTTCTGTTTTGTGACCTAAACTCAGTATGGGTCGATGCATGAGGGTTATGTGTCGACTCATACCCTGTATTTTCACTAAGATGGGTCGACACATGTGAATATGTGTTGATACATATTGCCTTTTTTTGTCTTAAACACCATTCTTTGCATACGTCAGTTAGTTTTTAACATATAAATGAATAACATAAATAACAAATAAATGATTAACTTCAAAAATAGTGATTGCTACATCCTATAAACAGAAAAGTTGATGTATGGAAAAGGCAAGGTAAAGATGACTTACCTTAAAACTTCACTTTAGGTTTTGAATCCAAATACCCTTCAAGATATTGTATGAACCTTAAGGAAGCTCCAACAGGCTGCTAGACTTTCCTTTTTGTTGAAGGTTACTAAACAACCTCTGTATGGTATGAAATGTTTGTATGGTTTTTAGATGGAATATGCAAAGTGTGAGAGGTTTAAAGGTTTAGACTTCAAAACTCAAGAGTGGAGGTTTTATGGGCTGTTATGGCTTGTGTAAAGAAATGTTGTAGATATCATGGAGATCTACAACTTTCATGTTGGAAGCTTCTCTTGAATCATCTTGCATCAAGGTGAAAAGTTGGCATGAAGAAATGAGATTATCACGTATAAAAAACACTTAGAAAAATTTCTAAGTCTTGAAGGGTTTGAACTTTCACATTGACTTTTGACTTTCTTGATTTCTTGATGATCAAGTTTCATATTTTTGAATGTCTTGATGAAATTTGATCCTTGGAATGTAATGTTGACCAAAAAGTCAAAGTTTGACTTTCTAGTATGCAATTGACCATTTTGCCCTTTTGCCAATTCCAAGCCTAAATTGATGTATCAGTGCTGCAAACTTGATGTCATATAAGATCTTGTGAGAAAATCCTTGAGAAATGAGAGGGCAAATTTTGGGGTACAACAGCTGCCCCTGTTCAATCTTCTTAAACCTGAAGAGTTAGATTGGCGAGTTTTTCCATTCGTGACTCGAAGGTGAGAGAATGATTGGACACTAGAGTGCCCAGAAATTTGCACTCTGTGATGCGATGATAGGAGGAATGGGCTTAAAGATTCCATTTGGAGAGATGATATAATCTTGTTGGAGACGGGCTTGTAGATGCCATCCAAGAATGCTTGTTGAATTGTAATTTGTAAGTTGAAAGAATGAGTATTAGGATGACATCCGTATCTGGAGCGTATCTGAACTGTATCTGAAAGCTGAATCTGAATGAGTATCAGAATTGCGTCCATGTCTGGAGTGTATCTAAACTGTATCTGAAAGGTTGGGTTGTTTGAGTTGGTCGAGTAGATATTTGTCCTGTCTGGTTTAATATTCAATCTCTTCATGTAGATAGTTTTCCTGGCTTGTTACATGTGTTAATCTGGAACTTGAAAAGGTTGGTCGACGAGATAGTTGTCCTGTCTGGTTTCAGGTATTAATCTCTGACCTGAGAAAGAAAGATAGTTTTCCTGGCTTGCTACAGGTATTAATCTTCAATATCTTCATGTAGATAGTTTTCCTGGCTTGTTACATGTGTTAATCTGGAACTTGAAAAGGTTGGTCGACGAGATAGTTGTCCTGTCTGGTTTCAGGTATTAATCTCTGACCTGAGAAAGAAAGATAGTTTTCCTGGCTTGCTACAGGTATTAATCTTCCATCTCTTCATGTAGATAGTTTTCCTGGCTTGTTACAGGTATTAGTCTACAATCAGTCGTCCACAAATAGTTTTCCTGGCTTGCTACAGGTACTAATCTGGAACTTGAAAAGGTTGGTCGACGAGATAGTTGTCTTGTCTGGTTTTAGGTATTAATCTTTGACCTGAGAAAGAAAGATAGTTTTCCTGGCTTGCTACATGTATTAATCTTCAATCTCTTCATGTAGATAGTTTTCCTGGCTTGTTACAGGTGTTAATCTATAATCAATCGTCCACAAATAGTTTTCCTAGCTTGCTACATGTATTAATCTAGAACTTGAAAAGGTTGCTGGTAGCCGTCTGTTGATTGACCTTTTTTTGAAAAAGGTAAAACGTTAGTTGTATACAATGTCATGATGTATGAAATGCATGATGTCATGATGTTCTAAAAAATAAATGAGATTGTGTCGTATGCACTTTATCATGTATGTAAATAGGAGGTATGAAATGTGAAATGTTTATGAATGTATTTTCGTCTGGGAAAATAAATCTTTGACAAATGTCGTGGAGTTTGTTAAATCTTGGACTGCTGTTGAAGAGTATGTGTGTCTTCAAATTTTGCTTAGAATGTTTCCACTGGGGATTCCTGTTTTGTTGTTTGAGGAGAACTCCGTTGGGAAATATTGAAAACTTTGTGGGGAGTATGTTTATTCCTGCTTGGGGAAAGAGTTCAGGAGTCTCGATTGTCCGTTGCTCTTACTGGGGAATCAAAGTTGAACTGATATCTGGTCGAGTCCAGGTTTCACAGTAACTTGCCGGGGATTGTAGAATAGTCTACTGGGGAAGAGGATTTGTGGTCCTTTGATTTATAGTAGTCGGAGAGGTAAACTCAAGTTGGGGAATCCTGGTGTTGTTGGGGAAATAAACCCTGTCATCGGTCTGTTGGAGAGGTAACTTGCCCCTGGTTACTCCGCAATTCTTGAGATATTTCTTGAAATCTTGACTGGACTGCCCCAGGTGTGCTGGATAGTGACACGTCATGTCCCCCTGTTGATAGGAGTTTTGTCAATGGAAGTGTCATCCTACTTGAAGTGATTTTGTTCACCGAGAGAGCTTTTGTTTATTGGATATTCATTATGTGAATTTCTCCGCTGTCAAACAAATAGCCATATGCAAACAGTGATATTCAAGTAATGCAAAGTTTATCCTTGTCTTGAAGTTTTGAAAAATGCGTTTTTGTAAGTAAAGGAATTTTGTAAGAAAATTCAATCTCAGGATTTAGAGCAAAGCCTTACAGGAGTCAGGATACCTTTTGTAACAGTATGCCTTCGAACTAATCCATGCTTCAATTAGGACTTTTGAAGGATTGTAACGTGACTTGGTTCACGGTTTAAGAAACAAAGGATAAAGGCTCAAAGTGTATTTGTACCCACCCGCTCTTCGTGATGTTCTTCGGTCCTAAGCTTAACTAATTGTGCGTTTGAAACTCCAATTGAGTCTGGAATGACACTTTGGTGATGGTTCAGACAAGTTAGGTTTGTCGAAAAGCAGACATTTTTTGCAACATTTTTCATGTTGTCGAGGATTTGTAGTGACCTCTTTTTACTTGATTTGTTATCCCTAATTTTTGCCTGACTATTCTTGTTTTGAGATTATAGTCAGCGAGATGTCCCAATTTTCTTTAAGTCTCCTTCATAGGTTTTGACTTAGTGGGATTTTCTTTTTTCGAGAGATAATGACTACCTATGTGGTAGGGAACCATCACCATCTTTTGATTCCAGAGGAATGTTTTTGATGTCATTCGTTGTATTACGAGATGAGAGTTTGTGGCTTAACGCGCGTTTGAATTAACTGAGAGACTACCCTGCCCCAGGTTTTGATTAAAGGTTTCAATTTGTGTTAAAATAGAAAACTTCTACTTCTTTGGCTCAAAGGGGTTGACTAGGGATTATCTTCCTTATAACTCCAGTGTTTAGGATTTGAAAGAATGCTTGTACATCATTAGCAAGGTCTATTCAAAAGCATATTGTATGAGATGAAGGCATTGTTTTCGTCATCCTCCCTCCAAAGGCTTGTAACTTTTAGCAAGAGTTGAATGTCATAAAGAAAGTAGAAAGTATAGTTTAAATGAGTGGATCAAATCAAGACAAACATATGCAGTGCATTAATGAAACAAAGTTTGACATTAATAGATAATTGTTTGAATAACAAAAGAAATTACAATTGAAAATTCAAAATGAAACAAGTTGCTCTCAATGATTTGGCAAGGGAGTAGTGATCATGTTTGGAGTCTCTGGAGGGTCGAATTCGATCTCCTTGGCGTCAATCAAATTCTGAATCTTGTACTTCAATGCCCAGCAATCGTTAGTGTCATGCCTGGGACTGTCAGAATGATAAGCACATGTCGCATTAGGATTGTAGTTAGGAGAAGAAGTTTTGGGGTTTGGATGAGGTCCTATCAATGAAATCAGATCCATCCTCAACAAGTGTTGTAGCGCTTGAGACATCGGCATGTTGATGTTGGTAAACTGTCTTTTAGGCTCGTCTGGCCTTCGTTGATTTCCCCTTTGCTATTATCGGTATGACGCAGAACCAGAGATCAGGACTGCCCCTACGTGTTGGTCACGACGACTCTTTTGACTGTACACAGCATTGGACTCTTTCTTCCCACTGTATGGCTTTTTCTGAGCATCAGAAGGTGTAGCTTCTTGAATCTCCACTTTTTATGCCAGCTTCGACCCTTTCTCCGGTCAATATTAGCTCGGTGAACCCGACTGAGGAGCTTCCGATCAAGTGTTTGAAGAAAGGCCCTATCAAAGTTCCCATGAAGATGTCAACCAGCTCCCTGTCAATTAAAGGGGGTTGCACCCTACCAGCTAGATCTCTCCATTTTTGGGTGTATCCTTTGAAGCTCTCGTTGGAACCCATGGTCATGTTTTGCAATTGCACACGAGTTGGTGCAAGATAAGCATTATACTGATACTTTTTGTAAAAAGCAGCAGCTAAATCCTCCCATGTGTGGATGCGAGAACTCTCCAGTTGATAGAACCATTCGAGTTGAGTCCCTGCCAGGCTTTCTTGGAAGAAATGGATCTAAAGCTTTGGATCAGTTGTGTATGGTTGAATATTGCGGACACAAGACTTTAAGTGCATCTTAGGGCAATAGACTCCATCGTACAGGGCAAAGGTAGGGACTTTGAACTTTGGCGGGATGACCACTCCAGAAATCAAACCCATGTCTCCTAAATCAAAGTCAGGTATTTGTTGAATCTCCATAGCACTGAGGCGATCCTCCAACTGTTTGTATTTGTCATCAGCGGGAGGATATTGTTCCTCGGAGTAGTCGGCTTCAACTTTATCAATCTCCAAATTGTGGTCTTCTTCAAGACTATCCCCCGTGTTGGATGGAGTTGAAAGATCTAGAGCTCTCTTGACTGGTCCTCTAGGTCTTCTTCTCAAGTTCAGGACGCCTATTGACTTCTTGGACTTTTTCTTCTTGTCTTTGAGAAGGAGAGCTTTCAGGTCCTCTTACCCCTTAGCCATAGCCAGAAACATTTTTTGGAATTGAGTGTTTTGAGCTTGGAGATCTTTCACCGTTTGTTCCATATCCATATTACTGAAATAAACAGTAGGAAGATAAGGAGACCTGTATGGGAGAAACCTGTCATGATATGATGCATAATATGTGGATGCATGTTTTCAAGGATCTCGCGCGGTAAACACAAGAAAAAGTTAGAGATTGAATTTTGATCAACATCTTTGATTGGAGAACTTTGTATCAGTGGATGTCCTTCCACAAGAATTAAGCTCACCATGTCAAGTGGGTCATAGCCCTTGACTCAAGTTTGTTGTAATTGATCTTTGACGGTGTTTGGTCAGAGGAAAATAAATCCTCTTGCCCCTTGATAGACATCTGGTTTATTGTGAACCTGCATCAAAGACCCTCGAGATCCTTGAAATGGTTATTGAAAATGCTATGGTATGGTGTTATGATGTTATGCACAAGTATGCAAAGTAAACAAGCTTATACAAATAATCATGTACACGCAAAGCAGACAAGTCCATAGGTTTAGGCTTGCATGGAGTTTGTAGGTAAGTACCCTCTTGAAGTTTAGTTGGCTCAACCTGTCCTAGTAATAGTAATCGGGTTCTAAGGAGCTCAATATCACTGGTTTGTTTCCTTGGTCATTGTTTCAACACAAGCCTCTTTAATGGCGACCGAAATATCCCAAAAAACCAAACCTCAATAAGTGTAGTATCGAGTATCTACCAACTTCGGATTGCACCAAAGTCGGTTATCTCACTACGTCCTAATAGCCAAGTTGGTCAAGTAAAGGTTCTAGAAGTTCATTAGTGCTTGATGACATCACTCGGCGGCCCTGTATTCTCTTTGATTAACTCAAAGGCTACCGGTACCCACAAATATGTCGCACTAACATAGCTATTGCTTAGACCATGTTGGTATATGTGATACGGTGGGAGAACTGACTTGAGGTTTTGCGTTTGTTTTTGCAAATGTTTCGGTTGAGCAAGAGTCGCCACCGAATTTTTATTTTATCCTAAGGAAAGGTTAAAAAGCACAGCAAAAACCTTTGAGATGTTTTCTTGGGTTCGGGGAGTAGATTATAGAAAGGGAATGTATTAGCACCCTCTCTATCCATGGTTATCCATGGGCTCTTAGTTACTTGCTTAGATCAACTTGCCTTGATTTTCAATTGTTTGAAATGGTGCTTTCAATTGTTTGAAATGGTGCTTTGTGCGTGTGTTTGAAAATGTTTTGAAAAGAGGCTAATGTGGTGGCAACCTTTGTAATGATCCATGTTGGGATATATACAAAGGTGTATGTCTTTTGAAAAGTTTTCAATATTTTTGAAAGTGGTTTTGAAAGTGTGTTGTGATGTGTGGTTTTGAAAAATAGGCAAGTGTTTTTGTTTTGCAAGTTGGCAAGTAACCAAGAGCTATCTACCCTAAATTTCTCAAAGATCATTTTTATGTTTTAAACCTTTTAACAATTTTGTTCCACCATTGTATTTGGTGGACAATCTTGTGTTAGGATGTGAACGGGACGGGCGCGGGTCATCGTTTAGACCATGATCGCAATGGTGCCAAGTATCTTTGGGTAATTTTTCCTTTAGGGACTTGATCATTTTTGTTTAGGCAACTTGATAGAGTCATTGAGGGACTATGATCATTTGATTGTTTTGTTTTTGCCAAAGATACCTAACATGCAATATGGCCCATTATTTGAAGGCAACAAGTGGAATACCCTAGGGGTGCAAGTGTGATTAGTGTTATCCATTTTCATGCTTGTTTATCTTGAATTTAGGTCAAACTATTTGTTGTTTTTGATTTGCATACAAAACCCTAATTCTAACATGGCATAATTAGAAAGCTTTTAAATGCGAAAAATAAAAGGTCCTAAGTTATTACAACACAAATATGGGATGGGGGTACAAATGTTCAAATGGGGATATCTTAACAAGAAATTAAACCTAAACTATTACATCCAAATTGAATTATACAAATTATTTAATATACAATAATTAAATAAAATAAGAAAAAATATGCAAGATGCAAAATAAAATGATTTTTTTGTATGTATATAAAAAGTATTTTTTATGTGTCACATAAACAAAAATGAAAATGATTAATTTTTGGTATTTTTATGTATTTAGGGCAAAACCCTAATTTACTAAATAAAAATGTATTAATTATATAATATATGCAATATTTATTAATTATGTACAAAAAATAAATAAAAGGGAAGTATATTGTTAAAAAGTGATTTTTTAAGTTGAATATTAATAAAAATAAAATGTATTATTTTTTATGTTTTTATCCTAAATATTATAATAAACATATAAGTATTTATATTAAATATATTAAATATGTACAAAAATAAAATATTTAATATTTTAAAAAAAAGTATATTTTTTATAAAATGTTTTCAAAGGTAAAATAAAATAAAAATCAGAAAATAAAAGTGTTTGTATTACTTTTAGTTATTTTAAATAAAAGTAAATTTATGTTTATTTATGTACAAAAATAAATGAAACCAAATAAATATAAAATAAAATGCAAAAAAATGTGGGAAAAATAATTTTAATATTTTTTCATACTTAAATAAAAATATAGAAACAAAATCAAAAGGAAAAAATAAAAAATGACAAGTATATCTCAAAATGGGCCAGGGGGGTGCATGTGAAAAATGAAAGTGCAGAAAGGAAAAATATCTCAGGCCCAGCCCAAGAGAGGTTGTCTTCAACCTCCAGACAAAAAATGTCAAAAACGCGCGCCCTTCCCTCCTGGTTCAAACATCCTGATTCCTGGACTTTTAGCACAAACTTATAACATGAAAAATGTCAAGCATCAAGCCACGATTCCATACATATAGAAAACTTAACTTAACTCTCAGAAATGAGAGAGAATTTTTCCATCCCTAATTCTTGACCTAGGTTTTTGTCAATGTTCAGGTCTTAAATTCTCTCAGCATATGCAATATAAATGGAAAGTGAGGATATGTATAGCTTCAGGGACATGAATATGACATTTTTCATTCATAAATCTAAACCTAACTCTTCCTAGATTGAGAGATAGAAGTCCATGAACTTACCTGTTCAGCTTGGATCGTGTCTGGTAATGGAGGTACTTTTAGTGCAATGTGAGGACTTGTACAACTTGCTTGAAGGTCAGGGATGCTTTTCCAACCTTTAGCTTGCTTTGAAACCAAGTGAATCAAGCTATGGCAATCAACCTGCAAAACAGAAAAAGTGAAAATGGTGAAGTTGGTTAGAGGTGTTACAGGTCGTGTCTAATGCTTGGGATAGCTTGTATATGTGGTATGGAGTGTGTATGAACTGGTTTTAGCAAAAATGCACGAGTGGATTGAGTTATGGAAGTCCAACTGCAGAGGTGACTCTGTTTTGTGCAGTAGGAGGGTGTTTTGATGAATGATGGGGTTTGGAAGGTGGTTAAATCGTGCCTTATCTTAGGTTTGATATTTGGAATGTGTCTAACAAGTTTTCTTAAGCTTCTCTTGGCAGAAATGAGAGTTGTTGTCAGTTATGCAAGGTTTCTTCTAACTTAAGCAAGAAATGGCAAGTTGGTTTACAAGCTCTCCTAGGCCCCTCAAGTATGCTGCACACTTGAGTCTTGATCAGTGGGATATGTTCTTGAACTTGTGCCAAAAGGATTTGCATTGTACTTCAAAGATTGCAATCTTGACATAAAGTTTAACTTTTCAAAAATGGATAGTTTGCTTTTTCCATATTAAGGTTAATCTTTTGTGTAATGGCTTAATGGACAAGATAATGCTAGGACACAAAGGTTTTGCATTAAATTATTGAGTGTGGATGAGATAAAAGGCCTGTAATCTAGCTTAGAGCATGCTGAGTTCAAAAATGCAAAGTTATAGACATGGAAATGGCTCATGCACAAAGTGAGTTTTGCCCATATTGCCAAATTCGATTCTCCCTAACCACAAGGTTGTTTGATGAGTTCTTGGACATTTTGGAAATCTTGGAATGTGTACTACAATCCATCTTTGTAATGCAATTTGAAATTCCAAGTGGAAGCATGTGAAAAGTGGCCATGAAGTTAGGCAAAAATCCTGCCTAGAATAGGTCAAAATTTTTCTAAGTTAAGAATGTTTTGCACCCTTGTTCCAAAAATCATAACTTGAGCTACAAGCTTCTTTTGAGGAAACTTTGTGAATCAAGGTTGTATATTTTTCAATGGACTATAACTTTCATGTTTTGAGTTTTCCTTGAATTCAAATGTATCTTGATGAAAAAAAGGGACAAAGTTAGGAAAAAATTAGGGATTTTCATAACTTAGAAAAATTCTAAGTTATGAAAATTCTTCATTTTAAACCCTAATTTGCAATTCTTGATTTCTTGATGAACAAGTTTCATAATTTGACATGTTTTGATGGAAGATGAATCTTGACACTTGATTTTGACCAAAAAGTCAAAGTTTGACTTTTCAGTATACAGTCAAAATTGATCAATTGACTGGAAAATTCATCTGTCAATCTTGTGCATTTGGGATCTTTTGAACTTGTTGAACATGTCAAGACAATTCCATGGGGTCCTTGAGTCCATATATGAGCTTGAATTGCCATTGGTTAGGTCAAACAGTCAAAAATTGCCTTTGTGCAGTCAAAACCCTAAAATGACCATTTTGCCCTTTTGGTGATCTGATCAAATTTCTTGTGGAATTGTGATCCAAACTTGAACAAATGGTCCATATGAGTTCATAATGTTGATGTGGGTCAAAAAATCATGAGGTTTGACTGTCAATTGACCACAGTTGACTTTTCCCCAATACAGCTGATTTCTAGGTCAACTGTCCAATTGACTGGGCAAAGATTGGAATCAAGGCTTGAAACTTGGTATGGATAAACTTGGGAGTCCAATATGAAGCATGAAAGTCATCTTAGGCATTTTAGGTCAAAACATCTTTGTGCAAACTCAAACCCTAATTTGGGTCAACAGTGCAAAGGAGGAGTCTTGAGCAGAGCAAACCCTAACTGGATCTTGAGCTCCAAGGGTCTTGTGGTGAGAAAATAATGATGAAATGGGAGGGCAAATTTTGGGGTACAACAGTTGCCCCTGTTCAATCTTCTTAGGTAAAAGGAGATTGGACACTAGAGTGCCCGAAAATTTGCACTCGCATGCTGGAGTATCAGCAATGTGATGGCGGGAATGGGCTTATAGATGCCATTTGGAGATAGGATGGATAGGAGGATGGGCTTATAGATGCCATCTAGAGACGTGACAGAACCTTGTCGGGAATGGGCTTATAGATGCCATTTGGAAGTGTTGATCGCATAAGAGATCCCTTAGCGAGAACTTGCGTACTTTGAGAAAGGAAGATGTTTCCTGGCCTGTTACAGGTGTTGATCTTCAAACTCTTCATGTAGATATGCCCTGGCTAGATACATGAATCGAATCCACTATTGGTTGCTCACAGATGTGCCCTGGCTAGATACAAGAATCGAATATGGAACTGTTGTCTACAGATATGCCCTGGCTGGATATAGGTATCGAATCTGGAATTAGTTGCTCACAGATGTGCCCTGGCTAGATACAGGAATCGAATCTGGAATTGCAAAAGGTTGGTAGAGATAGCTTTCCTGGCTGGATACAGGTGTAAACCTCTGACTTGAGAATGAAAGATAATTTCCTGGCCTGTTACAGGGGTTGATCTTCAAACTCTTCGTGCAGATATGCCCTGGCTAGATACAGGTATCGAATCTACAATCAATCACTCACAGATGTGCCCTGGCTAGATACAGGAATCGAATCTGGAATTGCGATAGTTGATAGTAATCATCTTTGGATTGACTTTTCCTGAAAAGGCAAAACATTAGTTGTATGCAATGTCATGATGTATGAGATGCATGATGTCATGATGCTCCAAATGAGATAGTGTCGTATATACTTTATCGTGTATGTAAGCAAGATGTATGAAATGTGAAATGTCTATGAATGTATTTTCGTCTAGGAAAATAAATCCTTGACGACTGGCCGGGGAATCAAATCCTGGGCTGATGTTGAAGAGTAGAGTTCTTCGTTTCCGCTGGGGGGTGATGGTTGCAAGAATAAACCGGTAGGAGAAGATGACTCCGTTGGGGAACAAACTTGTTGGAGAGATTACTCTGAGGGGAAATACTCTGTGGGAAGAGATACTTCGCTGAGGTTTTGATGAGAGCTCCGCTGGGGATTTCAACGATAGACTCCGCCGGGGATTTCAACGATAAACTCCGCTGGGGATTCCGCTGATAAGTTATGTTGGGTAACTTTGATGAACTCCGCTGGGGATAGGAAGACCTTTGCTGAGGACGATCCTTCCGTGGTAATTAGCTGAGGATAACCCAGTTATACCCTGGTGGGGAAATAACCTTCGAATGAAACCGGGGATGGATGTTCATACTCTGCAGGGGATAAGCTTCCAGAATCTACTGGGGATAAGCTCCAAGACCTGCTGAGGCTATGGATTCCACTCTCCTGGGGAAACTTTTCAGACTGTACTGGGGTGTTGGTATTCCGCCGGGGAACAATCTCATATTAAGACTGTCGGGGATACTTGCTGAGGAATGTCTATACTCCGCTGGGGAATACTGTGCCTTTTCAGGGTTGATAGGAAACCAACTCTACTTGGGGAAAGTATTACTGAATCTTGTCTTACTCTGTAGGGAGTTGAGGTGACTTGGTTACGTTCTTCAGCCGAACCTACCTTGGTACCTTGGTGGACAAAGCAACTAGATTGCTTAGACAAATCTAAATTTCCCCTGTTCTTGATGTCATCTGTAATTAATCCTTTGTTTCGTATGCAAATATTCATGATTAGCAATTAATGTCAAATGCATATATCAGAAATGAACATTGGACGTTCTTTGCAAAACAAAACAGAAAAAGAAAAAAAACGATGGATAATTTGTCTGAAAAATTGAACTTGTATTGATTTTGAAGTTTTCCTGTAAATAGGCGTTTTTGTACAAGAGGCTGAAGTCCTAGTAAGAGAACGCCGCCAAGAAAAATAGAGTTTATACAATTTTGTGAAAAGGAAACAAAACAGCTATGTGAAAAATAATCCCACTAGGTTCCAACTCTGCTATCGCCTTTATGTCTTCAAGCGTCTCATCACTTTGCTACTTAGTTGAAGATGAAGCTGATTGATTGGCGTCGTCTGAGCCCGGTAGTTGATGCCGAATTCTGGATGCAAGGTGATCCAATGAGACATAGTATTACGCTTTATCCCTAACTTTTGCCTGGACCGCCCTTTCGGGTTTTCAGTCCACCGGGATACCCTTTTTTTGCCCAAGCCGCCTTTTCAGGTTTTCGACTTGCCGGGTGTACAGATTTTTTTTCATTTCATCCCTTATTTTTGCCCGAACCCTTTTGGTTCGCCGGGAAGCCCTTATTTTGCCTAGGTGTGTCAACCTAGCGGGTCTTTTATTCATGCGTAGTATCTTTTTACTATGTATGCATTGGCGGGGTGAGGAAGGTCGTCACCATCCATGGTGGTTAGAATCATAGCTCCTCCTGAGAAGATATGTTTAACCACAAATGGCCCTTCGTACGTGGGGGTCCATTTGCCCCTGGGATCACTTTGAGGAAGAATGATGCGCTTGATTACCAGGTCTCCGACTTGATACTCCTGTCGCCTGACCTTCTTGTTAAATGCCCTGATCATCCATTTTTGATACGTCTGACCATGACAAATAGCAGTGAGTCTCTTTTCGTCAATTAGGTTTAACTGATCAAGCCGAGTCTGGATCCAGTCATCTTCGCTCAAGTCTGCATCCTTCATTATCCGGAGAGAGGGTATCTGGACTTCAATAGGCAAGATTGCCTCCATGCCATAGACCAAGGAAAAGGGAGTTGCCCCTGTTGACGTCCGTGCTGAGGTACGGTACCCATGAAGAGCAAATGGTAACATTTCGTGCCAATCTTTATAGGTCACTGTCATTTTCTGCACAATCTTCTTAATATTCTTATTTGCCGCTTCGACAGCCCCATTCATCTTCGACCGGTAGGGAGAAGAATTGTGGTGCTGTATCTTGAATTGCTCGCAGAGCTCAATGATCATCTTGTTGTTAAGATTGGTACCATTGTCCGTAATGATCCTCTCAGGTACACCGTATCGACAGATCAGGTTGTGCCGAATGAACCGTGCCACGACGCTCTTGGTTACAGTGGCGTAGGAAGCTGCTTCAACCCATTTTGTAAAGTAATCGATCGCCACCAGGATGAAGAGATGCCCGTTGGATGCCGTTGGTCTGATCTCGCCGATCATATCAATGCCCCACATTGCAAAAGGCCAAGTTGCCGTCAAGACATTCAGAGGAACCGGAGGAATGTGCACCTTATCAGCATAGATCTGGCATTTATGACAAGTTCGCGAATGCTGATAACAGTCGGCTTCCATTGTGGACCAGAAATATCCTGCCCGAAGGATTTTCTTTGCCATGGTATGTCCACTGGAATGCATCCCGAAGGTACCTTCATGTAGCTCTGCCATGATCTTTTCTGCTTCTGCCTTATCCACACAATGCAGTAAGGTCGAATCTTGGTTTCGCTTGTACAGAACACCGTTGCTGAGGAAGAACTTTGTCGTGAACCTTCTCAAGAACTTCTTGTCGTTAACCGATGCGCCCTCGGGGTATTCTTAAGCTTCCAAGTACCTCTTCACTTCATGATACCAGGGTTTTTCTGTTACCCCTTCAGCCTCAAGATCACAGCAATATGCAGGTTCGTCCAATTTCCAGATAATGATCCGGGGAGCCTCGTTATCCCATTTGACTTTGAACATGGAATACATCGTAGCTAGTGCGTCTGCTAACTGATTCTCCTCTCTTGGGAAGTGTTCAAAAGTTATCTCCTCGAAGTGGGGAAGCAATGTCAACACATACTCCTTGTAAGGAATAAGATTTGGGTGTTTCATATCCCACTCGCCTTTGACCTGATTGATCACGAGAGCGAAATCTCCGAAGACACTCAGAAACTTCATCCTTAAGTCAATTGCAGCTTGAAGACCCATGATACATGCCTCATATTTTGCCATGTTGTTGGTGCAGTTGAAACATAACCGAGCGGTGAGTGGAGTATGAGTGCCTTTGGGGGATATGATCACAACGCCGATACCATTACCCAAAGCGTTTGAGACTCCGTCAAAGTGCATAGACCATCGGGATCCTTCCTCATGTCCTTCATCCGGTCCAGGTACTTCACAATCAGTCACTACCATGATATCTTCGTCTGGAAATTCAAAGTTCAACGACTGGTAATCATCCACCGGTTGGTGTGCCAAATGGTCTGCCAATACACTTCCCTTGATTTCTTTTTGAGTCGTGTACTGGATGTCATATTCCGTCAAGATCATTTGCCATCTTGCTATTCTTCCAGACAGAGCAGGCTTTTCGAATATGTACTTGGTTGGATCCATTTTTGAAATCAACAGGGTAGTGTGAGTCAACATATATTGTCTCAGCCGGTGAGCAGCCCATACCAGAGCGCATCAAGTTTTCTCGAGCAGTGAGTACCGAGTCTCACAGTCGGTAAACTTTTTGCTCAGGTAATAAATGGCGTGTTCTTTTCGGCCAGACTCGTCATGCTGCCCCAGCACACACCCCATTGAGTTGTCGAGTACCGTCAAGTATAATATTAGAGGTCTCCCTTCAACTGGTGGCATCAGAATGGGTGGTTCTTGGAGATACTCTTTTATCTTTTTGAAAGCGGCCTGACATTCATCGTTCCAACGTACTACTTGATCTTTCTTCAGCAGCTTGAAGATTGGTTCACAGGTAGCAGTTAAATGTGAGATGAATCGGGCAATGTAGTTCAACCTTCCTAGAAAGCCTCTGACTTCTTTCTCTGTCTTGGGAGTTGGCATCTCTTGTATGGCTTTCACTTTGGCAGGGTCCACTTGGATACCTTTGTCGCTTACGATGAAGCCTAGCAATTTTCCAGATCTCACCCCAAAGGTGCACTTGTTTGGGTTCAACCTCAGCTTGTACAACTTTAGACGGTCAAACAGCTTCCATAGATGGTCAAGGTGTTCCTCCTCAGTTTGGGACCTTGCAATCATATCATCGACATACACTTCGATCTCATGGTGGATCATATCATGGAATAAAGCAACCATGGCACGTTGGTAGGTTGCCCCAACATTTTTCAACCCAAAAGGCATGACCTTGTAACAAAAGGTGCCCCACTGAGTAACAAAAGTGGTCTTCTCCATGTCTTCAGGAGCCATCTTGATCTGATTATAACCGGAGAAACCATCCATGAAGGAGAATACTTTATGCTGAGCTGTGTTGTCAACCAGGACATCAATATGAGGCAGAGGGAAATCATCCTTGGGGCTGGCCCTGTTCAAATCCCTGTAATCAACACACATCCGGACCTTACCATCCTTTTTCGGCACTAGAACCACGTTGGCAATCCACTGAGGGTAAGAAGTCACAGCTAGAAATCCGGCATCAAATTGTTTCATAACCTCAGCTTTGATTTTCTCGGACATCTCTGGACGTATACGGCGGACCTTTTGTTTTACCGGAGGGCAGTCTTCCTTGGTAGGCAAGTGATGAACCACAATGTCGGTATCCAACCCAGGCATGTCTTCGTAAGACCAAGAAAAGATTTCCACATAGTCATGCAGCATCTGAATCAACCGTTGCTTCACACTGAGCTCTAGATTGGCACCAATCTTGACTTCCTTTATGTCTGTCTCAGTACCCAGATTTACCGTTTCCACTGGCTCTTCATGTGGCTGAATGGCCCTATCTTCCTGGAGTAGCAGTCTTGCAAGTTCACCAGGCACTTCGCAATCATCTTCACCTTCGTCTTCGGCTAAGTTGATCGGATTTTCGAAGTCATAATTGGCAGTAGCAGAGTCGTTACCAGTGAGATCCAGAGTGGATTGGAACCTGTATAAGTGAGTGTGTGTAAATATAGCTGTTTTGCAATATATGATAAAGAAAGAAAAGGAGCACAAGATTTGAAATGCAACAAACGTCCAATGTTTTGATTAATGATATATGAAAATGTCATACAAAAGCCCTCACAAATGGAGCCACGGTGCCCCGGGTAGGACACCGAGCCATAAAAGTTTCAACATATTGTTTGTTACAAATTGAAAACAAAAGAGTTCATTACTGAGTGACAAAAGTAATAGGTGTGAAGTCTTTGGCAGTCCAGTTGCTTGGTCTGCTGTCGGTTGTTGGGTAGATCCAGCTGTCGAATTCAGATTCCCCACGTCGTCCTCAATAGCATTCACTCCTAGATTGGTGATGAACACAAGAGGTCTTCCAACTCTTGCTTTGCGAACAACCCTCTGAGCCTCTGTAGTGAAGCCCAAACCAAACTTGTCGGTCTTTGGAGTAAAGTCAGGGAGTCGGCCCCAGTTTGCACATTCACCCTTCTCAATCATAGCCCGGGCATCCTTTAAGGAAGCCATCTTCAAAGGAGGGTCTTCAATCACAGTTTCGGCTGACGCCAAAGTTTGAGGCACTTCTTCAAAGTGTTGAAATGGGGTTTCAATGAATTCCCCATCCATCTCTATGTATCGGAACGAGTTTAAGTGGCTAACCATATATTCTTCCTTCCCCTGAACCGTCACAATCTTTCCTCTGACGGGGTACTTAAGCTTTTGATGTAGTGTGGAGGTTACTGCTCCAGCCTTGTGGATCCACGGACGACCCAGCAAACAAGAGTAGGATGGACGGATGTCCATCACATAGAAAGTAGAATCAAACACTTGATAACCAACCCTGATTGGAATGTCAACTTCACCATGTACCATCCTTTTCGAACCGTCAAAGGCCCGGACAATAATGTTACTAGGCTTGAGCTCCAGACCCTCGCAATCCAATCTGTCTAGGGCCTTCTTGGGCAATACATTCAATGAAGAACCGGTGTCTACCAACACATGGGCAAGAGTAGTGCCCCTGCATTCAATGGAGACATGCAGGGTGTCGTTATGGTTCTTTCCTTTGGCGGTCAGATCGGCGTCAGAGAAGCCCAAACCATTATCGGCAGTCAAGTTGGCCACACAATCAGTAAATTGATCAACAGACGTTTCTTGCGGCACATGAGCCGTCTTCAGGAAGGAGATCAGGGCCTTGGCATGGGCCTCTGAACACAACAACAGTGATAGCATAGGAATCTTTGATGGGGTGTGCCCCAACTGCTCAACAACATTGAAATCACTTTTCTTGATAATCTTTAGGATCTCCTCCATCTCTTGCTGGGAGGCTTCAACAGTGGTTGTCTTCGGCGCCTCCGTCAGGGCAGGAAAATCATTAGCAATCCCTTTGCCCCGAGCGTTAGAGGACTCGGCAGCAGGGGTAGAAACAGGAACTTGATTAGTAAGCGGAACATGCACACTTGCAGGTGTGATGATAAGGGGTTTCTGAATAGCTGGTGGCGCAATATCTGGCGAGAACAACCTACCACTGCGAGTAATTTTGGAAGGCCCGGTGATGTTACTGACCCCGGTACTTGTATCAAACTCTTGCTTCACTCCAAGCACATAAACATCTGCCCCATAGTGCCATGGGACAGCTTTGTCGGATGTATAAGGGAGGGGCCCTGGAACAGTAATGATGATAGGAGCAATCTTCTGAGTGGACATGATTTTGACAGGCTTCTTTGAAGGAGCCTTGGTAGGTTTGTTGAAAATAGTGACAATAGAAACTTCTTCGGCAGGGACAGCAGGAACAACAATCTTCTCGAACAAGATCTCTTTACTATCCATCAGGCTTTGGATACCTGATTTCAGCAAAGGACAACCAAAAGGCGAAACAACACATAGAAGGCAATCTTCACCACATCCCGGAAATAAACCGGCTAGCAACAAATTCCTTTTAATAGTCGATAACAGAGTAACAATCTCTTCCACGGAGGTTACATATCGGTCTTCTTCCACAGCATTCACTCCATGCTGGGGCATGGGAGCAGTCACAACATTGGGTCTTTCGGGCGCCTCAAACTGTATTTCCTTAGCATCAATAAGGTCTTGAACCTTATTCCTCAAAGCCCAGCAATCGTCCGTAGTATGCCCCGGGCTATCAGAGTGATAAGCGCAACGGGCGTTGGGGTTGTACTTTGGAGAAGCTGTGTTCACTACTTTCGGAGCTTCTTTGACAGTTACCAGATTGGTTGACAGTAGTTGCGGCAAAATCTGAGACAGGGTCATGCTGAGCCGAGTGTACTGCCTCTTGGGTATCTCACCCCTTTGTTGATTATACTGCTGAGGAGCAGCAGCAGGCTTTGAAATTACCAATGCATTGACAGCTTGGCGGCGTTCCAGCTTAACTTGTCTTCTGGGACCATAAACAGCACTGGCTTCCTTCTTGAAAGGCTTCTTTTCGGTACTCGCAGCGGCACCTTTCTGTATCTTCCCCGACTTGATACCAGCTTCTATCCTCTCACCAGTCAAGATCAAATCTGTAAACCCAACAGAGGAATTACCAATCAGATGATTAAAGAACGGACCATACAGGGTCCCTAGGAACATGTCAACAAGTTCATGGTCAGTCAGTGGTGGCTGCACCCTGCCAGCCAGGTCTCTCCACTTTTGCGCATACTCCTTGAATCCTTCGCCCGTCCCTAGTGACATACCCTGAAGTTGGGTACGCGTAGGAGCGAGGTCAGAATTGTACTGATACTGTTTATAAAATGCGGTGGCCAAGTCTTCCCAGTTTCGGATACTCGCTCCATCCAGCTGATAGAACCACTCGAGTTGAGCCCCAGAAAGGCTATCCTGAAAGAAATGGATCCAAAGGTTCTTGTCTGTAGTGTAAGGTTGGATCTTCCTTACATATGATCTGAGATGCATTTTCGGGCAAGATAGCCCGTCATATCTTGCAAAAGCTGGCACTTTGAACTTCGGGGGGATCACAATTCCAGCAACTAATCCCAAATCTTCGAAATCTAAGCCGGGAACTCTCTGCAGCTCCATAGCTGCCAACCTGTCTTCCAAGCCTTTGTACTTATCATCGGCGGGCGGGTATTGTTGATCAGAGTAGTCTTCGTCCTCTTCAGCCTCCTCTTCTTCAACCTCAGATTCGGAAGGTACTGCAGCCGCATTCCCTTTACTGGTTCCCTCCTCAGAAGTAGGGGGAAATTCAAGCACTCTTCTGGCTTCACCCTCAAACCTTCTTCCTAGGGTAGCCACCCCGGTTCTCTTCTTCTTCTTCTTTTTCACTTGATCTTTGTTCCCCAGCAGGGCTTTTAGATCCTCCTGACCCTTAGCCAAGGTCATCAGGAGTTGTTGAAACTGTGAATTCTGAGACTGCAAATCCTTGACCGTCTGTTCGAGATCCATCTTACTGAAATAAACAGCAGAAAGATAAGGAAACCTGGTGTGGAGACCTGCTTATGCGCATGATGAATGATATGCTTATATATGCAATGTATTCAAGGATTTAGAACATTCTAAATTGTTGCAAACAAAAAGAACGCACGTCATATTAATAAGAAGAAATTCGTCAGTACATAAATGCCCCATGGGCCAAATATTACAAAAAAACTTCTCAAGGTAAAAAGACATTGCGCATCCTCTTTGGTGCGATGTAGGTGTTGAGGGTCTCTTCCTCGTGGAGTCGGCGGGTAAGCTCCAAAACCTTCTTCTCACTGGTGTAGAAGCTGGCTTCAAAAGTATTCTGTTCCTCCTTGAGTTGGATCCAACTCTTCTGCATCTCCTCCCACGATGTAGGCATGTCAGGGTATAGGATGGTGTAGGGAACCTCTCCTTCCTTGACGGGCTCTTTAATCACAGGGAGAACATGAGGATAAGGCATCATTAGACTCTGGGCTCGGGCTCGTACCCATTTGAGGTAAGGCTCAAGAGGGATGGAGTTCCTGTGTCCCAGTGTCTTGCTGTCTACCTTGTTAGGCATCCTCCAAGCTCTGATGAATCTTTGGCAAAGTCCTTGCGCATCGTTGTCGAAGTCAAAAACTAGGTCAGGAATCAACATGTCGTGAGGACCATCCCTCCGTGCATATCCAAATTGTCTCAAGGCTAGACAAGGGTTGTAGGTAATACCTCCCCTAATGCCAAGTAATGGAACATTAGGGAACTCTCCACAACGATCGACGATGATGACATTTTCTCTGGACCGAGAACACCAATGTACATCAGAGTGAGTGAGGGTCATCAACCGTTGTGACCACCTTAAGCCTTGGTCATTCTTCAAGACAGATTGTGGAAGGTGCGAAATAAACCACCTTGCAAGGAGAGGAGTACAACACATGAGAACACCCCTCTTTCTCATTGTTCGTGTGTAAAATGAGTGAAGAATGTCCCCAAGCAATGTTGGTATTGGATTTCTGGATAAGAAGATCTTGACGGCGTTGACATCTATAAGCTGGTCAGGATTTGGGAACAAGACCAACCCATAGATAAGGAGTGCCACAATTTCTTCAAAGGCTTGCAGGTCCAATGAATTCCAACATTCTTGTGCCTTCTCAAACAAGAATTTTGCCAAGAAGCCTTTGACACCGCTTCTAGTTTCCCAATGCCCTTTGATGTCAGATGGCTGTAGGTGTAGTGCTTGAGCAACATCTTCAGGCTTTGGTTCCTTTTCCGTACCGTTGAGAGGTAGTTGATTAAGGATAGGAATTCTCAGGAGTTGAGAAAATTCCTCCAAAGTGGGTACCAACTGGTAGTCGGGGAAAGTGAAACAGTGGTGAAGGGGGTCAAAGAACTGGAACAACACCTTTATCGTGTCCTCTTCAATGTTGGTGCTGACTAGGCTGAGCAGTCTACCATGTCTTTCACTGAAGGGAGAGCTTTCCGGAATTCTTGATGTGAGCTCCTTGAGTTGAGGAGGGATTCTCACAAGGTTGACTTGGATAGTTTTCCTGCGAGGAATTTCCATGACCTACAAAACAAGAACAAAGATGAAGATCTAAACCCTTGAAATGGTTAGTGAATGCATATGATGCTTTATGATGTTCATTATGTATGCACAAAACATATGTACAAGTAGTTCACACCAAACCCTAGTTTCAGGCTTGCATGGGGTTTCACAGGTAAGTACCCTCTTGAGTGTAGTTGGCTTAAAAACTTGTCCTAAAAATAGTAACCGGGTTCTAAGGAGCTCAATATCCTTGGATTGTTTTCCATGTTCATTGTTTTGGTTTAGCCACTTAACTAGCAACCAAAATATTCCAAGAAAACAACCCTCAATGAGTGTAGTATCGAGTATCTACCAACTTCGGACTGCACCAAAGCCGGTCATCTCACTACCCCTAATGAAAGGCCAAGATAGTCAAGTAAGGTTCTAGGTCATTAGTGCTTAGTGACATCACTCAGCGGACCCGTACTCTCCTTGATTGAACTCAAGGGTTACCGGTACTCACAAATATGTCGCACTAATATAGCTATTGCTTCAACCGTGTCGGTATACCCCGCACAGTTTCCACAACATATTTGCTATCTATGAATGTTTCCCCAAATCTGGGTGTAGGATTGCAAACCCAAACAAGAGAGCCAAGATATAAAGCAATCAAAATAAACAATTAGTCATGCAAGAGGGTGATCTAAGCCCTAAGGTTACTCCACTTTAAAAGTTCTCCCCAGCAGAGTCGCCAGTTCTGTGATACGGTGGGAGAACTGACTTGAGGTTTTGCATTTGTTTTCACAAATGTTTCGGTTGAGCAAGAGTCGCCACCGACTTTTTATTTTATCCTAAGGAAAGGTTAAAAAGTACAGCAAAAACCTTTGAGATGTTTTCTTGGGTTCGGGGAGTAGATTATAGAAAGGGAAGGTATTAGCACCGTTTCTATCCATGGTTATCCATGGGCTCTTAGTTACTTGCTTAGATCAACTTGCCTTGATTTTCAATTGTTTGAAATGGTGCTTTCAATTGTTTGAAATGGTGCTTTGTGCGTGTGTTTGAAAATGTTTTGAAAAGAGGCCAATATGGTGGCAACCTTTGTAATGATCCATGTTGGGATGTATACAAAGGTGTATGTCTTTTGAAAAGTTTTCAATGTTTTTGAAAGTGGTTTTGAAAGTGTGTTGTGAGGTGTGGTTTTGAAAAATAGGCAAGTGTTTTTGTTTTGCAAGTTGGCAAGTAACCAAGAGCTATCTACCCTAAATTTCTCAAAGATCATTGCTATGTTTTAAACCTTTTAACAATTTTGTTCCACCATTGTATTTGGTGGACAATCTTGTGTTAGGATGTGAACGGGACGGGCGCGGGTCATCGTTTAGACCATGATCGCAATGGTGCCAAGTATCTTTGGGCAATTTTTCCTTTAAGGGACTTGATCATTTTTGTTTAGGCAACTTGATAGCGTCATTGAGGGACTATGATCATTTGATTGTTTTGTTTTTGCCAAAGATACCTAACATGCAATATGGCCCATTATTTGAAGGCAACAAGTGGAATACCCTAGGGGTGCAAGTGTGATTAGTGTTATCCATTTTCATGCTTGTTTATCTTGAATTTAGGTCAAACTATTTGTTGTTTTTGATTTGCATACAAAACCCTAATTCTAACATGGCATAATTAGAAAGCTTTTAAATGCGAAAAATAAAAGGTCCTAAGTTATTACAACACAAATATGGGATGGGGGTACAAATGTTCAAATGGGGATATCTTAGCAAGAAATTAAACCTAAACTATTACATCCAAATTGAATTATACAAATTATTTAATATACAATAATTAAATAAAATAAGAAAAAATATGCAAGATGCAAAAAAAAATGATTTTTTTGTATGTATATAAAAAGTATTTTTTATGTGTCACATAAACAAAAATGAAAATGATTAATTTTTGGTATTTTTATGTATTTAGGGCAAAACCCTAATTTACTAAATAAAAATGTATTAATTATATAATATATGAAATATTTATTAATTATGTACAAAAAATAAATAAAAGGGAAGTATATTGTTAAAAAGTGATTTTTTAAGTTGAATATTAATAAAAATAAAATGTATTATTTTTTATGTTTTTATCCTAAATATTATAATAAACATCTAAGTATTTATATTAAATATGTACAAAAATAAAATATTTAATATTTAAAAAAAATATATATTTTTTATAAAATGTTTTCAAAGGTAAAATAAAATAAAAATCATAAAATAAAAGTGTTTGTATTACTTTTAGTTATTTTAAATAAAAGTAAATTTATGTTTATTTATGTACAAAACTAAATGAAACCAAATAAATATCAAATAAAATGCAAAAAAATGTGGGAAAAATAATTTTAATATTTTTTCATGCTTAAATAAAAATATAGAAACAAAATCAAAAGGAAAAAATAAAAAATGACAAGTATATCTCAAAATGGGCCAGGGGGGTGCATGTGAAAAATGAAAGTGCAGAAAGGAAAAATATCTCAGGCCCAGCCCAAGAGAGGTTGTCTTCAACCTCCAGACAAAAAATGTCAAAAACGCGCGCCCTTCCCTCCTGGTTCAAACATCCTGATTCCTGGACTTTTAGCACAAACTTATAACATGAAAAATGTCAAGCATCAAGCCACGATTCCATACATATAAAAAACTTAACTTAACTCTCAGAAATGAGAGAGAATTTCTCCATCCCTAATTTTTGACCTAGGTTTTTGTCAATGTCCAGGTCTTAAATTCTCTCAGCATTTGCAATATAAATGGAAAGTGAGGATATGTATAGCTTCAGGGACATGAATATGACATTTTTCATTCATAAATCTAAACCTAACTCTTCCTAGATTGAGAGATAGAAGTCCATGAACTTACCTGTTCAGCTTGGATCGTGTCTGGTAATGGAGGTACTTTCAGTGCAATGTGAGGACTTGTACAACTTGCTTGAAGGTCAGGGATGCTTTTCCAACCTTTAGCTTGCTTTGAAACCAAGTGAATCAAGCTATGGCAATCAACCTGCAAAACAGAAAAAGTGAAAATGGTGAAGTTGGTTAGAGGTGTTACAGGTCGTGTCTAATGCTTGGGATAGCTTGTATATATGGTATGGAGTGTGTATGAACTGGTTTTAGCAAAAATGCACGAGTGGATTGAGTTATGGAAGTCCAACTGCAGAGGTGACTCTGTTTTTTGCAGTAGGAGGGTGTTTTGATGAATGATGGGGTTTGGAAGGTGGTTAACTCGTGCCTTAGCTTAGGTTTGATATTTGGAATGTGTCTAACAAGTTTGCTTAAGCTTCTCTTGGCAGAAATGAGAGTTGTTGTCAGTTATGCAAGGTTTCTTCTAACTTAAGCAAGAAATGGCAAGTTGGTTTACAAGCTCTCCTAGGCCCCTCAAGTATGTTGCACACTTGAGTCTTGATCAGTGGGATATGTTCCTGAACTTGTGCCAAAAGGATTTGCATTGTACTTCAAAGATTGCAATCTTGACATAAAGTTTAACTTTTCAAAAATGGATAGTTTGCTTTTTCCATATTAAGGTTAATCTTTTGTGTAATGGCTTAATGGACAAGATAATGCTAGGACACAAATGTTTTGCATTAAATTATTGAGTGTGGATGAGATAAAAGGCCTGTAATCTAGCTTAGAGCATGCTGAGTTTAAAAATGCAAAGTTATGGACATGGAAATGGCTCATGCACAAAGTGAGTTTTGCCCATATTGCCAAATTCGATTCTCCCTAACCACAAGGTTGTTTGATGAGTTCTTGGACATTTTGGAAAGCTTGGAATGTGTACTACAATCCATATTTGTAATGTAATTTGAAATTCCAAGTGGAAGCATGTGAAAAGTGGCCATGAAGTTAGGAAAAAATCCTGCCTATAATAGGTCAAAAAATTTCTAAGTTAAGAATGTTTTGCACCCTTGTTCAAAAAATCATAACTTGAGCTACAAGCTTCTTTTGAGGAAACTTTGTGAATCAAGGTTGTATATTTTTCAATGGACTATAACTTTCATGTTTTGTGTTTTCCTTGAATCCAAATGTATCTTGATGAAAAAAAGGGACAAAGTTAGGAAAAAATTAGGGATTTTCATAACTTAGAAAAATTCTAAGTTATGAAAATTCTTCATTTTAAACCCTAATTTGCAATTCTTGATTTCTTGATGAACAAGTTTCATAATTTGACATGTTTTGATGGAAGATTAATCTTGACACTTGATTTTGACCAAAAAGTCAAAGTTTGACTTCTCAGTATACAGTCAAAATTGATCAATTGACTGGAAAATTCATCTGTCAATCTTGTGCATTTGGGATCTTTTGAACTTGTTGAACATGTCAAGACAATTCCATGGGGTCCTTGAGTCCATATATGAGCTTGACTTGCCATTGGTTAGGTCAAACAGTAAAAAATTGCCTTTGTGCAGTCAAAACCCTAAAAATGACCATTTTGCCCTTTTGGTGATCTGATCAAATTTCTTGTGGAATTGTGATCCAAACTTGACCAAATGGTCAATATGAGTTCATAATGTTGATGTGGGTCAAAAAATCATGAGGTTTGACTGTCAATTGACCACAGTTGACTTTTTCCCCAATACAGCTGATTTCTAAGTCAACTGTCCAATTGACTGGGCAAAGATTGGAATCAAGGCTTGAAACTTGGTATGGATAAACTTGGGAGTCCAATATGAAGCATGAAAGTCATCTTAAGCATTTTAGGTCAAAACATCTTTGTGCAAACTCAAACCCTAATTTGGGTCAACAGTGCAAAGGAGGAGTCTTGAGCAGAGCAAACCCTAACTGGATCTTGAGCTCCAAGGGTCTTGTGGTGAGAAAATAGTGATGAAATGGGAGGGAAAATTTTGGGGTACAACAGTATACCCCGCACAGTTTCCACAATGTATTGCTACTTACCTATAAGGTATCCTAAATCTGGGTAGAGGATTCAAACTGAAATAAAGAACCATAATGTAAAGCAAACAAGTCAAATAATGTAAGCAAGTAAATGTGATCTAACCCTAAGGTAACCCCACTTTTAGAATAAATCCCCAACAGAGTCGCCAGTTCTGTGATACGGTGGGAGAACTGACTTGAAGGTTTTTGCGTCTTATCATAAATGTTGCGGTTAGCAAGAGTCACCGCCGACTTTTCTTTTCTCCAAAAGGAAAGGTAAAAAAGCACAGGAAAGACCTTTGAGATTATTTCTTGAGTTTGGGGGGTAGGTTATGAAAAGGGAAGGTATTAGCACCCTTTTCATCCATGGTTTTCCATGGGCTCTTAGTTACTTGCTAGTTCCATTGCTTTTGTTTGAAATTGTGCTTTGTGTGTGGTTTTTGAAAGTATTTTTGAAAATGGAACTTCGTAATGGTTCTCGTCTCTATAAGAACGCATATAAAGTGTTTGTTTCGAAAATAGTTCAAAGAGGTGTTTGTGAGATGTGTTTTTGAAAGTATATTGAAAATGTAACTTTGTAACGATTCTCGTTTCTATAAGAACGCATACAAAGTGTTTGTTTCAAAAATAGTTCAAAGATGAGAGTGTGGGTGTATAAAAATGCTTTTGTTCTGAGCAAGCGAGTAACTAGGAGCGAATCTACCTACTCGAAAGGTCTTAAATGTGCTTTTCCTCCTTCTTTAGATGTGGCTATCTTACCATTGATTTGGTAAGAAGCCCCATCGTTGGATGTGAAGGGACGGACATTGGGACGTTTGTATATTCATAGAAGGCAACATATGGGACGTTTTAGCAATGTCGTTTTAGGGACTAGATCGTTTACCGAAGGTGTGATACGGTGGGAGAACTGACTAGAAGTTTTGCGTTTGTTTTTGCACTTGTTCGGTTTAGCAAGAGTCGCCACCGACTTTTTATTTTATCCTAAAGGAAAGGTTAAGAAGCACAGGAAAAACCTTTGAGATGTTTTCGTGGGTTCGGGGGGTAGATTATAGAAAGGGAAGGTATTAATACCCTTTCTATCCATGGTTATCCATGGGCTCTTAGTTACTTGTTTTAGATCACTTGCCTTGATTTTCAATTGCTTGAAATAGTGGTGTGTGTGTGTGTGTATTTTGAAAATGTTTTGAAAAAGATGCCTTGTCTAGGCAACCGTTGTAATAATTCTTTACTCAAATGTTTTACAAAGGTGTTTGTCTTTTCGAAAAGATATTTCAATGTTTTGAAAGTTGTTTTTGAAAGTGTGTTGTGGAGTGTATTTTGAAAAGTAGGCAAGTGTGTTTTGCAAGTTTGATCAAGTAACTAAGAGTTGTCTACCCCTAAATTTACTAAAAGATTTTTCTCATGTTTTAACCCTTTTAACAGTTTTGTTCCACCATTGTATTTGGTGGACAATCTTGTGTTAGGATGTTAACGGGACGGGCGCGGGTCATCGTATGGACCATGAATGCAATGGTGCCAAGTGTCTTTGGCAATTTTGCTTGAAGGGACTGTGATAATTTTGTTTAGGCAACTTCGAAAGCGTCATCGAGGGACTATGATCATTTGATTTGTTTTGTTTTGCCAAAGAACTCAACATGCAAGCATGGCCCATTTTTGAAGGCAACAAGCGGGATTGAAAATCTTTTAATTATTGAAAATGAGAAGTCCTGGGACCATTGTTGGGGAATCAGGAGATTGGGTTGTATGCCAATCTACTGGGGATTCCTATCTGAATATCCTGTGAGGAACTGAGAATGAGAGTCTTCATTCTGCTTGGGGATTGATAGTTGGAAGTTTTAGCTCCGCTGGGGATCTTGAAACTTGACTCTGAGGGGAATTAGGTTCTGGAAGGCTCTCTGACTGGGGAAATCAGCTTTGAGAAAGCTCTTGTTCTGGTGAGGATCCTGAAGTTTAACTCTGCTCAGGGAATTAGGAACTCAGGTTATATGCCACTTTGAGAATGAGAATCTTCATTCTATCGGGAATTCCAGGAGCTTAGGTGTATGCCAATCTACTGGGGGTTCAAGGATGAGAGTCTTCATGCTGTTAACGGTTAGAAATTGGGAGTATACCAATCTTCTGAGGTTTTAAGGATGAGAATCTTCATTCTTGAGTGTCAGAAATTGGGAGTATACAAATCTTCTGAGATGATGAGAGTCTTCATGTTGTTAACGGTTAGAAATTGGGAGTATACCAATCTTCTGAGGTTTTAAGGATGAGAATCTTCATTCTGTTAACGGTTAGAAATTGGGAGTATACCAATCTTCTGAGGTTTTAAGGATGAGAATCTTCATTCTGTTAACGGTTAGAAATTGGGAGTATACCAATCTTCTGAGGTTTTAAGGATGAGAATATTCATTCTGTTAACGGTTAGAAATTGGGAGTATACCAATCTTCTGAGGTTTTAAGGATGAGAATCTTCATTCTGTTAACGGTTAGAAATTGGGAGTATACCAATCTTCTGAGGTTTTAAGGATGAGAATCTTCATTCTGTTAACGGTTAGAAATTGGGAGTATACCAATCTTATGAGGTTTTAAGGATGAGAATCTTCATTCTGTTAACAGTTAGAAATTGGGAGTATACCAATCTTCTGAGGTTTTAAGGATGAGAATCTTCATTCTGTTAACGGTTAGAAATTGGGAGTATACCAATCTTCTGAGGTTTTAAGGATGAGAATCTTCATTCTGTTAACGGTTAGAAATTAGGAGTATACCAATCTTCTGAGGTTTTAAGGATGAGAATCTTCATTCTGTTAACGGTTAGAAATTGAGAGTATACCAATCTTCTGAGGTTTCAAGGATGAGAGTCTTCACTCTTGAGAGAAACAGATTTTTAGGAGCTTCAATTGTCCGTTATTTTGTTGGTGGTTGTAACTTCCAGCAGGTGATGAAGGAATTTTGATGACCTTGGTGATTGACATTTGAATGCCCCAAGTGATGATGACGGAGACTTGCCCCAAGTTTACTGAACTTTTGAGAGATTTGTTGAAATCTTGACTGGACTGCCCCAGGTTAACTGAACTTTGAAAGATCTGTTGAAACCTTGACTGGACTGCCCCAGGTTAATTGGATAGTGACATGGCATGCCCCCTGCTGATAGGAGATTTGTCAATGGAAGTGTCATCCTTTTTGAAGTGATTTTGCTCACTGAGAGTGTTTTCGTTCATCGGATATTCATTGTGTGAATTTCTCCACTGTCAAACAAATAGCCATATGCAAACAGTGATATTAAAGCAATGCAAAGTTTATGTTTGTCTCGAAGTTTTGAAAAATGCGTTTTTTAGCAGAAAACTTTTTATAAGACAAATTCAACACAAGATTTAGGGCAAAGCCTTACAGGAGTCAGGATACCTTTTGTAACAGTATGCTTTCGAACTAACCCATGCTTCAATTAGGACTTTTGAAGGGTTGTAACGTGGCTTGGTTCACGGTTTAAGAAACAAAGGATAAAGGCTCAAAATGTATTTGTACCCACCCGCTCTTCGTGATGTTCTTCAATCCTAAGCTCAGTTAATTGTGCGTCGCACTCTATTCGAGTTTGGAACGACTCTTTTGGGTGATGGTTCACCAGTTGAATTTATTGAGAAGGCAGTCATCATTTTTTTGCAACATTTTTCATGTTGTTGAGGATTTGTAATGACCTCGTTCTTTTGATTTGTTATCCCTAACTTTTGCCTGACTGTTCCCGTTTTCGAGATTACAGTCAGCGGGATGCTCCAGCTTTCATAAGCCTCCTTTGTAGGTTTTGGCTTAGTGGGATTTTCTCTTTTGAGAGATTTACTGCCTATGTGATAGGGAACCATCACTGTCTTTTGATTCCATGGGAATGTTTTTTTTGTGTCGTTCGTTGTATTACGAACTGAGAGTTTGCGACTTCAATGCGCACCTTTTTGAATTAACTGAGAGACTACCCTGCCCCAGGTTTAAATCAAAGGTTTAAATTTGTTTAGAACAGAAAACTCCTACTTCTTTGGCTCGAAGGGGTTGACTAGGGATTATCTTCCTTATAACTCCAGTGTTTGGGAATTGAAAGAGATGCCTGTACATCATCAGCAAGGTCTATTCAAAAGCATACTGTATGAGATTATGGTATTGTTTCGTCATCCTCCCTCTAAAGGCTTGCACCTTTTTATCAAGAGTTAAATATCATAAAGAAAACATAAGAGTAGTGAAAACGAATGGATGAATTCAAGACAAACATATGCAATGCATTAATGAAACAGAGTTTGACATCAACAGATAATTGTTTGAATAACAAAAGAAATTACAACTTTGAAAATTCAAATGAAACAAAGGTCTCTCAGTTTGGGCCTTGTCAATTCATGTGGAGAACCCTTGGCAGAAGAATTCAGTCTGGCCATCTTGTGTGAACTCCAGCATTCCTTCGTCGATCAGGTTTTGAATTTTGTACTTCAACGCCCAACAATCGTTTGTATCATGTCCAGGACCATCAAAATGATAGGCACACTTGGCATTTGGATTGTAGCTGGGAGAAAAAGTTTTGGGGTTCGGATGAGGGTTTATCACCGAAATCAGATTCATCTTCAACATGTGCTGCAATGCTTGTGACAATGGCATGTTGATTTGAGTGAATTGTCTTTTAGGTGCGACCTCTTTTGGATGGTTATCCGGTTGATGTTGACGAGGTCGTTGTTGGGCTCGTGATGTGGAAGCAAAGTGAGAAGGTCTTCTCTCTTTTAAACTGGTTCCTTGTCTCATGGGAAGCTGAGCAAGGCCTTGATTTCCAATCCTGAGTGTTTACCACATACGGTTGCGACCGTCTTGACGAAATTGATTGATAAGAACTCTCAACTCCTCTTGTCCTTGTGCCAGATTTTGGATAAGAACCATCTGACTCCTCAGTCCCCCCTTCAATATGGCTATCTCAATTTGTAGCTCCAACTGGTCATCTCTGTCGTCCCCAGGATTTCCCATGATCACGCCCCTGGTGAGGAGCGTCTTGAGCTCTTCTTGTCCCTTGGATAGGTTCAAGAACATATCTTGAAGTTGAGCGTTTTGAGCTTGGATGTCTTTGACAGTCCTTTCTAGAGCCATCTCTTACTGAAATAAACAGTAGGAGAATAAGGAAACCTGAAAAGGAAAAACTGTCATGATGCAATGCATGATATGTGAATGCATGCTTTCAAGGATCTCTTGGGGTAAACACAAGAGAATGTTAGAGGTTGAACTTCGATCTTTGATTGGAGAACTTTGCACCGGTGGATGTCTTTCCACGAGAATCAAGCTCACCATGTCAAGTGGGTCATAGCCCCTGATTCAAGTTGTTGCACTTGATCTTTGATGGCATTTGTTTAGAGGAGAAACCTCTTGCCCTTTGGTAGACGTCTGGTTCAACGTAACCCTGCATCAAAAGAACCCTCGAGATCCTTGAAATGGTTATTGAAAATGATATGGTATGATGTCATGATGTTATGTACATGTATGCAAAAGCAAGTAAGTGTATATACAGGTAACCATATTCACACAGAGCAAACAAGTCCTTAGGTTTAGGCTTGCATGGGGTTTGTAGGTAAGTACCCTCTTGAAGTTAGTTGGCTCATCCTGTCCTAAAATAGGAACCGGGTTCTAAGGAGCTCAATATCATTGGATTATTTTCTGTGTTCATTGTTTTGGTTTAGCCACTTAACTGGCGACCAAAATATTCCAAGAAAACAACCCTCAAAGAGTGTAGTATCGAGTATCTACCAACTTCGGACTGCACCAAAGTCGGTCATCTCACTACCCCTAAAAAGGCTAAGATGGTCAATTAAGGTTCTAAGAGTTCGTTAGTGCTTCATGACATCACTCAGCGGCCCCGTACTCTCATTGATTGAACTCAAAGGTTACCGGTACTCACAAATATGTGACACTAACATAGCTTACTGCTTCAACCATGTCGGTATACCCCACACAGTTCCCTCACAGTTTTATTGCTATTTACCTAAAAAGGTGCCCCAAATCCGGGTGTAGGATTTACAACAAACCCAAACAAGGACCCAAAAGTAAAGCAATCAAAGCAATCAAAGCAAGTATGTAAAAGTGATCTAAACCCTAAGGTAACCCCACTTTCAAATTCCCCAGCAGAGTCGCCAGTTCTGTGATACGGTGGGAGAACTGACTTGAAGTTTTGCGTTTGTTTTCGCACTTGTTCGGTTTAGTAAGAGTCGCCACCGACTTTTTATTTTGTCCTAAAGGAAAGGTTAAAAAGCACAGGAAAAACCTTTGAGATGTTTTTGTGGGTTCGGGGGGTAGATTATAGAAAGGGAAGGTATTAGCACCCTTTCTATCCATGGTTATCCATGGGCTCTTAGTTACTTGTTTTAGATCACTTGCCTTGATTTTCAATTGCTTGAAATAGTGGTGTGTGTGTGTGTGTATTTTGAAAATGTTTTGAAAAAGATGCCTTGTCTAGGCAACCGTTGTAACAATTCTTTACTCGAATATTTTACAAAGGTGTTTGTCTTTTCGAAAAGATATTTCAATATTTTGAAAGTTGTTTTTGAAAGTGTGTTGTGGAGTGTATTTTGAAAAGTAGGCAAGTGTGTTTTGCAAGTTTGATCAAGTAACTAAGAGTTGTCTACCCCTAAATTTACTCAAAGATTTTTCTCATGTTTTAACCCTTTTAACAGTTTTGTTCCACCATTGTATTTGGTGGACAATCTTGTGTTAGGATGTTAACGGGACGGGCACGGGTCATCGTATGGACCATGAATGCAATGGTGCCAAGTGTCTTTGGCAATTTTGCTTGAAGGGACTGTGATCATTTTGTTTAGGCAACTTCGAAAGCGTCATCGAGGGACTATGATCATTTGATTTGTTTTGTTTTGCCAAAGAACTCAACATGCAAGCATGGCCCATTTTTGAAGGCAAAAAGCGGGATTACCCTAAGGGTGCAAGTGTGAATGGTGTATTGATTGTCATGTATTTATATTTGTATTAGGTTATCTAGCGATTGATTTTGAATCTTCGCATACAAACCCTAATTACTATACAGTATATAGAAAGCGATAAATTGCGGGAATTTAAAGTCTAAGCTATTACA
Organism: Vicia faba; assembly: GCA_948472305.1. NCBI lineage: Eukaryota > Viridiplantae > Streptophyta > Magnoliopsida > Fabales > Fabaceae > Vicia > Vicia faba. The sequence goes on along the minus strand of OX451739.1, from coordinate 592,441,600 downwards.
AATAAGTATCCAGGGATGGGAGTACAAATATTTACAAATGGGGATGAGACTTATTAGGAGAGTAGTGTCCAAATATATTTACAACCAAATTGAATCGCATTCTCAATGTCAATGTAGCAATGTACAAGAATAAAAGCAAGCAAATGTATTGGTGTAAGTGCATGTGATTATTTACAAGTGATGTAAATATTAACTTAATGCAAAATTAAGTATTTTATTTATTCTTTTGGATTTTTGTTGGTTATGTACAAACAAAAGTTTTAATAAAAGAAAAGAAAATGCTTTAAGAAATTCTATTTTTTATGTATTAATGTCTTTATGTACAAAAGGGTTTTTAAAGAAAAGAAAAGAAAGTTGTTTAAATTTAAGAAAATTGATGTTTATATATTTTTTAAAATATAATAAAAGAAACAATTAAGAACATTTTGTATATAAAAAAAATGTGTTATTTTATTTAACAAAGAAAAATATTTTAGGTTATGTATAAGGAGAATAAATAAAAAAAAGGTATTAGTCTATAAAAAGAAAAAAAAGAGTGAATGGGCTCAAAGGAAAAGCTGGGCCCAAACAAAACAAATAGTCAGAAGAAGAAATGGGGGGGGGGGGTGCACACCAGTTTTCATATGGGCTTAGGCTCTTGATGGGGAGAACCGGCCCAAGGTGTTTGACACATTTTGTTTTAGGGTTTCCTTGTTTCGTTTCATTACTGGATTAGGGTTACAGGCTTAGAGCGGCGCTCTTATCTTCTCCGTCCTCTTCACTTTCTCATGCCAAGCTTTTCTGAACAAAGTCTCCGCCCATGGCCACCAGGCGTCGCCGTCAGCTCCTTCTTCTTCCATGGTTGAACACAGTAGCGATAAGGAAAGGTAACAATTGTTTTAGGGTTTTAAGTTTCATATCTTGCATGTTTTAATTTTATGTGTTCTGATTTTATGTTGTTATTTGTTAATGTTTGAGGTGCGTGAAAAGAAAAAGGAAGAGATACTACCTTTGGGGTTCGTCGCTTGGAGAGGGAGGTTCTGGAGGTGGACATGAGGCGTCCTAGGGTGGCCAAGGCGAGGGAGCGCGATGCTGAGCTTGCTCTGTGGAAAACTGGTACTCGTATTTGCTTTTTATGGTTTATTGATGAAGGTCTAAAAACCTAGCTCACTTGCTTCTGTCTTCTCTTTTGCTTGCTTGCTCTGATTAATTATTTGATGAAATATTGATGTTGTCTGAATCTGAGCTTGCCTGCTTTGTCCTTCTCTTTGTCTTTGAGTGAGCTTCTGATTGCTAATGATATTGATTGCTGAGTTGCCTTTAATGATTTTGATTCTTTTCCTCTTCTTCTGTTTGCCTCTGAATCTGAGAAATGTTTAGGTTGTTGAACCCTATGATGAAGCTATTCTGAGGGTTTTTGGGACTGAATGCTTTGTTCTGCTCAATGATGAACTTTTTTGGTTCTGAGAACTTTGTTTGGGTAAGGGCTTATGCAGGTGGATGTTTGGCTTGTTGGTTTGAAACAGGTCTGGTTACAGGCCTTTAGGGCTTGTAGGCTTCTGGTTTGAAGGCTGTTAGGTTTGCTGGTTTGATATACTGGTTATGACAGGTTTAGAGGAAGCTTTGAGGCTTATGCTTAGCAAGGCTTAAGGGTTTGAAGTTGTCTGTTTATGTTTGTTTCTGGTATAGGCTTGAGCAGTTTATTTTCTGGTTTCTGTACCGGCTTGAATACTTGGCGTTGGCTTCAGGCTTGAGACAGGTTATAAGCTTGGCTTGTTGGTTTGAAACAGGTCTGGTTGAAGTTTGTGGGCTTGTTGTTTGGACTGTGTTGAAATAGGTTAGCAGGTTTTGGCTTGGCAGGTTGAGAGCTTCTTGGTTTTGACAGACTCAAGGTTTATCAGTTGGCTTGCTGTTTAGAGGCTTGTGTTATGTTACAGTTTGAGGCAGTTTGGAAATCTTTGATTCAGTTTGTGTTATTTATGTTATGTATTCTGCCCCCTTTTTTCTACTGTGTTCTGATATCTTATTTATATCTTTTTTTCTAAGCCTCAAACCTGTAAGCCTCTTCTCTCTCTCTCTTCTCTCTCTCTATCAGAAAAAGCATTTGTTTATTGCTTACACTGTACTTTCTCTCTGAAAAAGTGTTGGCCTTGAAATGATGTAAAATTTGAATATTGCTTGCATATTAGTTTTCCTCTGCACACTTTCCAGATTTCCTGCATATTTTTGTGTACTTTGTTGACAGCTTTTGGCTTTTGATATCTTTCTATATCTTTTGGACAGCTTTTGACAGTTTCCTTTGGGTAATTTGTTTTGACATTCAGTTTGCTTAGTCTGAAACTTGTGACTTGTTTTGTGCAGTTCAGTTTGCTATTCAGTTTGAAAACCTTGGTTGACAATTTGGAATTATGAACTATGCAGCTTTGTATTTGGCATATTGAATAGCTTTGTGCATTTCATATTTTTTGCAAGCATATTTCTATCTCTCTTTGTGAACCAAGAATTTCTTGTGAATTACAGAGAGGGTGAATAAACTGATTCCGGCCAGTCACTTTTAATGATGAGCTTTTTAAATTAACTGTCTGCTTTTTTATTTCATCTGCATTTGACTTCTTTCCCTTCTTTGTTTTTGCAGATGAAAATCAATTGAGCAATGGGGAGCAACAAATAGAAGATGAAGACTTAGGAAACTTAGGATGCAATTTTATTTCACTTTTAATCATTGTAACAAATATTATTATAAATACTTGTAAATAATTACTGTATTTAAATAACACTTGTACAAATAATTAAAAATAAATAAAATTCTTTTTATTGATATTCCTTTTAATTCTTCTTCAATTGTTTATTTAATTATTCATATTTCTTAAATTATAATAACTGGAAGTAAATCCCAACTATTCTAACTCAGAAATGATAAATAATCAATAAACGTCCGGCGTTCTGAATAATCAAAGCATTGCACAGCTAAACAACAAACGTCCACATGTCCTTTTTTTTCACTGATTAAATCAAACACTACAAACTCTCAATCAGAAGCCTCAACCCATATCCCAAAGTAAATTGAAAAGGACTGTAGAACTAATTCTTCCTGAGAATGCACGCGCAAACCCTAGTTCTTGATTTATTGTCAAAGAAGCGCCTGTCTGATCAAACCCTGAGCCAAACTCAACCAAACCCTAATAATCTGCTTGAATTGTTCCAGAGTCCATGAAAACCCTAATTTGGATAGACTGATAAGAAAAAGTTTGTTTGACTGATTCTTACGCCATTCTGAAAAGTCAGTGAAAACCCGAAGCTGTGATTTCTTGTGGAAAAATAGGAGGGCAAATTTTGGGGTACAACAGTTGCCCCTGTTCAATCTTCTTGAACCTGAAGAGTTAGATTGGCAAGTTTGCCTTTCGCGACTCGAGGGTAAAAGGAGATTGGACACTAGAGTGCCCAAAAAATTTGCACCCGGTGATGTGATGGTAGAGGGAATGGGCTTGAAGATGTCATTTGGTGATGTGACAGAATCTTGTCGGGGGATGGGCTTAGAGATGCCATCTGGAAGTTGCTGGTAGGAGGATGGGCTTAAAGATGCCATCTGGAAATGATTGTTGAACTGTATGTCATTGATGAGTGGATGAGTCTTGTACCCCAAAATTTGCCCTTCCATTTCTCATTGGTTTCTCACCACAAAGCCCTTGGAGATCAAGATCCAGTTAGGGTTTCCATCTGCTCAAGACTTCTCCTTGCACTATGGACCCAAATTAGGGTTTGTGTTTGCACAAAGATGTTTTGACCTAAAATGCCCAAGATGACTTTCATGCTTCATGATTGACTCCCAAGTTTACCCATATCAAGTTTCAAGTCTTGATTCCAAGTCTTACCCAGTCAATTGGACAGTTGACCTAAAAATCAGTTGTATTGGGGAAAAAGTCAACTGTGGCCAATTGACAGTCAAATCTCATGAAAATTGACCTACATCAACATTATGAACTCATATGGTCCATTTGATCAAAGTTTGGATCACAACTCCATAAGAAATTTGATCAGATCACCAAAAGGGCAAAATAGTCATTTTTAGGGTTTTGACTGCACAAAGGCAATTCTTGACTGTTTGACCTAGCCAATGGCAAACCAAGCTCATATATGGACTCAAGGACCCCATGGAATTATCTTGACATGCTCAACAAGCTCAAAAGATCCCAAGTACACAAGGTTGACAGTTGAATTTCCCAGTCAACTGATCAATTTTGACTGTATACTGAAAAGTCAAACTTTGACTTTTTGGTCAAAATCAAGAGTCAAGATTCATTTTTCATCAAAACATGCCAAATCATGAAACTTGTTCACCAAGAAATCACAAAATGCAAATTAGGGTTAGAAATTAGAATTTTTCATAACTTAGAATTTTTCTAAGTTATGGAAAACCCTAATTTTTTCCCAACTTTGCCCCACTTTTTCACCAAGATCCATTTGGATTCAAACAAAAGTCCAAACATGAAAGTTGTAGCTTGTTGCATAATCTACAACTTTGATTCACAAAGTTTTCCCATTTGAGGCTTGTATCGCAAGTTACAAATTCTTGAATAAGGGCACTAAACCATTTTTAACTTAGTGAAATTTTAACCTATTTTGACAAGGTTTTCTACCCCACTTCAAGGCCATTTTCCATACACTTCCACTTGGAATTTCAATTTTCATTTCAAAGATGGATTGTATTAAACATTCCAAGCTTTTCAAAATGTCCAAGAACTTCTCAAACAACCTCATGGTTAGGGAGAATCGAATTTCACAATATGGCAAAAACTCACTTTGTTCATGACCAAGTTACATGTCCATAACCTTGCAATTTGAACTCAGCATGCTTTAAGCTAGATTACAGGTCCTTAAACCAAGTTACACTCAATAATTTAATGCATATTCTTTGTGCCAAGACCATGTTCTTTGAGCTAAAGCATTGTATGAAGGTTTAATCCATTTTTAGATAAAGCAAAATAGCCATTTTTGAAAAGTCATACTTTATGTCAATTGGTAAATCAAGAAGGTACAGATCAAATCTCTTTAGCACAGGATTATGGATAAATCACTCTGATCAAGGAGAGTTTATGCAGCACATTAGGGGCCCTCTACATGCCTAGAAACACAAATTGACATTTGTTGCTTAAAGTTGAAGAAAAGTGCCATAACATATACCAACTTCCATATCAGCTCAAGAACACTTAGACAAAGTTATCAAACACATTCCACACAACACAACCAAGCTAATACACGAGCCCTTAGCCTTCAAAACACCCTCCATCTCAGAATCACTCTCAAACTGCAAAAACAGGGCAGGCCCTGCAGTTTGAGTGCTATCTCTCATTTCTCTCGAGCTCTCTTGCCCAAACCAGTTCACACACCTTCCATACCATCTATGCAAGCTAACCAAAAGCAAAAGCACGACCTGTAATCACTCTAACCACTTCCACCATTTTCACATTTCTGACTTGCAGGTGAAGTTCTCTAGCTCGATTCAGAAGCTTTCAAGACAAAGTAAACATTGGAATAGCATCCCTGGACCTCAAGGAAGCTTTTCCAATCATCACCTTGCACTGAAAGTTCCTACATTTCCAGATAGAACTTCAACTGAACAGGTAAGTTTTGGAATTCGTATCTCTCTTATTAGGCATCATTAGCTTTAAGTTTGTGAATAAACAATGTTCTACTCATGCCACTGAACATGTACATTCTTTTACTTTTCATTTCTTTTGCCTGAGCTGTGAGAATTTGGAGTTTGAAAATGGCAGAAAAACTAGGTTAGGATTTGGGGGAGGAGAAATTCTCCCTCATCTTAGAGAGTTAGATCAAGTTATGCATATGGTTAGAATCGTCTCTTCATGCTGAACATTTTTTATGTTATGAGTTTTTGTTAAAAAGCCAGGAATCAGGAGTTAAGGATTGATGAAGAAAGGCGCGCATTTTTTGAATTGTTTGGTCTGAAGGTTGAAGACAACCATGTTCTGGGCTGGGCCTGTTTGTTATTCCTTTTTGCACCATACATTTACTTTTGCACCCCCTGAGCCCATTTTGTTATTTTTAATGATTTTTTGACTTTTTCTTTTTTGGTCTGACTTGTTTATTTTTGCTTATGATATTAAAAATCTAAAAATAAATTTTTACACCATTTTTCTATTTTTTAGGCATTTATTTGATTATGTTGACATTTATACATAAATATATATACACACTATTATTTAGAAAACTAGAAAAAAATAATGCAAATATATTTTCTTTTCTGATTTTTATTATATTTTCCCTTTTGAAAATATTTCATACAAAAAATATTTTTTTTATAAATATTAATTATTATCATTTATATATATATGATATTTATTTGTAAATAATATAAATATATAGGTATATTAATATACTTAGGAGAAAATATCAAAAAATGGGCATATTTTATTTTTTAATATTTAATACTAAAAAAGGCCTTTTTACAAATATACCATATTTTATTTTATCTTTATATGTAAATAATAAATATTATATGAATTGATTAATTAATGTCCCTTTTGATTAAAAAATTAGGGTTTTGCCCTAAATTTGAAAATACCTCAAAAATAATACCTTTTTATTTTCTTTTTTTTATTTTACATAAATAATACTTTTTTCATACATATAAAAATTCCTTTTGCATTCTTGCATATTTGTTTTATTTACCATTTAAATTATACATTTATTTATCTTGTAAATATTCATAGAAAATGATGTAATAGCTTAGATTCAATTTCTTGTCTAAATATCCCCATTTGAAACATTGTACCCCCTTCCCCATATTATTGTGTTGTAATAGCGTAGGGTTTTAAATTTCGCACTTTATCGCTTTCTAAACATACTATGCTAGAATTAGGGTTTTGTATGCGAATAAAAACGAACAAAATAGTTGGACCTAATACAAGATAAATGAGCATGAAAAATGGACGACACATTTCACACTTGCACCCCTAGGGTATTCCACTTTGTTGCCTTCAAATAATTGGGCCATATTGTATGTTGAATTTCTTTGGGTAAAAAACAAACAATCAAATGATCATAGTCCCACAAAATGTTGCTTAAATGAATGATCAAGTCCCTTTTAAAGAAAATTGCCCAAAGACATTTAACACTATTGCAACTATGGTCTAAACGATGACCTGCGCCCGTCCCTTTCATCTCCTAAAACAAGATTGTCCACCAAATGCAATGGTGGAACAAAATTGTCAAAAGGTTTAAAACATAACAAAAATCTTTGAGAAAACTTTAGGGTAGATAAACTCTTAAGTACTTGTCAACTTTCCAAGAAAACACTTGCCTTTTTTCAAAACCCACTTCACAAACACTTTCAAAACAAACTTTCAGAAAAAACCTTGAAATATCTTTTCAAAAAGACAAACACCTTTTGTAAAACATTCGAGTAAAGAATTGTTACAAGGGTAGCCTATACAAGGCATCTTTTCAAAACATTTTTCAAAACCCACACACACAAGCACCATTTAAAACAATTGAAAACCAAGGCAATTTGATCTAAGCAAGTACCTAAGAGCCCATGGATAACCATGGATAGAAAGGGTGCTAATACCTTCCCTTTCTATAATCTACTCCCCGAACCCAAGAAAAATCTCAAAGGTTTTTGCTGTGCTTTTTTAAACCTTTCCTTAGGATAAAATAAAAAGTCGGTGGCGACTCTTGCTCAACCGAAACATTTGCGAAAACGAACGCAAAACCCTAGTCAGTTCTCCCACCGTATCACAGAACTGGCGACTCTGCTGGGGATTATTTTTAAAGTGGAGTAACCTTAGGGCTTAGATCACCCTCTTGCATGACTAATTGTTTGATTTGCTTGCTTTATACTTTGGCTCTATTGTTTGGGTTTACAATCCTCCACCCGGATTCTGGGAAACATTCATAGATAGCAATACGTTGTGGAAACTGTGCAGGGTATACCGACACGGTCTAAGCAATAGCTATATTAGTGCGACATATTTGTGAGTACCGGTAACCCTTGAGTTCAATCAAGGAGAGTACGGGGCCGCTGAGTGATGTCACTAAGCACTAATGACCTAGAACCTTACTTGACCATCTTGGCCTTTTATTAGGGGTAGTGAGATGACCGGCTTTGGTGCAGTCCGAAGTTGGTAGATACTCGATACTACACTCATTGAGGGTTGTTTTCTTGGAATATTTTGGTCGCTAGTTAAGTGGCTAAACCAAAACAATGAACATTGAAAACAATCCAGTGATATTGAGCTCCTTAGAACTCGGTTACTATTTATAGGACAGGTTTTTAAGCCAACTACACTCAAGAGGGTACTTACCTATGAAACCCCATGCAAGCCTGAAATTAGGGTTTGGTGTGATTTGCTTGTACATGTGTTTTGTGCATACATCATAAACATCATAAAACATCATATGCATTCACTAACCATTTCAAGGGTTTTGGATCTTCATCTTTGTTCTTGTTTTGTAGGACATGGAAATCCCTCGCAGAAATCCATTCAAGTCAACCTTGTGAGAATCTCTCCTCAACTCAAGGAGATCACCTCAAGAATTCCGAAAAGTCCATCCTTCAGTGAAAGACATGGTAGACTGCTCAGCCTAGCCAACACCAACATTGAAGAAGACATGATGAAAGTGCTATTCCAGTTCTTTGACCCTCTTCACCACTGCTTCACTTTCCCTGATTATCAGTTGGTACCCACTTTGGAGGAGTTTTCTCAACTCCTAAGAATCCCTATCCTTAATCAACTACCCTTCAACGGTACGGAAAAGGAACCAAAGCCGGAAGATGTTGCTCGAGCATTACATCTTCAACCATCCGATATCAAGGGGCATTGGGAAACCAGAAGTGGCGTCAAAGGATTCTTAGCAAAATTCTTGTTTGAGAAGGCTCAAGAATGTTGGAACTCATTGGACCTACAAGCCTTTGAAGAGATTGTGGCACTCCTTATCTACGGGTTGGTCTTGTTCCCAAATCCTGACCAATTGGTAGATGTCAACGCCGTCAAAATCTTCTTGTCCAGAAATCCAATACCAACATTGCTTGGGGACATCCTTCACTCATTTTACACACGAACAATGAGAAAGAGGGGTGTTCTCATGTGTTGTACTCCTCTCCTTGCAAGGTGGTTTATTTCGCACCTTCCACAATCTGTCTTGAAGAATGACCAGGGTACAAGGTGGTCCCAACGGTTGATGACTCTTACTCATTCTGATGTGCATTGGTGTTCTCGGTCCAGAGAAAATGTCATCATCGTCGATCATTGCGGAGAGTTTCCTAATGTTCCTTTACTTGGAATCAGGGGAGGCATCACCTACAACCCTTGCCTAGCTTTGAGGCAATTTGGATATGCACGGAGGGATGGCCCTCATGATATGTTGATTCCTAGCCTAGTTTTTGACTTCGACAACGATGCGCAAGTACTTCGCCAAAGATTCATCAGAGCTTGGGGTAAACTCAACAAGGTTGATAGCAAGACTCTGGGACACAAGAACTCCATCCCTCTTGAGCCCTATCTCAAGTGGGTACGAGCCCGAGCCCAAATTCTATTGATGCCTTATCCTCATGTACTCCCAGTGATTAAAGAGCTCGTCAATGAAGGAGAGGTTCCCTACACCATCCTGCATCCATACATGCCTACATCGTGGGAGGAAATGCAGAAAAGTTGGATTCAGCTCAAGGAGGAACGGAACACTTTTGAAGCTAGCTACTACGCCAGTGAAAAGAAGGTTCTAGAGCTTACCCGCCGACTCTACGAGCAAGAGGCCCTCAACACCTACATCGCACCAAAGAGGATGCGCAATGTCTTTCTGCCTTGAGAAGTTTATTTTGTAACATTTGGCCCATGGGGCATTTATGTACTAATAAATTTCTTCTTATTAATATGACGTGCGTTCTTCTTTGTCTGAAACAATTTTGAATGTCCTAAATCCTTGAATGCATTGAATACATCAGCATACCATTCATCATGTGCATAAGCAGGTCTCACTCCAGGTTTCCTTATCTGTCTGCTGTTTATTTTAGTAGGATGGATCTCGAGCAAACAGTCAAAGACCTACAAGCCCAGAATGCACAGTTCCAGCAACTCTTGATGACTTTGGTTAAAAGTCAAGAGGATATCAAGACTCATTTGGAGAATAAGGACCCAATAAAGAAGAAAAAGAGGATCGGGGTGGCTACTTTGGGGAGAAGATTTGACAGAGAAGCTCGGAGAGTGCTTGAATTTCCTTCTACTTCTGATGAAGGGACTAGTAAAAGAGATCGAGTTGCGGTGCCTTCCGAGTCTGATGCGGAGGAGGAAGAGGTTGAAGAGGATGAAGATTATTCTGACCAGCAATATCCTCCAGCTGATGATAAATACAAGGGTTTAGAAGATAGATTGGCTGCCATGGAATTACAAAGAGTACCGGGTTTGGATTTTGAAGACTTGGGTTTGGTTGCCGGGATTGTGATTCCCCCAAAATTCAAAGTGCCAGTGTTTGTGAGGTATGATGGGCTATCCTGCCCCAAAATGCATCTCAGGTCCTACGTGAGAAAGATTCAACCCTATACGGCAGATAAAAACCTCTGGATTCATTTCTTTCAAGACAGCCTGTCGGGAGCTCAGTTGGAGTGGTTTTATCAGCTAGAAGGAACCAGTGTCAGAAATTGGGAAGATTTGGCCACCGCTTTCTACAAACAATACCAGTATAATTCTGATCTTGCTCCTACTCGTACCCAACTTCAGGGTATGTCACTAGGAACAAGTGAGGGATTCAAAGAATATGCACAAAAATGGAGGGATTTGGCTGGCAGGGTGCAGCCTCCTTTAACCGATCGTGAGCTCATTGATATGTTTCTTGGGACCCTATCTGGGCCGTTTTTCAATCATTTAATTGGTAACTCTTCCGCGGGGTTTACCGATTTGATCTTAACAGGGGAAAGAATAGAAGCTGGAATCAAGTCAGGAAAGATTCAAAAGGGTGTTACTGCAAGTGTTGAGAAGAAGCCTTTTAAGAAGGAGACAGCTATGGTATATTCTCAGAGAAGAGCAGGGAAGATGGAGCGTCGGCCAACTGTGGGGGCCGTAATGATTCAAAACACTCCAAGTGAGCAGCCTCGCTATAACTAGTCCAGACCAAATCAGCAACGGGTGGAAAGGCCACAACGGCAGTTCACCTGTATTAATATGACTTCAGCACAAGTGCTTCCCCATCTATTGAAGTTGAATCTTGCCACCATCAAGGAGGCGCCAAAGAATGTGAATACGTCCTCCCCGCATTATCATGCCAATGCTAAATGCGCCTACCATTCAGACAGTGTTGGACACGACACCAATGATTGTTGGGCACTCAAGCATAAAATCCAAGACCTGATAGAGGCTAAGGAGGTAGAGTTTGATGCTCCAGAGAAACCCAATGTGATATCTGCACCTATGCCGAAGCACGGCCGAAATATCAATGCCATTGAAGAGGATTTGTTTGTTGCTGACGTCAGTGATCTGACTACTCCACTGCTAACCATTAAGTTGAATTTGTTAAGGGCCGGGATCTTCCCGGGATGTAAAGAAGACTGCTATTGTTGCCACTCTCTGCCGTTTGATTATCCGCTATTAAAGAAAGGCATCCAAGGCCTTATGGATAGCCGACAAATTTTGTTCGAAAAAGTTTCTGCTGCTCCAGTTCATGTTGAAAATGTCTCAATCATAACCATTCACGCCAATCTTTCCAAGGCCGTCAAAAAGCCAGTTAAGATTACACCAGCTGCAAAATCTGTTCCTTTAAAGATAACAATGCCAGGGCCTGTTCCTTATGTTTCTGAGAAGTCGATACCTTGGAACTATGGTGGTGACATCTACTACCATGGTATCAAGCAAATCGAGGTAATTGAAGAAAGTTCGGATGATGAAAGAGCCAGCATTAGTAACATTGCGGGCACCAGCAAAATCACCAGGAGCGGGAGAATATTTTCTCCAGAGATTGCCCCTCCAAGAGCAGTCTTTGGACCCTCATCAGCTAACGAAGTCATCCCTGCACCAATAAAACTCTCTACTAGAACTCCTCTGATTAAAGACGTTGTTGTTCCTAGTACTGTCTCTCCTACCATTGCTGATAAAGGAAAGGGAATACAAGATGAGCCCGTCAGGACGAGGGTTCAACCCTTGGTGATCCCGAAAACCTCCAAGAAAGAAATGGACGAGATTTTGAGGATAATCAAGAGAAGTGATTACGATGTGGTGGAACAGTTGGGGCAAACCCCCTCCAAGATCTCCATGCTGGCACTATTGCTTTGCTCAGAAGCGCACGCTAAAGCTTTGATTAAGTTTCTGAAGGCAGCTCATGTGCCCCAGGAAACCTCTGCGGATCAATTTCAACATTGCGTGGCTAGCCTGACTGCGGACAATGGATTAGGTTTTTCTGATGCCGACCTAACCCCTAAAGGCCGAAACCACAATGATGCTTTGCATATTTCAATCGAGTGTCGCGGAACCACCCTTGCACATGTTTTGGTTGATACCGGTTCGTCGCTGAATGTTTTGCCTAAGAAGGCCTTGGACCGGCTAGATTGCGAAGGGTTGGAATTGAAGCCGAGTGATATTGTTGTTAGAGCTTTCGATGGGTCGAAGAGAATGGTCCATGGAGAGGTTGAAATTCCCATCAAGATAGGTACTGAGGTGTTTAAATCCACTTTCTATGTAATGGACATCCGTCCATCATACTCCTGCCTGCTGGGTAGACCTTGGATACACCATGCTGGGGCAGTCACCTCCTCCTTGCATCAGATGCTGAAATATCCTGTCAAGGGAAAGATCATCACTGTCCACGGCGAAGAAGAGTACATGATTAGCCACTTAAATTCTTTCCGGTATATGGAGGTTGAAGGAGAGTTCATTGAGACACCGTTTCAACATTTCGAAGAAGTTCTTCCTGAAATAGCAGTAGCAAAGTTGGCAGCTGAGACACCGAGACAGATGGCCAGGATGGCATCTCTGGAGGATGCAAGGGCCGCAATTAAGGAAGGGAAGAATTCAGCATGGGGGAAGTTACCCGACTTTCCGCATAAGACTGACAAGTTTGGATTAGGGTTCACAGCCGCTGGCCAGAAAGCTATGCGCCGGTCGAAGATTGAAAGGGCGCCAGTCAAAATTTCTCCTTACAGAATCAACGCCCTGGAAGATGAAGACAAGGAAAGCAACATTGAAGAGTGGATTTATCCAACTGTCAGAGGAGGATTGAGCAATTGGGAGGCTAAAGACTTTGTCCCCATCACTTTTATTCATCAGTAATTTATCTGTTAAACATTTCCTATTTGGTATGTAATATTTTACTTTCAAACAATCCGTACACTATCTTTTCACCTCCTGCCTTGCCCGGGGCATGTAGGTCCACTTGTAAGGGTTTTGACTATTTTTCATATTCATATGCCATGTTTAATGATTCATTGGACGTTTTTCATTTGATAAACTGCTTATGTTCATTTTCTTTCCTTTTGCATTTTTTGTTTAAGGATGGCTATCCCTTACACACACCCACACTCACCAATGCAGGTACCCATCCACTCCGGATTCCATGGGTGACTATTCTGCTGTATCTTTCAATAGCTCTGAAGATCTGGTCAATCTAGCCGAGTATGAAGATGACGAAGGTTGTGAAGTACCCGGGGAACTAGCCAGACTTCTACAACAAGAGGAAAGGGCCATCTTACCGCATGAAGAGCCATTGGAAGCTGTTAACTTGGGAACCGAGGGGGATCGGAAGGAGGTGCAAGTGGGTGCCAACCTGGAACCCAAAGTCAAGGAGCGCTTGGTACAGTTGCTGAATGAGTATGTTGAAATCTTCGCTTGGTCCTATGAAGACATGCCGGGTCTAGACACAGACATCGTGGTTCACCGTCTCCCCACAAGAGAAGACTGTCCACCAATCAAGCAGAAAGTTCGCCGAATGAGGCCTGACATGTCCGAAAAGATCAAGGCAGAAGTAATGAAGCAGTTCGACGCTGGCTTTCTGGCTGTTACGTCCTATCCTCAATGGGTCGCTAACATTGTGCCAGTACCTAAGAAAGATGGCAAAGTCAGAATGTGTGTGGACTACCGGGATTTGAATAGGGCCAGCCCTAAAGATGATTTCCCGCTACCTCATATTGACATCTTGATCGACAATACAGCTCAGCATAAGGTGTTTTCCTTCATGGACGGATTCTCGGGCTACAATCAAATCAAAATGGCTCCCGAGGATATGGAGAAAACAACTTTTGTCACGCAATGGGGCACTTTTTGTTACAAAGTGATGCCGTTCGGGCTGAAGAACGCAGGGGCAACTTATCAACGCGCCATGGTAGCTTTATTTCATGACATGATACATCATGAGATTGAAGTCTACGTAGACGATATGATAGCTCGGTCACAAACGGAGGAAGAGCAACTTGAGCATTTGGAGAACCTGTTTGCCAGGTTAAAAGAATACAAGCTCAGGCTGAATCCAAGTAAATGCACTTTTGGAGTCAGGTCTGGTAAACTCCTGGGATTCATTGTAAGCAACAAAGGCATTGAAGTCGATCCAGCAAAAGTAAAAGCAATGCAAGAGATGCCTGCTCCCCGTACTGAAAAGGAGGTCAGAGGATTCTTGGGGCGCTTAAACTATATTTCCAGATTCATCTCACATCTGACTTCTACCTGTGAGCCAATTTTCAAACTCTTGAAGAAAAATCAGGTAGTTGAATGGAACGATGACTGCCAAGCTGCTTTTGATAGAATCAAGGAGTATTTACTAGAACCTCCTATTCTGATGCCACCTGTCGAAGGAAGACCATTGATCATGTATTTGACCGTCTTGGATAACTCAATGGGGTGTGTTTTGGGCCAGCATGACGAGTCTGGTCGAAAAGAGCATGCTATTTATTACCTTAGTAAAAAGTTTACCGACTGTGAGACTCGCTACTCACTGCTCGAGAAAACTTGCTGCGCTTTGGTATGGGCTGCTCGCCGACTAAGACAGTATATGCTGACTCATACTACCTTGTTGATATCCAAAATGGACCCTATCAAGTATATCTTCGAGAAGCCCGCTTTATCTGGAAGGATAGCTAGATGGCAAATGATCTTAACCGAGTATGACATCCAGTACACCACCCAAAAAGCTATAAAAGGGAGTGTACTAGCTGACCATCTGGCTCATCAGGCTATCGAAGACTATCAACCCATGAGATTTGACTTCCCAGACGAGGACATCATGAATTTGGACAACGTTGAAAGTGACGGACCGTATGACGGACCAGAAAAGGGATCCCGATGGACCCTGTACTTTGATGGTGCTTCAAATGCACTTGGAAACGGTATTGGCGCAGTACTCATTTCTCTGGAAGGTTGTCACACTCCTTTCACGGCCCGACTTTGCTTCAGCTGCACAAACAACATGGCTGAGTATGAAGCTTGCATCTTTGGTCTCGAGGCTGCTATAGACTTGGGGATCAAATCTTTGGTCGTATTTGGGGACTCGGCTTTGGTCATAAGCCAAATCAAAGGAGACTGGGATACCAAGCATCCTAATCTTATCCCATACAAAGAACATGTCCTGACATTGTTGCCTCATTTCGAGCAAATTACCTTCGAGCATTTCCCGCGAGAAGAGAATCAGCTAGCCGATGCTCTAGCCACAATGTCCTCCATGTTTAAACTCAACTGGGATAACGAGGCTCCCCAAATCACCATCAAGCGAATGGATGAACCGACACATTGCCACGAGATTAATATCGAAGAAGTAGTGGAACAACCTTGGTTCCATGAAATCAAAAGGTATCTCGAGACTAGAGATTATCCTGAAGGAGCTTCCGTAAATGACAAGAAGTTCTTAAGGAAATTCGCTGCTAAGTTCTTCCTGAGCAACGACATCCTTTACAAACGAAGCCATGATTGTGTATTACTCCGATGTGTGGATAAAGATGAAGCAGAGTTCATCATGACTGATATACACAGCGGCACATTTGGCACTCACTTGAGCGGGCATACAATGGCTAAGAAGATCCTAAGGGCAGGCTATTATTGGTCTACCATGGAGGCTGACTGCCATCAACATTCCCGTACTTGCCACAAGTGTCAAGTCTATGCTGACAAAGTTCATATCCCTCCGGTTCCTCTCAACGTCCTGACTGCTCCGTGGCCCTTTGCAATGTGGGGCATTGATATGATTGGAGAGATCAAGCCCACGGCTTCCAATGGACATCGCTTCATCCTGGTTGCCATTGACTACTTCACTAAATGGGTCGAAGCAGCTTCCTTCGCCTCTGTGACTAAAAACATGGTTGCCCGCTTTATCAAGCAAAATCTCATATGCCGATTGTTGTACCCCAAAATTTGCCCTCCCATATTCTTCAAGAAATTGCCAAGTCATGCTTCAAAAGTCCCCAAGGGTTGCACAATGCAAGGGCCTCCTAAACAGTCAAGATTAGGGTTTTTGTTCTGATCAAGAAAATGAAGTTTTCAAGGGCCCAATCAAGTCCCACATACCTACAAATATGGTCAAGCATCCTCATATCAAGTTTCAAGACTTTCAGCACAAAATTGCACAGTCAAAAACCCTAATTGCACTACAGTCAACTGTAGGGGCAAAATGGTCATTTGACAGTCAAAAGTTCAAATTTTTGGTCAACATATCATTTTGAAGCCACAAACATCATTTGATCAATGCTTGATCATGATTCTCAAAACTTGGCTCAAAAATCATCAAGATGCAAAAGTTTCTATTTTTGGACAGCTGAAAAAGTCAACTGAAATTGACCAAGGCATAACTTTCACATGGATTATCAGAAAAATTCCATCCAAAGCTCATTTTGAAGAGAAAGACATTTCCTACAACTCATCTTCATACTTCAAGTGCAATAAATGCTCTCACAAAAAGTTATCAATTTCAACATTATAGGTCATTTTCAAAAGTCAACAAAAAGGGACTTTAAGTCAAAGGCCATAAATTGAGATTGGTAAATCAAAATTACATGGGACCAAAGACATTGTTTAGAGGACTTCAAGACCTTTCTAAAATGTCCAAGAACATGAGCAAAGCTTAAAAATTGAGCAAGTTATGCATTGGAGAAGTTGGGAAATTTTTGTGAAATGGCCAAAATCATTTATCCTTGAAATCTCATTTTTGACAAAAGGGGCCCACTTTTTCCACTTGGATTAACTTGGCCATGCTTCCCACGTGTCCCACCTTTTATTTCAGATTTTATTTATTAATTTTTTCATTTTTATTGATTTTATTGGATTTAATTAATTTTAAATCTTTTAAAATCAAAAGAAATTCAAAAATTAATTTAAAAGGGGATATTTGGCCTTAACTAGCCTTGAAACATCATTATGTGCCTACCAAAATTCGTGCAAGGGAGTAAACAAGGCAAGAATTCAAAATGAGGCAAAAATGGAAAGTGTGATAATGGTGGTTTATGCCAAATCCTAATCATCAAAGCAAGGCTTTATTGGCCATAACTATCATTCATACACATTGCATAAGACATGTACAAGTGATACACATCACAATTGACATAGAAGCTGCGCCCTATTGCTCACAACAAATTCACATTTTTGCAAAAAAATCTCAAATCTGATTCCATAGCTAGAACACTTTTGAAGGCCAAAGAACCATCCTATTGCCTTCCTGACGCATCAAGGAGACTTTCTGAATCAAGACCATAGTCCCTAACCTCAGGAAACGGTAGCATAAAGTCATTCTGTCCATGAGTTTTTGCATAATCGTGCCTTGGATTTCATGTTGTATTCATACATTTTAAACATTGTTTTACACTAATATGGCCATGCTGAAACTTTTGTTGCTGTTTAATTGAACTGATTGTGCTTGTAGCAAAAGATGCCATGATTATTTTCTAGGGTTTACAGAGCTTCAGATTAGGGGTTTCAAGATGAGGCAAAATTGAAACCCCTGACCACCACCATTGGAATCAGCGTGACTAGACGAAGAAGATGCCATGTTCGCGCCCAATTTATGTTTAGGCATGGCCTATTCGCTATTTCCAAATAGCCTGAATTTTGGGGGGGTTCAAAACCCCCGCTATTTCATTTTTGTTACAGGTACAGTGGAGAAGATGATCATGTGTCGTGCTGTGAATGGCTGGTTTGAATCCAGCGCGCGCTTTTTTTATTTTACAACGCTAACACGCATTTTATTTTATATTATTTGTTTGTTCCTTAATATACAAAGCGCGTTTCTAGTACAGTTGGCAAGCGTAAGGATGGGCAAAGCACATGACCTGGGTTCGAGCCCCAGGTCTTCAAGAATTTCTATGATATTTTTCATTTAACGTTCACATGCAGCGCCTATGTTATAGTCCATGATACACCATCAGAATCCAGCGTACACGCGTCTTGAAGCATCAGATCAAAGGCTGAGAGTTGGAGAGCACCATACACCCTGGTCCACGCTTCAACATGCTACTCAAAAAAGTCAAGCGGGTCAGGCTTATTGGGCCAGATTTCTCAATTCATGCCTCCAAATTAGGGGCTTCACCCCCTTAGGTTTTTACAATTTTCTTTCTTTTCTTTGTTCTTTTTATTATTTTTATATTCTTTTAATTGTTGTTTTTTAATTAATTAATATTTTCAAAATATAAAAAACATATAAAAATCAGAAAAATGAGAAAAATAATAAAATATCTTATTTTAAGTATTTTCATAAATAAATTTGTATGTGATTAATTTAGATTTAATTTTAGGTTATAATTTAATTCTTTTTTCACAATAAACCAAAAATAACAAAAATAGGCCTTTAGCACTTTTATTTTTTTTAATTAATTAAATATTTTTATTATAAATATCATTAACCATTAATTTTGTAAATAAATTTTATAATTAATTAGTTTTAATTCTAGGTTTTAACTTTAATGCATTTTCTTTAATAAATTAAAAACAATTAGAATTAGAATTAATTACTTGACTTTAAATTAATTTAATTTTCTTTAACGTCATAAATACAAAAAAACATAAAAATAAGTTCTTTTTTTTTATTTATTTAATTTAATTATTTTAACTTAATTATCTCAATTTCTTCAAAGGGTTCAACGCCCTCGCATTCGATTATGTTTTTGTTCGCGCGTTTTATTTATTTCTTTTTGTGAATATAATGTATTTGTTCCAAAGCCATGTAATAGCTATTAGACATTTATTTTCTGCACTTTATTTTAAATCGGGTCTGGATTAATTTGGCGTTGTAGACCCGCGCCTTTGTAATAGCGTAGGACCTTTTATCTTTTCCGCACTTTAAATTCCCGTACCTTTAACTGTTAAACAATAACATGAAAGAATGAATGCCCAAAAATAAAATCGAAACGTAGATCACCAATGCATGACAAGACAAAAAATAAACTGAAAATGACACACCAATCACACACCACTCTTAGGGTACGTCTCACTGTTGCCTTGCCCCTCAAAAGGTGGTCATCAAGTACAGGATGCCTTAGTGAGTCCTTATGTTCCATTGATCCAGTTGCCTCGAATAAGTTGCCTCGGAACGGTCGCCTCAGAATAAAAGGATCAATGGCATAAGGGTAGCTTCTAAGGTACCTTATCATTGCTCTGGTGATCACCCTGTTGCCTTCCCCCTCGAAACGTGGTCGTTGAGTACAGGACGTCTTAGTAAGTCCTTATGTTCCATTGATCTAGTTGCCTCGGAACGGTCGCCTCAGAATAAAAAGATCAAAGGCATAAGGGTAGCTTCTAAGGTATCTTACTATTGCTCGGTGACCACACTGTCCCTAACCCTCAAATTGACCCGAATATCTCCAACGGTGGTGCTACCTATCTCTCAATGGTGGGATAGCACTACCTAAAGGACAATTACACAGCTTAATTCCTTAGGGTAGGTAGATGATTCATGGGTACTTGCTCTTTTCAAAAACAAACAAAATACTTTTCACACCTTACACTTTCAAAAAGTTTTCAAACAATACTTCATACACTCTTGAGGACTGATACAAGAGTTACCTAGAAGTTTTCAAATGAATTTTTTTTTAAAAACCCACTCACACTTGAAAAGCAAACAAATTTTGAAAACACAATGAGCAAGTATCTAAGAGCCCATGGATAACCATGGATAGAAAGGGTGCTAATACCTTCCCTTTCTATAATCTACCTCCCGAACCGAGAAACAAATCTCATAAGGAATTTTTCTGTGCTTTTGTCCTTTCCTTGTTGGAGAAAATAAAAGACGGTGACGACTCTTGCTTACCGCGACATTTCGCGAAACCAGCTTTAAAACAGTCAGTTCCAGATCCACCGATCACAGAACTGGCGACTCTGCTGGGGACATCTTTAAAGTGAGGTGTACCTTAGGACTAAGATCACTGTGTTTTCAATTGCTTTGATTTGTTTGCTTTAAATTGTGGGACTGTCTTGGGAGTTCTATAGATCCTAACCCGGATCTGGGGATACCTTCTTAGAAAGTAGCAACAAGGCTGTGAGGGAACTGTGCGGGGTATACCGACATGGTTGAAGCAGTCTGCTACGTTGATGTGGCACTTTGGTGTGTACCGGTAACCCTTGAGTCAATCAAGGAGAGTACGGGGCCTCCATGTGGTGTCGTGAAGCATCAACAGACCTTAGGAACCTTAATTGAACCATCTTGGCCTCTTTAGGGTAGTGAGATGACTACTTTGGTGTACTCCGAAGTCGGTTGATACTCGATACTACACTCAATGGAGGGTTGTTTTCTTGGGATATTTTGATCGCCAGTCAGTAGCTAAATCGAAACGATGAACAATGAAAGCAATCCAATGATATTGAGATCCTTAGAACCCGGTTACTTTGATAGGACAGGTTTGAGCCCACCAACTTCAAGAGGGTAATACCCAGGCCCCATGCTGGCCTAAACTCTAAGGGCTTGTCTTGTGTGATTTGTGTGCCTTACATGTTTGCCTTTGTAAATATTTGTGGTGTGTTTAATCATAGCACCATAACATCATACAGCATCATATGCATCCACTAACCATTTCAGGGGTTCGAATCTTCATCTTTGTTCTTATTTTGTAGGACATGGAAACTATCCGCAGGAAGACAATTCAGATCAACCTCATAAGGGTCCCCCTTCAGCTTAAGGAGCTTACATCCAGGATTCCCGAGAACTCGTCATTCAGTGAAAGGCATGGTAGACTCATCAGCCTGGTCAATACCAATATTGAGGAAGAAATGGTAAAGGTCCTTTTCCAATTCTTTGACCCTCTACATCACTGTTTTACTTTCCCGGATTATCAGCTGGTGCCTACTCTAGAAGAGTTTTCCCAGCTTCTGAAGATTCCCATTCTCAATCAACTACCCTACAACGGTACGGAAAGGGAACCAAAACTGGAAGAAGTAGCTAAAGCATTATGCCTACAACCATCTGACATCAAGGGGCATTGGGAAGCCAGAAATGGTATCAAAGGATTCTTGGCAAAGTTTCTGTTTGAGAAGGCCCAAGAGTGTTGGAATTCCCTTGACCTGCAAGCCTTTGAAGAAGTTGTAGCCCTCCTTGTCTATGGGTTGGTGTTGTTCCCTAAACCAGATCAGCTTATAGATATCAGTGCTGTCAAGGTCTTCATGTCCAGGAATCCTATACCTACGTTGCTGGGGGACATCCTTCACTCATGTTACACTTGAACCATGAGAAAAAGGGGTGTTCTTATGTGCTGCACTCCCCTCCTGGGAAGGTGGTTTATTTCGCACCTTCCACAATCAGTTTTGAAGAACGAGCGAGGTTTAAGGTGGTCACAACGGTTGATGAATCTTACACATGCAGATATACATTGGTGTTCTCGGTCCAGAGAGGATGTCACTATCATTGATCGTTGTGGGGAGTACCCTAATGTTCCTTTACTTGGAATCAGAGGAGGTATTACTTACAACCCGTTCCTGGCTTGGAGACAGTTTGGTTATGCTCGGAAAGATGGCCCTCATGAGATGTTAATTCCTGACATAGTTTTTGACTTCGACAAGGATACGCAAGGACTTCGCCAGAAATTTATCAAAGCTTGGAGGATGCCCAGCAAAATAGACAGCAAGACCCTGGGGCGCAGGAACTCCATCCCATTGGAGCCTTATCTCAAGTGGGTACGAGCCCGCTCCCAGAAGCTGGTGATGCCATATCCTCATGTTCTCCCCGTGATCAAAGAGCCAGACTTGGAAGGAGAGGTGTCCTACACCATTCAACATCCTGACATTCCCACGTCCTGGGAAGAGATGCAGAAGAGTTGGATCCAGCTTAAGGAAGAACGGGATTCTCTGGAAACCAATCTACATGCCAGTGAGAAAAAGGTCCTGGAGCTCACCCGCTTGCTGCACGAGGAGAGGAATCTCAATACCTATATTGCTCCGAAGAGGATGCGTAGTGTCTTTTGGGACTGATCTGCTTTGTAATGTTTTCCTATGAGGCTTTAATGTACTGAACAATTATTTTCTTAATAATAACGTGTGTTCCTTTTGGTCTACAACAAAGTTGAATCTTCGAACTCTTGAATACATTGCATAAACACATATCATTCATC
This sequence comes from Vicia faba, assembly GCA_948472305.1. Classification (NCBI taxonomy): domain Eukaryota; kingdom Viridiplantae; phylum Streptophyta; class Magnoliopsida; order Fabales; family Fabaceae; genus Vicia; species Vicia faba. Next base: position 592,419,117 of record OX451739.1, on the reverse strand, counting down.
ATATGCATCACATGTACTCTTCTTTTCAGGATGCTGACTGTTCTTCGCTGTTTATTTCAGCATCATGAACCCTGAATCATCAACCGAGGCATCTATCAAGGCTCTTCAGGCGCAGAACGCCCAATTTCAGGAGCTGATCAAGGGATTGGCTCAGGGTCAACAAGAGTTGAAGACCATGCTTCTGAAGAAGAATAAGAAGAAGAGGAGGACTGTGCTATTTAACACTGGGCGCAGACTCGGGAACACCTTACAGGTTGAGGCTGAGAGGACTACTCCATCTGTGGGGGAAGGTAGTCACCAAGAAAGGGAGGTCCCTACTCCTGTGGGCTCTGATACTGAAACAGACTTCAACGACGAGCAGTACCCTCCTGCTGACGACCGGTACAAGCAGCTGGAGGACAGATTAAAAGCTATGGAAGTTCAGCGTGTGCCTGGACTGGATTTCGGAGACTTGGGGTTATCTACTGGGGTGGTGATTCCACACAAGTTCAAGGCACCTGCCTTTGTGAAATATGACGGGGCTTCCTGTCCCAAGATGCACCTCCGTTCTTATGTAAGGAAGATCCAGCCTTACACAGCAGACAGGAACCTTTGGATCCACTTCTTCCAGGAGAGTCTTTCAGGGACTCACCTCGAATGGTTTTATCAGTTGGAAGGAACCAACATTCGTAACTGGGAGGATCTGGCCACTGCTTTTTACAAGCAGTATCAATATAATTCCGACCTCGCTCCTACGCGTACCCAACTCCAGGGTATGTCGCTAGGGTCGGGTGAAGGTTTTAAGGAGTACGCCCAGAAATGGAGGGATCTGGCTGGCAGGGTGCAGCCACCGTTGACAGACTGGGAGCTGGTGGATATGTTTTTGGGGACCCTATCTGGTCCATTTTTCAATCATCTCATTGGTAATTCCTCTGCTGGGTTTACTGATCTGATCCTGACTGGTGAAAGGATCGAGGCTGGTATAAAATCGGGGAAGATACAGAAGGTTGCCTCCTCCAGTGCTGAAAAGAAACCCTTCAAAAAGGAGGCCAGTGCTGTATATAGCTCCCGGAGACCAGAGCGACCTGAGCGCCGCCAATCTGTCAGTGCGGTAATGATTGCCAAGCCTGCTGCCGCTCCTCGGCCGACCAATCCTCAAAGGGCTGAAAGACCCCGGAGAGAGTTTACCCGCTTGAGCATGACCTTATCACAGATTCTGCCACAGTTGCTATCCACCAATTTAGTGACTGTCAGGGAGGCTCCGAAGTTTCCCAATACTACATCTCCTAAGTACAATCTGAATGCTCGTTGTGCTTATCATTCTGATAGCCCGGGGCATAGCACAGATGACTGTTGGGCCCTAAAGAATAAGGTTCAGGACCTTATTGATGCAAAGGAGATACAGTTTGAGGCGCCTGAGAGGCCGAATGTTGTGACCGCTCCCATGCCCCAGCATGGAGTGAATGCTGTTGAGGAGGATTTGTATGTAGCTTCGGTGGATGATGTTGCTACTCCGCTGCTAACGGTCAAGAGGAACCTGTTGCTAGCTGGTTTATTTCCGGGATGTAGCAAAGGTTGCCCTCTATGTGTTGCTTCCCCTACTGGTTGTTCTTTGCTGAAGTCAGGCGTCCAAAACCTGATGGATAGTAGAGAGATTTTGTTCAGAAAGACTGCTGTTCCTGCTGCTCCTGTTGAAGAAGTTTCAATTGTTACCATCTTCAACAACCCTTCCAAGGCTCCTTCAAAGAAGCCTGTCCAAATTTTGCCGATTCACAAGATTGCTCCCGTCACCATCACTGTTCCGGGGCCCATCCCCTACAAGTCTGATAAAGCTGTCCCATGGCACTATGGGGAAGATGTTTATGTTCTGGGTGTGAAACAAGAGTTCAACATTGATACTGGTGTCTCCAACATCACTGGGCCTGCTAAGGTCACTCGTAGTGGAAGACTGTTCTCGCCAGACATTGCTCCTCCGGTAATTCATAGGCCTTTGGTCTTCACACCTGCCAGTGTGCCTGTATCCCCCCCTGACCAAGTTTCTACCCCTGCTGCCGAGTCGTCTGATACTCGGGGCAAGGGGATTGCTGCTGATGTGCCTGCCCGGACGGAGGCACCGAAGACCATTGTTGAGGCTTCCAGGCAGGAAATGGAAGAAATCCTCAAGATAATAAAGAAAAGTGATTTCAACATCGTAGAACAGCTGGGGCACACCCCCTCCAAAATCTCCATGTTGTCACTGCTGCTGTGTTCAGAGGCCCATGCCAAGGCTCTGATTGCTTTCTTAAAGACAGCCCACGTACCCCAAGAGACGTCTGCTGACCAGTTTACCGACTGTGTGGCCAACCTAACCGCTGATAATGGCCTGGGTTTCTCTGATGCCGATCTGACAGCGAAAGGGAAGAACCATAATGATGCCCTGCATGTCTCCATTGAATGCAGGGGCACTACTCTTGCTCATGTGCTGGTTGACACAGGTTCTTCATTAAACGTGCTGCCCAAGAAAGCTCTGGATAGGCTGGACTGTGAGGGTCTAGAGCTCAAACCAAGTAACATTGTTGTCCGGGCCTTTGACGGGTCCAAAAGAATGGTACATGGTGAGGTGGACATCCCAATCAGGGTGGGGTCACAGGTCTTCGATTCAAAATTCTATGTGATGGACATCCGTCCATCCTATTCTTGTTTGCTGGGTCGCCCGTGGATCCACAAGGCTGGAGCTGTGACCTCCACGTTGCATCAAAAGCTCAAATACCCGGTCAGGGGGAAGATTGTAACAGTGCAAGGGGAAGAGGAATACATGGTCAGCCACCTCAACTCCTTCAGGTACGTGGAAATGGATGGGGAGTTCATTGAGACCCCCTTTCAACATTTTGAGGAGGTGCCACAAACTTTGGCAGCAGCAGAAGCAGTGGTTGAAGAGGTTTCTCCTTTAAAGATGGCCTCCTTAAAGGACGCCCGGGCTGCGATCGAAAAAGGTGAATGTGCAAACTGGGGCAAGCTCCCTGATCTTACTCCTAAGACTAACAAGTTTGGGCTGGGTTTCACCACAGAAGCTCAGAAGGCAGTACGCAAGGCGAGAATTGGAAGACCTCCTGTGCTCATCCCTACTCAGGAGTGAATGCTGTTGGAGAGGAAGACGAAGTGGAGGAGTCAGAGTTCGATAGCTGGATCTACCCGACGACTGTTGGTGGATTGACCAATTGGACTGCTAAAGACTTTACACCCATAACTTTTGTTCCCCAGTAATGAACTTCTTTGTTTTGGATTTGTAATAAACAATAACTTGAAACTGTATGGCCCGATGTCTTACCCGGGGCACCGTGGTCTTATTTATGAGGGCTTTTGTTTGTCACTGTCATATATCATAAATAAAAGCATTGGACGTTTTTCACATTTCAAATTTTGCGCTCCTTTTCTTTCCTTTCTTTACATATTGCAAAACAGCTGTATTTACACACACTCACTCATACAGGTTTCAATCCATTCCGGATCTCACTGGTAACGACTCTGCTACTGCCAGTTATGACTTCGAAAATCCGATCAACTCAGCCAAAGACGAAGGTGAAGATGATTGCGAAGTACCTGGCGAGCTTGCAAGACTGTTACTCCAAGAGGAAAGGGCAATTCAACCCCATGAAGAGCCAGTGGAAACAATAAACTTGGGTACTGAAGAAGACAGGAAAGAGGTAAAGATTGGTGCCAACCTAGAGCTCAGCGTGAAGCAACGGTTGACTCAAATGCTGCATGATTATATGGAGATCTTTGCCTGGTCCTACGAAGACATGCCTGGGTTGGATACCGATATTGTGGTCCATCACTTGCCAACTAAGGAAGATTGCCCTCCGGTTAAGCAAAAGGTCCGCCGTATGCGTCCAGAGATGTCTGAGAAGATTAAAGCCGAGGTTATGAAGCAGTTTGATGCCGGATTTCTTGCAGTGACTTCTTACCCTCAGTGGGTTGCTAATGTGGTGCCGGTACCAAAGAAGGACGGTAAGGTCAGAATGTGTGTCGATTACAGGGATCTGAACAGGGCCAGCCCCAAAGATGACTTCCCTATACCTCACATTGATGTCCTTGTTGATAATACAGCTCAGCACAAAGTGTTCTCTTTCATGGACGGTTTCTCAGGTTACAATCAGATCAAGATGGCTCCTGAAGACATGGAAAAGACTACATTTGTTACTCAGTGGGGCACCTTCTGCTACAAGGTCATGCCTTTTGGACTAAAGAACGCTGGGGCAACCTACCAACGTGCCATGGTTGCTTTATTTCATGACATGATCCATCATGAGATAGAAGTGTATGTTGACGACATGATCGCAAGGTCCCAAACTGAGGAGGAACACCTTGATCATCTGCAGAAACTGTTTGACCGTCTGAAATTGTACAAACTGAGGTTGAACCCGAACAAGTGCACCTTCGGGGTAAGATCTGGGAAGTTGCTAGGCTTCGTTGTAAGCGACAAGGGTATTCAAGTGGACCCTGCCAAGGTTAAAGCTATTCAAGAGATGCCAGTTCCTAGGACAGAGAAGGAAGTCAGAGGCTTTTTAGGACGCCTGAATTACATTGCTCGATTCATCTCACACCTAACTGCTACCTGTGAGCCAATCTTCAAGCTGCTGAAGAAAGATCAGGTAGTGCGTTGGAATGATGAATGTCAGGCTGCTTTCGACAGAATCAAGGAGTATCTCCAAGAACCACCCATCCTTATGCCACCGGTTGAAGGGAGACCTCTGATACTTTACCTGACAGTACTTGATAACTCAATGGGGTGTGTGTTGGGGCAGCATGACGAGTCTGGCCGAAAAGAGCATGCCATTTATTACCTTAGCAAAAAGTTTACCGACTGTGAGACTCGATACTCACTGCTCGAGAAAACTTGCTGCGCTTTGGTATGGGCTGCTCGCCGGCTGAGACAGTATATGCTGACTCACACTACCTTGTTGATCTCAAAGATGGATCCTATAAAGTACATATTCGAAAAGCCTGCTCTGTCTGGGAGAATTGCAAGATGGCAGATGATCTTGACAGAATACGACATTCAGTACACGACCCAGAAAGCCATCAAGGGAAGTGTATTGGCAGACCACTTGGCACATCAGGCCGTAGATGACTATCAATCAATGAACTTCGAGTTTCCGGATGAAAGCATCATGATAGTAACTGATTGTGAAGTACCTGGACCGGATGAAGGACCTGAACCAGGATCCCGATGGTCTATGCACTTTGACGGAGCCTCCAATGCTTTGGGTAATGGTATCGGCGCTGTGATCATATCCCCTCAAGGCACTCATACTCCACTCACTGCCCGGTTATGTTTCAACTGCACCAACAACATGGCGGAGTATGAGGCGTGCATCATGGGACTCAAAGCTGCAATTGACTTAAGGATCAAGTTTCTGAGTGTCTTCGGAGATTCCGCTCTGGTGATCAATCAGATCAAAGGAGAGTGGGATACGAAACATCCGAATCTTATTCCTTACAAAGAATGTGTGTTGACAATGATCCCCCACTTCACAGAGATAACCTTTGAACATTTCCCGAGAGAGGAGAATCAGTTAGCGGACGCGTTAGCTACAATGTCTTCTATGTTCAAAGTCAAATGGGACAATGAGGCTCCCCGGGTCATCATCTGGAAATTGGACGAACCGGCATACTGTTGTGATCTCGAGACTGAGACGGTGACTGAGAAGCCTTGGTACCATGAGGTGAAGAGATATCTGGAAACTCAGGAATACCCTGAAGGTGCCTCTGTCAATGATAAGAAGTTCCTGAGGAGGTTCGCGGCAAAATTCTTCCTTAGCAACGACATCTTGTACAAGCGAAACCATGATTCGACCTTACTGCGTTGTGTGGATAAGACTGAAGCAGAAAGGATCATGGAAGAGCTGCATGAAGGGACCTTTGGTACACATTCCAGTGGGCACACTATGGCGAAGAAGATCCTTCGGGCAGGATATTACTGGTCCACAATGGAAGCTGATTGCTACCAACATTCCAGGACATGCCATAAATGCCAAATTTATGCAGACAAGGTGCATGTTCCTCCAGTTCCCCTGAATGTTCTGACCGCACCTTGGCCTTTTGTAATGTGGGGCATTGACATGATTGGTGAGATCAGACCTACGGCATCTAACGGGCATCGCTTCATCCTTGTAGCGATTGATTACTTTACAAAATGGATCGAAGCAGCATCCTATGCTACGGTAACCAAGACTGTTGTGGCACGGTTCATTCGGCATAACCTGATCTGTCGATACGGCGTCCCTGAGAGAATTATTACAGATAACGGTACCAATCTGAACAACAAGATGATTGCTGAGCTCTGCGAACAGTTCAAAATACAGCACCACAATTCTTCTCCTTACAGACCGAAGATGAATGGGGTTGTTGAAGCAGCAAATAAGAACATCAAGAGGATCGTGCAGAAGATGACAGTAACTTATAAAGATTGGCACGAGATGTTACCGTTCGCTCTGTATGGGTACCGTACCTCAGCTAAGACGTCAACCGGGGCAACTCCTTTCTCTCTGGTTTATGGCATGGAGGCAGTCTTGCCGATCGAAGTGCAAATACCCTCTCTCCGGATAATGAAGGATGCAAATTTGAACGAAGATGATTGGATCCAGACACGACTTGATCAGCTCAACCTCATTGATGAAAAGAGACTTGCTGCTATCTGTCATGGTCAGACGTACCAGAAACGGATGATCAGGGCTTTTAACAAAAAGGTCAGACCACAGGAATATCAAGTTGGGGATTTGGTAATCAAGCGAATCATCCTTCATCAGAGTGATCCAAGGGGCAAATGGACCCCTACGTACGAAGGGCCATTTGTGGTTAAACATGTGTTCTCAGGAGGAGCCATGATCCTAACCAACATGGATGGTGACGACCTTCCTCACCCCGCCAATGCAGACATAGTAAAAAGATACTACGCATGAAAAAGACCCGCTAGGCTGACATGCCTAGGCAAAAATTAGGGCTTCCCGTCGAACCAAAAGGGTTCGGGCAAAATGAAGGGATGAAATGAAAAAAATCTGTACACCCGGCAAATCGAAAACCTGAAAAGGCGGCTTGGGCAAAAATGGGTATCCCGGTGGACTGAAAACCCGAAAGGGCGGTCCAGGCAAAAATTAGGGATAAAAGCGCAATACTATGTCTCATTGATCACTTTGCATCCAGAATCCGGTATCTACATCAAGTTCAGACGGCATCGATCAGTCAGCTTCATCTTCGTCTAGGTCATCAAGTGATGAGACGCTCGGAGATATAACGGCAATAGCAGAGTTGAAACCCAGTGGGATCATTCATATTTCACACAGCTGTTTTATTTTCTTTTGTACAAAACTTGTATAAATTCTTTGTTCAGCGGCGTTCTCTTACTAGGACGTCAGCCTCTTGTACACAAAACACCTGTTTTCGGGCCATTCAAAAATCAATACAAATATACTATTCAGTTAAAAGTGCCAATTGTTATTTCTTTTTCTTTTTCTGTTTTGCTTTGCGAAGAACGTCCAAGGTTCAATTTGTGACATATGCATTGACAATAATTTGCTAACTCATAAATATTTGCATACGAAACAAAGGATTAATTACAGGTAACATTAGAAACAGGGGCAATAAAGAGTTGTCTAAGCAATCTAATTGTTCTATCCTCCAAGGTACCAAGGTAGGTTCAGTTAAAGGGCATGACCAGTATATCCTAATTCCCCAGAGAGTGAGCCAACAAGTCAGTGCACTCTTCTCCAAGCAAAATTATCAAACCTTAAGGAAGTTGGGTATCCTCCAGTGGACCTTAACATTCCCCGGCAGCATATGTAGTCTTAACAAGCATCCCCGGAAGTCTAGGTCTAAAGATTGTTCCCCGGCGGTATATCAAACATTCAGTGGTGTCACTTCCCCCGATACATCTCAAAACTTCCCCAGGAGAATCCAATCCAGTTTCCCCCGGAAAGTTGGAAGTCATCTCCCCAAGCAATAAGCTGGTCCCCAGTAGATTCTGGAAGCTTATCCTCGCAAAACACGAACGCGTCGTCCGGCTTTATTTAAAGAGTTATTTCCTTAACAGGATATAACTGGGTTATCCTCAGCCAAAAGCCACGGAAAGAGCGTCCTCGACGGAGTCTTCTTATCCCCAGTGAAGTCCGTTAACACTTCCAATATAACGATGGTATCCACAGCAAGTTATCATCAACACTCAACAAGGCACCCCTCTTCCCACAGAGTATTGCTTCCCAGCATGGTCGCTAGAGTGTCTTTTCTCCCCGCAGAATCTTCCATCTGCCAAGTTTATTCCGCAACGGAGTTATCTTCTCCTATCGGTATTCTCGCAGTTATCATCCCCAGCGGAAGCAAAATCTATCCTGCAAACATCAGCCCAGGATATGACTTCCCGGCACCCGTCAAGGATTTAATTTCCTAGACGAAAACATACATTCATAAAAACATCACATACATCATTATAGCATGCATAGACGCATTATATCATACAAATCTCATTTATGTTGAGAACATTATTGCTTGATCCATATCATGCATTGCATATGACTGACCTCTATTCTTTCAGGAAAGTTCAGCTAAAATCTCAATCATATTTCAAGACCTATACCGGTTCAGTTAATCGATCCCAAAGATTTCTTATCCAGTCCAAGGCCTTCTCTAGTCCAGCTAAATCGACCCCAAACAGATTTTCTGACAAAGACTCAGTAGAAGTTATTAAAGGTTTTTCTCAGACGCCCGCTTTTGAGATTATAATTTCCTATGGTTCCCTCTCCGACGGTGAGTGAGGTGATAAGTCCTTTTCAGATGTTTCCCTCTCCAACGGTGAGTGAGGTGATAGTCTCCTATGGTTCCCTCTCCGACGATGAGTGAGGTGGTAAGTCCTTTTCAGATGTTTCCCTCTCCGACGGTGAGTGAGGTGATAGTCTCCTATGGTTCCCTCTCCGACGGTGAGTGAGGTGGTAAGTCCTTTTCAGATGTTTCCCTCTCCGACGGTGAGTGAGGTGATAGTCTCCTATGGTTCCCTCTCCGACGGTGAGTGAGGTGGTAAGTCCTTTTCAGATGTTTCCCTCTCCGACGGTGAGTGAGGTGATAGTCTCCTATGGTTCCCTCTCCGACGGTGAGTGAGGTGGTAAGTCCTTTTCAGATGTTTCCCTCTCCGACGGTGAGTGAGGTGATAGTCTCCTATGGTTCCCTCTCCGACGGTGAGTGAGGTGGTAAGTCCTTTTCAGATGTTTCCCTCTCCGACGGTGAGTGAGGTGATAGTCTCCTATGGTTCCCTCTCCGACGGTGCGTGAGGTGATAATTCCTTTCCTATGGTTCCCTCTCCGACAGTGAGTGAGGTGATAATTCCTTTTCTAATGGTTCCCTCTCCGACGGTGAGTGAGGTGATAATTCCTTTCAGATTATAATTTCATAGGGTTCCCTCTCCGACGGTGAGTGAGGTGATTCCCTTTCAGATTATAATGGCCTATGGTTCTCTTCCCGATCCTGCGAAGATGGTAATTCCCACCAAGATTTTCTCAGCGAGCGTTGTTGAAGTTAAAATCACCCAAGGTTCTCTTACCATTCATGCTAAGGTAGTAACCATCCCTGGTTCATTCATCATCTTGTGAAGCTCCAGATCCAACTCCTGTGACCAGTCAGGACATACCTATACCAAACATCTGAAAACCAGTTCTTGCAACGTGTCAGGTACTCATTTTTCTTTTGCAGGTATGCAGGTTTTCGCTAAGGAATCTCTTATGCGATCAACATCCAGATGGCATCTATAAGCCCATCATCCTATTTCATCAACCTCTAAATGGCATCTATAAGCCCATTCCCATCACACTGCCACTATGTGAGCGCAAATTTCTGGGCACTCTAGTGTTCAATCATCTTCTACCCTCGGATTACGAAAGGCACGTCAGCCAATCTGCATCCTCAGGTCTAAGAAGATTGAACAGGGGCAACTGTTGTACCCCAAAATTTGCCCTCCCATATTCTTCAAGAAATTTCCAAGTCATGCTTCAAAAGTCCCCAAGGGTTGCACAATGCAAGGGCCTCCTAAACAGTCAAGATTATGGTTTTTGTTCTGATCAAGAAAATGAAGTTTTCAAGGGCCCAATCAAGTCCCACATACCTACAAATATGGTCAAGCATCCTCATATCAAGTTTCAAGACTTTCAGCACAAAATTGCACAGTCAAAAACCCTAATTGCACTACAGTCAACTGTAGGGGCAAAATGGTCATTTGACAGTCAAAAGTTCAAATTTTTGGTCAACATATCATTTTGAAGCCACAAACATTATTTGATCAATGCTTGATCATGATTCTCAAAACTTGGCTCAAAAATCATCAAGATGCAAAAGTTTCTATTTTTGGACAGCTGAAAAAGTCAACTGAAATTGACCAAGGCATAACTTTCACATGGATTATCAGAAAAATTCCATCCAAATCTCATTTTGAAGATAAAGACATTTCCTATAACTCATCTTCATACTTCAAGTCCAAGAAATGCTCTCACAAAAAGTTATCAATTTCAACATTATAGGTCATTTTCAAAAGTCAACAAAAAGGGACTTTAAGTCAAAGGCCATAACTTGAGATTGGTAAATCAAAATGACATGGGACAAAAGACATTGTTTAGAGGACTTCAAGAACTTTCTAAAATGTCCAAGAACATGAGCAAAGCTTAAAAATTGAGCAAGTTATGCATTGGACAAGTTGGGAAATTTTTGTGAAATGGCCAAAATCATTTATCCTTGAAATCTCATTTTTGACAAAAGGGGCCCACTTTTTCCACTTGGATTAACTTGGCCATGCTTCCCACGTGTCCCACCTTTTATTTCAGATTTTATTTATTAATTTTTTCATTTTTATTGATTTTATTGGATTTAATTAATTTTAAATCTTTTAAAATCAAAAGAAATTCAAAAATTAATTTAAAAGGGGATATTTGGCCTTAACTAGCCTTGAAACATCATTATGTGCCTACCAAAATTCGTGCAAGGGAGTAAACAAGGCAAGAATTCAAAATGAGGCAAAAATGGAAAGTGTGATAATGGTGGTTTATGCCAAATCCTAATCATCAAAGCAAGGCTTTATTGGCCATAACTATCATTCATACACATTGCATAAGACATGTACAAGTGATACACATCACAATTGACACAGAAGCTGCGCCCTATTGCTCACAACAAATTCACATTTTTGCAAAAAAATCTCAAATTTGATTCCATAGCTAGAGCACTTTTGAAGGCCAAAGAACCATCCTATTGCCTTCCTGACGCATCAAGGAGACTTTCTGAATCAAGACCATAGTCCCTAACCTCAGGAAACGGTAGCATAAAGTCATCCTATCCATGAGTTTTTGCATAATCGTGCCTTGGATTTCATGTTGTATTCATACATTTTAAACATTGTTTTACACTAATATGGCCATGCTGAAACTTTTGTTGCTGTTTAATTGAACTGATTGTGCTTGTAGCAAAAGATGCCATGATTATTTTCTAGGGTTTACAGAGCTTCAGATTAGGGGTTTCAAGATGACGCAAAATTGAAACCCCTGACCACCACCATTGGAATCAGCGTGACTAGACGAAGAAGATGCCATGTTCGCGCCCAATTTATGTTTAGGCATGGCCTATTCGCTATTTCCAAATAGCCTGAATTTTGGGGGGGTTCAAAACCCCCGCTATTTCATTTTTGTTACAGGTACAGTGGAGAAGATGATCATGTGTCGTGTTGTGAATGGCTGGTTTGAATCCAGCGCGCGCTTTTTTTATTTTACAACGCTAACACGCATTTTATTTTATATTATTTGTTTGTTCCTTAATATACAAAGCGCGTTTCTAGTACAGTTGGCAAGCGTAAGGATGGGCAAAGCACATGACCTGGGTTCGAGCCCCAGGTCTTCAAGAATTTCTATGATATTTTTCATTTAACGTTCACATGCAGCGCCTATGTTATAGTCCATGATACACCATCAGAATCCAGCGTACACGCGTCTTGAAGCATCAGATCAAAGGCTGAGAGTTGGAGAGCACCATACACCCTGGTCCACGCTTCAACATGCTACTCAAAAAAGTCAAGCGGGTCAGACTTATTGGGCCAGATTTCTCAATTCATGCCTCCAAATTAGGGGCTTCACCCCCTTAGGTTTTTACAATTTTCTTTCTTTTCTTTGTTCTTTTTATTATTTTTATATTCTTTTAATTGTTGTTTTTTAATTAATTAATATTTTCAAAATATAAAAAACATATAAAAATCAGAAAAATGAGAAAAATAATAAAATATCTTATTTTAAGTATTTTCATAAATAAATTTGTATGTGATTAATTTAGATTTAATTTTAGGTTATAATTTAATTCTTTTTTCACAATAAACCAAAAATAACAAAAATAGGCCTTTAGCACTTTTATTTTTTTTAATTAATTAAATATTTTTATTATAAATATCATTAACCATTAATTTTGTAAATAAATTTTATAATTAATTAGTTTTAATTCTAGGTTTTAACTTTAATGCATTTTCTTTAATAAATTAAAAACAATTAGAATTAGAATTAATTACTTGACTTTAAATTAATTTAATTTTCTTTAACGTCATAAATACAAAAAAACATAAAAATAAGTTCTTTTTTTATTTATTTAATTTAATTATTTTAACTTAATTATCTCAATTTCTTCAAAGGGTTCAACGCCCTCGCATTCGATTATGTTTTTGTTCGCGCGTTTTATTTATTTCTTTTTGTGAATATAATGTATTTGTTCCAAAGCCATGTAATAGCTATTAGACATTTATTTTCTGCACTTTATTTTAAATCGGGTCTGGATTAATTTGGCGTTGTAGACCCGCGCCTTTGTAATAGCGTAGGACCTTTTATCTTTTCCGCACTTTAAATTCCCGTACCTTTAACTGTTAAACAATAACATGAAAGAATGAATGCCCAAAAATAAAATCGAAACGTAGATCACCAATGCATGACAAGACAAACAATAAACTGAAAATGACACACCAATCACACACCACTCTTAGGGTACGTCTCACTGTTGCCTTGCCCCTCAAAAGGTGGTCATCAAGTACAGGATGCCTTAGTGAGTCCTTATGTTCCATTGATCCAGTTGCCTCGAATAAGTTACCTCGGAACGGTCGCCTCAGAATAAAAGGATCAATGGCATAAGGGTAGCTTCTAAGGTACCTTATCATTGCTCTGGTGATCACCCTGTTGCCTTCCCCCTCGAAACATGGTCGTTGAGTACAGGACGTCTTAGTAAGTCCTTATGTTCCATTGATCTAGTTGCCTCGGAACGGTCGCCTCAGAATAAAAAGATCAAAGGCATAAGGGTAGCTTCTAAGGTATCTTACTATTGCTCGGTGACCACACTGTCCCTAACCCTCGAATTGACTCGAATACCTCCAACGGTGGTGCTACCTATCTCTCAATGGTGGGATAACACTACCTAAAGGACAATTACACAGCTTAATTCCTTAGGGTAGGTAGATGATTCATGGGTACTTGCTCTTTTCAAAAACAAACAAAATACTTTTCACACCTTACACTTTCAAAAAGTTTTCAAACAATACTTCATACACTCTTGAGGACTGATACAAGAGTTACCTAGAAGTTTTCAAATGAATTTTTTTTTCAAAACCCACTCACACTTGAAAAGCAAACAAATTTTGAAAACACAATGAGCAAGTATCTAAGAGCCCATGGATAACCATGGATAGAAAGGGTGCTAATACCTTCCCTTTCTATAATCTACCTCCCAAACCGAGAAACAAATCTCATAAGGAATTTTTCTGTGCTTTTGTCCTTTCCTTGTTGGAGAAAATAAAAGACGGTGGCGACTCTTGCTTACCGCGACATTTCGCGAAACCAGCTTTAAAACAGTCAGTTCCAGATCCACCGATCACACCGATATGGTGTCCCCGATAGGATCATCACAGACAACGGTACAAATCTGAATAACACGATGATCACTGCATTGTGCGAACAGTTCAAGATTTATCATCACAATTCATCTCCCTATCGGCCGAAGATGAACGGTGCTGTTGAAGCTGCGAACAAAAACATTAAGAAGATCATTCAGAAAATGATAGTCACTTACAAAGACTGGCATGAGATGTTACCGTTTGCTCTGCATGGATACCGTACAACGACACGTACTTCAACTTGGGAAACCCAATTTTCTTTGGTTTATGGCATGGAAGCTGTTTTTACTATGGAAGTCCAGATCCCTTCTCTAAGGATTATGAAGGATGCAGGTTTGAATGAAGATGATTGGATGCAGACCCGACTTGATCAACTCAATCTGATCGACGAGAAGCGACTTGCTGCTATATGCCATGGTCAGACGTATCGAAAGCGGATGATCAAGGCCTTCAATAAGAAAGTCAGACGTCAAGTGTATCAAGTCGGAGATCTCGTAATCAAGCGGATTATCTTGCCGCAAAGTGATCCCAGGGGCAAATGGACTCCTACATATGAAGGACCATTTGTGATCAAGAGCATATTTTCTGGTGGTGCAATGATTCTGACCACCATGGACGGCGACGATTTGCCGCACCCTGCGAACGCAGACATAGTCAAAAGATACTACGCATAAAATAACCTGACAAGTCGAAAACCCGAAAGGGCGGCTTGGGCAAAAATGGGCATCCCGGTGAACCGAAAACCCGAAAGGGCGATTCAGGCAAAAATTAGGGATAAAAACGAAAAAATCTGTACACCCGGCAAGTCGAAAACCCGAAAGGGCGGCTTGGGCAAAAAAGGAGTTTCCCGGTGGATCGAAAACCCGAAAGGGCGATTCAGGCAAAAGTTAGGGAATTAAAGCGTATGACTATGTCTCGTCGGATCACTTCAAAGACAATCTCTTCGTCAACCAGTTCCAGGCTTCTGATCAATCCAGTCATCGGCAAGCGAAGCATTGAATGGACAGATATTCAGAGTTGTGAAAGCTATAGCAGAACGGAATCCCATGGAATTATTTCACATAACCATCCTTTATTTTGTATAAAATCTTTCAATATTTACGACAAAGTCCTCTTACTAGGATGATTGTCTCCTTTGTACAAATATACTCAAAGAAAATCAATACAAATACTCTTCCCAAAGTTTGTGTCATTTCCCTTTTCTTTTTCTCTTGCACTATTTGTTTTATTTTGAGAAACGTCCAATGTTTTGTTAAATAGGCATATGCATTTGAAACATAATCACTTCCTAAATGAACCTAAGAAAGAGGATAAATGATAGGATGAAGGTACAGATGGATATCTTGACACCCTTTCGAAGGAAACCCCCCAAGAGATTTGGAATCCACATCCCTAGCAAACCCTGAGGTCTATCTCCAGCAGATTCTTGAAGCTTATCCCCGGTAAGGTTCTGGAAGATATTCCCCCACAGAGCACGAACGTCTCTCCCGAGTTTTATTCAAAGTTATTCCTCACAAAGGCTTATAACTGGGTTATCCTCAGCTAACAACCACAGAAGATCGCACTCGCCAAAGTTCGTCCTATCCCCAGCGGAGTTCATCAAGAGTCTCCCAGCACAACTTATCAGTATAATCCCCAGAGGAGTTTATCTTTGTCACCACCAGCCAGAGAGTCCTCCAGAGCTCAATTTCCCTCAGAGTGCAAATTTTCAATATCCCCAGCGGAGCCAGACTAATGAGCCTTCTCCCCATAGAGTTTTAGGAAGAGAAATCTTGAGTTCCCCAGTGAGATCGCCAGAGTTACTTCCCATCAAGCTGAAGATTCTCAATCTTACCTCCCCAGCATGAGCCTATTAGATTGGAACTCCCCATTAGAGGTCATCAGGAATTCTCTTCCCCAGCAGCAGCCAAGGATTTATTTTCCCCGGCAGCAGTCAATATGCTTTTATCTTCAGCCACCTCGGATTCATTTATCCTCAACAAGATAGCTCGTCAGCTTACATGTGCATTCATCACATTCATGTCATAAACATTGATGTCACGTATATTGCATCATGCATCATGACATTGCATACAACTAACTCTTTACCTTTTCAGGAAAGATCAGTCGACAGACTAAAATCTTTCAACTTCAAGATTTCTGAAAACAGTTTACGGGTTCTCCAAGTAAACGGATGTTAACCTATCACTTGTTCAGATTCTTCTTTAAGACTTCTGAAAACAGTTTACGGATTCTTCCCAACAACGGATGTTAATCTATCGACTTATTCAGATGCAACTTTTGAAAACAGTTTACGGACGCTTCCCAACAACGGATGCTGCTCTATTGCTTATTCAACTTCAAGATTTCTGAAAACAGTTCACGGGTTCTCCAAGTAAACGGATGTTAACCTATCACTTGTTCAGATTCTTCTTTAAGACTTCTGAAAACAGTTTATGGATTCTTCCCAACAACGGATGTTAATCTATCGACTTGTTCAGATGCAACTTTTGAAAACAATTTACGGACGCTTCCCAACAACGGATGCTGCTCTATTGCCTATTCAACTTCAAGATTTCTGAAAACAGTTCGCGGGTTCTCCAAGTAAACGGATGTTAACCTATCGCTTGTTCAACTTCTTCTCCAAACCACTGAAAACAGTTTACAGATTCCTCCCAACAACGGATGTCAATCTATTGCTTGTTCAGACCCCCCCAGTTCAGAGATGGTCCCAAGCTTGGACACCTTCTTGATATACCCTTCCAGATGACATCTCTAAGCCCATCCCCGACAAGATTTCTGTCACTCTTCCAGATGGCATCGTTAAGCCCATCTCCAAATGGCATCTCTAAGCCCATTCCCGCATCCATTGCTTTGACAAGTGCAAATTTCCGGGCACTCTAGTGTCCAATCTCCTTTTACCCTCGAGTCACGAAAGGCAAACTTGCCAATCTAACTCTTCAGATTCAAGAAGATTGAACAGGGGCAACTGTTGTACCCCAAAATTTGCCCTTCCATTTCTCATTGGTTTCTCACCACAAAGCCCTTGGAGATCAAGATCCAGTTAGGGTTTCCATCTGCTCAAGACTTCTCCTTGCACTATGGACCCAAATTAGGGTTTGTGTTTGCACAAAGATGTTTTGACCTAAAATTCCCAAGATGACTTTCATGCTTCATGATTGACTCCCAAGTTTACCCATATCAAGTTTCAAGTCTTGATTCCAAGTCTTACCCAGTCAATTGGACAGTTGACCTAAAAATCAGCTGTATTGGGGAAAAAGTCAACTGTGGCCAATTGACAGTCAAATCTCATGAAAATTGACCTACATCAACATTATGAACTCATATGGTCCATTTGATCAAAGTTTGGATCACAACTCCATAAGAAATTTGATCAGATCACCAAAAGGGCAAAATAGTCATTTTTAGGGTTCTGACTGCACAAAGGCAATTCTTGACTGTTTGACCTAGCCAATGGCAAACCAAGCTCATATATGGACTCAAGGACCCCATGGAATTATCTTGACATGCTCAACAAGCTCAAAAGATCCCAAGTACACAAGGTTGACAGTTGAATTTCCCAGTCAACTGATCAATTTTGACTGTATACTGAAAAGTCAAACTTTGACTTTTTGGTCAAAATCAAGAGTCAAGATTCATTTTTCATCAAAACATGCCAAATCATGAAACTTGTTCACCAAGAAATCACAAAATGCAAATTAGGGTTAGAAATTAGAATTTTTCATAACTTAGAATTTTTCTAAGTTATGGAAAACCCTAATTTTTTCCCAACTTTGCCCCACTTTTTCACCAAGATCCATTTGGATTCAAACAAAAGTCCAAACATGAAAGTTATAGCTTGTTGCATAATCTACAACTTTGATTCACAAAGTTTTCCCATTTGAGGCTTGTATCTCAAGTTACAAATTCTTGAATAAGGGCACTAAACCATTTTTAACTTAGTGAAATTTTAACCTATTTTGACAAGGTTTTCTACCCCACTTCAAGGCCATTTTCCATACACTTCCACTTGGAATTTCAATTTGCATTTCAAAGATTGATTGTAGTACACATTCCAAGCTTTTCAAAATGTCCAAGAACTTCTCAAACAACCTCATGGTTAGGGAGAATCGAATTTCACAATATGGCAAAAACTCACTTTGTTCATGACCAAGTTACATGTCCATAACCTTGCAATTTGAACTCAGCATGCTTTAAGCTAGATTACAGGTCCTTAAACCAAGTTACACTCAATAATTTAATGCATATTCTTTGTGCCAAGACCATGTTCTTTGAGCTAAAGCATTGTATGAAGGTTTAATCCATTTTTAGATAAAGCAAAATAGCCATTTTTGAAAAGTCATACTTTATGTCAATTGGTAAATCAAGAAGGTACAGATCAAATCTCTTTAGCACAGGATTATGGACAAATCACTCTGATCAAGGAGAGTTTATGCAGCACATTAGGGGCCCTCTACATGCCTAGAAACACAAATTGACATTTGTTGCTTAAAGTTGAAGAAAAGTGCCATAACATATACCAACTTCCATATCAGCTCAAGAACACTTAGACAAAGTTATCAAACACATTCCACACAACACAACCAAGCTAATACACGAGCCCTTAGCCTTCAAAACACCCTCCATCTCAGAATCACTCTCAAACTGCAAAAACAGGGCAGACCCTACAGTTTGAGTGCTATCTCTCATTTCTCTCGAGCTCTCTTGCCCAAACCAGTTCACACACCTTCCATACCATCTATGCAAGCTAACCAAAAGCAAAAGCACGACCTGTAATCACTCTAACCACTTCCACCATTTTCACATTTCTGACTTGCAGGTGAAGTTATCTAGCTCGATTCAGAAGCTTTCAAGACAAAGTAAACATTGGAATAGCATCCCTGGACCTCAAGGAAGCTTTTCCAATCATCACCTTGCACTGAAAGTTCCTACATTTCCAGATAGAAATTCAACTGAACAGGTAAGTTTTGGAATTCGTATCTCTCTTATTAGGCATCATTAGCTTTAAGTTTGTGAATAAACAATGTTCTACTCATGCCACTGAACATGTACATTCTTTTACTTTTCATTTCTTTTGCCTGAGCTGTGAGAATTTGGAGTTTGAAAATGGCAGAAAAACTAGGTTAGGATTTGGGGGAGGAGAAATTCTCCCTCATCTTAGAGAGTTAGATCAAGTTATGCATATGGTTAGAATCGTCTCTTCATGCTGAACATTTTTTATGTTATGAGTTTTTGTTAAAAAGCCAGGAATCAGGAGTTAAGGATTGATGAAGAAAGGCGCGCATTTTTTGAATTGTTTGGTCTGAAGGTTGAAGACAACCATGTTCTGGGCTGGGCCTGTTTGTTATTCCTTTTTGCACCATACATTTACTTTTGCACCCCCTGAGCCCATTTTGTTATTTTTAATGATTTTTTGACTTTTTCTTTTTTGGTCTGACTTGTTTATTTTTGCTTATGATATTAAAAATCTAAAAATAAATTTTTACACCATTTTTCTATTTTTTAGGCATTTATTTGATTATGTTGACATTTATACATAAATATATATACACACTATTATTTAGAAAACTAGAAAAAAATAATGCAAATATATTTTCTTTTCTGATTTTTATTATATTTTCCCTTTTGAAAATATTTCATACAAAACATATTTTTTTTATAAATATTAATTATTATCATTTATATATATATATATGATATTTATTTGTAAATAATATAAATATATAGGTATATTAATATACTTAGGAGAAAATATCAAAAAATGGGCATATTTTATTTTTTAATATTTAATACTAAAAAAGGCCTTTTTACAAATATACCATATTTTATTTTATCTTTATATGTAAATAATAAATATTATATGAATTGATTAATTAATGTCCCTTTTGATTAAAAAATTAGGGTTTTGCCCTAAATTTGAAAATACCTCAAAAATAATACCTTTTTATTTTCTTTTTTTTATTTTACATAAATAATACTTTTTTCATACATATAAAAATTCCTTTTGCATTCTTGCATATTTGTTTTATTTACCATTTAAATTATACATTTATTTATCTTGTAAATATTCATAGAAAATGATGTAATAGCTTAGATTCAATTTCTTGTCTAAATATCCCCATTTGAAACATTGTACCCCATTCCCCATATTATTGTGTTGTAATAGCGTATGGTTTTAAATTTCGCACTTTATCGCTTTCTAAACATACTATGCTAGAATTAGGGTTTTGTATGCGAATAAAAATGAACAAAATAGTTGGACCTAATACAAGATAAATGAGCATGAAAAATGGACGACACATTTCACACTTGCACCCCTAGGGTATTCCACTTTGTTGCCTTCAAATAATTGGGCCATATTGTATGTTGAATTTCTTTGGGTAAAAAACAAACAATCAAATGATCATAGTCCCACAAAATGTTGCTTAAATGAATGATCAAGTCCCTTTTAAAGAAAATTGCCCAAAGACATTTAACACTATTGCAACTATGGTCTAAACGATGACCCGCGCCCGTCCCTTTCATCTCCTAAAACAAGATTGTCCACCAAATGCAATGGTGGAACAAAATTATCAAAAGGTTTAAAACATAACAAAAATCTTTGAGAAAACTTTAGGGTAGATAAACTCTTAAGTACTTGTCAACTTTCCAAGAAAACACTTGCCTTTTTTCAAAACCCACTTCACAAACACTTTCAAAACAAACTTTCAGAAAAAACCTTGAAACATCTTTTCAAAAAGACAAACACCTTTTGTAAAACATTCGAGTAAAGAATTGTTACAAGGGTAGCCTATACAAGGCATATTTTCAAAACATTTTTCAAAACCCACACACACAAGCACCATTTAAAACAATTGAAAACCAAGGCAAGTTGATCTAAGCAAGTACCTAAGAGCCCATGGATAACCATGGATAGAAAGGGTGCTAATACCTTCCCTTTCTTTAATCTACTCCCCGAACCCAAGAAAAATCTCAAAGGTTTTTGCTGTGCTTTTTTAAACCTTTCCTTAGGATAAAATAAAAAGTCGGTGGCGACTCTTGCTCAACCGAAACATTTGCGAAAACGAACGCAAAACCCTAGTCAGTTCTCCCACCGTATCACAATGAGTATCAGAAAGGTATCCATGTTTGGAACATCTCTGAACTGGGGGTCTGAATAAGCAATAGATTGACATCCGTATCTGGAAGCATCCGTAAACTGTTTTCAAAAGTCTTGAAGTTGAATAAGCAATAGAGCAGCATCCATGTTGGGAAGCGTCCGTAAACTGTTTTCAAAAGTTGAGAAGAATCTGAATAAGCGATAGGTTAACATCCGTTACTGGAGAACCCGTGAACTGTTTTCAGAAGTCTTGAAGTCGAATAAGCAATAGAGCAACATCTGTTGCTGGGAAGCATCCGTAAACTATTTTTAAAAGTTGAGAAGAATCTGAATAAGCGATAGGTTAACATCCGTTACTGGAGAATTCGTGAACTGTTTTCAAAAGTTGCAATCTGAACAAGCGATAGGTTAACATCCGTTACTGGAGAACCCGTAAACTGTTTTCAAAAGTTGCATCTGAACAAGCGATAGATTAACATCTGTTACGGGAGAATCCGTGAACTGTTTTCAAAAGTTGCAATCTGAACAAGCGATAGGTTAACATCCGTTACTGGAGAACCCGTGAACTATTTTCAGAGGTTGAGTCTGAAGCTTATTAATCTTTATCCTGAAAAAGGGTAAGATATTAGCTGAAACACAAAGTCATGTTGCATGAAATGTATTGATGCAATGTATGTTACATCAATGTTTATGATATGAATGTAATGAATGCGCATGTAGGCTGATGAGCTGTCTTGCTGAGGAAGACGAATCCTGGATAGCTGGAGATAATAGAATCTTGATTGTTGTCGGGGAAAGTGGATCTTTGACTGCTGCAGGGGATTGAAAATCTTTTGATTGTTGAAAATGAGAAGTCCTGGGACCATTGTTGGGGAATCATGAGCTTGGGTTGTATGCCAATCTACTGATTCCTGTCTTGAGGAGATATTCACCGGGGAATATCTGAATATCCTGTGAGGAACTGAGAATGAGAGTTTTCATTCTTCTTGGGGATTGATAGTTGGAAGTTTTAGCTCCGCTGGGGATCTTGAAACTTGACTCTGAGGGGAATTAGGTTCTGGAAGGCTCTCTGACTGGGGAAATCAGCTTTGAGAAAGCTCTTGTTCTGGTGAGGATCCTGAAGTTTAACTCTGCTCGGGGAATTAGGAACTCAGGTTATATGCCACTTTCAGAATGAGAATCTTCATTCTGTCGGGAATGCCAGGAACTTGGGTGTATGCCAATCTACTGAGGGTTCAAGGATGAGAGTCTTCATGCTGTTAACGGTTAGAAATTGGGAGTATACCAATCTTCTGAGGTTTTAAGGATGAGAATCTTCATTCTTGAGTGTCAGAAATTGGGAGTATACCAATCTTCTGAGATGATGTGAATCTTCATGCTGTTAACGGTTAGAAATTGGGAGTATACCAATCTTCTGAGGTTTTAAGGATGAGAATCTTCATTCTGTTAACGGTTAGAAATTGGGAGTATACCAATCTTCTGAGGTTTTAAGGATGAGAATCTTCATTCTGTTAACGATTAGAAATTGGGAGTATACCAATCTTCTGAGGTTTTAAGGATGAGAATCTTCATTCTGTTAACGGTTAGAAATTGGGAGTATACCAATCTTCTGAGGTTTTAAGGATGAGAATCTTCATTCTGTTAACGGTTAGAAATTGGGATTATACCAATCTTCTGAGGTTTTAAGGATGAGAATCTTCATTCTGTTAACGGTTAGAAATTGGGAGTATACCAATCTTTTGAGGTTTTAAGGATGAGAATCTTCATTCTGTTAACGGTTAGAAATTGGGAGTATACCAATCTTCTGAGGTTTTAAGGATGAGAATCTTCATTCTGTTAACGGTTAGAAATTGGGAGTATACCAATCTTCTAAGGTTTTAAGGATGAGAATCTTCATTCTGTTAACGGTTAGAAATTGGGAGTATACCAATCTTCTGAGGTTTTAAGAATGAGAATCTTCATTCTGTTAACGGTTAGAAATTGGGAGTATACCAATCTTCTGAGGTTTTAAGGATGAGAATCTTCATTCTGTTAACGGTTAGAAATTTGGAGTATACCAATCTTATGAGGTTTTAAGGATGAGAATCTTCATTCTGTTAACGGTTAGAAATTAGGAGTATACCAATCTTCTGAGGTTTTAAGGATGAGAATCTTCATTCTGTTAACGGTTAGAAATTGGGAGTATACCAATCTTCTGAGGTTTTAAGGATGAGAATCTTCATTCTGTTAACGGTTAAAAATTGGGAGTATACCAATCTTCTGAGGTTTCAAGGATGAGAGTCTTCACTCTTGAGAGAAACAAATTTTTAGGAGCTTCAATCGTCCGTTATTCTGTTGGTGGTTGTAACTTCCAGCAGGTGATGAAGGAATTTTGATGACCTTGGTGATTGACATTCGAATGCCCCAAGTGATGATGACGGAGACTTGCCCCAAGTTTACTGAACTTTTGAGAGATTTGTTGAAATCTTGACTGGACTGCCCCAGGTTAACTGAACTTTGAAAGATCTGTTGAAACCTTGACTGGACTGCCCCAGGTTAATTGGATAGTGACATGGCATGCCCCCTGCTGATAGGAGATTTGTCAATGGAAGTGTCATCCTTTTTGAAGTGATTTTGCTCACTGAGAGAGTTTTCGTTCATCGGATATTCATTGTGTGAATTTCTCCGCTGTCAAACAAATAGCCATATGCAAACAGTGATATTAAAGCAATGCAAAGTTTATGTTTGTCTCGAAGTTTTGAAAAATGCGTTTTTTAGCAGAAAACTTTTTATAAGACAAATTCAACACAAGATTTAGGGCAAAGCCTTACAGGAGTCAGGATACCTTTTGTAACAGTATGCTTTCGAACTAACCCATGCTTCAATTAGGACTTTTGAAGGGTTGTAACGTGGCTTGGTTCACGGTTTAAGAAACAAAGGATAAAGGCTCAAAGTGTATTTGTACCCACCCGCTCTTCGTGATGTTCTTCAATCCTAAGCTCAGTTAATTGTGCGTCGCACTCTATTCGAGTTTGGAACGACTCTTTTGGGTGATGGTTCACCAGTTGAATTTATTGAGAAGGCAGTCATCATTTTTTTGCAACATTTTTCATGTTGTTGAGGATTTGTAATGACCTCGTTCTTTTGATTTGTCATCCCTAACTTTTGCCTGACTGTTCCTGTTTTCGAGATTACAGTCAGCAGGATGCTCCAGCTTTCATTAGCCTCCTTTGTAGGTTTTGGCTTAGTGGGCTTTTCTCTTTTGAGAGATTGACTGCCTATGTGATAGGGAACCATCACTGTCTTTTGATTCCATGGGAATGTTTTTTTTTGTGTCGTTCGTTGTATTACGAACTGAGAGTTTGCGACTTCAATGCGCACCTTTTTGAATTAACTGAGAGACTACCCTGCCCCAGGTTTAAATCAAAGGTTTCAATTTGTTTAGAACAGAAAACTCCTACTTCTTTGGCTCGAAGGGGTTGACTAGGGATTATCTTCCTTATAACTCCAGTGTTTGGGAATTGAAAGAAATGCCTGTACATCATCAGTAAGGTCTGTTCAAAAGCATATTGTATGAGATTATGGTATTGTTTCGTCATCCTCCCTCTAAAGGCTTGCACCTTTTTATCAAGAGTTAAATATCATAAAGAAAACATAAGAGTAGTGAAAACGAATGGATGAATTCAAGACAAACATATGCAATGCATTAATGAAACAGAGTTTGACATCAACAGATAATTGTTTGAATAACAAAAGAAATTACAACTTTGAAAATTCAAATGAAACAAAGGTCTCTCAGTTTGAGCCTTGTCAATTCAGGTGGAGAACCCTTGGCAGAAGAATTCAGTCTGGCCATCTTGTGTGAACTCCAGCATTCCTTCATCGATCAGGTTTTGAATTTTGTACTTCAACGCCCAACAATCGTTTGTATCATGTCCAGGACCATCAGAGTGATAGGCACACCTGGCATCTGGATTATAGCTGGGAGAAAAAGTTTTGGGGTTCGGATGAGGGTTTATCACCGAAATCAGATTCATCTTCAACATGTGCTGCAATGCTTGTGACAATGGCATGTTGATTTGAGTGAATTGTATTTTAGGTGTGACCTCCTTTGGATGGTTATCCGGTTGATGTTGACGAGGTCGTTGTTGGGCTCGTGATGTGGAAGCAAAGTGAGAAGGTCTTCTCTCTTTTAAACTGGTTCCTTGTCTCATGGGAAGCTGAGCAAGGCCTTGATTTCTAATCCTGAGTGTTTGCCCCATACGGTGTCGACCGTCTTGACGAAATTGATTGATAAGAACTCTCAACTCCTCTTGTCCTTGTGCCAGATTTTGGATAAGAACCATCTGACTCCTCAGTTCCCCCTTCAATATGGCTATCTCAATTTGTAGCTCCAACTGGTCATCTCTGTCGTCCCCAGGATTTCCCACAATCACGCCCCTGGTGAGGAGCGTCTTGAGCTCTTCTTGTCCCTTGGATAGGTTCAAGAACATCTCTTAAAGTTGAGCGTTTTGAGCTTGGATGTCTTTGACAGTCCTTTCTAGAGCCATCTCTTACTGAAATAAACAGTAGGAGAATAAGGAAACCTTAAAAGGAAAAACTGTCATGATGCAATGCATGATATGTGAATGCATGCTTTCAAGGATCTCTTGGGGTAAACACAAGAGAATGTTAGAGGTTGAACTTCAATCTTTGATTGGAGAACTTTGCACCGATGGATGTCTTTCCACGAGAATCAAGCTCACCATGTCAAGTGGGTCATAGCCCCTGATTCAAGTTGTTGCACTTGATCTTTGATGGCATTTGTTTAGAGGAGAAACCTCTTGCCCTTTGGTAGACGTCTGGTTCAACGTAACCCTGCATCAAAAGAACCCTCGAGATCCTTGAAATGGTTATTGAAAATGCTATGGTATGAAGTCATGATGTTATGTACATGTATGCAAAAGCAAGTAAGTGTATATACAGGTAACCATATTCACACAGAGCAAACAAGTCCTTAGGTTTAGGCTTGCATGGGGTTTGTAGGTAAGTACCCTCTTGAAGTTAGTTGGCTCATCCTGTCCTAAAATAGGAACCGGGTTCTAAGGAGCTCAATATCATTGGATTATTTTCTGTGTTCATTGTTTTGGTTTAGCCACTTAACTGGCGACCAAAATATTCCAAGAAAACAACCCTCAATGAGTGTAGTATCGAGTATCTACCAACTTCGGACTGCACCAAAGTCGGTCATCTCACTACCCCTAAAAAGGCTAAGATGGTCAATTAAGGTTCTAAGAGTTCGTTAGTGCTTCATGACATCACTCAGCGGCCCCGTACTCTCCTTGATTGAACTCAAGGGTTACCGGTACTCACAAATATGTCACACTAACATAGCTTACTGCTTCAACCATGTCGGTATACCCCGCACAGTTCCCTCATAGTTTTATTTCTATTTACCTAAAAAGGTTCCCCAAATCTGGGTGTAGGATTTACAACAAACCCAAACAAGGGCCCAAAAGTAAAGTAATCAAAGCAAGTATGTAAAGGTGATTTAAACCCTAAGGTAACCCCACTTTCAAATTCCCCAGCAGAGTCGTCAGTTCTGTGATACGGTGGGAGAACTGACTTGAAGTTTTGCGTTTGTTTTCGCACTTGTTCGGTTTAGCAAGAGTCGCCACCAACTTTTTATTTTATCCTAAAGGAAAGGTTAAAAAGCACAGGAAAAACCTTTGAGATGTTTTCGTGGGTTCGGGGGGTAGATTATAGAAAGGGAAGGTATTAGCACCCTTTCTATCCATGGTTATCCATGGGCTCTTAGTTACTTGTTTTAGATCACTTGCCTTAATTTTCAATTGCTTGAAATAGTGGTGTGTGTGTGTGTGTGTATTTTGAAACTGTTTTGAAAAAGATGCCTTGTCTAGGCAACCGTTGTAACAATTCTTTACTCGAATGTTTTACAAAGGTGTTTGTCTTTTCGAAAAGATATTTCAATGTTTTGAAAGTTGTTTTTGAAAGTGTGTTGTGGAGTGTATTTTGAAAAGTAGGCAAGTGTGTTTTGCAAGTTTGATCAAGTAACTAAGAGTTACCTACCCCTAAATTTACTCAAAGATTTTTCTCATGTTTTAACCCTTTTAACAGTTTTGTTCCACCATTGTATTTGGTGGACAATCTTGTGTTAGGATGTTAACGGAACGGGCGCGGGTCATCGTATGGACCATGAATGCAATGGTGCCAAGTGTCTTTGGCAATTTTGCTTGAAGGGACTGTGATCATTTTGTTTAGGCAACTTCGAAAGCGTCATCGAGGGACTATGATCATTTGATTTGTTTTGTTTTGCCAAAGAACTCAACATGCAAGCATGGCCTATTTTTGAAGGCAACAAGCGGGATTACCCTAAGGGTGCAAGTGTGAATGGTATATTGATTGTCATGCATTTATCTTTGTATTAGGTTATCTAGCGGTTGATTTTGAATCTTCGCATACAAACCCTAATTACTATACAGTATATAGAAAGCGATAAATTGCAGGAATTTAAAGTCTAAGCTATTACAAATAAGTATCCGGGGATGGGAGTACAAATATTTACAAATGGGGATGAGACTTATTAGGAGAGTAGTGTCCAAATATATTTACAACCAAATCGAATCGCATTCTCAATATCAATGTAGCAATGTACAAGAATAAAAGCAAGCAAATGTATTGGTGTAAGTGCATGTGATTATTTACAAGTGATGTAAATATTAACTTAATGCAAAATTAAGTATTTTATTTATTCTTTTGGATTTTTGTTGGTTATGTACAAACAAAAGTTTTAATAAAAGAAAAGAAAATGCTTTAAGAAATTCTATTTTTTATGTATTAATGTCTTTATGTACAAAAGGGTTTTTAAAGAAAAGAAAAGAAAGTTGTTTAAATTTAAGAAAATTGATGTTTATATATTTTTTTAAATATAATAAAAGAAACAATTAAGAACATTTTGTATATAAAAAAAAAGTGTTATTTTATTTAACAAAAAAAATATTTTAGGTTATGTATAAGGAGAATAAAAAAAAAAGGTATTAGTCTATAAAAAGAAAAAAAAGAGTGAATGGGCTCAAAGGAAAAGCTGGGCCCAAACAAAACAAATAGTCAGAAGAAGAAATGGGGGGGGGGGTGCACGCCAGTTTTCATATGGGCTTAGGCTCTTGATGGGGCGAACCGGCCCAAGGTGTTTGACACATTTTGTGTTAGGGTTTCCTTGTTTCGTTTCATTACTAGATTAGGGTTACAGGCTTAGAGCGGCGCTCTCATCTTCTCCGTCCTCTTCACTTTCTCATGCCAAGCTTTTCTGAACAAAGTCTCCGCCCATGGCCACCAGGCGCCGCCGTCAGCTCCTTCTTCTTCCATGGTTGAACACAGTAGCGATAAGGAAAGGTAACAATTGTTTTAGGGTTTTAAGTTTCATATCTTGCATGTTTTAATTTTATGTGTTCTGATTTTATGTTGTTATTTGTTAATGTTTGAGGTGCGTGAAAAGAAAAAGGAAGAGATACTACCTTTGGGGTTCGTCGCTTGGAGAGGGAGGTTCTGGAGGTGGACAAGAGGCGTCCTAGGGTGGCCAAGGCGAGGGAGCGCGATGCTAAGCTTGCTCTGTGGAAAACTGGTACTCGTATTTGCTTTTTATGGTTTAATGATGAAGGTCTAAAAACCTAGCTCACTTGCTTCTGTCTTCTCTTTTGCTTGCTTGCTCTGATTGATTATTTGATGAAATGTTGATGTTGTCTGAATCTGAGCTTGCCTGCTTTGTCCTTCTCTTTGTCTTTGAGTGAGCTTCTGATTGCTAATGATATTGATTACTGAGTTGCCTTTAATGATTTTGATTCTTTTCCTCTTCTTTTGTTTGCCTCTGAATCTGAGAAATGTTGAGGTTGTTGAACCCTATGATGAAGCTATTCTGAGGGTTTTTGGGACTGAATGCTTTGTTCTGCTCAATGATGAACTTTTTTGGTTCTGAGAACTTTGTTTGGGTAAGGGCTTATGCAGGTGGATGTTTGGCTTGTTGGTTTGAAACAGGTCTGGTTACAGGCCTTTAGGGCTTGTAGGCTTCTGGTTTGAAGGCTGTTAGGTTTGCTGGTTTGATATACTGGTTATGACAGGTTTAGAGGAAGCTTTGAGGCTTATGCTTAGCAAGGCTTAAGGGTTTGAAGTTGTCTGTTTATGTTTGTTTCTGGTATAGGCTTGAGCAGTTTGTTTTCTGGTTTCTATACCGGCTTGAATACTTGGCATTGGCTTCAGGCTTGAGACAGGTTATAGGCTTGGCTTGTTGGTTTGAAACAGGTCTGGTTGAAGGTTGTGGGCTTGTTGTTTGGACTGTGTTGAAACAGGTTAGCAGGTTTTGGCTTGGCAGGTTGAGAGCTTCTTGGTTTTGACAGGCTCAAGGTTTATTAGTTGGCTTAATGTTTAGAGGCTTGTGTTATGTTACAATTTGAGGCAGTTTGGAAATCTTTGATTCAGTTTGTGTTATTTCTGTTATGTATTCTGCCCCCTTTTTTCTACTGTGTTCTGATATCTTGTTTATATCTTTTTTTCTAAGCCTCAAACCTGTAAGCATCTTCTCTCTCTCTTCTCTCTCTCTATCAGAAAAAGCATTTGTTTATTGCTTACACTGTACTTTCTCTCTGAAAAAGTGCTGGCCTTGAAATGATGTAAAATTTGAATATTGCTTGCATATTAGTTTTCCTCTGCACACTTTCCAGATTTCCTGCATATTTATGTGTACTTTGTTGACAACTTTTGGCTTTTGATATCTTTCTATATCTTTTGGACAACTTTTGACAGTTTCCTTTGGGCAATTTGTTTTGACATTCAGTTTGCTTAGTCTGAAACTTGTGACTTGTTTTGTGCAGTTCAGTTTGCTATTCAGTTTGAAAACCTTGGTTGAAAATTTGGAATTATGAACTATGAAGCTTTGTGTTTGGCATATTGAATAGCTTTGTGCATTTCATATTTTTTGCAAGCATATTTCTATCCCTCTTTGTGAACCAAGAATTTCTTGTGATTTGCAGAGAGGGTGAATAAACTGATTCCGGCCAGTCACTTTTAATGATGAGCTTTTTAAATTAACTGTCTGCTTTTTTATTTCATCTGCATTTGACTTCTTTCCCTTCTTTGTTTTTGCAGATGAAAATCAATTGAGCAATGGGGAGCAGCAAATAGAAGATGAAGACTTAGGAAACTTAGGATGCAATTTTATTTCACTTTTAATCATTGTAACAAATATTATTATAAATACTTATAAATAATTACTGTATTTAAATAATACGTGTACAAATAATTAAAAATAAATAAAAGTCTTTTTATTGATATTCCTTTTAATTCTTCTTCAATTGTTTATTTAATTATTCATATTTCTTAAATTATAATAACTGGAAGTAAATCCCAACTATTCTAACTCAAAAATGATAAATAATCAATAAACGTCCGGCGTTCCGAATAATCAAAGCATTGCACAGCTAAACAACAAACGTCCACATGTCCTTTTTTTTCACTGATTAAATCAAACACTGTAAACTCTCAATCAGAAGCCTCAACCCATATCCCAGAGTAAATTGAAAAGGACTGTAGAACTAATTCTTCCTGAGAATGCGCGCGTAAACCCTAGTTCTTGATTTATTGTCAAAGAAGCGCCTGTCTGATCAAACCCTGAGCCAAACTCAACCAAACCCTAATAATCTGCTTGAACTGTTCCAGAGTCCATGAAAACCCTAATTTGGATAGACTGATAAGAAAAAGTCTGTTTGACTGATTCTTACGCCATTCTGAAAAGTCAGGGAAAACCTGAAGCTGTGATTTCTTGTGGAAAAATAGGAGGGCAAATTTTGGGGTACAACAGAAGGCAACATCGAGGGTCATCGAGGGACTACAATCTTTTATCGAGGGTCTTTGCTAAAACGCCCATGCTCGAGGGACATGACTATTTTCCGAAAGGGGCAACGAGACGGGATTACCCTAAGGGTGCGTGTGTGAATAGTGTGTTTGATTTACATGCGTTTTGTCTTTGATTAGGGTTGTCTATTTTGTTGTTTATATCTTGCCATACATCTTATTTACTAGCAATATATGAAAAACAAGTAAAAAGCGGAAAGTAAAATCTAAGCTATTACATCACTTTAGGGGGATGGGGTACAATTTAACAATGGGGGTGAAGTAGGATCTAAAATATTACAACCACATCGAATGATAATGAGAAGAATGTGAAAACGGTGTAGAATAAAGGAAAAATGCATTTTTGAACTGCTATGTGTCGACCCATGCTGCTATGCATCGACACATAGCTTCTTCCTGCTCTTGTAAAACAAAATCAGTTCAGTATGGGTCGACACGTAATGGGATGTGTCGACTCATGCATCTTCTTGTATCAACGCGAAACGCGTATGTATCGACTCATAGGCTTTTCCAGCTTCTGTTTTGTGACCTGAACTCAGTATGGGTCGATGCGTGAGGGTTATGTGTCGACTCATACCCTGTATTTTCACTAAGATGGGTCGACACATGTGGATATGTGTCAATACATATTGCCTTTTTCTTCCTTAAACACCATTCTTTGCATACTTCAGTTAGTTTTTAACATATAAATGAATAACATGAACAACAAATAAATGATTAGCTTCAAAAATAGTGATTGCTACATCCTATAAACAGAAAAGTTGATGTATGGAAAAGGCAAGGTAAAGATGACTTACCTTAAAACTGCACTTTAGGTTTTGAATCCAAATATTCTTCAAGATATTGTATGAACCTTAAGGAAGCTCCAACA
This sequence comes from Vicia faba, assembly GCA_948472305.1. NCBI lineage: Eukaryota > Viridiplantae > Streptophyta > Magnoliopsida > Fabales > Fabaceae > Vicia > Vicia faba. The sequence goes on along the minus strand of OX451739.1, from coordinate 592,387,365 downwards.
GGCTGCTAGACTTTCCTTTTTGTTGAAGGTTACTAAACAACCTCTGTATGGTATGAAATGTTTGGATGGTTTTTAGATGGAATATGCAAAGTGTGAGAGGTTTAAAGGTTTAGACTTCAAAACTCAAGAGTGGAGGTTTTATGGGCTGTTATGGCTTTTTGTGAATAGGAGATTTTAAGGGTTTATCAATATAACTTCTGGCTTTTATCCTTGTTGTTGTACCCCAAAATTTGCCCTCTCAATTATCAAGGCCTTTCTCACAAGGATTCTCAAGGTTCAAGCTTGAACAAGTGCATTGGGATTTTCCAGTACCAAAATTAAAAGGAAACTGTCAAAAGGGAGAAAATAGATAAAAAATATTATTTTGACAAAAATTGGAGAAATACAAGTGTTCTTCGTTTCAGCTCTTTCGATTGGCCTTTAGGCCTCTTTCGATCAGCATCCTTCGATTGACTCTTGGCCTCTTTCGATTGCTCAAAATGGATGCTAGCGTGCCTCTTTCGCCTGGGCATGTGACTTCTTGTTGCAGGTTTCGTTTGTGTCTTTTGCTGCCTGCATGCTTGTAATCGAAGGCCATGACCTACTAGTCACATGTACCCCCTGCAAGGCAAGTCTTCGTTTGGGCACTCACCTTCTGTATGCCTGGATGAAAACTTCAGTTGAGCAAGAGCCTCCTTCGAATGCAACTTAGGTACATCCTTTGTTTTGAGCAGGAGCCTCCTTCGAATGCAACTTGGGAATACCCTTCGACTCAGAAGCCAGGAACCTCCCTCACACTAAAAGGCAATGACTCCCTTTATGTTTGTTTTGAACCACATGCTTCGATTGGGCAACATTGCTTCCTTCGAACACGGACTTTCGATTGGGAAATATGCTTCCTTCGAGCATGAGCTTTCGATTGGGCAATATGCTTCCTTCGAGCATGAGCTTTCGATTGGGCAATAGCTTCCTTCTAGTTAGCTTGTTTCAACCACAAGCTTCGACTGAGGCAAAGGCTTCCTTCAAACAGGTGTGCTTCGATCTCACTCTTGCACAAGACCAAATCTCATTTGCCAGGCTGTGTTGCATCCAAATCTTTATATAGTCAGAAGCTTGTACAAAGGTTTTAAACTTTACCTTTTGGATGCAACTATTCTGGGTTAAAGGCTATATACTCTTTCTTTTCATAGAGAGTACTTTATCACAAAATAAGCTTTCCACCTGAAGTTGGTCTGAGCACAAGCAACGTCAGAGGCTCAGTCACATCTCCTGCACCACAACTGCCAGCAGGCCCCCCACATGTACTGTCATGCCACATTATTTTATTATTCTTTGCAAGGCTGGCTATGGACGAACATGTCCATTCTTTCTCTATAAATACAGGAACTTTTGCAAAGCTAAGGAGGATCTTTTGGCCAGGCGAACGAATCCTCAGAAAATTCTCAAAAACACCAAATTTTCTCAAACACTTAAACACTCATCAAACACACACCCATAATCCAAACACTTATCCCCTTAGAATCTGAAACATCCCTATACCTTGTTACCCTTCGAATCCAGTAGGAAGAACTTCACACTTGTTCTTCTCTTTCGAATCCAGTTTCAAAGACATAACCCCTGGTTCCTCCCTTCGAATCCAGAAGCATTCAAGGAAACCACTTAAAGGCCCAGCACACGTTCCAGCCTCAAGCAAGGTAAGTCCTTCTTAACCTTGAACCCTTCATTTCTAGCATAACATGTAAATAAGCTTCCTTTTTGTTTCAAATATATACGTAGTGTTTGTTACCTTTTCGTTTCCACCCTTTAGTTTGTTTTTATTGCTTCTCCTTTTGGTTTGGTTCTTTGGTTGGTTACAGATGCTTTAAGAACTGACCTGACCCTGAGGTAATGATAGCATGGCCTTAGGCCATGTTGCTATTTAATATCTAAAACGAAATAAACAGGAAACAAGAATATGAAACGAAGCCTCAGGCTTCCTCACTGACTTCCAGGCCCCAGTCGAAGGATACAACTTGCTGCTGCCTTTGCCCAATCGAAGGACAGGACCTCGCCCCTGCCAAGGCCCAATCGAAAGACGTGACTTTGTTGTTGCCAGCCTCAATCGAAGGAGGCCAACATAATGCAAATCGAAGGCTGCTCCTGCCCAAATCGAAGGAGGCCAGCAGAAGGCAAATCGAAGGGTGTTGTTGTCTGGGTTGAAACCCTCATTTTTCTTGCTTTTATTTTATTTTTACCTTTACATTTCTATGCACTTCAATATGGTTGTAATAGTGTAGGATTTATTTTTTGCACTTTTTGTTACTTTTGTACAAATGCTAGTAACTAGGTGTGTATGGCAATATAAAATCAACAAGTAGACAACCTAAAAAATCAAAGGCAAATGCATGCAATAAAACACACTTTGCACACATGCACCCTTAGGGTAATCTCACTTGTTGCCTCGGAAAATAGTCATGTCCCTCGAGCATGGGCGTTTTAGCAAAGACCCTCGATAAAAGATCGTAGTCCCTCGATGACCCTCGATGTTGCCTTCGGTAAACGATCTAGTCCCTAAAACGACATTGCTAAAATGTCCCATATGTTGCCTTCTATGACTATACAAACGTCCCAACGCCCGTCCCGTTCAACATCCTAACACAAGGTTTTTCACCAAATACAATGGTGAAACAACACTGTTAAAAGGGTTAAAAACATAAGAAAGATCTTTGAGTAAAATAGGGTAGACAACTCTTAGTTACTTGATCAAACTTGCAAAACATCCTTGCCGTTTTTCAAAACACACTCCACAACACAACTTCAAAAACAATTTCAAAAACAAACTTTCAAAACCATTGAAACATCTTTTCAAAAAGACAAACACCTTTTGTAAAACATTCTAACAAGAATTGTTACAAAGGTTGCCTAGACAAGGCATCTTTTTCAAAACATTTTCAAAACCACACACACAAAGCACCATTTCAAACAATTGAAAAGCAAAGGCAAGTTGTTGTACCCCAAAATTTGCCCTCCCATATTCTTCAAAGTTTTGACAAGCATCACCCCAAATGGTTCAAAGTCTACTCAAGGGCTACACAGTCAACCACTCTCCTAAAGCCAGTCAAAACTAGGGTTTTGGTTCTTGCAAGGAAGTTGAGGTTTTCAAGGGCTCAATCAAGTACCATATGCTCATACACATTGTCAAGCATCCACATGTCAAGTTTCAAGGCTCACAAGGTCAAGTTGCACAGTCAAAAACCCTAATTGCTCCACAGTCAACTGCAGGGGCAAAATGGTCATTTGGCAGTCAAAAGTCAAAAAGTTTGGTCAACATCTTATTTTGAAGCCACAATCATCATTTGATCAAGTCTTGATCATGATTTCACAAGAATGGCTCAAAAATCATCAAGGTGTCAAAAGTTTCTATTTTTGGACAGTTGAAAAGTCAACTGTAACTTGACCAAGGCATAACTTTTTCATGGTTCATCAGAAAAATCCCATCCAATTCTCATCTTGAAGAGGAGGACATTTCCTACAACTCATCTTCACAGTCCAAGTCCAAAAAATGCTCTCATAAAAAGTTATCAATTTCAACATTATAGGTCATTTTCAAAAGTCAACAAAAAGGGACTTTAAGTCAAAGACCATAACTTGAAATTGGTAAATCAAAATTACATGGGACCAAAGACATTGGTTAGAGGACTTCAAGACCTTTCCAAAATGTCCAAGAACATGTTCATAGCTTCAAAATTGAGCAAGATATGCATTGGAGAAGTTGGGAAATTTTTGTGAAATGGCCAAAGTCAACTATCCTTGAAATTTCATTTTTGACAAAAGGGGCCCACTTTTTCCACTTGTTTCAGCGTGGCCATGCCTCCCACGTGTCCCACAATTTATTTCAAGATCAAAAGTTAATTTTCCCATTTTTATTTAATTTTATTTGATTTAATTCATTTTAAATCTTTAAAATTCAAATGAAAATCAAGAAAATTAATTAAGGGATATATTTTGTATTGAAATGCTTTGATACACCATCAAACACATTCCAAATTCGTGCATGGCCTATTATGGGCATAAAAATTCAAATTTTCACAAATATGGCAAATGGTTCAATGTTGGTTATGGAGGAAATCAAGAACATAATTGCATAAGCTTAATGACCATAATTTTGATTGATTCTCATTCATTACTATATATACAAGCCTTCCCAACCTCATTCAAAAAAAGAGTGTGTGCAGAAACGGCCAAGAGCAAAACCAAAAATTATTCAAAAAGTGAGAGTTCTAAAACATAGTTGCGAGCATCTTCAGATCAAAACAAGCACGTGGTTCTATTCCTTGCCACACCCTGAAGCTAAAGCAACCTTTGCCAAGTCCTGAGGCTCATACCGCGCTGTAAGTTCTTCCCAGGTCCCCCATAATTCTCATATCATTTTTGTTAACGCGTTCTTGTGCAGTTTCTCAAGTAGTTTCCACCATAAGCCTCACCCATCCAACAAGCCAAGTGTCATTGGAGGCAGATCTAAAGGCCCAGAATGCAAGAGTACTATGCTCTGGAGTCAGCGCATGCGTAGGCAACCGAAAAAAGTCAAATAAGGCTTCTTGTTGTTGGGCCAGAATTACTTCAGAAAACCTCCATGAAGGCCATCTCACCCCCCTTGCGTTTATTTACTTTTTTCTTATTTTATTTTGTTTTGTCATTTTTCTTTTCTTTTATTTATTTGCCTTATTTTATTTTTTTAATAATTAGCATAATTAACATATTTTCATAAAAAATCAAAAAAATAGAACTAACATCATTATTATTATTATTATTATATTATTTTGTAAATAAACATTAATTGAAATAGTTTAATTAGGCAATTTTGACTTTTCTTTTAATAATTAAAATAATTTAGAATTAGGTTGGCTTAATTTTGTTTCTTTTTATTTTATTTCATAAAAAAGATAAAAACATAAAAAAAATATTTTCTTTTAATTAAATTAATTAATTAGTCATTAATTAGCTTTAATTACAAAAAAGCCAAAAAATCAATTTCTTTTCTTAAAAGGGTCAACACCCTTAGACATTTCCGATTAATTTATTCGCGCGCATTTACTCTATTTGATTATTATGTAATTGCCTCCAAGAATGTAATAGTTAAATAGGTTTATCGCTTTATTTAATTTCCGTACTCATTTACTAAAAAACGGGTCTTTGTAATTTTTGGCGATGTATAGACCCGCGCCTTGTAATAGCGTAGGATTTAAGTTTCCGCAATTTACTTTCCGCACCCCTTAACTGTTAACTTGCATGAAAGAATGTATGTAAATAAAAACAACCTGTAGCTCACTAATTAACCAGACAAACATTAACCGAATACAACACACAAATACACACACCACTTCTAGGGTACGCCTCACTTGTTGCCTTCGAAACGTGGTCGTCAAGTATAGGATGTCTTAGCGGTCCTTATGTCCATGATCCAGTTGCCTCGAAACAGTTGCCTCAGAACAGTTGCCTCGAAACAGTTGCCTCAGAACAGTTGCCTCGAAACGGTTGCCTCGGATTAAAAAAGGATCAAGGACATAAGGGTAGCCTCTAAGGTATCCTACCGTTGCTTCGGTGACCACACTGTTCCGATAATCGAATTGACCCGAACACCTCCAACGATGGTGCTACCTACCTCTCAATGGTGGGATAGCACTATCTAAAGGACACTTACACAGCTTAATTCCTTAGGGTAGGTAGATGACTCGTAGATACTTGCTCTATTAAAAAACAAATCAAAACTCTTTTCACACCGACACTTTTCAAAAAGCTTTCAAAAACAACTTTTCAAACACTCTTGAGGACTGATACAAGAGTCGAACTGAAATTTTAAACGAAACTTTTGCAAACCCACTCACACTTTGAAAAGCAAACAAACATTTGGAAACACAATGAGCAAGTATCTAAGAGCCCATGGATAACCATGGATAGAAAGGGTGCTAACACCTTCCCTTTCTATAAATCTACCTCCCGAACCGAGAACATATTGTTGGTGTAAGCCCTAGAGGCCAATACTTTTGGTACTTGTATCGAATTATTTATTAATAATAAAAGGCATTTCTTTATTATGTTTGCTTTCCAAAATAATAAAGTCCCTAGAATGGTTTATTTGTTTAATGAAATGTTAAGTGTGACTTAATCATGAGATCCCATTAAACATAAGACATTATTCTTAAAGTATCCGTAGTCGAGCTTTAATGTGAAGTGGGATAACATTAAAGCATTAAGATTATTATGAAGATAGATTGATGATTACATCTCATGGATCATAGATAAGGAGTTATCAAGTCTTGACATAGGTATGAATATTAGGAGTAATATTTATACTGGATTGACCCGTTATAAGAATACTACATAGAATGTTATGCAAAGTGTCATAAGTTATTCTCATGATGATAATGGTGTATACCACCCTTCGACCTGAAACCACTATGGACCCTAGATGTAGAGTCAAGTACTTTATTGTTGATCAAACGTCATCCGTAACTGGATGACTATAAAGACGGTTGATGGGTACTTCACAAAGCATGCTGAGGGACATGAGTGAACTAGATGGAATTTGCTCATCCTGCATAACAGGATAAATGTCTAAGGGCCCAATATTGAACTGGACAAGGGTGACACAGTGTATGCCTTGTGTTCAATATAGACATGAGGGCAAAATGGTAATTGTACAACACAAATATTATCACGGAAAAGGTTTGGTCAGATCACATGACATTTTCGTGACTTGGGTAACAGTGATGTGTTGCTAGATACCGCTCACTGTTTATTATATTAAATGTGTGATTTAATATAATTGCCAACGTCGCGAAAACCTACAGGGTCACACACATAAGGACAGGTTGATGAGAGAGAGAATAAATAAGGAACACCGTAAGGTACAGTGCACTTAAGTGTAATACGGAAAGTGGTAAGGTACCACGTGGATAAGTGATATATGGTACATCATAAGGTATGATGTCCATAAGCTTAATTGGGCTTTTAGCTTATAGCCTTAATTGGGATTTTAGCTTGTAGCCCACACGAGTGATTCTATAAATAGATCCCTTGTGATGAAGCAATTTCACTTGATGCATTTTCGTTTTTGACTCTCTCTCTCACTCAAGGTTTCCGTTCGTGATCAGCTAGCACTGTGACCAGAAGCGATCTGTTCGTGTGGACTGAGTAGAGGCGTTGTTCTTCATCAACGCTCGTGATCACAACATCAAAGTTCTGAATCGCTACAAGAGGTAAATATTTCTATCACTGACCATGCTCATTCGTAAGGATCACTAAAGGAAAAATTTTATATTCCGCTGCGTTTTTATCGCAATTTTCCTTCACATATCTCAATAAGGAATTTTTCTGTGCTTTTGTTCTTTCCATATTGGAGAAAATAAAAGACGGTGGCGACTCTTGCTTACCGCGACATTTCGCGAAACCAGCTTAGAAACAGTCAGTTCTAAATCCACCGATCACAGAACTGGCGACTCTGCTGGGGAATAATATAAAAGTGAGGTGTACCTTAGGACTAAGATCACTTGTGTTTTCAATTGTCTGAATTGTTTGCTTTATTATTGTGGGTACTGTCTTGGGAGTTCTATAGATCCTAACCCAGATCTAGGGGATACCTTCTTAGAAAGTAGCAACAAGACTGTGAGGGAACTGTGCGGGGTATACCGACACGGTTGAAGCAGTCTGCTACGTTGATGTGGCACTTTGGTGAGTACCGGTAACCCTTGAGTCAAGTCAAGGAGAGTACGGGGCCGCCGCGTGGTGTCGTGAAGCATCAACTGACCGTAGGAACCTTAATTGAACCATCTTGGCCTCTTTAGGGTAGTGAGATAACTGACTTTGCTGCAGTCCGAAGTTGGTTGATACTCGATGATACACTCATTGAGGGTTGTTTTCTTGGGATATTTTGATCGCCAGTTCAGTGGCTAAATCGAAACGATGAACATAGAAAACAATCCAATGATATTGAGCTCCTTAGAACCAGGTTACTTTGATAGGACAGGTTTGATCCCACCAACTTCAAGAGGGTAGTACCCCAAACTTCATGCTGGCCTAAACTTTAAGGGCTCTTTGTGTGACTTGTGTGCCTTCAAAACTTGACTACTTGCATACTTGTCATCTGACCCTTGAGTTTCTTGCAGGTTTTGTTTATAGTCCTTGACTGGGACTCATTACAGGGCCTACTTACATCACTCCACGCATAGCATAACATCATACCATCATACCATTGCATACATCCTACATAAGGACTAATCCATTTCAAGGATCTCAAGGGCTTGTGATGCAGGTCATGATGAATCAAATGTCTAGCAAGGGGCAAAGGGGATTTATTTTCCTCTAGCCAAGGTTAATGACTTGAGTCAGGGGCTATGACCCACTCGATATGGTGAGCCTTGACTATTGAAGAAGGACTCTCAATAATATGCAGTTCCTTCAATCAAGCCACCTGATTCAAATTCTAACAAACTTCTTTGTTTATCCCGCGAGGTCCTTGAAAACATTGCATGCATATCATACATATCATTGCATTACAGGTACACTTGTTGCAGGTTACTTACCTTCTTCGCTGTTTATTTCAGCAGTCATCATGAATCCTGAATCATCCAATGGACAAGCTATCAAGGCCCTCCAGGCCCAGAATGCCCAGTTCCAGGAGTTGATTATGAGCCTAGCCCAGGGTCAAAAGGAATTGAAGACTCTGATTCAGAAGAAGAAGAACAAGAGGACTGTTATGTTCAACTCTAGACGCAGATCTGGGAACACACTGCAGAAAGAAGCTTAGAGGACTACTCCATCTGTGGGGGAAGGCAGTCACCAAAGGAGAGAGGTTCCTAGCCCTGTGGTCTCTGACACCGAGACAGACTTCAATGATGAACAATACCCCCTGCTGAAGACAGGTACAAACAGCTGGAGGACCGGTTAAATGCTATGGATAACCAACGTGTGCCTGGGTTGGACTTTGGGGACCTAGGTTTATCTTCTGGGGTGGTGATCCCTCACAAGTTCAAGGCACCTGCCTTTGTAAAGTAAGACGGGGCTTCCTGTCCTAAGCTGCATCTCCGTTCATACGCAAGGAAGATCCAGCCCTACACGGCAGACAAGAATATATGGATCCATTTCTTCCAGGAGAGTCTTTCAGGGACTCAGCTCGATTGGTTCTATCAGTTGGATGGAACCAGTATTCGTAACTGGGAGGACTTGCTTTTTATAAGCAGTATCAGTTTAATGCCGACCTCTCTCCTACGCGTACCCAACTCCAAGGTATGCCACTTGGGACGAGTGAAGGTTTTAAGGAGTATGCGCAAAGGTGGAGAGATCTGGCTGGAAGGGTGCAGCCACCTTTGGCTGACCGTGAACTCGTCGACATGTTCTTGGGCACCCTGTCTGGTCCCTTCTTCAACCATCTGATTGGGAATTCTTCTGATGGGTTTACAGATTTGATCTTGACCGGGGAGAGGATCGAAGCTGGCATCAAGGCTGGAAAGATTCAAGAAGCTGCACCTTCTGATACTCACAAAAAGCCTTACACTGGGAAGAAAGAGGCCAATGCTGCGTACAGCCAAAAGGGTCGCCATGATCAACATGTAGGGGCAGTCCAGATCTCTAATCCTAGGCCTGCTCAACAAGGACAGGGGCATCAATGTAAGGAGGTCGCACCCAAGAGACAATTCACTAAAATCAACATGTCACTGGATCAAGCGCTACAACAAATGTTGAAGGTAGGGTTGATTACCTTGAGGGCTCCTCTCCGGAATCCAAACACCTCTGCTCCCAACTACCATCCTAATGAGAGGTGCGCATACCACTCCGATAGCCCGGGTCATACTACGGACAACTGCTGGCCTTTGAAGAACAAGATTCAAGACATGATCGACGCCGGAGAGATTCAGTTTGAAGCGTCAGAGACTCCAAACATAATCAATGCTCCTTTGCCCAATCATTGAAGGCTTTTGTTTATTTGAATTTCCGAGTTGTAATTTTTTTTGCTTATACAAACAATTAATGTCATAGCAAACTCTTTTATTTCACTAATGCACTGCATATGTCTGTTTTTGAATTAATCCAATTATTTTCATTATATTCAAATTGCTTTCATTTTTTGATGATCAACTCTCAATTAATAATTCTAAGCCTCTTGAGGGAGGATGACGAAAACGATACCACAGTCTATAGTATACTTTTGAACAGACCCCGCTGATGAGGTACAGGCATTGTTTCAATTCCTAAACACTGGAGTTATAAGGAAGATAATCCCTCGTCAACCCCCTTTGAGCCAAAGAAGTAGGAGTTTTTCTTTTCGAAAATTAAAACCCTTAATCATAACCTGGGGCAGGGTAGTTCTCTCAGCTGATCCAAGTGCACAACGAATGGCACCAGAGGAGTCCTTACAAAACAAAAGACAGTGATAGCTCCAAATAATCATAAAGACGGGCAGTCATTATCCCTCAGAAATAGAAACCCAATAAGTCAAAACCTATGAAGGAGACTTACAAAGCTGGGGCATCCCGCTGACTGTAATTCCAAAAAAGGAAACAGTTCAGGCAAAAAACAGGGATAACAAAAAAAAAAAAGAAAGAGGTCCTACAAACCCTCAACCAAAAAAGGAATGATTGCCTATTCCAATTAAATTGTCAGCATCCGACCATCACCGGTATATCAGGACGAAAGCTCAAACAAGGTCTAATGCACGATCAACTGAGTTTAGGTTTGAAGAACATCACGAAGAGCGGGTGGGTACAAACAATTTGAGCCTTTATCCTTTGTTTCTTAAATCGTGAACCAGGCCACGTTATAACCCTCAAAAGTCCTAGCTGAAGCATGGGTTAATTCGAAAGCATACTGTTACAAAGATATCCTGACTCCTTAAGGCTCGCTGTAAAATCTGGAGTTGACATCACATGTTACATAATTTGCTTGTTTTACTGAAAAAATGAATTTAAAAAAAAACTTCAAGACGGACATAAGCTTTGCATTCTTAAAAATAACATTGTTTGCATATGACTATTTGTTTGAACAGCATAGAAATTCGCACGACGAATATCTAAGTGAACAAAAACACTTCCAACCAAGGGGCAGACGTGATCATTGTCCATCATCTGGGGCAGTTAAGTCAAGATTCGGAGAATCTCTCAAAAGGCCAACCAACTTGGGGCAGATCTCCAATCTGGATCACTTGGGGCATTGGACGATCAAACGAAGATCTTCTGGTGGTATGATAACGCAACACTACTGACAGGGGCACCTCCCTACATCCTGAGGGCGTGGACATAGTCAAAAAAAAATACTACGCATAATCAAAGACCCGCCAGATTGACACACCTAGGCAAAAATAAGGGCTTCCCGACGAATCAAAAGGGTTCGGGCAAAAATAAGGGATGAAATGAAAAAATCTGTACACCCGGCAAGTCGAAAATCTGAAAAGGCGACTTGGGCAAAAATGGGTATCCCGGTGGACTGAAAACCCGAAAGGGCGGTCCAGGCAAAAGTTAGGGATCAAAAGCATACGACTATGTCCCGTCATCTTGTCACTTGCCTACCAGAAGAAGATTTGTCAAATCGGCAGTCTTCAAGCACCTCCACAGGTATCTTCTCCCACAGAAACTGGGGCAATAAGAGTCGCCCAAACTGTACAGCTGCTTTCCTCCAAATGTAAGGTAGATTCAGTTGAAGAATTTGACCAAGATGCCTCCACTCCCCTCAGAGTAAGTCAAGACTCAACAATACTCTCCCTGAGCAGAGTTGGTCTCCCACAAGCACTACAAGGCACAGTATCTCCGGTGAGTCAACGACGCTCTCCCCAAGCAGAGTTAGCCTACAGCCAGCCTTACGGAAGTTGGGTATCCCCAGAAGATCTCAATATTCCCCAGCGGAGTATACAGATGTTCCTAAGCAAGCATCCCCGGCAGTCTCAATATAAAATTGTTCCCCGATGGAATACAGACATCCAGCGGAGCCGTTCCCTCAGTACAGTCCAAAAGTCTCCCCCAAGAGAGTTGAATCAATCTCCCCAGTAGATTCTGGAAGCTTATCCCCAGTAGATTCTGGAAGCTTATCCTCTGCAGAGCACGAGCGCGTCTCCCCGGCTTTATTCAAAGATTATTTCCCCACCAGGATATAACTGGGTTATCCTCAGCCAATAAACCACAGAAAGATCGTCCTTGGTGAAGTTCTTCCTACCCCCCAGCGGAGTTCATCAAAGCTTCCAACATAACATATCAACGGAATCCCCAGCAAAGTTCTCATTAAAATCTCAGCGAAGCATCTCTTCCCCGCAGAGTAATCTCTCCAACAAGTTTATTCCCCAACGGAGTCATCTTCTCCTACCGGTTTATTCTTGCAACCATCATCCCCAGCGGAAACGAAGAACTTTGTTCTTCAACATCAGCCCAGGATTCAACTTCCCGGCATTCGTCAAGGATTTATTTTCCTAGACGAAAATACATTCATAAACATATCACCTTTCATACATCTTGCTTACATACACAATGCATGCACATAAGAATCATATCACACAATCTCATTTCTCCCTGAGAACATCATGACATCATGCATTGCACAACTGATGTTTTGCCTTTTTCAGGAAAAAGGTCAATCCAAAGACGATTACTATCAACTATTGCAATTCCAGATTCGATACATGCATCTAGCCAGGGCATATCTGTGAGCGATTGATTATGGATTTGATACCTGTATCTAGCCAGGTCATATCTACATTAAAGAGATTAAAGAGATAGCTGGGAAATGCTCCAGATATGGATGCTGTTCTTTTGCTTATTCAGATTTTCTCTTCAGAGATGGCTTAGAAATGCTCCAGATATGGATGTTGTTCTTTTGCTTATTCAAGACTCCTTCTAGATATAGTTCAGATGTGACCCAGGCATGGCGACGTTCTGATACTTATTCTAGATTTCCTTTCAGAGATAGCTTGGAAATGCTCCAGATATGGATGTTGTTCTTTTGCTTATTCAAGACTCCTTCTAGATATAGTTCAGATGTGACCCAGACATGGCGATGTTCTGATACTTATTCCAGATTTCCTTTCAGAGATAGCTTGGAAATGCTCCAGATATGGATGCTGTTCTTTTGCTTATTCAAGACTCCTTCTAGATATAGTTCAGATGTGACCCAGACATGGCGACATTCTGATACTTATTCCAGATTTCCTTTCAGAGATAGCTTGGAAATGCTCCAGATATGGATGCTGTTCTTTTGCTTATTCAAGACTCCTTCTAGATATAGTTCAGATGTGACCCAGGCATGGTGACGTTCTGATACTTATTCCAGATTTCCTTTCAGAGATAGCTTGGAAATGCTCCAAATATGGATGCTGTTCTTTTGCTTATTCAAGACTCCTTCTAGATATAGTTCAGATGTGACCCAGGCATGGCGACGTTCTGATACTTATTCCAGATTTCTTTTCAGAGATAACTTAGAGATGCTCCAACCACGAATGCTATTATATTGTTTATTCAGAGATTCCTTCTAGATATAGTTCAGATGTGACCCAGGCATGGCGACGTTCTGATACTTATTCCAGATTACCTTTCAGAGATAGCTTGGAAATGCTCCAGATATGGATGTTGTTCTTTTGCTTATTCAAGATTCCTTCTAGATATAGTTCAGATGTGACCCAGGCATGGCGACGTTCTGATACTCATTCCAGATTTCCTTTCAGAGATAGCTTGGAAATGCTCCAGATATGGATGATGTTCTTTTGCTTATTCAAGACTCCTTCTAGATATAGTTCAGATGTGACCCGAGCATGGCAACGTTCTGATACTCATTCCAGATTTCCTTTCAGAGATAGCTTGGAAATGCTCCAGATATGGATGCTGTTCTTTTGCTTATTCAAAACTCCTTCTAGATATAGTTCAGATGTGACCCAGGCATGGCGACGTTCTGATACTTATTCCAGATTTCCTTTCAGATATAGCTGGGAAATGCTCCAAATATGGATGCTGTTCTTTTGCTTATTCAAGACTCCTTCTAGATATAGTTCAGATGTGACCCAGGCATGGCGACGTTCTGATACTCATTCCAGATTTCCTTTCAGAGATAGCTTGGAAATGCTCCAGATATGGATGTTGTTCTTTTGCTTATTCAAGACTCCTTCTAGATATAGTTCAGATGTGACCCAGGCATGGCGACGTCCTGATACTCATTCCAGATTTCCTTTCAGAGATAGCTTGGAAATGCTCCAGATATGGATGTTGTTCATTTGCTTATTCAGATTCAAACTTCTATGGACAACTTAGAGATGCTCCATCCCGGATGTTATTCTATTGTTCAGTCCATATACGATCCAGACTCGGATGACATTCTGTTACTCATGCAGTATGGATATACCCCAGACACGGCGGTCATTCTACCATTTATTCAGACGTCAGCAATCAGACACAGACTGGATATGCTCCAGACACGGGAGCTATTCTATTTCTTATTCAGATTCTCCTATCCACCATCTTTCCAAATGGCATCTATAAGTCCATTCCCGACAAGGTTCTGTCACATCCTCAGATGGCATCTTTAAGCCCATCCTCCCATCCATCATCTCTCCAAATGGCATCTGTAAGCCCATTCCTGACATCACACTGCTGATACTCTATTATGTGAGTGCAAATTTCTGGGCACTCTAGTGTTCAATCATCTTCCACCCTCGGATCACGAAAGGCACACAAGCCAATCTACATCCTCAGGTCTAAGAAGATTGAACAGGGGCAATTGTTGTACCCCAAAATTTTCCCTCCCATATTCTTCAAAGTTTTGACAAGCATCACCCCAAATGGTTCAAAGTCTACTCAAGGGCTACACAGTCAACCACTCTCCTAAAGCCAATCAAAACTAGGGTTTTGGTTCTTGCAAGGAAGCTGAGGTTTTCAAGGGCTCAATCAAGTACCATATGCTCATACACATTGTCAAGCATCCACATGTCAAGTTTCAAGGCTCACAAGGTCAAGTTGCACAGTCAAAAACCCTAATTGCTCCACAGTCAACTGCAGGGGCAAAATGGTCATTTGGCAGTCAAAAGTCAAAAATTTTGGTCAACATCTTATTTTGAAGCCACAATCATCATTTGATCAAGTCTTGATCATGATTTCACAAGAATGGCTCAAAAATCATCAAGGTGTCAAAAGTTTCTATTTTTGGACAGTTGAAAAGTCAACTGTAACTTGACCAAGGCATAACTTTTTCATGGTTCATCAGAAAAATCCCATCCAATGCTCATCTTGAAGATGAGGACATTTCCTACAACTCATCTTCACAGTCCAAGTCCAAGAAATGCTCTCACAAAAAGTTATCAATTTCAACATTATAGGTCATTTTCAAAAGTCAACAAAAAGGGACTTTAAGTCAAAGACCATAACTTAAGATTGGTAAATAAAAATTACATGGGACCAAAGACATTGGTTACAGGACTTCAAGACCTTTCCAAAATGTCCAAGAACATGTTCGTAGCTTCAAAATTGAGCAAGATATGCATTGGAGAAGTTGGGAAATTTTTGTGAAATGGCCAAAGTCAACTATCCTTGAAATTTCATTTTTGACAAAAGGGGCCCACTTTTTACACTTGTTTCAGCTTGGCCATGCCTCCCACGTGTCCCACAATTTATTTCAAGATTAAAAGTTAATTTTCCCATTTTTATTTAATTTTATTTGATTTAATTCATTTTAAATCTTTAAAATTCAAATGAAAATCAAGAAAATTAATTAAGGGATATATTTTGTATTGAAATGCTTTGATACACCATCAAAAACATTCCAAATTCGTGCATGGCCTATTATGGGCATAAAAATTCAAATTTTCACAAATATGGCAAATGGTTCAATGTTGGTTATGGAGGAAATCAAGAACATAATTGCATAAGCTTAATGACCATAATTTTGATTGATTCTCATTCATTACTATATATACAAGCCTTCCCAACCTCATTCAAAAAAAGAGTGTGTGAAGAAACGGCCAAGAGCAAAACCAAAAATTATTCAAAAAGTGAGAGTTCTAAAACATAGTTGCGAGCATCTTCAGATCAAAACAAGCACGTGGTTCTATTCCTTGCCACACCCTGAAGCTAAAGCAACCTTTGCCAAGTCCTGAGGCTCATACCGCGCTGTAAGTTCTTCCCAGGTCCCCCATAATTCTCATATCATTTTTGTTAACGCGTTCTTGTGCAGTTTCTCAAGTAGTTTCCACCATAAGCCTCACCCATCCAACAAGCCAAGTGTCATTGGAGGCAGATCTAAAGGCCCAGAATGCAAGAGTACTATGCTCTGGAGTCAGCGCATGCGTAGGCAACCGAAAAAAGTCAAATAAGGCTTCTTGTTGTTGGGTCAGAATTACTTCAGAAAACCTCCACGAAGGCCATCTCCCCCCCCCCCCCCCTTGGGTTTATTTACTTTTTTCTTATTTTATTTTGTTTTGTCATTTTTCTTTTCTTTTATTTATTTGCCTTATTTTATTTTTTTAATAATTAGCATAATTAACATATTTTCATAAAAAATCAAAAAAATAGAACTAACATCATTATTATTATTATATTATTATTTTGTAAATAAACATTAATTGAAATAGTTTAATTAGGCAATTTTGACTTTTCTTTTAATAATTAAAATAATTTAGAATTAGGTTGGCTTAATTTTGTTTCTTTTTATTTTATTTCATAAAAAACATAAAAACACAAAAAAATATTTTCTTTTAATTAAATTAATTAATTAGTCATTAATTAGCTTTAATTACAAAAAAGCCAAAAAATCAATTTCTTTTCTTAAAAGGGTCAACACCCTTAGACATTTCCGATTAATTTATTCGCGCGCATTTACTCTATTTGATTATTATGTAATTGCCTCCAAGAATGTAATAGTTAAATAGGTTTATCGCTTTATTTAATTTCCGTACTCATTTACTAAAAAACGGGTCTTTGTAATTTTTGGCGATGTATAGACCCGCGCCTTGTAATAGCGTAGGATTTAAGTTTCCGCAATTTACTTTCCGCACCCCTTAACTGTTAACTTGCATGAAAGAATGTATGTAAATAAAAACAACCCGTAGCTCACTAATTAACCAGATAAACATTAACCGAATACAACAAACAAATACACACACCACTTCTAGGGTACGCCTCACTTGTTGCCTTCGAAACGTGGTCGTCAAGTATAGGATGTCTTAGCGGTCCTTATGTCCATGATCCAGTTGCCTCGAAACAGTTGCCTCGGAACAGTTGCCTCGAAACAGTTGCCTCGGAACAGTTGCCTCGAAACGGTTGCCTCGGATTAAAAAAGGATCAAGGACATAAGGGTAGCCTCTAAGGTATCCTACCGTTGCTTCGGTGACCATACTGTCCCGATAATCGAATTGACTCGAACACCTCCAACGATGGTGCTACCTACCTCTCAATGGTGGGATAGCACTATCTAAAGGATACTTACACAGCTTAATTCCTTAGGGTAGGTAGATGACTCGTAGATACTTGCTATATTCAAAAACAAATCAAAACTCTTTTCACACCGACACTTTTCAAAAAGCTTTCAAAAACAACTTTTCAAACACTCTTGAGGACTGATACAAGAGTCGAACTGAAATTTTAAACGAAACTTTTGCAAACCCACTCACACTTTGAAAAGCAAACAAACATTTGAAAACACAATGAGCAAGTATCTAAGAGCCCATGGATAACCATGGATAGAAAGGGTGCTAACACCTTCCCTTTCTATAAATCTACCTCCCGAACCGAGAACATATCTCAATAAGGAATTTTTCTGTGCTTTTGTCCTTTCCATATTGGAGAAAATAAAAGACGGTGGCGACTCTTGCTTCCGCGACATTTCGCGAAACCAGCCTTAAACAGTCAGTTCCAGATCCACCGATCACACAAGTGATCTAAAACAAGTAACTAAGAGCCCATGGATAACCATGGATGAAAAGGGTTCTAGCACCTTCCCTTTTCATAATCTACCCCCCGAACCCACGAAAATATCTCAAAGGTCTTTCCTGTGCGTTTTGACCTTTCCTTAGGATAAAATAAAAAGTCGGTGGTGACTCTTGCTAAACCGCAACATTTGTGAACACAAATGCAAAAACTCAAGTCAGTTCTCCCACCGTATCACACTTGTTCTTTCTCTCTATTTTTTTCTAACCTGTTTTTCCAACCTGTTTTTTCAACCTCTTTCTCTTGCAACTGGCCTCTCTATTTATAGAGAAGGTTTGAGATTTGAAAACTCGAATTTTTAATCACATGTTATGGCTAGGTTAGATTGTACATGAAGCAAGCTTGAAGATTGTAGTTCCAATGCTTTGTACTTTGTTGCATAGAGATGTTGGACACTTTAAGCATGCCCTTATGATTTGTGTGTGATTAGAATAACAAGTTAGAGGCTCAAGAAATTGACTTTATGATTAAAGTGAACTTTGCAAGAATGGCAATGGTGCCTTTGTGCCAAAAATAGAAAGATCACTTGAATAATGCTTAAACCCAATGGACCATAGCTCAAAAGTTTGTGTAAGCATTAAATTATGGTAAGAGTTGTAAGTCACAAGGCCTGCAAATTGGAGATTATGCAGCATGGGTTAAGATTCTTGTTCCTTGTTCATCACAAATCTGCCTTGTAAATCAAGAATGAATGTCCAACTTCAGATCCTTGTATCTCCTAACTCAAATAAGATAAATTCATGATCTTGGATGTTTTGGAAAGCTTGAAACACCCTCTATAACTTTCATGTTAGCCACTTTTGTTAAATCAAACTAGAACTTGATGAAAAATGGGCAAGAAGTTGGGATAAAAACCTGACCAAAACTGCTGAAAATTTCTCTAAGTGTTTAAATGAAAATGTCATGACTTCATGAATTTATAACCTGAAATCCAAGCCTGTTTAGGAGAAGTTATGTAAAGAAATGTTGTAGATATCATGGATATCTACAACTTTCATGTTGGAAGCTTATCTTGAATCATCTTGCATCAAGGTGAAAAGTTGGCATAAAGAAATGAGATTATCACGTATAAAAAACACTTAGAAAAATTTCTAAGTCTTGAAGGGTTTGAACTTTCACATTGACTTTTGACTTTCTTGATTTCTTGATGATCAAGTTTCATATTTTTGAATGTATTGATGAAATTTCATCCTTGGAATGTAATGTTGACCAAAAAGTTAAAGTTTGACTTTCTAGTATGCAATTGACCATTTTGCCCTTTTGTCAATTCCAAGCCTAAATTGATGTATCAGTGCTGCAAACTTGATGTCATAGAAGATCTTGTAAGAAAATCCTTGAGAAATGAGAGGGCAAATTTTGGGGTACAACATCGACTATGACTTTGAATATCCTATCAACCAAGCAGAAGAAGAAGGCGAGGAAGATTGTGACATACCAGGAGAACTAGCTAGACTTCTATTACAAGAGGAAAAAGCTATTCAACCTCATGAAGAGTCAGTTGAAGTTATCAACCTGGGTATTGAGCCAGATAAGAAGGAAATCAGAATCAATGCTAATTTGGAAAATGGTGTTAAGAGAAGGTTGGTTCAGATGTTGCATAATTATGTGGAAGTATTTGCTTGGTCTTATGAAGATATGTCTGGGTTGGATACTGACATCGTAGTTCACCGTCTGCCGACAAGAGAGGACTTCCCTCTTGTTAAACAAAAGGTTCGTCGCATGAGGCATGATATGTCTGAAGAGATCAAAGCTGAAGTGATGAAACAATTTGATACAGGGTTCCTAGCTGTGACATCCTATCCTCAATGGGTTTCCAATGTGGTGCCAGTACCAAATAAAGATGTGAAAGTTCGCATGTGCGTAGACTATAGGGATCTGAATAGGGCAAGCCCCAAGGATGACTTCCCCTACCACACATTGATGTTTTAGTTGATAATATTGCTCAGCATAAAGTCTCCTCTTTCATGGACGGCTTCTCAGGCTATAATCAAATAAGGATGGCTCCCGAAGACATGGAGAAGACTACTTTAGTTACGCAATGGGGCACCTTCTGTTACAAAGTCATGCCGTTAGGATTGAAGAATGCAGGGGCAACATATCAAAGGGCTATGGTAGCTTTATTTCATGACATGATTCATCATGAGATAGAGGTATATGTGGATGATATGATTGATAGATAACAAACCAAAGAAGAACATCTTGATCACCTCCACAAGTTATTCGAGAGGCTGAAAAAGTATAAGCTGAGGTTATACCCTAACAAGTGCACGTTTGGAGTACGATCTGGAAATCTTCTAGGTTTTGTCGTCAGCAATAAAGGCATTGAAGTTGATCCTGCCAAGGTAAAGGCCATCCAAGAAATTCCAGTCCCTCATTCTAAAAAAGAAGTCAGAGGATTCTTGGGTCATCTCAATTACATTGCCCGTTTCATATCTCACTTGACTGCTACTTGTGATCCACTCTTCAAACTCTTGAAGAAAGATCAGGTAGTTAGATGGAACGATGAGTGCCAGATTGCCTTTGACAAAATCAAAGAATACCTACAAGAACCTCCTATTCTCATGCCTCCAGTTGAAGGAAGACCCTTGATCATGTACTTGACAGTACTAGAGAATTCTATGGGGTGCGTTTTGGGCCAACATGACGAGTCTGGCCGAAAAGAGCATGCTACTTATTACCTGAGCAAAAAGTTTACCGACTGTGAAACCAGATATTCACTGCTCGAGAAAACTTGCTGCGCTCTGGCATGGGTTTCTCGCTGGCTAAGATAATATATGTTAACTCATACCACTATGTTGATTTCTAAGATAGACCCAATCAAGTACATCTTCGAGAAACCTGCCCTTTTCGGATGGATAGCCAGGTGGCAAATGATCTTGACTGAGTACGACATTCAATACATGACTCAAAAATCCATCAAAGGAATTGTACTAGCAGATCATTTGGCCCATCAAGCCGTGGATGATTATCAGTCAATGAACTTCGACTTCCCTGATGAGAACATCATGATGGTAACTGACTATGCGAAACCCAGACCGTATGACGGACCCCAACAAGGATCCCAATGGACTATGGTATTCGATGGGGCTTCCAACGCCTTAGGTAACGGAATTGGTGTTGTGATCATCTCTCCTGAAGGTTGCCACACTCCTTTCATTGCCATACTATGCTTCGATTGCACAAACAATATGGCCGAGTATGAAGCATGCATCTTAGGTCTAAAAGTTGTTATTGACTTAAGGATCAAGAATTTGGATGTGTTCGGGGATTTCGCCTTAGTGATCAACCAAGTAAAAGGATATTGGGACACTAAACACCCTAATCTAATCCCTTACAAGGAACTTGTGTTATCCCTAATTCCTTACTTCGAAGAGATAACCTTTGAGCACTTCCCCAAGGAAGAAAACCAATTGGCTGACGCTCTGGAAACCGTGTCTTCAATGTTTAAGGTCAGATAGGACAACGAGGCCCCTATGATAACAATTGAAATATTCGATGAACCTGCACATTGCTATGAGCTTGACACCGATGCGGAAAAGCCACGGTACCACGAGGTGATGAGATACCTTGAAGCACAAGAGTACCCAGAGGGGGCATCTATCCATGATAGAAAGTTCTTGCGAAGAGTTGCAGCCAAATTCTTCCTAAGTAACGGGATATTATACAAGCGCAACCATGATTCAACTCTACTCCGATGTATGGACAAGAAGGAGGCAGAGGAAATTATGGAAGACATACACGATGGCCTCTTTGGTACTCACTCAAGTGGACATACGATGGCTAAGAAAATATTAAGAGTCGATTACTATTGGTCAACAATGGAGACTATTTTCCATCAACATTTAAGAACTTGTCACAAATGCCAAATCTTCGCTGACAAGGTCCATGTGCCTCATATTCCTATGAATGTCATGACCACTTTGTGGCCATTTGCAATGTGGGGCATTGACATGATTGGAGAGATCAAGCCCACAACTTCCAACGGACACCGCTTCATTCTTCTTGCTATCGACTATTTTACCAAATGGGTCGAAGCCGCCTCGTTTGCCTTAGTTACCAAGAATGTGGTAGCCAGATTCATCAGGCACAACCTCATCTTCTGTTATGGTATCCCCGAAAGGATCATCACCGACAATGGGACTAACCTCAACAATGCTATGATCACTGAGATTTGCACTCAGTTTAAGATCAAGCATTACAATTCTTCTCCGTATAGACCTAAAATGAATGGCACGGTCGAAGAGGCCAACAAAAATATCAAGAAGATTGTGCAGAAAATGGTAGTAACCTATAAGGATTGGCATGAAATGTTGCGTTTGCTTTACATGGTTACCGTACTTCAGCTAGAACATCAATTGGGGCAACTCCATTTTCTCTAGTCTATGGCATGGAAGTTGTTTTGCCAGTGGAAGTTCAGATTCCCTCTCTAAGAATTATGGATGAGGCAAGCCTAGGCGAAGACGAGTGGATTCAAACGAGATTGGATCAGCTGAACTTGATTGACGAAAAACGATTGGCTGATGTTTGCCATGGTCAGACGTACCAAAAACGGATGATCAAGGCTTTCAACAAAAAGGTCAAGCCTCAAGTATATCAAGTTGGTGACTTGGTGATAAAGCGCATCATTTTACCACAAGGCGACCCCGTAGGCAAATGGACTCCCACCTATGAAGGGCCATTTGTTGTCAAGAGAGTTTTTTCTGGCGGTGCCATGATGCTGACTACCATGGATGGTGAAGATTTCCCACATCCTATAAACGCAGACATAGTTAAAAAATACTACGCATAAGAGACCTGTTAGGTTGACACACCTAAGCAAAACAAGGGCATCCTGGCAAACCAAAAGTTTTGGGCAAAAATTAGGGATATATGCAAAAGATTGTACATCCGACAAGTTGAAAACCCGAAAGGGCGACTTGGGAAAAAAAGGGTATCCTGGTGGGCTGAAAACCTGAAAGGGCGGCCCAGGCAAAAGTTAAGGATTAAAAGCGTATAACTATGTCCCGTGAAATTAACACAGTCAATTCTATCACCAAGGTACAAGTTCAAATGGTCCAAGATCAATCCAGTAAACTTCCATCAATGGCAAGGGATATTCGAAGACATTGGGGCAATAGTAGAGTTGGAAGGCAATGAGATCATTTCATATGGCTATTTGTTTTCATTCTCAATTTGTTTTCCTTTAGACGATTTCCTCTTACTAGGATCTCCATCTCTCTGTATAAAAACCACCTATTCATGGGCAAAATATCAATACAAATACACTTTGAAGTGCAAAATTTATGTCTTTGTTTTGAATGCAAATTTGTCCAATGACTAAAATTGAATGAACATATGCATATGAACATAATTAAAACTATTTGGCACATGTGTCCTGCTAAGCAGCAACAAGCATCTCTTTAATATATATGAAATATCCCTACAGAATTATCTCATTATCATTATCCCCACGAGGACGGCTGCAATAAACCTTTCCCCAATAGGTTTTATTTACCAAACAATAATCGAGGAACCACAAAAATCCCCAGTCGAGTTCGAATTTCCTCAACATACAACAATCAAGACACTGCAAAGTTCCCCAGCTGAACATGTCTTCCCCA
This sequence comes from Vicia faba, assembly GCA_948472305.1. Lineage (NCBI taxonomy): Eukaryota > Viridiplantae > Streptophyta > Magnoliopsida > Fabales > Fabaceae > Vicia > Vicia faba. The sequence goes on along the minus strand of OX451739.1, from coordinate 592,363,862 downwards.
ACTGAGTATATCTTCCCCATCCAAGGCTATTATCCCCAAATGGAGTCTATTATCCCAAGTTGAGTGTGTCCTCCCTAAGCTAAGTCTGTCCTACCCAACTGAGTCCACACTCTCCAGTTTGAATTTTTCTTTCAGATTATTGCAAATCATAGGGCCACAACCCCTGATCCCCAGTAAAGCCATCAGTAAAGCCTTGAATATTTCCAAAAAAGATACTATGAAGCCTGGACCCGACCAGATATTAGCACAATTTTCAAGTAATTACTGAAACCTGGACCTGACTAGATAACAGTTTGAGTATCTGAAACCTGGATCCGACCAGATAGCAGTTAATCTCAATTTTAAGATGCTATGAAACCTGGACCCGAACAGATGATAGTCTAACTCTTCAAAGATATAGAAGAACCAGGACTCAACCCGACCAGGGTTTAATTTCTTTTCCCCAATAGAAGTTGCCTCTGCCCCAACAAGATATCAGTTTTCAATTCCATCTTTTCAAGCAAGTTACTGTGAAGCCTGGATCCTACCAGTTAACAATTACCCTCAGAGATTCATTGTGAAACCTGGAAACCAACCAGATAATAACTATATCCCCAAATAGTTTATTGTGAAACTTGAACCTGACTAGATAGCAATGGACCTTATCAATCTCAGAAATCTGCAAAGACTGGACCCGACCTGATAACATTTTTTCAAATAGTTTATTGTGAAGCCTGGAGTCCGACCAATTAACAATTAACTGTGATCCCCAGAGATACACTATGAAGCCTGGACTCGACCAGATAATAATGCAACTTTCTAAAAAAAACATGAAACCTGGACCCGACCAGATAGTAGTTATCACTTCAAGTTACTGTGAAGCCTGGATCCTACCAGATAACAACTAACTTTTGTATCCCCAGCAAGTTGTTGTGAAGCCTGGATCCGACCAGATAACTATTCAATTTCGAGAAATTTTCTGCAAAGCCTGGAATCCGACCAGATAACAGTTAATTTGTCTCTTCCTCTAGTAAGTTTCAGTGAAGCCTGGATCCGACCAGATAACAGTCGACTACTTCATCCTCAGCAATTGTAAAGCCTGGATCCGACCAGATAACAGCTGACATTCAAGCGATATTCCCCAACGAAAGCATCCTTTCAACAAAATTTGAAGATATGCATATTCTTCATCTCCAACGACAATCAGGGATTCAACCTCCCAGAATTTCCTCAGCAGCAGTCAGGGATTTATCTCCCCGGACAAAAAAATACATCTCACATTCATACATCATAGCATGTACATATCATATGTATTTAGCATAATACCACATCCGATGAACATCATACAGGCATCTGCATTTTACTAACTCTTTTTCTCACAGGTAAAACATCAAGTTTTAGTATAAATCAACAAGAGATTTGTGCTGGTACTTCTTCCATTGTTTACCAACATTCCTCCAAATGGCATTTATACGCCCATTCACCATCCATCTCCGAGTGCAAATTTCTGGGCACTCTAGTGTTCTATCATCTTTTACCTTCAAGTCACGAATGGAGGATCCGCTAATCTACTCTTCAGGTTTAAGAAGATTGAACAGGGTCAGCTGTTGTACCCTAAAATTTTCCCTCTCATTTATCAAATATTTCCTCACAAAGATCTCTCTTGGTTCAAGACTACACTGGGGTTGATCAGCTCAAGACACCTCCTCAAGCACTGATGACCAAAATTAGGGTTTGAGATTGCACAATGATAATTGAACTTTCAATGCTTCAGATTACTTTCATGGATCATTATGGACACCTAATATTACTCATGTCAAGTTTCAAGCCTTGGATCACACTTTTACTCAGTCAATTGAGTAGTTGACCTAAAAATCAACTGTATTGGGGGAAAAGTCAACTATGGTCAATTTACAGTCAAACCTCGTGATTTTTGGTCCACATCAACATTATAAACTCATATGTATCATTTGATCAAGTTTGGACCATAATTCTTCAAGAGATTTGATCAAATCATCAAAAGGGCAAAATAGTCAAAATTAGGGTTTTGATTGAGAAAGGGAAATTTCTGATTTTTGACCTAGCAAATGGTCATTTGGTTTGAAGCATGATTTCAAGAGTTCAATTGCATCATTTTGACCTAATGGCATGACCTAAAGCATTGCTCAAGATCAATTGGATGGATGGTGAATTTTTAGTCAACTGATCAAAGAGTCAATTGTATACTGAAAAGTCAAATTTTGACTTTTTGGTCAAAGTTCAATGTCAAAGATCACAATTCATCAAAACATGTCAAAATATGAACGTTATTCATCAATAAATCAAAAAGTCAAGATTTCATTTTGAAAAGTCAAAGTTTTCAAACTTAGAAATTTTTCTAAGTGTTTAAACTTCATGTTTTTTCATAACTTTGGGCCAATTTCTTTACACAATTTCTCCTAAAAATGCTTGGATCTCAAGTTATTAACTCCTAAAGTCATGTTCTTGAAATTGGACACTTAGTGAAATTTTGCCCTAGTTTTGGTCAGGATTTTAATCTAACTTCATGGCACTTTTTCATATAGTTCCAAGGAGAATTTTCAAAATTGATTTAAAGAGGGGTTGTAGATAACATTACAAGCTTTCCAAAATGTCCAATAACTCCTTGAGATCATTCTTGAGTAGGGAGAATCGAAGAGATGAAGTTAGGGTTTTCACACTTGAATTACAAGTCATTTTGTGATGAACAAGATTCAAATTTCAAACCTATGATGTATAATATCCATTTTACAGGCCTCAAACTTGTTAGGAACTCCATAATTAATTGCTTGCACATCTATTAGAGGTCTCAATTCATGCATTCGATGCAAGGCCATGCTTTATATCCATTTTGGGAAGAAAGTGCACAATTCCATTTTGATAAAGTAGCTTTTTGCATAAAACTTGTTCTTGAGCCTTGGAATTGTTGTTTTAGGGAGTTTCAGGGCTTGAGCATGTGTGTCTTTTCTTACAAATGACTTGTGTTTATGTATGGAAAAGGTTTGGATACTTGAGGTGGTCAGAAGTACAAGATCACGTGTTTTTGCTTCTTGACTTGTTTTTGAAGTAAGGTTGACAAAACATGGTTTCAATGCATAGTACAAAGCTATCTAGAGTGGTTACCAACTTTAAACATGTTTATATGACTTTGTATAGGAAGTTTGTGCAGAAGGAACAAGTGCAAAGCTCAATGCAAGTTGACTTTACATAAAGCTTGCTTTATGTAAATGGCAATGGTGCCTTTGTGCCATTAATGGAAAATTAACTTGGATAAAGCTTGAATCAAGTGGATAATAGCTCAAAAGCAAGTGTAATCTTCTGATTATGGAGAGATCTTGAGTTTTAGAGGCCAACAAAGCAAGATTGTGCAGCATAGGTTTGAGATTTGAATTTTGTTCATCACAAAATTTGTCTTGTAAAACAACTTGAAACCCCAACTTCTGACCTTTGATTCTATTTGCTCACAAATGATCTCAAGGATTTCTTGGACATTTTGGAAAGCTTGTAATTTGATATACAACCCCTCTTTGAACCACTTTTGAAAAATCCATATGGAACTATGTGAAACTTGGGTCAGAAGTTAGGTCAAAATCCTTACCTAAAATGTTCATAATTTCACTAAGTGTTTTAGTTTCAAGACCATGACTTCATGGATTAATAACTTGAGATCCAAGAATTTCTAGGAGAATTTGTGTAAAGCAATTTTGTAGATATAATGGAGATCTACAACTTTTATGTTTAAAGTTTCTTTTGAATCATCATGCATCATGGTGAAAAAATGGCTTAAAGTTGTGAAAAAATATGAAGTTTTTAACACTTAGAAAAATTTCTAAGTTTGAAAACTTTGACTTTTCAAAATGAAATATTGACTTTTTGATTTCTTGATGAATAAGTTTCATATTTTGACATGTTTTTATGAATTGTGATCTTTGACATTGAACTTTGACCAAGAAGTCAAAGTTTGACTTTTCAATATACAATTGACTTTTTGATCTGTTGACTGAAAATTCACCATCCATCCAATTGATCTTGAGCAATGCTTTAGGTCATGCCATTAGGTAAAAATGATGCAATTGAACTCTTTAAATCATGCTTCAAAACAAATGACCATTTGCTAGGTCAAAAATCAGAAATTGCCCTTTCTCAGTCAAAACCCTAATTTTGACCATTTTGCCCTTTTGATGATTTGATCAAATTTCTTGAGGAATTATGGTCCAAACTTGATCAAATGATACATATGAGTTTACAATATTTATTTGGATAAAAAATTATGAATTTTGACTATAAATTTTCCACAATTGACTTTTTCCCCAATACAACTGATTTTTAAGTCAACTGCTCAATTGACTGAGCAAATATGTGATCCAAGGCTTGAAACTTGACATGAGTAATCTTGGGGGTCCATAATGATCCATGAAATTCATATGAGGCATTGAAAGTTCAATTATCCTTGTGCAATCTCAAACCCTAATTTCAATCATCAATGCTTGAGGTGTCTTGAGCTGATCAATCCTTGTGCAGTCTTGAACCAAAAGAGATCTTGTGAGAAAATATTTGATAAATGAGAGGAAAAATTTTGGGGTACAATGACTTCCCCCGTTCAATCTTCTTAAACCTAAAGAGTTAGATTGGCGGATCCGCCATTCGTGACTTGAAGGTGGAAGATGATTAGACACTAGAGTGCCCAGAAATTTGCACTCGAAGATAAAATGGGAATGGGCTTATAGATGCCAGATGCCATTTGGAGGAATGATGGAGATTTTCCATAGATGGGCTTGTAGATGTCATCCAAAGGTGACTGTTGACAGAGAATGTACTAAATCTGAACTTGATTTCAACTGGAAAATAATCAGAGTAAATCTTTGGAGCGACTTATCTGAACCAGAAGAAGTCTTGTATGTTGTTTGACTGGGAAGAATCAGAATAAATATTGGAGTGATTTATTTGAACCAGAAGTGTTCTTTTTGGAAAGTATCAAGATAAACTGTTGAGGGGTTTAAACTGAACCAAAAGAAAATTTGAATGTTCTTTAACTGGAAATAATCAGAGTAAATCTTTGAGTGATTTATCTGAACCAAAGAAAGTGCCTGTGGGGAAAGAATCAGAATAAATCATTGAGATATTTATCTGTACCTGAAATATTCCTTTGGAAAGTATCAGGATAAACTGTTGAGGGATTTAAACTGAACCAAAAGAGATTTTGAATATTCTTAAACTGGAAAGAAACAAAGTAAATCTTTGTGTGACTTATTTGAACCAGAGAAAGCATTTTCGGGAAAGAATCAAAATAAACCGTTGAGAGATTTATCGGAACCCGAAGTGTTTCTTTTGGAAAGTATCAGGATAAACCGTTGAAGGGTTTAAACTGAACCAAAAGAGATCTTGAATATTCTTTAACTGGAAAGAATCATAGTAAATCTTTGTGCGATTTATCTGAACCAGAGAAAGTGCATGCAGGAAAGAATCAGAATAAATCGTTGAGAGATTTATCTGAACCGGCAGGGATCTGGAGAAGAATTAGAACAAATTGTTGAGAGATTTATCTGAACCAGAGAAGACAGATGCGGGAAAAGAATCAGAATAAATTGTTGAGATATTTATCTGAACCAGAGAAGACAGATGCGGGAAAAGAATTAGAATAAATTGTTGAGATATTTAAACTGAACCGACATGAGTCTGAAAGAAATATCTGTTGTATATATGGTTGACCAATCCTTTCTTGGGAATTTAATTGTAATTGACTTGTCGAAAATTTGATGACAATTTTCTGTTGATTGATCTTTCCTGAAAAAGATGAAAGGTTAGTTGTATGCAATGTCATGATGTATGAAATGCATGGTGTAATGATGTTATCAAAATAAATGAGATTATGTCATATGTATTTGTGTTGTCAATGTTATGACATATGGGAGCGATGTATGGACATGTTAATTGTTATGCCGTAGTGTTGTTGGAGTCGGGGAAAATAAATCTCGGAGTGTTGCTAGGTATGAGGAGTGCAAGTCTTTATGTTTTGAAATGAAGATGAGTTGACGAGCTTCCATTTGTTAGATAAATAAACTTTGTTGTGTAAAGGAAACGTCGTGTATTGCTGTAGATCTCGTGGAATCCTGCTGGGAAATCCTGAGAAATTGGGCGACTTTTATTGGGGAGTGATAACTGGAAGTTTTGTTCCGCCGGGGATGTGAGAGAGCTTGATATTATTAAGATGCACACTGTGGGGGATTTTATGAAATAGTCTAAAGATATTATCTTATTTCTTAAAGCCATTAGTAATTCTACTTCTATTTTCTGTTTCCTTTTTTGTTCATTTGTAAACAGTAGTCATGTTCAAATGCATATGTTCAAAAAAAAATTATTGGACGTTTTCGCAAACAAAACACGGAAAAAGAAAAAAAATTAGATAGTTTTGCACTTTCAAAGGGATATCTTTGTATTAACTTGAATAAGTATCTTTTGTACAATGAGACGAACATTCTAGTAAGAGAATTTTGTTGTAAAAAAATGAAAATTTGATACAAAGAAAAGATATTTATGTGGAATAATCCCATGGGGTTCCCATTCTGCTATAGCCTTCGTGTCTCTGAGCGTCTTGTCCACTTGTTTCCTTGTCTGAAATTGATTGGATTGATCAGAACTGCTGAGTTTGTCAGTCGAAGCTAACGGTTGTATGTAAGGTGATCCAACGGGACATATTCATACGCTTTAATTCCCTAAAATTTTCCTGGACCACCCTTTCGGGTTTTCAGTCCATCGGGATACCCTTTTTTGCCCAAGCCGCCCTTTCGAGTTTTCAGCTTGTCGGGTGTACAAATTTTTTGTTTTATCCCTAATTTTTGCCCGAACTTTTTTAGTTCATTGGGATGCCTTTATTTTTCCTAGGTGTGTCAACCTAGAGGGTCTCTTATGCGTAGTATCTTTTGACTATGTCTGCGTTTGGAGGGTGTGGAAGATCGTCGCTATCCATAGTGGTTAAGATCATTGCTCCACCAGAGAATATGATTTTGACCACAAACGGTCCTTCGTATGTAGGAGTCCATTTGCCCCTGGGATCACCTTGTGGTAATATGATATGCTTGATTACCAAGTCACCAACCTGATATACCTGACGTCTGACCTTTTTGTTAAAAGCTTTGATCATACGTTTTTGGTACATCTGGCAATGACAGATAGCCATAAGCCTCTTCTCATCAATTAAGTTCAATTGGTCAAGCTGAGTTTGAATCCATTCATCTTCGTTCAGACTTGCATCTTTTATAATTCTCAGAGAAGGTATTTGGACTTCAATTGGTAGAACAACTTCCATACTGTATAACAAGGAGAAGGGAGTTGCCCCTGTTGGTGTGCGCTCAGTGGTACGGTAACTGTGGAGAGAAAATGGTAGCATCTCATGCCAGTCCTTGTAGGTTTCTGTCATTTTTTGTATGATCTTTTTGATGTTCTTATTTGCCTTCGACAGCGCCATTCATCTTTGGTCGGTAAGGGGAAGAATTATGGTGCTGGATCTTGAATTACGCGCATAGTGCGGTGATCATAGTATTGTTGAGATTCGTACCATTGTCCGTGATGATTCTCTTTGGGATACCGTATCGACAGATGAGATTCTGTTTGATGAGCCGGGCCACAACATTCTTGGTAACGGAAGCGAAAGAAGCTGCCTCAACCCACTTCGTGAAATATTTAATGGCCACCAAGATGAAGCGGTGCCCATTAGAAGTTGTAGGTTTGATTTCTCCAATCATATCTATGCCCCACATCGTGAATGGCCAGAGAGCAGTCAGGATATTTAGAGGGACTGGAGGCACGTGCACTTTGTCAGCATAGACCTGACACTTGTGACGGGTTCGTGAATGCTGGTAGCAATCTACTTCCATGGTAGACCAGTAGTACCCTGCATGTAGGATCCTCTTAGCCACCGTATGCCCACTGGAATGGGTGCCAAAAGTGCCTTCATGTAGATCAACCATGATCTTTTCTGCCTCAACCTTGTCTATGCAACGAATCAACATAGAGTCGTGGTTGCGCTTGTAGAGAATGTCATTACTAAGGAAGAACTTAGCAGATAATCTCCTTAAGAACTTATTATCATTGACTGAAGCTCCTTCTGAATACTCTTGAGCCTCGAGATACCTCTTGACTTCATGGAACCAAGGTTGGTCCACTACTTCTTCGATATTGATCTCGTGACAGTAAGCTGGTTCATCCATCCATTCAATGGTGATCTGGGGAGCCTCATTACCCCACTTGAGTTTAAACATGGATGACATTGTGGCTAGCGCGTCCGCTAGTTGATTTTCCTCTCGTGGAAAATGCTCAAAGGTAATTTCCTTGAAATATGGGATTAGTGTCAACACATGTTCTTTATAGGGGATGAGGTTGGGTGCTTTGTGTCCTGTTCTCCTTTGATATGAATGATGACTAAGGATGAATCTCCAAATACACTTAAAGACTTGATTCCTAAGTCTATGGTAGCTTTGAGACCAAAAATACATGCTTCGTATTCTGCCATGTTATTAGTACAGTCGAAGCAAAGTCTTGTAGTGAAGGGGGTATGACATCCTTCAAAGGATATGAGTACAACACATATGCCATTGCCGAGTGCGTTAGAGGCTCCGTCAAAAACCAAGGTCCATCGGGATCCTTGTTCAGGTCCATCATATGGTCTGAGTTCCTCACAGTTGTTTACCATCATGATGTCTTCATCTGGGAAGTCAAATTTCATGGACTGATAGTCATCCACAGCTTGATGAGCAAGGTGATTGGCTAGCACACTGCCCTTTATTGCTTTTTGGGTAGTGTACTGAATGGCGTATTCTGTCACGATCATCTGCCATCTTGCTATTCTCCCAGAGAGGGAAGGCTTCTCGAATATGTATTTAATTGGATCCATCTTGGATATCAATAAGGTAGTATGGGTCAACATATACTATCTTAGTCGGCAAGCAGCCCATGCCAGAGCGCGGAAAGTTTTCTCGATCAATGAATATCTTGTTTCACAGTCGGTAAACTTTTTGCTCAGGTAGTAACTAGCATACTCTTTTCGGCCAGACTCGTCATGCTGCCCCAGCACACACCCCATTGAATTTTCTAAGACAATTAGATACATGATCAAGGGTCTTCCCTCTACTGGCAGCATCAAAATAGGAGGCTCTTGTAGGTACTCTTTGATCTTATAGAATGAAAATTGGCATTCATCATTCCATTTGACTAATTGATCTTTCTTCAGTAATTTGAATATTGATTCACAAGTAGCGGTCAAGTGAGAAATGAATTTGGCAATGTAATTTAGCCGTCCTAAGAATCCTCTGAATTTCTTCTCAGTACAAGGAGAAGGCATTTATTGTATTGCTATTACCTTGGCAGGGTCCACTTCGATACCTTTACCACTGACGACGAAGCCTAGGAGTTTAGCGGACCTCACCCCAAATGTGCATTTATTCGGGTTCAACATCAGCTTGTATTTCTTTAGTCTCTCAAACAGTTTATGCAAATGGTCAAGATGTTCCTCTTCAGTTTGAGATCTGGCTATCATGTCGTACATATAGACCTCTATTTTGTGATGTATCATGTCGTGAAATAGAGCTACCATGGCACACTGATAGGTTGCCCCAACGTTCTTTAACCCGAATGGTATAACCTTGTAATAGAAAGTGGCCCACTGTGTGACGGAGGTCTTTTTCTCCATGTCCTCAGGTGCCATTTTGATTTGATTGTAGCCTGAGAAACCATCCATGAATGAGAACACTTTATGCTGTGCGATATTTTCAACCAAAATATCGATATAGAGAAGTGGGAAATCATCCTTAGGGCTTGCCCTTTTCAAATCTCGATAATCCACACACATTCGTACTTTACCGTCCTTTTTAGGCACTGGAACAACATTGGCGACCCACTGTGGATAGGAGGTAACGACTAAGAATCTGATGTTGAATTGTTTCATGACTTCGGTCTTGATCTTCTCTGACATGTCTGGCTGCATGCGACGAACTTTTTGTTTTACCGGAGGGTAGTCTTCTTTTGTCGGTAGACGATGGACTACAATATCAGCATCAAGTCCTGGCATGTATTCGTACGACCAGGAAAAGACCTTAAAATAATCATGTAGTAACTGAGTTAGACACTTATTGACACTGGGTTCCAGATTCGCTCCTACCTTGACTTTTTTCTTGTCCTCTTCGGTACCCAAGTTAACTGTGTCCACTAGTTCTTCGTGGGGCTGTATGGTCCTTTTTTCTTGTTGTAGTAACCTGGCTAGTTCCCCTGGAACTTCACAATCTTCCTCACCTTCGTCTTCGGCTTGGTAGATTATATTTTCAGAGCCATAAAAGGCCATAGCAGAATTGTTACCCATTGGATCCCAAATGGATGTATATCTGCATTTTGAATGTGAGTGTGTGTAAGAGTATAACTATCTTTTAAAGAAATAAAATGTAGAAAAAGAAAGACAAAGAGCACAAAGTTTGTATGAAAAAACGTCCATGATTCATTGATGACATATGAAAATGGAGTAACAACCCTTACAAATGGACCATTGTGCCTCGGGTAAGACACAAAGTTTTAAAAGTCTGAATTGTTTAATGATTATAGATTCGACAAAAATTTAAAGACAATTATTGTTGGATAAAAGTAATTGGGACAAAATCTTTAGCTTCCCAGTTGCTGAGTCCTCCGTTGATAGTTGGGAAAATCCAATCTTCCAGGTCGTAGCTGTCATCATCATCCTCCACTGTGTTGACTCCATGGTTACTGATCTTCAAAGGTGGTCCCCCGGCACGAGCATGACGGACAACTTTTTGGGCTCCTGAAGTGAAACCCAAACCAAATTTGTCAAATTTGTAAGGGATATCCGGGAGTTGGCCCCAAATAATACACCCACCTTCTTCGATCACTGCCTTGGCATCTTTCAGAGAAGACATCTTTAGCGGAGGTCTTGTAATCTTTGGGACTTGGGAAACATTATTGGTAGTTGCCACTGTCTATGGGACTTCCTCGAAATGCTGAAATGGAGTTTCAATGAATTCACCATCCAATTCCACGTATCTGAAGGAGTTCAAGTGAATGACCATATATTCCTCTTCTCTATGGACGGTAATGATTTTTCCTTTGGTTGGGTATTTCAACATCTGATGTAATGTAGAGGTGACAACACCAGTGTTGTGAATCCATGGTTGGCCCAACAAACATGAATAGTAAGGGCGAATGTCCATCACGTAAAAAGTTGAATCAAAGGTTTGAGTTCCAACTTTTATAGGTATGTTCACCTCCCCATGCACCATTCTTTTTTAATCGTCGAAGACCGTTACCACTATGTTGCTGGGTTTTAAGGTCAAACCTTCACAATCGAGTTTATCAAGAGCCTTCTTAGGCAACACATTCAAAGACGAACTGGTATCGACCAAGACATGGGCCAAAGTTGTTCCCCTGCATTCGAGAGAGACATGCAATGCCTCGTTATGTTTCCTCCCTCTAGGTGTCAGGTCGGTATCAGAAAATCCTAAACCATTATTTGCGATCAAGCTGGCCACACAGTCTTGGAATTGATCAGCAGAGGTTTCTTGTGGTACATGGGAAGTTTTAAGAAATTTTACCAAGGCCTTCGCATGAGCCTCGGAGCACAACAATAAAGCCAACATGGAAATCTTTGACGGAGTCTGCCCTAACTGTTTGACTATGTTGTAGTCGCTTCTCTTTATAATTTTCAGAATTTCTTCCATCTCCTTTTGGGAGGCCTCTGAGATAGATACTGATTGCGCCTTCATTCGGACAGGCTCAACCAGAATGCCTTTTCCCCGAGTCTCGATCGACTCGGTGATACGGGTGTCAGTAGGGGTAACCATGGGAATTGTAATAGTAGTGTCAACGGGAACAAAAGCAGGGATGATCACAGGTTCGGTAACAGTCTTTGGAGGAGCAATCTAAGGAGAGAATACTCTTCCACTTCGGGTTATCTTGATGGTTCCTGCAATATTGTTGATGTCGGGGTCAGCCTTCTCAAAAATTGAGTCTTCATCAGCCAGCCAATCCTGTTTGACGCTGTGATAGTAGACATCAACCCCCATAATTCCAGGGGAAATTTTTATCTGATGAGTACGGGATTGGTCCGAGCATAGTAATTATCAGCGGAGCCACTTTAGGAACTGATGTAATCCTAACGAGTCTTTTGGTGGACACCGTGCAAGGATTGGCGTAAATGGTTGCTATTGAAACATCTTTGTAAGAAATGGTTGGAACATGAGTCTTTTCAAACAAAATTTCTTTGTCATCCATTAGGCATTGAACACCTGCTTTTAGTAAATGATAGCCAGTTGGTAAGGATAAATAGAGGTGGCAGCCTTCGTCATAACCCGGAAATAAACCGGCTTTCAACAGGTTCTTTTTGACAGTTAGGAGAGGAGTAACAAGTTCGTCAACAGCAGTAACAAACATATTATCTTCAACAGCATTAACATCACGGCCATGCTTGGGCATAAGAGCGGTGATAACATTTGGGATCTCAGGAGCATCAAACTCAATTTCTTTTGCTTCAAGAAGGTCTTGCACCTTTTTTTAAAATCCCAACAGTTGTTGGTATCTGAATGGTAAGCACATCAAGCATTAGGGTGGTAATAAGGAGATGTGGTGTCGGGATTATTTGGAGGTTCCTTCAAAGTTACCAGATTGGATCTCAATAAATGTGGCAGGAATTGAGATAGTGTCATATTTATCAGAGTAAACTATCTTACCGGTCTTTCTGTTCTAGGCTGATTGCTCCTTTGTTGAGTAGGTGCAGGCTTAGAGATAATGACAGCCCATACCATTGGACGACGTTCAGTTTTATCTTGATTCCTGTGAGGATACACAACACCAACTTCTTTCTTCCCGATAAATGGTTTTCTCACGGCACTGGAGGATGCCTCTTTTTGGATCTTCCCACTCTTAATCCCAGCTTCCACTCTTTCCCCAGTCAAGATGAATTTAGTGAAGCCTGCTGAGGAGCTTCCAATTAGATGATTGAAAAATGGACCAGACAAGGTCCCTAGAAACATGTCTACTAGTTCCCTTTCAGATAGGGGAGGCTGGACTCTTCCTGCTAGGTCCCTCCATTTCTGAGCATAGTCTTTGAAACCTTCATTTGAAACCATAGCCATACTCTGGAGTCGAGTACGGGTGGGGGCAAGGTCTGTGTTGTACTGATATTGTTTATAAAAAGCAGCGGAAAGGTCTTCCCAATTATGAATATTGGCCCTTTCCAGTTGATAGAAATAATCTAGTTGAGTCCCAGATATACTATCCTGAAAGAAGTGGACCCACAAATCTTTGTCAGTAGTGTGAGGCTGTATCTTCCTCACATAAGATCAGAGGTGCATCTTTGGACACGAAACCCCATCGTACTTAGCAAATACTGGTGCTTTGAATTTTGGTGGAATAACAATTCCAGACACCAAACCCAGCTCTTCAAAGTCCAGCCCGGGCACTTTCTGAATCTCCATTGCACTTAGACGCTCTTCCAGATGTTTCTATTTATCGTCGGCCGAAGCATACTGTTCTTCAGAGTAATCCTCTTCTTCTTCCTCTTCAGATTCTGGATGGGCGGTCACTTCCTTGACTTTCCCTTCTTGATTATCCTTTTCACCAGATGACGTTGTGAAGTCTAGGGTCCGTCTGGCTTGTCCTTGGAACCTTCTTCCTATATCAGAACTCCGGTTGTTTTCTTTGCTTTCTTCTTCTTTTCTTCAATCAACAAAGTTTTCAAATCCTCTTGTCCTTTGGCTAGAGTCAAGAATATCTGTTGAAACTGAGCATTCTGTGCCTGGAGGTCTTTTACTGTCTGCTCGAGATCCATCTTACTGAAATAAACAGTAGAAAGATGAGGAGACTTGTGGTAAGAAACTTGCTTATGTTATGATGAATGGAGATGCATATGCAATGATTTCAAGGAAATTAGAGATTTAAATTTGCTTTAGACACACGTCATATTAATAAATTAAATTTTGAGTACATCATGCCTCTTTTAGGCTTACAAAGAAATACAAAAACTTTAAGATAAAAAAGTTGAACGCATCCTCTTTGGTGCAATGTAGTCGTTCAGGCTCCGCTCCTCATGAAGCTGCTTGGTGAGTTCTAGAACCTTCTTCTTGCTGGCGTAGAATTGGGCCTCCAAAGTGTCTCGCTCCCCCTTAAGTTGTATCCAATCTCTTTGCAAGTCTTCAAGAGAGGTGGGCATGTCAGGATGCCGGATAATGTATGGAACATCTCCTTCCACAACAGGCTCTATGATAATTGGGAGAATGAAGGGTAAGGAATCATAACACTTTGAGCACGAGCTCGTACCCATTTGAGGTAAGGCTCAAGAGGGATGATTCTTATGCCCCAATGTCTTTCTATCTACCTTGTTCAACATCCTACAAGCTCGGATAAACCTCTGGCGGTAACCTTGATCGTCATTCTCGTAGTTAAATACCAAACCTTGAATAAGCATATCATGTGGGCCATCCCTTAGGGCGTAACCAAACTGTCTTAAGGCTAAACAGGGGTTGTAGGTGATACCTCCCCTAATGCCAAGTAAGGGGATATTAGGGAATTCTCCATAACGGTCAATGATAGTAACATTCTCTATAGATCGGGAACACCAATGAATGTCTGAATGTTTGAGCGTCATCAACCTATGTGACCACCTTGAACCTTGCTCGTTCTTCAATACAGATTGGGGAAGATGCGAAATAAACCATCTTTCAAAAAAAGGAGTACAACACATAATGATACCTCTTTTCCTCATAGTGCGAGTGTGAAAAGAATGTAGGATGTCCCCTAACAAAGTAGGCATCGGGTTACGAGACATGAAGATTTTGACGGTGCTCACATCTATGAGTTGGTCAGGATTTGGAAACAAAACTATCCTATAGATGAGGAGAGCCACAATTTCCTCAAAAGCTTGCAAATCCAAGGAGTTCCAACAGTTTTGGGCTTTTTCAAACAAGAATTTTTCTAAGAAACCTTTGACACCACTCCTTGTTTCCCAATTAGTTGTGACATCAGATGGTCGCAAGTGTAAGGCTTGAGCAATCTCTTCTGGATTTGGATCTCTTTCCGTCTCGTTGAAAGGTAGTTGATTGAGAATGAGAATCCTCAAGAGTTAGGAGAATTCTTCCAAAGTTGGCACAAGTTGATAATCGGGAAATGTGAAGCAATGGTGTAGAGGATCAAAGAACTGGAAGAGCACCTTCATCATGTCCTCATCAGTGTTGGAGGTAACCAAGTTTAGTAGGCGACCATGTCTTTCGGTAAATGGAGAATTTTTGGGAACCCTTGATGCTAGCTCTTTAAGTTGAGGAGGGATCCTTACAAGATTGACTTGAATGGTTTTCCTGCGAATAGAATCCATGTCCTACAAAACAGAACAAAGATAAATCCCAAAATCCTTGAAATGGTTAGTAAGTATGATGTTATGTACAAGTAAATATATACAAAAAAAACAAACAAGTCCTTAGGTTTAGGCTTGCATGGAGTCTCGTAGGTAAGTACTCTCTTGAAGTTTAGTTGGATCAAACATGTCCTAGTAATAGTAACCGGGTTCTAAGGAGCTCAATATCACCGATTTGTTTCCTTGGGCATTGTTCCAGCGCAAGCCTCTTTAATGGTGACCGAAATATCCCAAAAAACCAAACCTTAATGAGTGTAGTATCGAGTATCTACCAACTTCAGACTACACCAAAGTCGGTCATCTCACTACGTCCTAATGGCCAAGTTGGTCAAGTAAAGGTTCTAGAAGTTAGTTAGTGCTTCATGACATCACTCAGCGGCCCCGTATTCTCCTTGACTACTCAAGGGCTACCGGTACCCACAAATATGTCACACTAACGTAGCTATTGCTTAGACCATGTCGGTATACCCCGCACAATTTCCACAATGTATTGCTACTTACCTATAAGGTATCCCAAATCCGGGTAGAGGATTCAAACCTAAACAAAGAACCGAAATGTAAAGCATACAAGTCAAACAATGAAAGCAAAAAAATGTGATCTAACCCTAAGGTAACCCCACTTTTAAAAAATTTCCCAGCAGAGTCGCCAATTCTGTAACATGGTGGGAGAACTGACTTGGTTATTTTGAATTTTATCGTAAATGTTGCGGTTAGAAAGAGTCGCCACCGACTTTTCTTTTATCCAAAAGGAAAGGCTGAAAAGAACAGGAAAGACCTTTGAGATGTTTTCTTGAGTTCGGGGGGTAGATTATGAAAAGGGAAGGTATTAGCACCCTTTTCATCCATGGTTTTCCATGGGCTCTTAGTTACTTGCTATATCACTTGCTTTTGTTTGAAAAATATGCTTTGTGTGGTTTTTGAAAGTATTTTGTAAAGATGTCATCGTTTAGGCAAACTTTGTAATGATTCTCGTTCGTAAGATGTATACAAAATGTTTGATCTTTTGAAAATGTTTTCAAGTTTGAAAGATGTTTTTGAAAGTGTTGGTGTTTGTTTTTGAAAATAGCAAGGATGTTTTTGTTTTGAAGTTAAGCAAATAACTAGGAATATTCTACCTACTCAAATGTATTTCATGTTCATTTCCTCTTTCCTTTGACATTGTTATCTTACCATTGATTTGGTAAGTAACCCTATCTTTGGATGTAAAAGGGACGGGCGTGGGTCATCGTATAACCATGATTAGCAATGTTGCAAGATATCTTAGCATTTTCTTGAGGGACTAAGATTATTTTGAAAGGTAACATGGATAGCGTCATCGAGGGACTATGATCTTGTATTTTGCTTGTTTTTGCTACGATACCTCACATGCATAATATGACCATTTTTGTAAGGCAACCAAGTGGATTTACCCTAAGGGTGTATCTGTGCAAGTGTATTGATTTACATGCTTAATTTGTCTTTGAATTATGGTTTTCTATTTGTTGGTTTGTATCTTTCCATACAAAACCTAATTACTAGCATTTGTATATAAAGCATTTAAATCGCGGAAAATAAAAATACTAAGCTATTACATTATTTAGGGGAAGGGTGTACAAATTACAAATGGGGAATTGCAAGAAATTAAATCTAATTTATTATAACCATATTGAATTTAAATAAATGTAAAAAAATAAAGATAAAAATACAAGAATGTAAATGTAAAAAGAAATGTGATTTTTGTTTGGTTTTTCATGAAAAGGGTTTTTTGACCTAGTTAAATAAAATAAAATAATTAACTAAAAAGAAAATTAAGATTAATTTAAATAAAAGAAATAAATTTATTAAAGAAAAACAAGTTTTTAGGGTTTTTGTGAATTTAATTAAATCAATAAATAAAAGTAATTAAATAAAAGTCCTAAATTCTAAATTGATTTTAATTTACAAGAAAAATAATATAATATAATTTAAAATTAAATTATCTAAGTATTTAAAAAATGGTAAATTAATTTATTTAAAGGAAATGTTTTTGTTCTTTTAGTTTTATGAAAAATAAACTAAATAAATATAAATAATAAAATATAAATATTTTATGGATTTTTTTACTAATGAAAATAATAATAATAATAATAATAATAATAATAATAATAATAATAATAATAATAATAATAATAATAATAATAATAATAATAATAATAAAGAAAATGTAAAATGAAAATAAAATAAAAAAGAAAGAAAATAAAATAATAAAGAAAAGTAAATGGGCCAGGGGTGTAAACAACAAGGCAGGGGGTCAAAAAATAGCAAAAAAAGTTAAGCCCAATCACTTGGAGGCTCAGGCGCTGCAAGAGTAAAAAAATGTAAGAAAAATGTGAAAGAAGCAAAAGGCAAGGCGCTGAGGTTCAAACCCATGACCTCTACCAATAACATGCGCTGCCTTACCACTGGGGTGGCTGTACATCCGTTAACTTATGTGAAAGAATAAATACATAATATAAAACATCTTTATGACCTGTACTTCGTCTTCAATCTTCAGCCAGCCAGACCATATGTATCTCATTCATTTCTCAACAAAAATAGAAAATGTAAACATGAAAAATGTGCTATTTTTCCTCACGAATCTAACCATGTAAACAACTAAAGCTATAGATCAAAGATTAATGAGAATTTCTCTGGCCCTAATTTGAACCCTAATTTTTTCAGAAACTTTAACCTTAAAATTCTCTAAGCTCAAGCCATTTAAATGAAAACTAAGGATATGTACAACTTTAGGGCAATGATGTCTACATTTCTTGTTCATAAATAAACCATTATTGATGCTTGTATAAAGAGTTCAAAATTTAGAAAACCCACCTTGCAAGAGGGTATCGTGTTTTGAGTTTGAGCAGCTTTTGAGGAGTTCCGGTGATTGAGTTAGCTTCCTCAAGTTCCCAGGAAGCTAATGTGATGCTTGGTTTGAGCGGGAAGTGGATAAGGAGTTATGGAGAAGTCAAGGTGCAAGGTGCTGTTTTTGAAAATGGTGGATGGTGATGGAGGTGTTACAGGTGTTGGAATTGTTTGTATATGTTATTTAGAAGTTTTTGAAAGTAAAAGGCTAAGAAACGCACGAGCAAATTTGGAGAATGGATTCAAAACTCATAAATGGCAAGTTTTGAGATGTTTTTGGTGATTCTGTGTTTTAGGGAGTTTCAGGGCTTGAGCATGCGTGTCTTTTCTTGCAAATGACTTGTGTTTATGTATGGAAAAGGTTTGGATACTTGAGGTGGTCAGAAGTACAAGATCACATGTTTTTGCTTCTTGACTTGTTTTTGAAGTAAGGTTGACAAAACATGGTTTCAATGCATAATACAAAGCTATCTAGAGTGGTTACCAACTTTAAACATGTTTATTTGACTTTGTATAGGAAGTTTGAGCAGAAGGAACAAGTGCAAAGCTCAATGCAAGTTGACTTTGCATAAAGCTTGCTTTATGTAAATGGCAATGGTGCCTTTGTGCCATTAATGGAAAATTAACTTGGATAAAGCTTGAATCAAGTGGATAATAGCTCAAAAGAAAGTGTAATCTTATGATTATGGAGAGATCTTGAGGTTTAGAGGCCTGCAAAGCAAGATTGTGCAGCATAGGTTTGAGATTTGAATTTTGCTCATCACAAAATTTGCCTTGTAAAACAATTTGAAACCCCAACTTCTGACCTTCGATTCTCTTTGCTCACAAATGATCTCAAGGAGTTATTTGACATTTTGGAAAGCTTGTAATGTGCTTTACAACCCCTCTTTGAACCACTTTTAAAAAATCCAAATGTAACTATGTGAAACTTGGGTCATAAGTTAGGTCAAAATCCTGACCTAAAATGTTCAAAATTTCACTAAGTGTTTTAGTTTCAAGACCATGACTTCATGGATTAATAACTTGAGATCCAAGCATTTATATGAGAAGTTGTGTAAAGGAATTTTGTATATCTCATGGAGATCCACAACTTTCATATTGAAAGTTTCTTTTGAATCATCTTGCATCATGGTGAAAAAATGGCTCAAAGTTGTGAAAAAATATGAAGTTTTTAACACTTAGAAAAATTTCTAAGTTTGAAAACTTTGACTTTTCAAAATGAAATCTTGACTTTTTGATTTCGTGATGAAAAATTTTCAGATTTTGACATGCTTTGATGAATTGTGATCTTTGACACTTGATTTTGACCAAAAAGTCAAAGTTTGACTTTTCAGTGTACAATTGACTTTTGATCAGTTGACTGAAAATCAACTATCAATCCAATTGATCTTGAGAAATGTTTTGAGTCATGCCATTAGGTAAAACTTATGCAATTTAACTCTTGAGATCATGCCACAAAACAATTAACCATTTGCTAGGTCAAAAATCAAAAATTGCCCTTTCTCAATCAAAACCCTAATTTTGATCATTTTGCCCTTTTGATGATTTGATCAAATTTCTTGATGAATTATGGTCCAAACTTGATCAAATGATACATATGAGTTTATAATGTTGATTTGGATAAAAAATTATGAATTTTGACCGTAAATTGGCCACATTTGACTTTTTCCCCAATATAGTTGATTTTTAGGTCAATTGATCAATTGACTGGGCAAAAATGTGATCCAAGGCTTGAAACTTGACATGAGTAATCTTGGGGGTCCATAATGATCCATGAAAGTCATATGATTCATTTAAATTTCAATTATCCTTGTGCAATATCAAACCTTAATTTCAATCATCAGTGCTTAAGGAGGTGTTTTGAGTTGATCAATTCTTGTGCAGTCTTGAACCAAAGGAGATCTTGTGAGAAAAGATTTGATAAATGAGAGGGAAAATTTTGGGGTACAACACCTTTTATAATACATTTTGATAAATCTTTAGACCGGTTGGAACAAGCACGAAGCTTTGTAGTATTTTAAGATTTTTTAATGTCAAATAGAAAACTCTTAATTTTTTTTTAATTTTAATTCAAAATGGCAATGTGATTCGGTTCCTTGAATTTGAAGTAATAACTCAAGCTTTGAGTTGAAAAGGAATTCCATATTTGTAGTTGAAAAGGAATAAAACAGAATTCTTGCTCACTTGCACCAAATCTAAAACTCTTTTGTTTTCCAAATTTGAGCTCAAAAAATCTTGATGTCCATTATGCGATCGAATTTGATCACTTCTATTTTTCAAACAAACTTTTGAATGCCCACTCAAGGTGATGAATAATTGTCAACAAAAACAAACCAAAAGATGAGCAAACCCCGACCTTAAATCCAAATTCGGTTAACTATTTTCATGAATAAACAATGTAATATCAAAAAGTCCTCAAACTCAACATCATGAACCAAAAACCCTAATTCAAGATAAACTCAAATATAGACCTTAATATTGTGCAACCATTGAAACATGAACCTTTATCTCAACAAGTGTCACGCCTTCAAAAGTCAAAACCCTGGATCAACACCAAAGGATATGATAAATTTTAAACACTTGCAGACTTAAACCCTTGATGAATCAATTGACATGTTTTGAAGCCTGAGAAGCCTTGAACAGTTGAAAAACCCTAGAAGAATATCTTAAAGAAAATGGAGGGAAAATTTTGGGGTACAACAGCTTCCCCTGTTCAATCTTCTTAAACCTGAAAAGTGAGATTGACATGTCGTCGTTCGTAGCTTGAAGGTGGAAGATGATTGAACAATGGAGTGCCTAGAAATTTTCACTCGTCGGTGCATGAAGTAATATTGTTGGTTGATTGCGTCGGAAATGGGCTTAAAGATGCCATTTGGAGAGTGATGGAATATTGTCGGAGATGGGCTTATAGATGCCATCCAAAAGTGATATGGAGTCTTTAGAGATGGGCTTATAGATACTATCCAAAAGTGACTGTTGGTAGAGATTGGAAGAAATACCAGAATAAATCTTTGGTCGACTTATACCGAAACAGCAGATGTTTGCATTTTCCTTTGACTGGGTAAGAATCAGAATAAAACTTAAGGTCGACTTAACTGAACCAGGGAAAGTGTCTATTGGAACGAAATCAGGATAAATCATTGGTCAATTTAAACTGAACCAGTAGAGGTCTTGAATAATCTTTAACTAGATAACAAATAAGTATAAATCTTTGGAGAAATTTAACTGAACCAGAGAAAGTGTCTACCGGAATGGAATCAGGATAAATCATTGATCGATTTAAACTGAATAAGGAGAGTTCTTAAATTATTTTTAATTGGAGAATAAATCAGTATAAATCTTCAGAGCGATTCAACTGAACAAGAGAAAGCGTCCACCAGAATGGAATCAGGATAAATCATTGATCGATTTAAACTGAACCAGCAGAGGTCTGAAAGGAAATGTTTGGCACGTAGATAGTCGTCTCGTCCTATTTCAGGAATTGATCTACAATCAATTTGTTGGTAAACTCGTCCTGTTTCGGGAGTTCATACCATTGGTGATAAAGATAGGCGCCCCATCTTGTTTCTAGAATTGATCTTTATTTAACCAAAGAGAAAGAAAAATAATTTCTCCGTCCTGTTTCAGGAGTTAATCTTCAATTTGCTCATGTAGATAGTTGTCATGCCTTGTTTCAAGTATTAATCTACAATCAGTCGTTCATAAATATTTGTCCTGTCTTATTTCAGGTATTAATCCGAAACTCACTTTTTGTTGGTCGTAGAGATAGTTTCCCCGACTTGTTTTGGGAATTAACCTCTGACCTATTTGAGAAATGTTGATGATATTTGTTTGTTGACAACTTGAGGAAATGAATCTAAATAAGACATGACCATTGCAAAATCTACAACTTTGATTCACAAAGTTTTCTCAAAGGAAGCTTGTATCTCAAGTTATGATTTTTGGAACAAGGGTGCAAATCATTTTTAACTTAGAGAAATTTTGACCTATTCTAGGCAGGGTTTTTGACCAAATTCATGATCATTTTTCACATGCTTCCACTTGGAGTTTCAATTTTCATTATGAAGATGGATTGTAGTACACATTCCAAGCTTTCCAAATTGTCTAATAACTTCTCAAACACCCTTGTGGTTAGGGAGAATCGAATTTGCAAAGTTGGGCAAAATTCACTTTTGTTCATGGCCAAATCTTGTTCATAACATTGGCATTTTCAAGTCAGCAGGGTTTGTGATAGTTTGCAAGCCTCTAAACCTCTTCAAACTCAATAATTAAATGCCTAACCTTTGTGTTCAAGCATTGTTTTATGCATTTAGTCATTACACAAAGAATTAATCTTTAAATGGAAAAAGTAAATTTGCCATTTTTGAAAAGATGCACTTTATGTCAAATACCATATCCAAGAGGCATGGGCCAGATCTTTGAGGCTAGCATTTGTACACAAATCCCTCTGATCAAGAACAAAAGATGCAGCATACATAGAGGGTGGTACAGGCCTGTGTTGGAACTTACACTATCCTTGCTTACATTAGAAGAAAACTTGGCAAACTCATACCAACTCTCACTTCCTGTAAACACCAGTCAAAACAAAGTTTGCAAACATTTTCCAGACATCAAACCAAGCCTAAAGCACGACTGAACCACCTCCCAAACCTCCTCATTCACAAAAACACCCTCTTGCTGCAGAAACAGAGCAAGTTCTGCAACTTGACTTCCACAAACATTTCCACTCATGCATTTTGGCTAAAAAGAGTTCAAACATGTTCCATATCATCCACTGAAGTTATCCCAAGCATTGAACTCAAGCTGTAACACCCATAACCAAGTTTGCCATTTTTATTTTCAAGCTGTGCAGGTTGACTTCCATAGCACGATTCAGTTGATTTTAAAGCAAGCTAGGAGTTGGAGAAGCATCCTTGGACTTCAGGTAAGTTGTACAAAAGCTCAAAATCCATTGGAAGTTGCTACATTATTCTGTTCAAGTCAAGCTGAAACAGGTAAACACATGAACTTCTATCACTCTATCCAAACATGATTAAGCTTAGGTTTGTGAAGAAAACATGTTCTACTCATAGCCCTGAAGCCATCCATGTATTTACTTTTCATTTATATTATGCGTGCTGTGAGAATTTTGGCCATGAACATTGAAGAAAAATTAGGTCAGAAATTGGGGATGAAGAAATTCTCCCTGGATTCTTAGAGTTAGGTCAAGTGTTTTATATGTATGAATTCGTCTCTTGATGCTCTATAATGTTTGTGTTATGAGTTTTTGTTAAAAGTCAAAGAATCAGGAGTTTGGATGAAGCATGGAACGCGCGCGTTTTTCTGTTTGAACATTGCTGGAGGTTAAAGACAAAGCTGGCTTGGGCTGGGCCTGAGTCAACTTGCTGCTTGCACCCCCTTTTCCAATTTACACCCCCTGGCCCATTATGTGATATTTTATTCATTTTTGATTCTAACTTATTATTTTTTGCTCAAATATAAAAAATATAAAAAATATTTTTCCATGCATTTTTGCATTTATTTGGCATTTATTTGTTTTGTTTAGCATATATATGTAAATAAATATATATACTTTTTATTTAAAACCCTAGAAAATAATACAAAAAATAAATATATTTTTTAGTTATTATTTTTTGTTTACATTTTCTAAAAATATACATTTTTGTAAATAATTAATATTTTATTTTGGTATATATATTTAGTATATTTAATATATAATATAAATACTTGTATATTTTATTAGATATTTAGGACAAAAATATAGAAATAATACATTTTTATTTTTATTAATATATGACATTAAAAAATACTTTTTTTTACAATATACTTCTTTTTTTTTATTTTTGTATAAATTAATATATAATATTGTATAATATTAATAAATAAATACTATTTATTTAACAAACTAGAGTTTTGCCCTAAACCATAAAAATATTCAAAATTTGACCTTTTCATTTTTGTTTATATTTCACATAGAAAAATATTTTCTCATACATGAAAAATCCTTTTTGTGCATAATACATTTTTGCATATTTATTATATTTGTTTAAATATTGTACAATTTGATATTTGTATATTCAATATGGATGTAATAGTTTTAGATTTAATTTCTTGCTAAATATCCCCCATTCAAACATTTGTACCCCCATCCCCATAATTATGTTGTAATAATTTAGGACTTTAAATTTCCGCATTTAAAAGCTTTCAAATTATGCCATGATAGACTTAGGGTTTGTATGCAAATCAAATAACAAATAGCTCGACTAATGCAAAGACAAAAATGCATGAAAATGGATAACACCAAGCACACTTGCACCCCTAAGGTTACTCCACTTGTTGCCTTCGAAAATGGGCCATGTTGCATGTTGAGTGTCTTTGACAAAACAAAAACAAATCAAATGATCATAGTCCCTCGATGACGCTTTCTCAAGTTGCCTAAAAAATGATCAAGTCCCTTAAAGAGAAAAATTGCCAAAGACACTTGGCACTATTGCATTCATGGTCTAAACGATGACCCGCGCCTGTCCCGTTAACATCCTAACACAAGATTGTCCACCAAATACAATAGTGGAACAATACTGTTAAAAGGGGTAAAACATAGGAAAGATCTTTGAGAAATTTAGGGGTAGACAACTCTTAGTTACTTGATCAAACTTGTAAAACACACTTTCCTACTTTCAAACACACTCCACAACACAATTTCAAAACAAACTTTCAAAAAAACATTGAAACATCTTTTCAAAAAGACAAACACCTTTGTAAAACATTCGAGTAAAGAATTGTTACAATGGTTTCCTAGACAAGGCATCTTTTTCAAAATATTTTCAAAACCACACACACAAAGCACCATTTCAAACAATTGAAAGTGCAAGGCAAGTGATCTAAGCAAGTAACTAAGAGCCCATGGATAACCATGGATAGAAAGTGTGCTAATACCTTCCCTCTCTATAATCTACTCCCCAAACCCATGAAAACATCTCAAAGGTTTTTCCTGTGCTTTTTAACCTTTCCTTAGGATAAAATAAAAAGTCGGTGGCGACTCTTGCTAAACCGAAACATTTGCGAATACAAACGCAAAACCTCAAGTCAGTTCTCCCACCGTATCACAGAACTGGCGACTCTGCTGGGGGAAAATTTAAAAGTGGAGTAACCTTAGGGCTTAGATCACCCTTTTGCATGACTAATTGTTTGCTTTGATTGCTTTACATTTTGGTTCTCTTGTTTGGGCTTGAAATCCTACACCCAGATTTGGGGGAAACATCCATAGATAGCAATACGCTGTGGAAACTGTGCGGGGTATACCGACACGGTTGAAGCAATAGCTATATTAGTGCGACATATTTGTGAGTACCGGTAATCCTTAAGTTTAATCAAGGAGAGTACGGGGCCGCTGAGTGATGTCACTAAGCACTAATAACCTAGAACCTTACTTGACCATCTTGGTCTTTTATTAGGGGTAGTGAGATAACCGGCTTTGGTGCAGTCCGAAGTTGGTAGATACTCGATACTACACTCATTGAGGTTTGTTTTCTTGGAATATTTTGGTCGCTAGTTAAGTGGCTAAACCAAAACAATGAACATGGAAAACAATCCAATGATATTGAGCTCCTTAGAACCCGGTTACTATTTATAGGACAGGTTTTTAAGCCAACTACACTCAAGAGGGTACTTACCTATGAAACCTCATGCAAGCCTGAAACTAGGGTTTTGTGTGACTTGCTTGTACATATGTTTGTGCATACATCATGAACATCATAAAGCATCATATGCATCCACTAACCATTTCAAGCGTTTGGATCTTCATCTTTGTTCTTGTTTTGTAGGTCATGGAAATTCTTCACAGGAAAACTATCCAAGTCAACCTTGTGAGAATCCCTCCTCAACTCAAGGAGCTTACATCCAGAATTCCAGAAAGCTCTCTCTTCAGTGAAAGACATGGTAGACTGCTCAGCCTAGTCAACACCAGCATTGAAGAAGACATGGTGAAAGTGTTGTTCCAATTCTTTGACCCCCTTCACCACTGTTTCACATTCCCCGACTATCAATTGGTGCCTACTTTGGAGGAATTTTCTCAACTCCTGAGAATTCCTATTCTTAATCAACTACCTTTCAACGGTACAGAAAAAGAACCAAAGCCTGAAGATGTTGCTCAAGCACTATACTTGCAACCATCTGACATCAAGGGGCATTGGGAGACTAGAAGTGGTGTCAAAGGCTTCTTGGCAAAATTCTTGTTTGAGAAGGCACAAGAGTGTTGGAATTCCTTGGATCTACAAGCCTTTGAAGAGATTGTGGCACTCCTCATTTATGGGTTGGTTTTGTTCACCAATGCTGACCAACTTATAGATGTAAATGCTGTCAAGATTTTCTTGTCCAGGAATCCCATACCTATATTGCTTGGGGATATCCTCCACTCATTTTACATATGAACAATGAGGAAGAGAGGTGTTCTCATGTGTTGTACCCCTCTCCTTGCAAGGTGGTTTATTTCTCACCTTCCACAATCTGTTTTGAAGAATGAGCAAGGCTTAAGGTGGTCACAACGATTGATGACCCTCACACATTCTGATGTACATTGGTGTTCTCGATCCAGAGAAAATGTCATCATCGTCGATCGTTGTGGTGAGTTCCCTAATGTTCCATTACTTGTCATTAGGGGAGGCATTACCTACAACCCTTGTTTAGCTTTGAGACAATTTGGATATGCACGGAGGGATGGCCCTCATGACATGCTGATTCCTGACCTAGTTTTTGACTTCAACAACGATGCGCAAGGACTTCGCCAAAGATTCATCAGAGCTTGGAGGATGCCTAACAAGGTAGATAGCAAGACACTGGGGCACAAGAACTCCATCCCTCTTGAGCCTTATCTCAAGTGGGTAAGAACCCGAGCCCAGAGTCTTATGATGCCTTATCCTCACATTCTCCCTTTGATTAAAGAGCCTGTTAAGGAAGGAGAGGTTCCCTACACCATCCTACATCCTGACATGCCAACATCATGAGAGGAAATTCAGAAGAGTTAGATCCAACTCAAGGAAGAAAGGGATACTTTTGAAGCCAGCTTCTACGCCAGTGAGAAGAAGGTTTTGGAGCTTACCCGCCGACTTCATGAGGAGGAGACCCTCAACACTTACATCGCACCAAAGAGGATGCGCAATGTCTTTTTGCCTTAAGAAGTTTTTGTAACATTTGGCCCATAGGGCATTTATGTACTGACAAAATTTCTTCTTATTAATATGACGTGTGTTCTTTTTGTCTGCAACAATTTTGAATTTCTAAATCCTTGAATGCATTGCATGAATAAACATATCATTCATCATATGCACGAACAGGTCTTCACACCAGGTTTCCTTATCTCTCTGCTGTTTATTTCAGTAAGATGGATCTTGAACAGACGGTCAAAGATCTGCAGTCACAAAACTCTCAGTTTCAACAGCTCCTAATGACCTTAGCAAAGAGTCAGGAGGATCTTAAATCACTTTTAGGGAATAAAGAGCAAGAAAAAGCAAAAATGAAGAAGAAAAGAGTTGGGGTAGCTACACTGGGAAGAAGGTTTGAGAATGAAGCTAGGAGAGTTCTTGAATTCCCCTCCACATCTGATGAGGGGACCGATAAGGGAAAAGGAGCTGCATTACCTTCTGAGTCTGAGGCTGAAGAGGAAGAAGTTGAGGAAGATGAAGACTATTCAGAGCAGCAATATCCGCCAGCGGACGACAAATACAAAAACCTGGAGGATAGACTGGCAGCTATAGAGCTGCAAAGGGTTCCTGGGCTAGATTTTGAAGAATTGGGATTGATTGCTGGGATTGTGATCCCCCCAAAGTTTAAGGTGCCAATTTTTGCAAAATATGACGGGCTGTCTTGCCCGAAGATGCACCGGAGGTCATATGTCAGAAGAATTCAACCTCATACATCCGACAGAAATCTTTGGGTACACTTCTTTCAGGACAGTTTGTCCGGTACACAACTAGACTGGTTTTACCAGCTTGAGAGGTCAGAAGTGCATAACTGGGAAGACTTGGAAGCTGCCTTTTATCGCCAGTATCAATATAACACTGACTTGGCGCCAACCCGTACTCAGTTACAAAGTATGGGGATGGCCTCAAATGAGGGATTCAAAGAATACGCCCAGAAATGGCGCGACTTGGCCGGAAGAGTGCAGCCACCTCTTTCAGATAGGGAACTAGTTGATATGTTCTTGGGGACCCTATTTGGCCCATTCTTCAACCATTTGATCGGGAGTTCTTCCGCAGGGTTCACTGAATTGATTCTGACTGGCGAACGGGTGGAAGCTGGTATTAAGAGTGGGAAGATTCAAAGGGATGCCTCTGCATCTACAACTGTTAAGAAATCATTTCCGGCCAAGAAGGAAGCAGCTGTTGTGTACTCTCAAAAAGGATCGGGAAGAACTGAGCGCCGGCCGACTGTGGGGGCCGTGATGATTCAAAATTCATCAAATGATCAGCCTCGTAACGAATCAGTCCAGACCTAAACAGCAGTGGGGAGAACGGCCACAACGGCAGTTCACCCGCATTAATATGACGCCCGCACAAGTTCTTCCCCATTTGTTGAAGCTGAATCTCGCCAATATCAAAGAGGCATCAAAAAATGTGAATACAACTTCCCCGCATTATCATCCCAATGCTAAATGTGCCTATCATTCTGACAGCATCGGACATGACACCAACGATTGCTGGGCGCTTAAGCATAAGATTCAAGACTTGATAGATGCAAAAGAGGTTGAGTTCGACACTCCAGAGAAGCCGAATGTAATATCCGCTCCGATGCGAAAGCATGGTCGCAATGTCCATGCTATTGAAGAAGATCTGTATGTTGCTGTTGTTGATAATCTGGTAACTCCACTACTAACAATCAAGTTGAATCTGTTGAAAGCTTGGATTTTCCCAGGTTGTAAAGAAGACTGCTACTGTTGTTCCTCCCTACCGATCGACTGTCCATTGCTGAAGATAGGCATCCAAGGCCTAATGGACAGCCAACAAATTCTTTTCGAAAAGATTCTTGCTACTCCAACCCCTACCGAAGATGTTTCAATAATCACCATTTCCACCAATCTTTCCAAGGTCCCTAAAAAGCCTGTTAAGATTACATCCGCTACGAAGATTGTTCCTCTGAAAATAACCATGCCTGGGCTTGTCCCCTACAAATCTGACAAACCGATACCGTGGAATTTGAAGGAAAATTGCGACCAAAAGCGCAGCGGAATTTAAAATTTTCCTTTAGCGATCCTTACGAATGAGCATGGTCAGTGATAGAAATATTTACCTCTTGTGGCGATTCAAAACTTTGATATTGTGATCACGAGCGTTGATGAAGAACAACGCCTCTACTCAGTCCACACGAACAGATCGCTTCCGGTCACAGTGCTAGCTGATCACGAACGGAAACCTTGAGTGAGAGAGAGAGAGTCAAAAACGAAAATGCATCAAGTGAAATTGCTTCATCACAAGGGATATATTTATAGAATCACTCGTGTGGGCTACAAGCTAAAAGCCCAACTAAGGCTATAAGCTAAAAGCCCAATTAAGCTTATGGACATCATACCTTATGATGTACCATATATCACTTATCCACGTGGTACCTTACCATTTTCCGTATTACACTTAAGTGCATCGTACCTTACGGTGTTCCTTATTTATTCTATCTCTCATCAACCTGTCCTTATGTGTGTGACCCTGTAGGTTTTCGCGATGTTGGCAATTATATTAAATCACACATTTAATATAATAAACAGTGAGCGGTATCTAGCAACACATCACTGTTACCCAAGTCACGAAAATGTCATGTGATCTGACCAAACCTTTTCCGTGATAATATTTGTGTTGTACAATTAAACTTTTGCCCTCATGTCTATATTGAACACAAGGCATACACTGTGTCACCCTTGTCCAGTTCAATATTGGGCCCTTAGACATTTATCCTGTTATGCAGGATGAGCAAATTCCATCTAGGTCACTCATATCCCTTAGCATGCTTTGTGAAGTACCCATCAACCGTCTTTACAGTCATCCAGTTACGGATGACATTTGATCAGCAATAAATTACTTGACTCTACATCTAGGGTCCATAGTGGTTTCAGGTCGAAGGGTGGTATACACCATTATCATCACGAGAATAACTTATGACACTTTGCATAACATTCTAAGTAGTATTCTCATAGCGGGTCAATCCAGTATAAATATTACTCCTAATATTCATACCTATGTCAAGACTTGATAACTCCTTATCTATGATCCATGAGATGTGATCATCAATCTATCTTCATAATAATCTTAATGCTTTAATGCTATCCCACTTCATATTAAAGCTTGACTACGGATACTTTAAGAATAGTGTCTTATGTTTAATGGGATCTCATGATTAAGTCACACTTAACATTTCATTAAACAAATAAACCATTCTAGGAACTTTATTATTTTGGATAGCAAACATAATAAAGAAATGCCTTTTATTATTAATAAATAATTCGATTCAAGTACCAAAAGTATTGGCCTCTAGGGCTTACACCAACAGAATTATGGTGGAGAAATCTACTACCACGGTGTTAAACAAGTTGAGATAACTGAAGAGAGCTCTGACGAAGAAAATGCCGACATTGGAAACATTGTCGATACGAGCAAGATTACCCTAAGTGGGAGAATTTTCTCTCCAGAGATTGCCCCTCCAAAGGTAATCTTTGGACCCTCAGCTGTTCCCAAGGTTACTCCTGCACCGATAAAACTTTCTGCAAGAACTCCGTTGATTGAAGAAGCTGTTACTCCTGTGGTTGTCCCTCCTACTTCTGTTGATAAGGGGAAAGGGATCCAAGATGAGCTCGTCAGGACGAGGGCTCAACCATTGGTCATCCCCGAAACCTCTAAGAAAGAAATGGAGGAGATTCTGAAAATAATAAAGAAAAGTGATTATGACGTTGTAGAGCAACTGGGGCAGACCCCCTCGAAGATCTCCATGCTAGCTTTGTTGCTTTGTTGGAGGCTCATGCCAAAGCTTTGATAAGGTTTTTGAAGATAGCCCATGTGCCCCAGGAAACCTCAGCCGATCAATTCCAGGATTGTGTAGCCAGCCTTACCGCAGACAACGGCCTGGGTTTCTCTGATGCTGACCTGACTCTGAAAGGAAGGAAGCACAATGACGCACTGCATGTGTCAGTTTAATGTCAAGGAACTACTCTCGCCCATGTCTTGGTCGATACTGGTTCTTCTTTAAATGTGCTGCCTAAGAAGGCTCTCGACCGGTTGGATTATGAAGGCTTGGAGCTGAAACCAAGTAATATCATTGTCAGGGCCTTTGACGG
Source organism: Vicia faba (assembly GCA_948472305.1). Taxonomy (NCBI): domain Eukaryota; kingdom Viridiplantae; phylum Streptophyta; class Magnoliopsida; order Fabales; family Fabaceae; genus Vicia; species Vicia faba. The sequence goes on along the minus strand of OX451739.1, from coordinate 592,332,291 downwards.
GTCTAAAAGAATGGTACATGGGGAGATCGACATTCCCATCAAGGTAGGCACTGAAGTGTTCCATTTAACTTTCTATGTGATGGACATCCGTCCATCATACTCTTGCTTGCTAGGAAGACCATGGATACATAATACTGGGGCGGTCACTTCCTCCCTACATCAGATGCTGAAATACCCTGTCAAAGGAAAAATCATAACTGTACACGGTGAAGAGGAATATATGATCAGTCACCTGAACTCCTTTCGGTATGTGGAAGTGGAGGGCGAATTCATTGAAACACCGTTCCAACACTTCGAGGAAATTGCTCCCGAGGTTGCGGTAGCAAAGGCAGTGGCTGAGGTACCCAAGCAGGTGGCCAGGATGGAATCTCTGAAAGACGCAAAGGCTGCAATGAAGGAGGGGAAGAGCTCAACATGGGGTCAGTTACCTGACTTTCCCCACAAGACAGACAAGTTTGGGTTGGGATTTACCGCTGCGGGGCAAAAAGCTATGCGTCGCTCAAAAATTGAAAGGACACCCATCAAGATTTCTCCTCATGGAATCAATGCTTTGGAAGACGAAGACGAAGAGGGTAACATTGAAGACTGGATCTTCCCAACCATCGAAGGGGGACTGCACAACTGGGAGGCGAAAGACTTCGTCCCCATTACTTTCATTAATCAGTAATTTATCTTTCGAACATTTCCTGTTGGTCTGTAATAATTACTTTTAAACAATTTACACACTATTTTTCACCTCATGCCTTGCCCGGGGCATGTAGGTCCATTTGTAAGGGTTTTGATTCTCTTCATATTCATATGTCATGTTTAATGATTCATTGGACGTTTTTCATTTATAAACTGCTGTGTTCATTTTCTTCCCTTTTTGCATTTTGTTTGTTTAAGGATGGCTATCCCTTACACACACCCACACTCACAAATGCAGGTACCCATCCACTCTAGATTCTATGGGTGACTATTCTGCTGTATCCTTCAATAACTGTGAAGATTTGGTCAATCAGGATGAGTGCGAAGACGACGAAGATTATGAAGTGCCAGGGGAGTTAGCCAGGCTTCAACAACAAGAAGAAAGGGCCATCTTGCCTCACGAAGAGTTGTTGGAAACTGTCAACTTAGGAAGAGAGGAAGACCGGAAGGAAGTACAAGTGGGTGCCTATCTGGAACCGAGTGTCAAGGAGCGCTTGATACAGTTGTTGAATGAGTACGTTGAAATCTTCGCCTGGTCTTATGAAGACATGTCGGGTTTAGACACAGATATAGTGGTTCACCGTCTCCCTACAAGAGAGGATTGTTCGCCGATCAAGCAAAAAGTCCGCCGAATGAGGCCCGACATGTCTGAGAAGATTAAAGCTGAAGTAATGAAGCAATTCAACGCTGGCTTCCTGGCTGTTACATCTTATCCATAATGGGTTGCTAACATCGTGCCAGTACCTAAAAAAGACGGCAAGGTCAGAATGTGTGTGGACTACCGGGATTTGAATAGGGCTAGCCCTAAAGATGATTTTCTTCTACCCCATATCGACAATTTGATTGACAACACGGCTCAACATAAGGTGTTTTCCTTCATGGATGGATTCTCGGGCTACAACCAGATCAAAATGCCCCCCGAGGACATGGAGAAAACAACCTTTGTTACACAATGGGGTACCTTCTGCTACAAGGTGATGCCGTTCGGACTGAAGAACGCAGGGGCAACTTATCAGCGCGCCATGGTGAATTTGTTTCATGATATGATACATCATGAGATCGAAGTATATGTAGACGAAATGATAGCTCGATCACAAACAGAGGAGGAACACCTTGAACATTTGCAGAAGCTGTTTTCCAGGTTGAAGGAGTACAAACTCAGGCTGAATCCAAGTAAGTGCACTTTTGGAGTTAGGTTTGGTAAACTTCTAGGATTTATTGTCAGCAACAAAGGCATTGAGGTCGATCCAGAAAAAGTGAAAGCTATACAAGAGATGCCTGCCCCCCGTACTGAAAAGGAGGTTAGAGGGTTCTTGGGGCGCTTGAACTATATTTCCAGATTCATCTCTCATCTGACGTCTACCTGTGAGCCAATTTTCAAACTATTGAAGAAAGATCAGGTAGTCGAATGGAACGACGATTGCAAAGCTGCTTTTGATAAGATCAAGGAGTATTTTCTAGAACCTCATATTCTGATGCCACCCGTCGAAGGAAGGCCGCTGATCATGTATCTGACCGTTTTGGATAACTCAATGGGGTGCGTACTGGGCCTGCATGACGAGTCTGGTCGAAAAGAGCATGCCATTTATTACCTTAGCAAAAAGTTTACCGACTGTGAGACTCGCTACTCACTGCTTGAGAAAACTTGCTGCGCTTTGGTATGGGTTGCTCGCCGACTAAGACAGTATATGTTGACTCATACCACTCTGTTGATTTCCAAAATGGATCCTATCAAGTATATCTTCGAGAAGCCTGCTTTATCTGGAAGAATCGCTATATGGCAAATGATCCTGACTGAGTATAACATCCAGTATACTACCCAAAAAGATATAAAGGGAAGTGTACTAGCTGACCATCTAGCTCATCAAGCTATCGAAGATTATCAATCCATGAGATTCGACTTCCCGGACAAGGACATCATGACAATGGACAACATTGAAGGTAACGGACCGTATGACGGACCTGAAATTGGATCCCGATGGACCCTGTACTTTGATGGTGCTTCAAATGCGCTTGGAAATGGTATCGGTGCGGTACTCATTTCCCTGGAAGGTTGCCATACACCTTTCACAGCCCGACTTTGTTTCAGCTGTACCAACAACATGGCCGAATATGAAGCTTGCATCTTTGGTCTCAAGGCTGCTATAGACTTGGGAATCAAATCTTTGATCGTATTTGGGGACTCGGCTTTGGTTATCAGTCAAATCAAAGGAGAGTGGGATACCAAGCATCCTAATCTTATCCCATACAAAGAACATGTCCTGACATTGTTGCCTCATTTCGAGCAGATCACCTTCGAGCATTTCCCGCGAGAAGAAAATCAGCTAGCAGATGCTCTGGAAACAATGTCCTCCATGTTTAAACTTAACTGGGATAACGAGGCTCCCCAAATCACCATCGAGCGAATGGATGAACCTGCGCATTGTCATGAGATTAATACCGAAGAAGTAGTGGAACAACCCTGGTTTCACAAAATCAAAAGGTATCTACAGACTAGAGAATATCCTGAAGGAGCTTTCGTCAATGACAAAAAGTTCTTAAGGAAATTTGCAACCAAGTTCTTCCTGAGCAATGACATCCTTTATAAGCGTAGCCATGATTGTGTTTTACTCCGATGTGTAGACAAAGCTGAAGTAGAGTTGATCATGACTGAGATACACAACGGCACATTTGGCACCCACTTGAGTGGACATACGATGGCTAAGAAGATTCTAAGGGCAGGCTATTACTGGTCTACCATGGAAGCTGACTGCCATCAACATTCCCGTACTTGCCACAAATGTCAAGTCTACGCTGACAAGATTCATATTCCTCTTGTTCCTCTCAACGTTTTGACAGCTCCTTGGCCATTCGCAATGTGGGGCATTGATATGATTGGAGAGATTAAGCCCACGGCATCCAATGGACATTGCTTCATCCTGGTCGCCATTGACTATTTTACCAAATGGGTTGAAGCAGCTTCCTTCGCCTCTGTTACAAAAAATGTGGTTGCCCGCTTCATCAAGCAGAATCTCATATGCCGATATGGTGTCCTCGACAGGATCATCACAAACAATGGTACAAATCTGAATAATACTATTGTTGTACCCCAAAATTTGCCCTCCCATATTCTTCAAGATTTGCCAAGTCAATGCTCCAAAATCTCCCCAAGGGTTGCACAGTTCAAGGGCCTCCTAACAGTCAAAATTAGGGTTTTGGTTCCGACAAAGAAAGTGAGGTTTCCAAGGGTCCAATCAAGTCCCACATGCCTACAAACATGGTCAAGCATCCTCATACCAAGTTTCAAGACTTACAGCTCAAAATTGCACAGTCAAAAACCCTAATTGCACTACAGTCAACTGTAGGGGCAAAATGGTCATTTGACAGTCAAAAGTTCAAATTTTTGGTCAACATATCATTTTGAAGCCACAAACATCATTTGATCAATGCTTGATCATGATTCTCAAAGCTTGGCTAAAAAAGTCTCAAGATGCAAAAGTTTCCATATTTGGACAGTTGAAAAAGTCAACTGTAATTTGACCAAGACATAACTTCCACATGGATTATCAGAAAAATTCCATCCAAAGCTCATTTTTAAGAGAAAGACATTTCCTACAACTCCTCTTCATACTTCAAGTCCAAGAAATGCTCTCACAAAAAGTTATCAATTTCAACATTATAGGTCATTTTCAAAAGTCAACAAAAAGGGACTTTAAGTCAAAGGCCATAACTTGAGATTGGTAAATCAAAATGACATGGGACCAAAGTAATTGGTTAGAGGACTCAAATACCTTTCTAAAATGTCCAAGAACATGAGCAAAGCTTAAAAATTGAGCAAGATATGCCTTGTGGAAGTTGGGAAATTTTTGGATATTTTGAAAAGTCAACATTGCTTCAAATGTCTTAAAAATGCTAATGGGCCTCTTTTTCTTCCATAATTCATCATCCAAGGCATGTGCACGACCATTTGGCCCAAAGGGAAGTTTTTTATCATTTTTATTTATTTATTTGGATTTTTAATTATTAATAATTCATTTAATTAATTAAAATACATGAAAAATACCAAATCAATGAAATCAAATCTTTTTATGCAGGGAATAAGCTTAAGATTTCGTGCATGACCAAATATAGAAAGAATCAAGTCAATTGGCCATGATTTGTATCATATATGCTTGAAAAAGATTGGAAAATTATGGCTTAAAAATCAAATATTTTTCACATCAATGCAAGGATCCTTTGGCTCTGAATTCTTACCCTAATCATTAACATGTATATATGGATGTAAACCCTACTCCTAAAAACCCCCCAGCTGCGCCATAGACCAATAACCAAACTTGAATTTTTTGCCAAAAAAGTGAAAACTGAAAACAAGGTTTTAGCACGATTCAGAGCAAGAGACCAATTGCAAAAGCTTCCTCGTGTCTTACTGAAGCTAACTGGATAATTTTCCCACCCTTACACGCCCAGAATTGGTACAGGAGGTTCAAACTGTTTTAAATTATATGCATAATCGTGCTTTAATATTTAGGCATTTTCATTGCATTTCTTTGATGGATTCATACTAATTGATGTGTTCTGAAGCTAACCACATATTTCAATTGAGTTTTTATGCATTATTGGAGATTTCACCATTGAAATAGGTTAGGGTTGCAGAACTTTCAAATTGAGCGTTTGTGCATATGGAAAAATTGGAACATGAAACCTAGGCCATTCAACTCAGCATGCTTGGACGATGTTAAATCCACTCTCGCGCTCAATTTATGAGCTACCACAAGCTAATCGCTATTTTCTGGAATGGCATATTTTGGAACGGTTCAAAAACCGTTGCTGATTCTTTTGTGTTTCAGGGAAAAACAAAAGCGAGGAAGACGAAGACTAGGTGTAAAGCTGTGGTTGGCTTATTTGAAATTTTGCGCTAATTTGTCCATTAAATCTTGTTCTATTTTATATTATTTGTTTATTACTATATAATCAAAACGCGCTAGGTGGCTCAGTGGCAAGCAAGTGTATTGGTGACCTTCAGGACCTGGGTTCGATCCCAGGTCCCCCTCCCTTTCCTTATATTTTTCCTTTAAATGTATTCCTATGCAGTTTCAACGCAAGGAGTCCATCATACACCCCTTGGTCCAGATTGCCACGCATACACCAAGATCAATCAAAAGGCCATGGTTTGAGGAACATAGTGGACATGAGTCAATGCATCCACACGCCAGCCAAGAAGTCAACCAGGCCAAAGAGTAATTGGGCCAGCAATGCTAACAAAACCTCCCAAATGGGGACAGACCCCCCTAGGTTTGCAAGTTTCTTTTATATTTTTTTCATTTTTATTTTGATTCAATTATTATTTTTAATTAGTTCTTTAATTTAAATATTTTCATAAAAAATATAATAAACAATATAAAATCAGAAAAAGACAAAAATAAGTATTTTTATTTAATTAATATATTTTTTGTAAATAAATATTGTTCATTAATTTTAGCTATTAAATTAGGTTTAATTCAAGCATTTTCTTAATTAACTCAAAAATTTGTAGAAATTAGGTTTAATTATTTTAATTACTTTTATTCTTTTTTCACCATTATTAATAATTAAATATTATTTATTTTTGTAATTAAATTACCATGTAATTAATTAGGTTAATTTAGGTTTAATTTTAACATGTTTTTTTTCTTAACAAATAAAAATTATAGAATTAGGGTTAATATTTTAATTTCATTTAATCTTTCTCATTAAAATCATAAAAAAACCATAAATACCAAAAAACCCTCAAAAATAATTTTTCTTTTTTATTTCATTAATTTAATAATTCAATTTAATTTCATTAAAAAGGGTCCAACGCCCTCGTCTCCAATTTCAATTCAATTCGCGCATTTTATTTTATTTCTTGTAATATTTACGTACCTCTCCCAAAGCCATGTAAATACTTATCTTGCGCACTTTTACTTTACCTTCTTTATTTTCTGTCAAATCGGGTCCTGGAAATTTTGGCGATGTGGACCCGCGCCTTTTGTAATAGTTTAGAACTTTACCTTCCTCGCACTTCTTTAACTGTTAAATAAATGCATGCAAGAATGAATGGCCTTAAATAAAAACAAACGCGTAGATCATCCATAACATGACAAGATAAAATATCTGAATCTGACACACAAATCACACACCACCCCTAGGGTACGCCTCACTGTTGCCTTGCCCTTCGAAAGGTGATCGTCGAGTAGAGGATGTCTTAGTAAGTCCTCATGATCCAGGAACCTGGCATGAGGGTAGCTTCTAAGGTGTCTTCCTATTGCTCTGGTGGTCACCATGTCCCGAACCTCGAATTGACCCGAACACCTCCAACGGTGGTGCTACCTACCTCTCAATGGTGGGATGACACTACTTTAAAGGACATTTACACAGACGAATTCCTTAGGGTAGGTTCTCGTAGATACTTGCTCTAAATTTCAAAACAAATTCAAAAAATACTTTTCACACCAACACATTTTCAAAAAGCTTTCGAAAGCATTTTTTCAAACACTCTTGAGGACCGATACAAGAGTCGAACTGGAATTTTCAAAGAAACTTTTTAAACCCACAGTTGAAAAGCAAACAAACCATTTTTGAAAACACAAGTGAGCAAGTATCTAAGAGCCCATGGATAACCATGGATAGAAAGGGTGCTAACACCTTCCCTTTCTATAACCTACCTCCCGAACCGAGAGAAATCTCTTTAAGGAATTTTTCTGTGCTTTTGTCCTTTCCATGTTGGAGAAAATAAAAGACGGTGGCGACTCTTGCTTCCGCGACATTTCGCGAACCAGCGTTAAACAGTCAGTTCCAGATCCACCGATCACAGAACTGGCGACTCTGCTGGGGATATATTTATAAAGTGAGGTGTACCTTAGGGTTAGTTCATAACTATGTTTTCAATTGTATTGACTTGTCTGCTTTAAAATTGTGGGTTGCATGGGAGTTACATAGATCCTAACCCGGATCTGGGGATACCCTGTTTAGGTAGCATAAGCTGTGAGGGACCTGTCCGGCGTAGACCGACACGGGTGAAACAGTGGCTACATTGGCGTGGCACCTTGGTCTGTACCGATATCCCTTGTGTTGCAACAAGGAGAATATGGGTCTTCTGAGGAGTCATTAAGCACCAACAACCTTAGAACCTTAAATGACACAACTTGGCCATTAGAACAGTAGCAGTATGCTACGCCCATTGAGGCTAAACTCTCGTGATGGTTCTGGCTGCAAGAAAAGATTGCGATGCTGGAGTTATGACCGATTGAGGGTAGTCAATGATATTGGGATCCTCTAAGAACCCGGTTACTTTAATAGGACAGGTTGAACCCACCAACTTCAAGAGGGTAATACCCAGACCTCATGCTGGCCTAAACTCTAAGGGCTCTTTTGTGTGACTTGTGTGCCTTCGTATTTGACTATTTGCATGCTTGTTGTCTGACACTTGAGCTTCTTGCAGGTTTTGTTTGTAGTCCTTAATTAGAACTCATAACAGGGTTTACTAAGTTTCTTGCAGGTTCTGTTTATAGTCCTTAATTAGGACTCATAACAGAGTGTACTGATTTTCTTGCAGATTTCAGTCCTTAATGGGGACTCATAACAGGGTTACTTACATTACCCCATGCATAACATAACATCATACCATTGCATACATCCTAACCCATTTCAAGGATCTCAAGGGCTTGTGATGCAGATCATGATAAATCAAACATCTAGCAAGGGGCAAAGAGGATTTATTTTCCTCTAGCTAAGGTTGTCAGGGGCTATGACCCACTTGATATGGTGAGCCTTTGACCCTTGGAAGAAAGACTCTCAACAAATATGAAGTTTCTTTCAATCAAGCTACCGGATCCAAATGCTAACAAATTTTCTTGTTTACCCCGCGAGGTCCTTGAAAACATTACATGCATGTCATACTCATCATTGCATAACAGGTATCCTTGTTGCAGGTCACTTACCTTTCTCGCTGTTTATTTCAGCAATGGCTTCACAACAAGATAACCAGGACCTTCACGCTCAAGAGACTCAGTTCAGGGAAATCTTCCTAGGTCTATCCAAGGGGCAGGAAGAGTTGAGGACACTCCTCATGGGGAATCTGATCAAAAAGAGTCCTGAAGATGACAAGGACGAACAGCTGAAACGTCTACAAGCTGAGGTAGACACATTGAAAACCCAGATGCTGGGGCAAAGGGCCCTCATTCAAGGTTTAGCCCAGGAGCAAGGAGAGCTGAGAGCCATGATCAGCCAGCTTCCTCAAGTCATGAAGCAACCAGCCCAAATCAGGGACCAGGCCATGGAACAGCTTCCAAGAAGGCAAAGGTCGGGTCCAGTGAATAGACCTCTCCGAGTTGCTACTACTTCTCAGGTCCAACAACGACCTCGCCAAGAACAGCGGGTTGATCAGAACAGGTCGGACGAGCCTAAGAGACAATTCACCTACCTCAACATGTCATGGTCACGAGCTTTGCAGCACATGTTAAGGATGAACCTGATTGCGGTGATCAACCCTCCTGCAAATCCAAAGACTTCCTCTCCAAACTATAACCCAGAAGCAAGGTGCGCTTACCATTCTGGTAGCCCGGGGCACGATACTGAGGACTGTTGGGCACTGAAGTACAAGATTCAGAGCATGATCGATACTAAAGAGATCGAGTTCAAGCCCGCCGAGACTCCCAACGTGATCACTGCTCCCTTGCCAAAACATGGCTAGGATTGAGAAATTTTTGTTCATTTGAATGTTCAAGTTGCAATTTCCTTTTGTTCAAACATTTGCTCATGTTAAACATTATTATTTCATTAATGCATCGCATATGTCTGTTCTGAAGCAATATATTCGTATTCACTAAATGCAAGTTATTTTCATATTTTTTCTGATGATCAACTCTCGGTTAATAATTCTAAGCCTCTTGAGGGAGGATGACGAAAACGATACCACGATCTTTACAGTATGCTTTTGAACAGACCCCGCTGATGAAGTACAGGCATTGTTTCAAATTCCCAAACACTGGAGTTATAAGGAAGATAATCCCTCGTCAACCCCTCTGAGCCAAAGAAGTAGGAGTTTTTCTTTTCGAAATTTAAAACCCTTAATCATAACCTGGGGCAGGGTAGTCTCTCAGTTGATCCAAGTGCATAACGAATGGCACCAAATAGGTCCTTACAAAACAAATAAAGACAGTGATGGTTCCGAATAATCAATAAAGAAAGGCAGTCATTATCTCAAAAAATAAAAAAACCCATTAAGTCAAAACCTATGAAGGAGACTTACAAAACTGGGGCATCCCGCTGACTGTAATTCCAAAAAGGAAACAACTCAGGCAAAAAACAGGGATAATCAAATCAAAAAAAAAAAGAGGTCCTACAAACCCTCAACAAAAAGGGGGAACGACTGCCTATTCAAAATAAACTATCAGTATCCGAACCATCACCGGAATATCAAAGCAAAGACTCAAACAAGGTCTAACGCACGATCAGCTGAGTTTAGGTTTGAAGAACATCATGAAGAGCGGGTGGGTACAAATAATTCGAGCCTTTATCCTTTGTTTCTTAAACCGTGAACCAGGCCATGTTATAACCCTTAAAAGTCCTAGCTGAAGCATGGGTTAGTTCGAAAGCATACTGTTACGAAAGGTATCCTGACTCCTTAAGGCTTACAGTAAATACGGAGTTGACATCACGTTTTACAAACATTCACTTGTTTTATGAAAAAGAATGCATTTTTAAAAATCTTCAAGACAGACATGAGCTTTGCATTTTTAACATAACTTTGTTTGCATATGACTTTTTGTTTGAACAACATAGAAATTCGCACGACGAATGCCTAATGAACAGAAGTATTTCTAATCAAGGGGCATGACATGACTATTGTCTATTATCTTGGGTAATTCAGTCAAGATTCGGAGAATCTTTCAAAACGCCAAGATAACCAGGGGCCAATCTCCGCCTGAGTCACTTAGGGCACTCCAACAAATCTTGCCTGATCAAACATCTTCTGGTGGCATGGAAAAATACTTCTGACAGGGGCATCTCCCCATATTCTGAGAGCATGGACATAGTCGAAAAAATACTACGCATAATCAAAGACCCGCTAGGTTGACATACCTAGGCAAAAATTAGGGCTTCCCGGCGAACCAAAAGGGTTCGGGCCAAATGAAGGGATGAAATGAAAAATCTGTACACCCGGCAAGTCGAAAACCTGAAAAGGCGGCTTGGGCAAAAATGGGTATCCCGGTGGACCGAAAACCCGAAAGGGCGGTCCAGGAAAAAGTTAGGGATCAAAGCGTACGACTATGTCCTGTCATCTTGTCACCTGCCTACCTGAAGAAGATTTGACCCTCAACAATTATCAGCATCCCACAGGTGCCTTCCCCCATAGAAACAGGGGCAATAGTGGTCGGTCTAAGCAATCTGATTGTTCTGTCCTCCAAGGTATCAAGGTAGGTTCTGTTGAAGAACATAACCAATACAGTTCAATACTTCCCCAGGAGAGTCTGATCCAGTTTCCCCAAGAAAGTTGGAATTCATCTCTCCAAGCAGTAAGCGTATCCCCAGTAGATTCTGGAAGCTTACCCTCGCAGAGCACGAACACGCGTCTCCCGGTTTTATTCAAAGAGTTATTTCCTTACCAGGATGTAACTGGGTTATCCTCAGCCAAAAGCCACGGAGAGATCGTCCTCGGCAAAGTCTTCTTATCCCCAGCGAAGTTTATCAACACTTCCAACACAACAATGGTATCCCCAGTGAAGTTGCCATCAACATTTCAGCAAAGCACCTCTCTCCCCACAGAGTATTGCTTCCCAGCAAGATCGTTAGAGTACTTTTCTCCCCGCAGAGTAATCCATTCGCCAAGTTCATTCCCCGACGGAGTTATCTTCTCCTACCGGTATTCTTGCAACTATTATCCCCAGCGGAGACAAAATCTATTCTTCAACAGCAGCCCAGGAGTGACTTCCCGGCACTCGTCAAGGATTTATTTTCCTAAGACGAAAACATATGTTCATAAACATCACATCTTCATACATTATAGCATGCATATGCATCATACAACACAAATCTCATTAATTTTGAGGACATTTTAAAATCATGCAGCTCATGCATCATGATCTTGCATACAACTGATGTTTTGCCTTTTCAGGAAAAAGGTCAATACAAAGATGATTACTATCAACTATCGCAACTCTTTCTAGATATAGTTCAGATATGAACCAGATATGGCGACGTTCTGATACTGCTTCCAGATTTCCTTCTAGATATAGTTCAGATGTGAACCAGATATGGCGACGTTCTGATACTGCTTCCAGATTTCCTTCTAGATATAGTTCAGATGTGAACCAGATATGGCGACGTTCTGATACTTCTTCCAGATTTCTTTCTAGATATAATTCAGATGTGACCCAGATATGGCGACGTTCTGATACTTCTTCCAGATTTCTTTCTAGATATAGTTCAGATGTGAACCAAGATATGGCTACGTTCTGATACTTCTTCCAGATTTCCTTCTAGATATAGTTCAGATGTGAACCAAGATATGGCTACGTTCTGATACTTCTTCCAGATTTCCTTCTAGACATAGTTCAGATGTGAACCAGATATGGCGACGTTCTGATACTTCTTCCAGATTTCCTTCCAGATATGGTTCGGATGTGACCCAGGCATGGCGACATTCTGACACTTATTCCAGTTGAAGATATTTCAAGACCTAGACCGGTTCAGTTAATCGACCCTAAGATTTTCTGTTTCTTATCCAGTCAAAGGCCTTCTCTAGTCCAGTTAAATCGACCCCAAACAGATTTTCCTGATAAAGACTCAGTAGAAGTTATCCCAGATTCTCTCAATGATTGTTGTTGAGGTTGTAGTCGCCTATGGTTCTCTCCCCGATACTGCTGAGGTAGTAATCATCCCAAGATTCGCTCAACGATTGCTGTTGAAGTTGAAGTTATCCAATATTCTCTCAATGATTGCTGTTGAGGTTATAGTCGCCTATGGTTCTCTCCCCGATACTGCGGAGGTAGTAATCATCCCAAGATTCGCTCAGCGTTACTGTTGAAGTCGAAGTTATCCAAGATTCTCTCAATGATCGCTATTGAGGTTGTAGTCGCCTATGGTTCTCTCCCCGATACTGCAGAGGTAGTAATCATCCCAAGATTCGCTCAATGATTGCTGTTGAAGTTGAAGTTATCCAAGATTCTCTCAATGATTGTTGTTGAGGTTGTAGTCGCCTATGGTTCTCTCCCCGATACTGCGGAGGTAGTAATCATCCCAAGATTCGCTCAACGATTGCTGTTGAAGTTGAAGTTATCCAAGATTCTCTCAATGATTGCTGTTGAGGTTGTAGTCGCCTATGGTTCTCTCCCCGATACTGCGGAGGTAGTAATCATCCCCAGATTCGCTCAGCGTTCCTGTTGGGGTTGAAGTCGTCCAAGGTTCTCTCACCGTTCCTGTTGAGGTAGTAACCACCCCTGGTTCATTCATCACCGTTTGAAGATCCAGATCCAGCTCCTGTAACCAGTCAGGACACATCTATACAAAGAATTTGAAGACCAGCTCCCGTAACATACCAGGTACTCATTTTTCTTTTGCAGGTACGCAAGTTCTCGCTAAGGAATCTCTTACGTGATCAGCACCCAGATGGCATCTATAAGCCCATCCACCTTCCATCATCTCTTAGCATGGCATCTATAAGCCCATCATTCTACTCATCAATCTCCAAATGGCATCTATAAGCCCATTCCCATCACACTGCTACTATGTGAGCGCAAGTTTCTGGGCACTCTAGTGTTCAATCATCTTCCACCTTCGGATTACGAAAGGCACGTCAGCCAATCTGCATCCTCAGGTCTAAGAAGATTGAACAGGGGCAACTGTTGTACCCCAAAATTTTCCCTCCCATATTCTTCAAGATTTGCCAAGTCAATGCTCCAAAATCTCCCCAAGGGTTGCACAGTTCAAGGGCCTCCTAACAGTCAAAATTAGGGTTTTGGTTCTGACAAAGAAAGTGAAGTTTCCAAGGGTCCAATCAAGTCCCACATGCCTACAAACATGGTCAAGCATCCTCATACCAAGTTTCAAGACTTACAGCTCAAAATTGCACAGTCAAAAACCCTAATTGCACTACAGTCAACTGTAGGGGCAAAATGGTCATTTGACAGTCAAAAGTTCAAATTTTTGGTCAACATCTCATTTTGAAGCCACAAACATCATTTGATCAATGCTTGATCAAGATTCTCAAAGCTTGGCTAAAAAAGTCTCAAGATGCAAAAGTTTCCATATTTGGACAGTTGAAAAAGTCAATTGTAATTTGACCAAGACATAACTTCCACATGGATTATCAGAAAAATTCCATCCAAAGCTCATTTTTAAGAGAAAGACATTTCCTACAACTCCTCTTCATACTTCAAGTCCAAGAAATGCTCTCACAAAAAGTTATCAATTTCAACATTATAGGTCATTTTCAAAAGTCAACAAAAAGGGACTTTAGGTCAAAGGCCATAACTTGATATTAGTAAATCAAAATGACATGGGACCAAAGGCATTGGTTAGAGGACTCAAAGACCTTTCTAAAATGTCCAAGAACATGAGCAAAGCTTAAAAATTGAGCAAGATATGCCTTGTGGAAGTTGGGAAATTTTTGGATATTTTGAAAAGTCAACATTGCTTCAAATGTCTTAAAAATGCTAATGGGCCTCTTTTTCTTCCATAATTCATCATCCAAGGCATGTGCACGACCATTTGGCCCAAAGGGAAGTTTTTTATCATTTTTATTTATTTATTTGGATTTTTAATTATTAATAATTCATTTAATTAATTAAAATACATGAAAAATACCAAATCAATGAAATCAAATCTTTTTATGCAGGGAATAAGCTTAAGATTTCGTGCATGACCAAATATAGAAAGAATCAAGTCAATTGGCCATGATTTGTATCAAATATGCTTGAAAAAGATTGGAAAATTATGGCTTAAAAATCAAATATTTTTCACATCAATGCAAGGATCCTTTGGCTCTGAATTCTTACCCTAATCATTCACATGTATATATGGATGTAAACCCTACTCCTAAAAACCCCCCAGCTGTGCCATAGACCAATAACCAAACTTGAATTTTTTGCCAAAAAAGTGAAAACTGAAAACAAGGTTTTAGCACGATTCAGAGCAAGAGACCAATTGCAAAAGCTTCCTCGTGTCTTACTGAAGCTAACTGGATAATTTTCCCACCCTTACACGCCCAGAATTGGTACAGGAGGTTCAAACTGTTTTAAATTATATGCATAATCGTGCTTTAATATTTAGGCATTTTCATTGCATTTCTTTGATGGATTCATACTAATTGATGTGTTCTGAAGCTAACCACATATTTCAATTGAGTTTTTATGCATTATTGGAGATTTCACCATTGAAATAGGTTAGGGTTGCAGAACTTTCAAATTGGGCGTTTGTGCATATGGAAAAATTGGAACATGAAACCTAGGCCATTCAACTCAGCATGCTTGGATGATGCTAAATCCACTCTCGCGCTCAATTTATGAGCTACCACAAGCTAATCGCTATTTTCTGGAATGGCATATTTTGGAACGGTTCAAAAACCGTTGCTGATTCTTTTGTGTTTCAGGGAAAAACAAAAGCGAGGAAGACGAAGACTAGGTGTAAAGCTGTTGTTGGCTTATTTGAAATTTTGCGCTAATTTGTCCATTAAATCTTGTTCTATTTTATATTATTTGTTTATTACTATATAATCAAAACGCGCTAGGTGGCTCAGTGGCAAGCAAGTGTATTGGTGACCTTCAGGACCTGGGTTCGATCCCAGGTCCCCCTCCCTTTCCTTATATTTTTCCTTTAAATGTATTCCTATGCAGTTTCAACGCAAGGAGTCCATCATACACCCCTTGGTCCAGATTGCCACGCATACACCAAGATCAATCAAAAGGCCATGGTTTGAGGAACATAGTGGACATGAGTCAATGCATCCACACGCCAGCCAAGAAGTCAACCAGGCCAAAGAGTAATTGGGCCAGCAATGCTAACAAAACCTCCCAAATGGGGACAGACCCCCCTAGGTTTACAAGTTTCTTTTATATTTTTTTCATTTTTATTTTGATTCAATTATTATTTTTAATTAGTTCTTTAATTTAAATATTTTCATAAAAAATATAATAAACAATATAAAATCAGAAAAAGACAAAAATAAGTATTTTTATTTAATTAATATATTTTTTGTAAATAAATATTGTTCATTAATTTTAGCTATTAAATTAGGTTTAATTCAAGCATTTTCTTAATTAACTCAAAAATTTGTAGAAATTAGGTTTAATTATTTTAATTACTTTTATTCTTTTTTCACCATTATTAATAATTAAATATTATTTATTTTTGTAATTAAATTACCATGTAATTAATTAGGTTAATTTAGGTTTAATTTTAACATGTTTTTTTTCTTAACAAATAAAAATTATAGAATTAGGGTTAATATTTTAATTTCATTTAATCTTTCTCATTAAAATCATAAAAAAACCATAAATACCAAAAAACCCTCAAAAATAATTTTTCTTTTTTATTTCATTAATTTAATAATTCAATTTAATTTCATTAAAAAGGGTCCAACGCCCTCGTCTCCAATTTCAATTCAATTCGCGCATTTTATTTTATTTCTTGTAATATTTACGTACCTCTCCCAAAGCCATGTAAATACTTATCTTGCGCACTTTTACTTTACCTTCTTTATTTTCTGTCAAATCGGGTCCTGGAAATTTTGGCGATGTGGACCCGCGCCTTTTGTAATAGTTTAGAACTTTACCTTCCTCGCACTTTTTTAACTGTTAAATAAATGCATGTAAGAATGAATGGCCTTAAATAAAAACAAACGCGTAGATCATCCATAACATGACAAGATAAAATATCTGAATCTGACACACAAATCACACACCACCCCTAGGGTACGCCTCACTGTTGCCTTGCCCTTCGAAAGGTGATCGTCGAGTAGAGGATGTCTTAGTAAGTCCTCATGATTCGGGAACCTGGCATGAGGGTAGCTTCTAAGGTGTCTTCCTATTGCTCTGGTGGTCACCATGTCCCGAACCTCGAATTGACCCGAACACCTCCAACGGTGGTGCTACCTACCTCTCAATGGTGGGATGGCACTACTTTAAAGGACATTTACATAGACGAATTCCTTAGGGTAGGTTCTCGTAGATACTTGCTCTAAATTTCAAAACAAATTCAAAAAATACTTTTCACACCAACACATTTTCAAAAAGCTTTCGAAAGCATTTTTTCAAACACTCTTGAGGACCGATACAAGAGTCGAACTGGAATTTTCAAAGAAACTTTTTAAACCCATAGTTGAAAAGCAAACAAACCATTTTTGAAAACACAAGTGAGCAAGTATCTAAGAGCCCATGGATAACCATGGATAGAAAGGGTGCTAACACCTTCCCTTTCTATAACCTACCTCCCGAACCGAGAGCAATCTCTTTAAGGAATTTTTCTGTGCTTTTGTCCTTTCCATGTTGGAGAAAATAAAAGACGGTGGCGACTCTTGCTTCCGCGACATTTCGCGAACCAGCGTTAAACAGTCAGTTCCAAATCCACCGATCACAACTATGATCACCGCTCTATGCGAATAGTTCAAGATTTATCATCACAATTCATCTCCCTATCGGCCGAAGATGAACGGTGTTATTGAAGCTGCGAACAAAAACATCAAGAAGATTATTCAGAAAATGACAGTTACCTACAAGGACTGGCATGAGATGTTACCGTTTGCTCTGCATGGATACCGTACCACGGCACGTGCTTCAACAGGGGCAACCCCATTTTCTTTGGTATATGGCATGGAAGCTGTCCTACCCATGGAAGTTCAGATACCTTCTTTAAGGATTATGAAGGACACTGGTTTAAATGAAGACGATTGGATTCAGACCTGACTTGATCAACTCAATTTGATTGATGAGAAGCGACTCACTGCTGTTTGCCATGGTCAGACGTACCAAAAACGGATGATCAAGGCTTTCAACAAGAAAGTTAGACGTCAAGTATACCAAGTCGGAGATCTTGTAATCAAGTGGATTATCTTGCCGCAAAATGATCCCAGGGGCAAATGGACTCCTACTTACGAAGGACCGTTTATGATCAAGAACATATTTTCCGGTGGTGCAATGATTATGACCACCATGGACGGCGACGATTTGCCGCACCCTGCGAACGCAGACATAGTCAAAAGATACTACGCATGAAACAACCCGACAAGTCGAAAACCCGAAAGGGCGACTTGGGCAAAAATGGGCATCCCGGTGAACCGAAAACTCGAAAGGGCGGTTCAGGAAAAAAATTGGGGATAAAACAAAAAAATTTGTACACCCGGCAAGTCGAAAACCCGAAAGGGCAGCTTGGGCAAAAAGGGGTTTCCTGGTGGATTGAAAACCCGAAAGGGCGATCCAGGCAAAAGTTAGGGAATTAAAGCGTATGACTATGTCTCGTCGGATCACTTTAAAGAACAATCTCTTCATCAACAAGCTCCAAGCTTCTGATCAATCCAATCATCGGTGGAAGAAGCATTGAATGGACAAGATATTCAGAGTTGTGAAGGCTATAGCAGAATGGGGATCCCATGGAATTGTTTCACATAGCCATCTTTCTTTTGTATAAATTTTTTAATTTTTTACGACAACATCCTCTTACTAGGATGTCTGTCTCCCTTGTACAAAAATACTCATAAAAAGTTAATACAAATACTTTTCCAAACACAGAAATTTGCTTTGTCTTCCTTTTTTCTTTTCTACACTTATGTTTTATTTGAGAAACGTCCAATGTTTTGTTAAATAGGCATATGCATTTGAACATAATCATCTCCTTACAAATCAAGAAAGATGATTACTGATAGGTTGAAGGTACGGATAAATATCTTGATGCCCTTTCAGAAGGAATCCCCAACGGAATTAAACTCCAAATTCCTCAACAAAGGTTAAAATCCAGGACTTAGTTCCCCAAACAGAGCTAAGCTTCAGAATCCTCAGCAGAATAAAAGTTTTCGCAAAAAAACTGATTTCCCCAGCCAGAGAGCCTTCCAGAACTCAATTCCCCTCAGAGTTAAGTTTCAGTATCTCCAGTGGAGCCTTAAAAATCTGAAAATCCTATCCCCAGTGGAGCTAAAACTTCCAACTATCAATTCCCAGCGGAATCGGACTAGTGAACCTTCTCCCCATAGAGACACTTCCTGTCAAATTGAAGATTCTCAATCTTTACTTCTCCAGCTTAAGCCTACCAGGTTCTGGACTCCCCAGTAGAGATCATCAGAATTCTCATTCCCTACAAGTCACCGAGGAGTTCCAATCTCCAGCAGTGGTCCTAAGATCCCTCAACAATGGAAGATCTTGCATTCCCCAAGCAGTCAGCACTCAACAAGGATGTCTCATCTTCAAGCAACCAAAAATTCTTGCAATCCCCTGCAGCAGTCAAGGATTCACTTTCCCTGGCAGCAGTCAAGATTCTATTATCTCCGGCTATCCAGGATTCATCTATCCTCAGCAAGACAGCTCATCAGCTTACATGCGCATTCATTACATTCATATCATAAACATTGATATAGTATATATTGCATCATGCATTTCATGCAACATAACTTTGTGTTTCAGCTAATATTTTACCCTTTTCAGGATAAGATTAATAAGCTTCGACTTCTGAAAACAGTTTACGGATTCTCCAAACACGAATTTTGATCTATCGCTTGTTCAGACTCAACTTTTGAAAACAGTTTACGGACGCTTCCCAACACGGATGCTGCTCTATTGCTTATTCAACTTCAAGACTTCTGAAAACAGTTTACAGGTTCTCCAGACACGGATGTTAACCTATCGCTTGTTCAGATTCTTCAACTTCTGAAAAAAGTTTACAGATTCTCCAAACACGGATGTTAATCTATCGCTTGTTCAGACTCAACTTTTGAAAACAGTTTACGGACGCTTCCCAACATGGATGCTGCTCTATTGCTTATTCAACTTCAAGACTTCTGAAAACAGTTTACGGGTTCTCCAGACACAGATGTTAACCTATCGCTTGTTCAGATTCTTCAACTTCTGAAAACAGTTTACAGATTCTCCAAACACGGATGTTAATCTATCGCTTGTTCAGACTCAACTTTTGAAAACAGTTTACGGACGCTTCCCAACATGGATGTTGCTCTATTGCTTATTCAACTTCAAGACTTCTGAAAACAGTTTACGGGTTCTCCAGACACGGATGTTAACCTATCGCTTGTTCAGATTCTTCAACTTCTGAAAACAGTTTACGGATTCTCCAAACACGGATGTTAATCTATCGCTTGTTCAGGCTCAACTTTTGAAAACAGTTTACGGACGCTTCCCAACATGGATGCTGCTCTATTGCTTATTCAACTTCAAGACTTCTGAAAACAGTTTACGGGTTCTCCAGACACGGATGTTAACCTATCGCTTGTTCAGATTCTTCAACTTCTGAAAACAGTTTACAGATTCTCCAAACACGGATGTTAATCTATCGCTTGTTCAGACTCAACTTTTGAAAACAGTTTACAGACGCTTCCCCAACACGGATGTAAATCTATTGCTTATTCAGACCCCTAGTTCAGAGATATTCCAAAACATGGATACCTTTCTAATACTCACTCACTCATCAACAACATACAGTTAAATAAGCATTCCGGATGTCATCTTTAAGCCCATCCCCGACAAGATTCTATCACATCTCCAGATGGCATCTTCAAGCCCATCTCCAAATGGCATCTTTAAGCCCATTCCCGCACCCATGCTTTGACGAGTGCAGATTTACGGGCACTCTAGTGTCCAATCTCCTTTTTTACCTTCGAGACGTGAAAGGCAAACTTGCCAATCTAACTCTTCAGGTTCAAGAAGATTGAACAGGGGAAACTGTTGTACCCCAAAATTTTCCCTCTCTTTTCATCAACATTTTTCTCATCACAAGACTCTTGGAGCTCAAGATCAAGTTAGGGTTTGCTCTGCTCAAGACCCCTCCTTGCACTGTTGACCCAAATTAGGGTTTGAGTTTGCACAAAGATGTTTTGACCTAAAATGCCCAAAGTGACTTTCATGCTTCATGTTGGACTCACAAGTTTATCCATACCAAGTTTCAAACCTTGATTCCAATCTTTGCCCAGTCAATTGGACAGTTGACCTAGAAATTAGTTGTATTGGGGAAAAAGTCAATTGTGGCCAATTGATAGTCAAACCTCATGATTTTTGACCCACATCAACATCATGAACTCCTATGAACCATTTGGTCAAGTTTTGATCACAATTCCACAAGAAATTTGATCAGATCACTAAAAGGGCAAAATGGTCATTTTTAGGGTTTTGACTGCACAAAGGCAATTTTTTGACTGTTTGACCTAACCAATGGCAAACCAATTTCACATATGGACTCAAGGACTCAATGGAATTGTCTTGACACATTCAACAAGTTCAAAAGATCTCAAATACATAGGATTGACAGATGAATTTTCCAGTCAACTGATCAAAATTTGACTGTATACTGAAAAGTCAAACATTGACTTTTTGGTCAAAATCAAGTGCCAAGATTCATTTTTCATCAAAACATGTCAAATTATGAAACTTGTTCATCAAGAAATTCAAATTTGCAAATTAGGGTTTAAAATGAGAAAATTTCATAACTTAGAATTTTTCTAAGTTATGAAACTTCCTTATTTTTTCCTAACTTTGTCCCTTTTTTTCACCAAGATGCAAATGGATTCAAACAAAACTTGAAACATGAAAGTTGTAGTACATTGCAAAATCTAAAACTTTGATTCACAAAGTTTTCTCAAAGGAAGCTTGTATCTCAAGTTATGATTTTTGGAACAAGGGTGCAAAACATTTTTAACTTAGAGAAATTTTGACCTGTTCTAGGCAGGGTTTTTGACGAACTTCATGATCATTTTTCACATGCTTCCACTTGGAGTTTCAATTTTCATTACAAATATGGATTGTAGTACACATTACAAGCTTTCCAAATTGTCCAATAACTTCTCAAACACCCTTGTGGTTAGGGAGAATCGAATTTGCAAAGTTGGGCAAAATTCACTTTTGTTCATGGCCAAAGCTTGTTCATAACATTGGCATTTTCAAGTCAGCAGGGTTTGTGATAGTTTGCAGGCCTCTAAACCTCTTCACACTCAATAATTAAATGCCTAACCTTTGTGTTCAAGCATTGTTTTATGCATTTAGTCATTACACAAAGAATTAATCTTTAAATGGAAAAAGTAAATTTGCCATTTTTGAAAAGATGCACTTTATGTCAAATACCATATCCAAGAGGCATGGGACAGATCTTTGAGGCTAGCATTTGTACACAAATCCCTCTGATCAAGAACAAAAGATGCAGCATACATAGAGGGTGGTACAGGCCTGTGTTGGAACTTACATTATCCTTGCTTACATTAGAAGAAAACTTGGCAAACTCATACCAACTCTCACTTCCTGTAAACACCAGTCAAAACAAAGTTTGCAAACATTTTCCAGACATCAAACCAAGCCTAAAGCACGATTGAACCACCTCCCAAACCTCCTCATTCACAAAAACACCCTCTTGCTGCAGAAATAGAGCAAGTTCTGCAACTTGACTTCCACAAACATTTCCACTCGTGCATTTTGGCTAAAAAGAGTTCAAACATGTTCCATATCATCCACTGAAGCTATCCCAAGCATTGAACTCAAGCTGTAAAACCCATAACCACGTTTGCCATTTTTATTTTCAAGCTGTGCAGGTTGACTTCCATGGCACGATTCAGTTGATTTTAAAGCAAGCTAGGAGTTGGAGAAGCATCCTTGGACTTCAGGAAAGTTGTACAAAAGCTCAAAATCCATTGGAAGTTGCTACATTGTTCTGTTCAAGTCAAGCTGAAACAGGTAAAAACATGAACTTCTATCTCTCTATCCAGGCATGATTAAGCTTAGGTTTGTGAAGAAAACATGTTCTACTCATAGCCCTGAAGCCATCCATGTATTTACTTTTCATTTATATTATACGTGCTGTGAGAATTTTGGCCATGAACATTGAAGAAAAATTAGGTCAGAAATTGGGGATGAAGAAATTCTCCCTGGATTCTTAGAGTTAGGTCAAGTGTTTTATATGTATGAATTCGTCTCTTGATGCTCTATAATGTTTGTGTTATGAGTTTTTGTTAAAAGTCAAAGAATCAGGAGTTTGGATGAAGCATGGAACGCGCGCGTTTTTCTGTTTGAACATTGCTGGAGGTTGAAGACAAAGCTGGCTTGGGCTGGGCCTGAGTCAGCTTGCTGCTTGCACCCCCTTTTCCAATTTACACCCCCCTGGCCCATTATGTGATATTTTATTCATTTTTGATTTTTTCTTTTTTGATTCTAACTTATTATTTTTTGCTCAAACATAAAAAATATAAAAAATATTTTTCCATGCATTTTTGCATTTATTTGGCATTTATTTGTTTTGTTTAGATATATATGTAAATAAATATATATACTTTTTATTTAAAACCCTAGAAAATAATACAAAAAATAAATATATTTTTTAGTTATTATTTTTTGTTTACATTTTAAAAACATTTTCTAAAAATATACATTTTTGTAAATAATTAATATTTTATTTTGGTATATATATTTAGTATATTTAATATATAATATAAATACTTGTATATTTTATTAGATATTTAGGACAAAAATATAGAAATAATACATTTTTATTTTTATTAATATATGACATTAAAAAATACTTTTTTTTATAATATACTTCTTTTTTTTATTTTTGTCTAAATTAATATATAATATTGTATAATATTAATAAATAAATACTATTTATTTAACAAACTAGGGTTTTGCCCTAAACCATAAAAATATTCAAAATTTGACCTTTTCATTTTTGTTTATATTTCACATAGAAAAATATTTTCTCATACATGAAAAATCCTTTTTGTGCATAATACATTTTTGCATATTTATTATATTTGTTTAAATATTGTACAATTTGATATTTGTATATTCAATATGGATGTAATAGTTTTAGATTTAATTTCTTGCTAAATATCCCCCCATTCAAACATTTGTACCCCCATCCCCATAATTATGTTGTAATAATTTAGGACTTTAAATTTCCGCATTTAAAAGCTTTCGAATTATACCATGATAGACTTAGAGTTTGTATGCAAATCAAATAACAAATAGCTCGACTAATGCAAAGACAAAAATGCATGAAAATGGATAACACCAAGCACACTTGCACCCCTAAGGTTACTCCACTTGTTGCCTTCGAAAATGGGCCATGTTGCATGTTGAGTGTCTTTGACAAAACAAAAACAAATCAAATGATCATAGTCCCTCGATGACGCTTTCTCAAGTTGCCTAAAAAATGATCAAGTCCCTTAAAGAGAAAAATTGCCAAAGACACTTGGCACTATTGCATTCATGGTCTAAACGATGACCCGCGCCTGTCCCGTTAACATCCTAACACAAGATTGTCCACCAAATACAATGGTGGAACAATACTGTTAAAAGGGGTAAAACATAGGAAAGATCTTTGAGAAATTTAGGGGTAGACAACTCTTAGTTACTTGATCAAACTTGCAAAACACACTTGCCTACTTTCAAACACACTCCACAACACAATTTCAAAACAAACTTTCAAAAAAACATTGAAACATCTTTTCAAAAAGACAAACACCTTTGTAAAACATTCGAGTAAAGAATTGTTACAATGGTTGCCTAGACAAGGCATCTTTTTCAAAACATTTTCAAAACCACACACACAAAGCACCATTTCAAACAATTGAAAGCACCATTTCAAACAATTGGAAGTGCAAGGAATGTGATCTAAGCAAGTAACTAAGAGCCCATGGATAACCATGGATAGAAAGGGTGCTAATACCTTCCCTCTCTATA
Source organism: Vicia faba (assembly GCA_948472305.1). NCBI lineage: Eukaryota > Viridiplantae > Streptophyta > Magnoliopsida > Fabales > Fabaceae > Vicia > Vicia faba. The sequence continues at coordinate 592,307,731 of OX451739.1, read as the reverse complement.
ATCTACTCCCCGAACCCATGAAAACATCTCAAAGGTTTTTCCTGTGCTTTTTAACCTTTCCTTAGGATAAAATAAAAAGTCGGTGGCGACTCTTGCTAAACCAAAACATTTGCGAATACAAACGCAAAACCTCAAGTCAGTTCTCCCACCGTATCACAGAACTGGCGACTCTGCTGGGGAAAAATTTAAAAGTGGAGTAACCTTAGGGCTTAGATCACCCTTTTGCATGACTAATTGTTTGCTTTGATTGCTTTACATTTTGGTTCTCTTGTTTGGGCTTGAAATCCTACACCCGGATTTAGGGGAAACATCCATAGATAGCAATACATTGTGGAAACTGTGCGGGGTATACCGACATGGTTGAAGCAATAGCTATATTAGTGCGACATATTTGTGAGTACCGATAACCCTTAAGTTCAATCAAGGAGAGTACGGGGCCGCTGAGTGATGTCACTAAGCACTGATGACCTAGAACCTTACTTGACCATCTTGGCCTTTTATTAGGGGTAGTGAGATGACTGGCTTTGGTGCAGTCCGAAGTTGGTAGATACTCGATACTACACTCATTGAGGTTTGTTTTCTTGGAATATTTTGGTCGCTAGTTAAGTGGCTAAACCAAAACAATGAACATGGAAAACAATCCAATGATATTAAGCTCCTTAGAACCCAGTTACTATTTATAGGACAGGTTTTTAAGCCAACTACACTAAAGAGGGTACTTACCTATGAAACCTCATGCAAGCCTGAAACTAGGGTTTTGTGTGACTTGCTTGTACATATGTTTGTGCATACATCATGAACATCATAAAGCATCATATACATCCACTAACCATTTCAAGGGTTTGGATCTTTATCTTTGTTCTTGTTTTGTAGGTCATGGAAATTCTTCGCAGGAAAACTATCCAAGTCAACCTTGTGAGAATCCCTCCTCAACTCAAGGAGCTTACATACAGAATTCCAGAAAGCTATCTCTTCAGTGAAAGACATGGTAGACTGCTCAGCCTAGTCAACACCAACATTGAAGAAGACATGGTGAAAGTGTTGTTCCAATTCTTTGACCCCCTTCACCACTGTTTCACATTCCCCGACTATCAATTGGTGCCTACTTTGGAGGAATTTTCTCAACTCCTAGGAATTCCTATTCTTAATCAACTACCTTTCAACGGTAAGGAAAAAGAACCAAAGCCTGAAGATGTTGCTCAAGCACTATACTTGCAACCATCTAACATCAAGGGGCATTGGGAGACTAGAAGTGGTGTCAAAGGCTTCTTGGCAAAATTCTTGTTTGAGAAGGCACAAGTGTGTTGGAATTCCTTGGATCTACAAGCCTTTGAAGAGATTGTGGCACTCCTCATTTATGGGTTGGTTTTGTTCACCAATGCTGACCAACTTATATATGTAAATGCTGTCAAGATTTTCCTGTCCAGGAATCCCATACCTACATTGCTTGGGGACATCCTCCACTCATTTTACACATGAACAATGAGGAAGAGAGGTGTTCTCATGTGATGTACCCCTCTCCTTGCAAGGTGGTTTATTTCTCACCTTCCACAATCTGTTTTGAAGAATGAGCAAGGCTTAAGGTGGTCACAACGATTGATGACCCTCACACATTCTGATGTACATTGGTGTTCTCGATCCAGAGAAAATGTCATCATCGTCGATCGTTGTGGTGAGTTCCCTAATGTTCCATTACTTGGCATTAGGGGAGGCATTACCTACAACCCTTGTTTAGCTTTGAGACAATTTGGATATGCACGGAGGGATGGCCCTCATGACATGCTGATTCCTGACCTAGTTTTTGACTTCGACAACGATGCGCAAGGACTTAGCCAAAGATTCATCAGAGCTTGGAGGATGCCTAACAAGGTAGATAGCAAGACACTGGGGCACAAGAACTCCATCCCTCTTGAGCCTTATCTCAAGTGGGTAAGAACCCGAGCCCAGAGTCTTATGATGCCTTATCCTCACATTCTCCCTTTGATTAAAGAGCGTGTTAAGGAAGGAGAGGTTCCCTACACCATCCTATATCCTGACATGCCAACATCATGGGAGGAAATGCAGAAGAGTTGGATCCAACTCAAGGAAGAAAGGGATACTTTTGAAGCCAGCTTCTACGCCAGTGAGAAGAAGGTTTTGGAGCTTACCCGCCGACTTCATGAGGAGGAGACCCTTAACACTTACATTGCACCAAAGAGGATGCGCAACGTCTTTTTTCCTTAAGAAGTTTTTGTAACATTTGGCCCATGGGGCATTTATGTACTGACAAAATGTCTTCTTATTAATATGACGTGTGTTCTTTTTGTCTTCAATAATTTTGAATTTCTAAATCCTTGAATGCATTGCATGAATAAACATATCATTCATCATATGCACGAACAGGTCTTCACACCAGGTTTCCTTATCTCTCTGCTGTTTATTTCAGTAAGATGGATCTTGAACAGACGGTCAAAGATCTGCAGTCACAAAACTCTCAGTTTCAACAGCTACTAATGACCTTAGCAAAGGGTCAGGAGGATCTTAAAGCACTGTTAGGGAATAAAGAGCAAGAAAAAGCAAAAAAGAAGAAGAAAAGAGTTGGGGTAGCTACACTGGGAAGAAGGTTTGAGAATGAAGCTAGAAGAGTTCTTGAATTCCCCTCCACATCTGATGAGGGGACCGGTAAGGGAAAAGGAGTTGCATTACCTTCTGAGTCTGAGGCTGAAGAGGAAGAAGTTGAGGAAGATGAAGACTATTCAGAGCAGCAATATCCGCCAGCATATGACAAATACAATAACCTGGAGGATAGACTGGCAGCTATGGAGCTGCAAAGGGTTCCTGGGCTAGATTTTGAAGAATTGGGATTGATTGCTGGGATTGTGATCCCCCTAAAGTTTAAGGTGCCAATTTTTGCAAAATATGACGGGCTGTCTTGCCCGAAGATGCACCGAAGGTCATATGTCAGAAGAATTCAACCTCATACATCCGACAGAAATCTTTGGGTACACTTCTTTCAGGACAGTTTGTCCGGTACACAACTAGACTGGTTTTACCAGCTTGAGAGGCCAGAGCCCTGAACTGCATAACTGGGAAGACTTGGCAGCTGCCTTTTATCGCCAATATCAATATAACGCTTGTAACACCCTCTAAAACCCCGAATAAAATTTCGCAAATAATTAAAATTATAATTTCAGAGTACATGTATTAACGAGGATGTCACAATTCTCTTTTAATAAAAACAAGTTCCTGTCATGCATAACGTAGAAGCAACTCATACATGTTTACACAGCGGAATAATTTAATTAACAAAACCAATGTTATAATATTTTTAAAATCATCAGGGATTAACACCTGGAAAATATCAACATCATATTATAACAAACATAAGGAAATAAACGAGTCTGACTAAAACAGCTCGACAAACAAACGTTCCCGGAGTTACAACTACCAGAGCATGACCCGGACAATACTTAAACGGAAATAAACTAGAAACAACGAGCCTTCGCCAAGCACCTGAACGAAGCTCCTCAATCTGAAATATTCAACAGTAAGGGTGAGCATCTCAACTATACATTTGATTATACGTTTATAACAATATATTTAGAAACCATAAGCATCACCCAAACAGTTAGCATGTTTCATAGTTTACGAAAACCTTTACAATTCATATATTCATAATATATCACTTTCCATACTTATAATTAACATCAAACATCATTAATAATTTAACAGCAATACATGCATACAATCAATTAAATACAACATTGGAAAATCCTCCATTCGTGTTATATTCAATATAATGCAACACACCCATGCATGTGGTACCATTTTACCGCCCCATTAAATCTCGGGTCACGGACAACTCACCGTTCCATTATATCGCGGACACGGCTACCACCTCAACGTTCCATTAAATCGCGGACACGTATATTGGCCACCATGTTAATTCCACACAATGGGAATTAACAAATGCAACATGATATGTAAAGTATGTAACACTCAGCATACTATTAACATCAATCAACATATCATGCAACATCAACAACATCAATCATAACAGGATATGGATAGCATGTAATCACTCAGCATACTATTTAAACATCAATCATATCAAGTTATATCATAATTCATGCTTGATAACATTATCTAAAAGCATGACAATAAAATCCACAATAAAGCACAGAAAACAAGATTCAGAAAATCAACACAGCAGCATCAACACGGGTGCCCGTGTAAATCAACACGGCCCGTGTTGAAATGTGCCCAGAAAACACATTTTTTATCATTACAAGGGATCAACACGGGTGCCCGTGTAAATCAACACGGCCCGTTTTGAAATGTGTCTGGAAAACACATTTTCTGGCAATACAGTGGATCAACACGGGTGCCCGTGTAAATCAACACGGCCCGTGTTGATGAGCGCGAGGCAGATTTTTCCTGAACCTGCAGCAGCTCAGAACAGCAGCCAAACGCGGAAAATGCCAGCCAAAACGCACATTTCGGTACATAACAACATCGATTTTGTATAACTCAAAACAACACATCAATTCCATAATTACCAACAATTATTATAGTAACCTTAAAAGTGGTTATTCGTCCTGTTGGGGAAATCTGATAACATTGAGGTTATCCCTAGAACATCTAAGGTAAACTCACGATCATATAAACATACTCCCAATCCACCATTTGGAACCTAAAATCCCTAATCGATTCATAAAATTGGGAACCTAACCCTTTTCTAACAAGGTTCAATCCTAAGGGTATCGATTCCTAATAACATCTAACAATTGGGGTTCTCCCTACGATTATCCAAATCAACCGTACCTAAACCCATAAGCAAAAGTAAATCGAGTAGTAGCCCCCCTTACCTTATCAAATTGCAGCTTGAGTTCTTCGAGCGATGTTCTTCGTTCTTCGTTCCTTCAGAGCTCAGCTTCCCAAATATCCCAAATTCTGTGTTATCGTGAATAATGAGAAAAATAACTTGTGTTCCAAAACATATCCTTATTCCTTTTGCACCCCCACTCTTTACTAACAACATCCAAGCCCAATAACTTAAAAACCCAATATTTCTTATTTCTTTTATTTTCTTCAAATATTCCAAAATAAATAATTTCTTTTTATTTTATTAATTCTAATAAAATAATTTCCCAATTAAATAAATCAAATAATTGAAACTGGGGTGTTACAACTCTCCCCCACTAAAAGAGTTTTCGTCCTCGAAAACATACCTTAGACGAACAGTTCCGGATAAGCCTCTTTCATCTGGCTCTCCAGCTCCCAAGTGATATTTCCATCTGCTGGACCTCCCCAAGCAACCTTCACTAATGCTATCTCTTTACCTCTTAACTGTTTCACTTCCCGATCTTCTATCCTCATAGGCAATGTTTCTACTGTCAGGTTATCTCTCACCTGTACATCATCTATTTGGATTACATGAGATGGGTCTGGAATGTATCTCCTCAACTGAGAAACATGAAAAACATCGTGCAAATTCGCAAGTCTCGGAGGTAAAGCAATACGATAAGCAACTTCTCCAACTCCTTCCGTAATCTGAAACGGACCAATAAAATGCGGAGTCAACTTCTTAGATTTCAACGCTCGACCAATACCCGTCATCGGAGTAACTCTCATAAACACATGATCTCCAGCACTGAATTCTAAATTCTTTCTCCTCTTATCATGATAACTTTTCTGACGACTCTGAGAAGCTCTCATCTTCTCTTGAATCAATTTGATCTTTTCAGTAGTCTGCTGAACAATCTCTGGCCCAATTACTGAACTCTCTCCAGATTCATACCAACACAAAGGCGTTCTACACCGTCTACCATACAATGCCTCAAACGGAGCCATACCAATACTCGAATGGTAACTATTGTTATAAGTAAATTCAATCAATGGCAAATAGCTATCCCAAGCTCCACCCTTCTCTAAAACACAAGCACGCAATAAATCTTCTAACGATTGAATCGTCCTCTCCGTCTGTCCATCAGTCTGAGGATGGTAAGCTGAACTCAACCTCAATTTAGTACCCAAAGCCTTCTGCAATCCTTCCCAAAATTTCGAAGTGAATCTCGGATCTCTATCTGACACAATACTAGAAGGAACTCCATGCAAACTCACTATTTTCTCAATATATAACTGTGCCAATCTCTCAATTGAGTAATCCATTCGCACCGGTATAAAATGAGCAGACTTAGTCAGTCTATCCACAACAACCCATATCGCTTCACAATTCTTAGGAGTCCTCGGCAACCCGGATACGAAATCCATAGAAATACTATCCCACTTCCATTCTGGAATAAACATCGGCTGCATAACTCCAGACGGCTTCTGATGCTCAATCTTCGATTTCTGACAGATTAAACATGCATACACAAATTCAGCTATTTCCTTTTTCATTCCCGGCCACCAAAACAATTTCTTCAAATCATGATACATTTTCGTGGCACCCAGATGAATACTCATCCCACTGCGATGTCCTTCTTCTAATATACTCTTCTTGATTTCTGCGACATCAGGAACACAAACTCTATCGCCAAATCTCATAACATCATTCTCATCAATTCTAAACTCACCACCTTGATCTTGGTTGATCAATGTCAATTTATCAACTAAATTAACATTGGATTTCTGCCTGATCCTGATCTCTTCTAGAATACCACTAGTAAGTTTCAACATACCCAAACGAACACACTTTGGAGTACTTTCACAAATTAAACTCAAATCTCGGAATTGTTCAATTAAATCCAATTCACGAACCATCATCATAGACATATGCAAGGATTTCCTGCTCAAAGCATCTGCAACCACATTTACCTTACCAGGATGGTAATTCAAACCAAAATCATAATCTTTGAGAAATTCCATCCACCTTCTTTGCCTCATATTGAGCTCTTTCTGATCGAAAAGATATTTCAAACTCTTATGATCACTATACACTTCAAATCTCGAACCATACAGATAATGTCTCCATAATTTCAAGACAAACACAACTGCTGCCAATTCTAAGTCATGAGTAGGATAGTTCCTTTCATGAACCTTCAACTGTCTCGAAGCATACGCAACTACCTGTTGTTTCTGCATTAAAACACCACCTAAACCCAACAGAGATGCATCACAATAGACCACAAAAGATTCCACCGGATTCGGCAAAATCAGCATAGGAGCACTAGTCAATCTCCGCTTCAATTCTTGGAAACCTTTCTCACAATCAGAATCCCAAATAAACGCTTGTCCTTTTCGAGTCAATTTCGTCAACGGCAATGCTAACTTTGAGAATCCTTCAATAAACTTTCTGTAATAACCTGCAAGACCAAGAAAACTTCTGATTTCAAAAACAGTCTTCGGTGCTTCCCATTGAGATACTGCTTCTACTTTTGTAGGATCCACTGCAATACCATTCTTAGAAATCACATGTCCAAGAAAACTAACTTCATTCAGCCAGAACTCACATTTGGACAACTTTGCATACAACTTCTTATCTTTCAACAACTCTAACACAATTCTGAGATGTTCCGCATGTTCTTCGTCATTCTTGGAATAAATCAGAATGTCATCAATAAAAACCACAACAAACTTATCCAGATACGGATGAAAAATCCTATTCATATATTCCATGAAAACACCAGGTGCATTAGTAACTCCGAACGGCATAACAGAATATTCATAATGCCCATACCTCGTTCGAAAAGCAGTCTTTTGAATATCTTCCGCTTTCACACGAATCTGATGATATCCAGATCTCAAGTCAATCTTACTGAATACACTGGCTCCAATTAGCTGATCCATTAGATCATCAATCCTCGGTAAAGGATATCGATTTTTAATGGTTACTTTGTTCAATTGCCTGTAATCAACACACAGTCTCATAGAACCTTCTTTCTTCTTAACCAACAATACCGGAGCACCCCAAGGCGAAACACTTGGACGAATAAACTTCTTCTCCAGTAAATCTTCCAACTGACTCTTCAATTCAGCCAACTCAGACGCAGACATACGATATGGCGCCATCGACACCGGTCTCGTACCAGGAATCAAATCTATAGAGAATTCCACTTCTCTCTCAGGAGGTAACTCACCAACATCATCAGGAAAGACTTCTGGAAAATCACACACCACTGGAAATTCGCCACTCCTAACCTTTCCTGTTGCATCTAACGAAGCAAGTAACATAAACACCTTAGCACCGTCTTCCGTTGCTTCTTGTACCTGCCTAGCAGTCATAGTCAAATTCTCGACGCCAACTGCCTCTGGGAAAATCACCGTCTTAGCAAAACAGTTCAGATGAACCCGGTTGACTTCCAACCAGTTCATCCCAAGGATAATATCAATTTGTTCAAGCGGTAGGCACACTAAATCCATACCGAAACCTCTACCAAAAATCTCAATAGGACAATTCCTACATACAAGTGAAGTTGTCACTGAACCCGATGCAGGAGTATCAACAACCATGCTACCTCGCATACCAGATATGTCCAGTTTCAACCTCTCAGCACAATCCAAAGAAATGAAAGAATGAGTTGCACCAGTATCAATAATTGCAACTAAAGGTGTGCCATGAATGAAACACGTACCTTTAATCAATCGATCCTCTGGAGTAGTCTCAGATCCAGACAAAGCGAACACTTTTCCACCTGACTGATCCTTCTTAGGCTTAGGACACTGCGGACGAATGTGACCTTCTTCACCATAATTGTAACAAGTAACAGGCTTCCCTTTGCAATCAATAGACAAATGACCAGTCTTTCCACATTTATAGCACTTCTTCTCATCACTCTTGCAATCTCGAATGTGATGACCAGACTCACCACACCTGTAGCATCTGATAGGAGCCTTAGAATCTCCCCCACTAGGCCCTTTCCATCCACCTGCCTTCTGGTTACCTCTACCATATGGCTTGCCACGGTCCATATGTTGCTTTCCTCTTTTATCAACAGCCCCACGAGAGTGAGACGACCTATTCTTGGTAATATCTTCTTCCAAGATTCTGCTACAATCCACCAGATCAGAAAATCTACGAATACGCTGGTACCTGATTCCCTGCTTAATCTCATCTCGGAGACCATTCTCAAATTTGATACATTTAGAGAATTCTCCAACCTCATCATTGTTGTAGTGTGCATAATACTTTGCCAGCTCAGTGAACTTAGTAGCATACTCACTAACAGTCAGATTGCCCTGCTTAAGCTCCAAAAACTCAATTTCCTTTCTTCCCCGAACATCTTCAGGAAAGTACCTCCTCAGAAAAGCTCTTCTGAAGTTAGCCCAAGTCAGTGCCTCTCCATCCTGAACCATTTCAGTCCTTGTTGCAACCCACCAGTCGTCGGCCTCTTCTGCCAACATATGCGTACCATATCTGACCTTCAGATCTTCTGCACAATCAATCACACGGAAAATCCTTTCGATTTCCTTCAGCCACTTCTGAGCACCTTCAGGGTCATGTGTACCTTTGAACAACGGAGGATTATTCCTTTGGAAGTTCCCCAATTGCCTATCAGCACCAATCACGCCTCCAGTTGGGTTTCCAGCAAGTACACCAGCTAACATCCCCAAAGCCTCAGCTAGTGCAGCATCATTTCGTCCGTTACCTCTTCCAGCCATATTCCTGAGAATTAAAACATACTCTTCATCAGAATACAGTATCGACAGTGTTACCTTGCACTAGTCGCATACAAAAGGAATGACTGACTCAAGACTCTGGTCGCAACGACCGACTATGCTCTGATACCACTATTGTAACACCCTCTAAAACCCCGAATAAAATTTCGCAAATAATTAAAATTATAATTTCAGAGTACATGTATTAACGAGGATGTCACAATTCTCTTTTAATAAAAACAAGTTCCTGTCATGCATAACATAGAAGTAACTCATACATGTTTACACAGCGGAATAATTTAATTAACAAAACCAATGTTATAATATTTTTAAAATCATCAGGGATTAACACCTGGAAAATATCAACATCATATTATAACAAACATAAGGAAATAAACGAGTCTGACTAAAACAGCTCGACAAACAAACGTTCCCGGAGTTACAACTACCAGAGCATGACCCGGACAATACTTAAACGGAAATAAACTAGAAACAACGAGCCTTCGCCAAGCACCTGAACGAAGCTCCTCAATCTGAAATATTCAACAGTAAGGGTGAGCATCTCAACTATACATTTGATTATACGTTTATAACAATAGATTTAGAAACCATAAGCATCACCCAAACAGTTAGCATGTTTCATAGTTTACGAAAACCTTTACAATTCATATATTCATAATATATCACTTTCCATACTTATAATTAACATCAAACATCATTAATAATTTAACAGCAATACATGCATACAATCAATTAAATACAACATTGGAAAATCCTCCATTCGTGTTATATTCAATATAATGCAACACACCCATGCATGTGGTACCATTTTACCGCCCCATTAAATCTCGGGTCACGAACAACTCACCGTTCCATTATATCGCGGACATGGCTACCGCCTCAACGTTCCATTAAATCGCGGACACGTATATTGGCCACCATGTTAATTCCACACAATGGGAATTAACAAATGCAACATGATATGTAAAGTATGTAACACTCAGCATACTATTAACATCAATCAACATATCATGCAACATCAACAACATCAATCATAACAGGATATGGATAGCATGTAATCACTCAGCATACTATTTAAACATCAATCATATCAAGTTATATCATAATTCATGCTTGATAACATTATCTAAAAGCATGACAATAAAATCCACAATAAAGCACAGAAAACAAGATTCAGAAAATCAACACAGCAGCATCAACACGGGTGCCCGTGTAAATCAACACGGCCCGTATTGAAATGTGCCCAGAAAACACATTTTTTATCATTACAGGGGATCAACACGGGTGCCCGTGTAAATCAACACGGCCCGTTTTGAAATGTGTCTGGAAAACACATTTTCTGGCAATACAGTGGATCAACACGGGTGCCCGTGTAAATCAACACGGCCCGTGTTGATGAGCGCGAGGCAGATTTTTCCTGAACCTGCAGCAGCTCAGAACAGCAGCCAAACGCGGAAAATGCCAGCCAAAACGCACATTTCGGTACATAACAACATCGATTTTGTATAACTCAAAACAACACATCAATTCCATAATTACCAACAATTATTATAGTAACCTTAAAAGTGGTTATTCGTCCTGTTGGGGAAATCTGATAACATTGAGGTTATCCCTAGAACATCTAAGGTAAACTCACGATCATATAAACATACTCCCAATCCACCATTTGGAACCTAAAATCCCTAATCGATTCATAAAATTGGGAACCTAACCCTTTTCTAACAAGGTTCAATCCTAAGGGTATCGATTCCTAATAACATCTAACAATTGGGGTTCTCCCTACGATTATCCAAATCAACCGTACCTAAACCCATAAGCAAAAGTAAATCGAGTAGTAGCCCCCCTTACCTTATCAAATTGCAGCTTGAGTTCTTCGAGCGATGTTCTTCGTTATTCGTTCCTTCAGAGCTCAGCTTCCCAAATATCTCAAATTCTGTGTTATCGTGAATAATGAGAAAAATAACTTGTGTTCCAAAACATATCCTTATTCCTTTTGCACCCCCACTCTTTACTTACAACATCCAAGCCCAATAACTTAAAAACCCAATATTTCTTATTTCTTTTATTTTCTTCAAATATTCCAAAATAAATAATTTCTTTTTATTTTATTAATTCTAATAAAATAATTTCCCAATTAAATAAATCAAATAATTGAAACTGGGGTGTTACAACGCTGACTTGGCGCCAACCCGTACTCAGTTACAAAGTATGAGGATGGCCTCAAATGAGGGATTCAAAGAATACGCCCAGAAATGGCGCGACTTGGCCGGAAGAGTGCAGCCACCTCTTTCAGATAGGGAACTAGTTGATATGTTCTTGGGGACCCTATCTGGCCCATTCTTCAACCATTTGATCGGGAGCTCTTCCGCAGGGTTCACTGAATTGATTCTGACTGGCGAACGGGTGGAAGCTGGTATTAAGAGTGGGAAGATTCAAAGGGATACCTCTGCATCTACAACTGTTAAGAAATCATTTCCGGCCAAGAAGGAAACAGCTATTGTGTACTCTAAAAAAGGATCGGGAAGAACTGAGCGCCGGCCGACTGTGAGGGCCGTGATGATTCAAAATTCATCAAATGATCAGCCTCGTAACAATCAGTCCAGACCTAAACAACAATGGGGAGAACAACCACAACGGCAGTTCACTCGCATCAATATGAAGCCCGCACAAGTTCTTCCCCATTTGTTGAAGCTGAATCTGGTCCAGTTAAATCGATTCCTAAAGATTTTTCTGATGCCGATCCAGACAAGACCTCCTTTGGTCCAGTTAAATTGATTCCTAAAGATTTTTCTGATGCCAATCCAGTGAAAGAAGACAAAACCTCCTTTGGTCCAGTTAAATCGATTCCTAAAGATTTTTCTGATGCCAATCCAGTCAAAGAAGACAAAACCTCCTCTGGTCCAGTTAAATCGATTCCTAAAGATTTTTCTGATGCCAATCCAGTCAAAGAAGACAAAACCTCCTCTGGTCCAGTTAAATCGATTCCAAAAGATTTTCTGATGCCAATCCATTCAAAGAAGACAAGACCTTCTCTGGTCCAGTCAAATCGATTCCTAAAGATTTTTCTGATGCCAACCCATTTGAAGTTAATCCAATACCTCCTCTAGTTCAGTTAGATCGTCGATAAGATCTCCCTGATTCGTATTCTAGTCGAAGTTCAATTCACCTATCAGCAGTCTCCAAATTGCATCTGTAAGCCCATTCCCGACATCACAATGCTGATACCACTTCATGCGAGTGCAAATTTCTGGGCACTCTAGTGTTCAATCATCTTCCACCTTTGGATCACGAAAGGCCCGAAAGCCAATCTATATCCTCAGGTTTAAGAAGATAGAACAGGGGAAACTATTGTACCACAAAATTTTACCTCTCACATTTCTCAAAGACATTACAAGAATAATCTCCAAGTGGCTCAAGATTGCTCAAGAATTGGACAGTCAAATCATCTCCTAAGGCAGTCAATCTCAAATTAGGGTTTTGTGTTGCATCAAGTTCCTTGCATACAAATGACCTCAAGTGCTCCCCAATGTCCTAATATGTTCTCAAGTTCATCCATTTCAAATTTCAAGCCTTGCAGAGGAAGTTTGGTCAGTCATTTGCTCAAGAAGTCCAAAAATCGACTGTGTTAGGGCAAAAGTCAACAGTGGCCCAAATACAGTCAAACCTCAAGATTTTTTGTCAAAATTCTCATTTTGAAGGATAATTCATCATTTTATCAAGGTTTGATCATGATTCATCAAGGATTGCTCAAAATTCATCAAGATTCAAAAGTTGCTAAATTAGGGTTTTGTAGGAAAAGTCAACTCAACTTTGACCAAGCATAACGTTCTCATACTTTATGAGAAATGACCCATCCAAAGCTCATTTTGAAGAGGATGAAATTTCCTACAATCCATCTTCACACCCCAAGATCAATAAATGCACTCACAAAAAGTTACAAATTTGGACATTATAGGTCATTTTTGAAAGTCAACAAAAACACCTTTTTTGCCAAAGCTTATAACTTGAGAATGGAATATCAAAATGAGATTAGACCAAAAGGGTTGGTTAGGGGACATATCAAGGTTTCTAAAAAGTCCAAGAACACTTCCAAAAGTTCAAAATTGAAGAAGTTATGCATTGTTGAAGTTGGGCATTTTTCCAAAATTGCCAAAAGTCAACTATCCCCAAAACTTCAAATTTTGTCAAATGGGCCCACTTTTTTCCACTTGATTTGATCTTGTCACACTCCACACGTGTCCTAGCTTCAGCCTCATGTCCATTTATTAATTTTTCTATTTTATTTGATTTTTATTGAATTAATTCATTTTAAATCAATTTAAATCCAAATAAAATCTAAATATTGATAACTTGGTATCTTTTTTATTGATACAGGTTTTAATTATCATCATTGACAGGATCAAACGCGTATCAAGCCATATCATGCACAAAATATTGGTTTTTGGACAAATTTGGAAGTTTTTTCATGGAGGATCATATCAAATCCTAAATCATCAATGCATAAGGATTCAAAGCCCAAAACTTGACCTAATTCATTCCATATTGCTTATACAAACCAAAGGCACGAGCATCAGAACCTATAGGCTGCATAATCATCAAAACCAAACTTAAAAAAAACTTGAAAAAGCTTGAAACTGAAATCTGTTTTAGAGGCCGATTCAAAGCAAAATCTCAACACTACTCTCTTGTTGGACATCCACTGAGTCTATAGCAATCAAAAGCAAGGTCGTTCACCTCTTAAATCGTGATGTAAGTCCCCCTGAAAACCGCCCTGCATTTGAAATCACAACCTCCCATTCTTGCATTTTTTTTGACAAATTATTGGCATGGTAATGATCCTTGTATGATTTCTAAACTTTCTGCAATATTTGATTGTGTTTTTATAGCCTGTAATGCCATACCCGAATCTAGGGTTCTTGTTTCTTGCTTTTGGGCGTTTTAGTTTCAGGAAAAATCAAGGCAAATAATGGACATAGGCATGTTCAGGAGGAAGAGACGAGCATGACTATGGTTGTGGCTTGAGTTTTCATGGTCTAGAACTCGTTTTAGGATGAACCCATGGATTTAGCTGCGGATAAAAATCCGCAGGTAAATAACCAGGGCTGGGCGAAGAAGATGATTACGTGCCCCCTCCCTATTCGTCCATTCATAATTACGCGCTTTTATTTTTTATAATTCTGGCATTTGTTGTTTTTTCCAATATTATATTTGATGCTTATTCCACTAACAAAAGAAACACGTTAGCGCAGTGGCCAGGCGAATGTTCAAAGTCCAATGGGACCTGGGTTCGAATCCCAGGTCCCCCAAATGCCTATTATTATTTTTTCACAGGTGATCCAGTGCAAAGCCAATGGCGTGGTCCATCATACTCCTTCAAATCTCCAAACGCCAGATGGCCCCAGGCCAGATCTGGTGGACAGGATTGAACGTGCATTTTATTGCCTAGTCAACGTGCCATGGAGAATCTGGAAAGTCAACCAGGCTTGCATACAAATGGGCCTCTGAATTGCTAATCAACCTCCTTTCCAGCCCAACACCCCCCTGAGTTTTCTAACTTTCTCTATTTTCTTTCTTTTATTTATTTAATTATTTTGTATTATTATTTTTTGTTATTTAAACTAACCAGTTAATCTTTTCCTTAATAAAATCAAAAACCAAAAAAATATATTTTATTTATTAAAATTAAATTCATCATTTTATTTTTTGCAAATAAATACTAACTCAATTAACTTAGTTTAATTAGGTTTAACTTTTAATATTTTTTGCAATATTTAAAATCAATGTAGACAATTAGGTTTTTACTATCTTTAAATCAAATTTATTTTTATTTCTTTAAATATCCAAAAATCCAAAAATATTTTAATTAATTTATTTATTTATTTAATTGTTAACCTAATTTAATTGCTTCTTTTAATCCAAAAATAACAAAAAAAATCACTTTCTTTCATAAAAGGGTCAAAACCCTAAAAATGTGCCCGATTTAATTTTCCCGCGTGCGATCCATTTATGATATTGATGTAATTGTTTCCCGAAATGTAATAGCTTTTAATTAGGACTTTATTTTATCGCTTTATTTTATTTTCCGCATTTTAAATTTCAAGGGTTGTTTTTGGCAATGTAAATACCCGACGCCTTATAATAGTTAGATTTAATTTTCACAATTTAATTTCCGCAAAATATTAACTGTTAGATGTTTGGATAATAGGGAATGCATGACAAGATGAAATCTTTAACCTAAAATCAACATATCTCACCATTGACATGTACAAAGATAAATATAACCGAAATAACACACTCGCACATGCGCACTCTTAGGGTACACCTCCCTTGGTTGCCTTCGAACGTGGTCATTGAGTATAGGAAGTTTTAGAGGTCGCCCTATTGTCTAAAGATCATAGTTGCCTCGAAACAGTTGCCTCGTGTTGTACCCCAAAATTTTCCCTCCCATTTCTCAATAATTTCTCATCACAAAGCCTTTGGAACTCAAGATCCAGTTAGGGTTTCATCTGCTCAAGACTTCTCCTTGCATTGTTGACCCAAATTAGGGTTTGTGTTTGCACAAAGATGTTTTGACCTAAAATGCCTAAGATGACTTTCATGCTTCATATTTTACTCCCAAGTTTATCCACATCAAGTTTCAAGCCTTGATTCCAAGTTTTACCCAGTCAATTGGACAGTTGACCTAAGAAATCAGCTGTATTGGGGAAAAAGTCAACTGTGGCCAATTGATAGTCAAACCTCATGAAAATTGACCCACATCAACATTATGAACTCACATGGACCATTTGATCAAGTTTGGATCACAATTCCACAAGAAATTTGATCAGATCACCAAAAGGGCAAAATGGTCATTTTTAGGGTTTTGACTGCACAAAGGCAATTTTTGACTGTTTGACCTAGCCAATGGCAAAACAAGCTCACATATGGACTCAAGGACCCCATGGAATTGTCTTGACATACTCAACAAGTTCAAAAGATCCCAAATGCACAAGATTGACAGTTGAATTTCCCAGTCAATTGGTCAATTTTGACTGTATACTGAAAAGTCAAACTTTGACTTTTTGGTCAAAATCAAGTGTCAAGATTCATTTTTCATCAAAACATGCCAAATCATGAAACTTGTTCATCAATAAATCAAGAATTGCAAATTAGGGTTTGAAATAAAGATTTTTCATAACTTAGAATTTTTCTAAGTTATGAAAAACCCTAATTTTTTCCTAACTTTGCCCCACTTTCTCACCAAGATTCATTTGGATTCAAGCAAAAGTCAACACATTAAAGTTGTAGCCTATTGCAAAATCTACAACTTTGATTCACAAAGTTTTCCCAAAAGAAGCTTGTATCTCAAGTTACAATTTTTGGAATAAGGGTACCAAATCATTCTTAACTTAGAGAAATTTGACCTATTTTAGGTAGGATTTTTGCCTAACTTCAAGACCATTTTTCACATACTTCCACTTGGAATTTCAATTTGCATTTCAAATATGGATTGTAGTACACATTCCAAGCTTTCCAAAATGTCCAAGAACTCATCAAACAACCTCATGGTTAGAGAGAATCGAATTTGGCAATATGGGAAAAACTCACTTTTGTTATGGCCAATTTCCATGTTCATACACTTAGGCAATTTTCAAATCAGCATGCATTTCTTGATTACAGGCCCTAAAACCCTTTTGCACTCATAAATTTAATGCAAACTCATTGTGCCAAGACCATATTTTATGTGTTCAAGCATTGCATAGAGGTTTAATCCCAAATTAGAAAAAGCATTATATCCACTTTTGCAAAAGTGAACTTTATGTCAATATGCAAATCCAAGCAAGTACATTTGAAATCTCTTTGGCACAAGTCTAGGAACTAATTACACTGGTCAAGACTAAGTGGTTCAGCATAGAATGGGGGCCTCTATCAGTCTAGAACTCCACTTGACCTTTTCTTGCTTAAGTGTGAAGAAACAAAGCATTTTGTACAACAACTTTCATCTCAGCAAACCAACCTTAAGCAAACTTGTTACACACATTCTAATCATCAAACACAAGCTGAAACACGAGCTATCCACCTCCATTGCCCTCTCAAACACAGAATCACTCTCAAACTGTCCAAACAGAGTACCTACTGCAGATTGAATCCCACAACTCATTTCCATCGTGCATTCTTGCTAAAACCACTTCAAACACCTTCCCTACCATCAATGCAAGCTATCCAAAGCATTAGAAGTGGACTGTAACTCCTCTAATTAGTTTGTCCATTTTCATTTTCTTGTTTTGCAGGTGGAGTGTTACAACTCGATTCAGCTAGTTTCAAAGTAAAGTAAAACTTGGAATAGCATCCCTGGACATCAAGGAAGTCGTACCAATCATCACCTTGCTCTGAAAGTACCTCCATCATCAGATACAACTTCAACTGAACAGGTATATTCTTGAACTTCTATCTCTCAATGTAGACATCATTAGCTCTAAGTTTGTGAATAAGAAATGTTCTACTCATGCCCCTGAAACTGTACATGCCTTTACTTTCCATTTATTTTGCCTGTGTTATGAGAATTTGAGGTCTGAACATTGATAAAAAGTTAGGTTAAGATTTGGGAATGATGAAATTCTCTCTCATTTCTGAGAGTTAGGATGAGTTTTTTACATATTCAGAATCGTGGCTTGATGATTAACATTTCTTATGTTGTAAGTTTGTGCTAAAAGTCCAAGAATCCAGGTGTTTGAATCATTGTACAAGCGCGCGTTTTTTGTCAAAGTTCTAGCCAGAGGTTGAAGAAGGACCTATTGGGCTGGGCTTGTTCTATTTTTCTTATTTGCACCTTGCTTTTGCTTTTGAACCTCCCTGACCCATTTTGATATTTACTTATCATTTTCCATTTTTTCCTTTTGATTTCATTTCTATATTTTTATTTAAGTATGAAAAAATATAAAAATATTTTTTTCCACATTTTTTGCATTTTATTTTGATATTTATTAGTCTTATTTAGCTTTTGTACATAAATAACATAATATTATTATTTAGAATAACTAGAAAAAATAATGTAATCACATTCATTTTTTGATTTTTATTTTATTTTATCTTCTTAAAATATTTTATATAAAATATACTTTTTTTATAAATATTAAATATTATTATTTTGTATATAGAATACATATTTAGAAAATAATACAAATATATATATATTTATTAGAATATTTAGGACAAAAATACAAAAATATATACATTTTTATTTTTATTAATATTTGATAGTAAAAATACCTTTTTAGCAAATATACTTCATTTTTATTTTATTTTGTATATAATTGATAAATATTTGTACATATTAAATAAATAATACCTTTTACCTAATAAAATTAGGGTTTTACCCTAAACATAAAAAAAACTCAAAAATTAATACTTTTTATTTTTTTTTGTTTACTTGACATATAAAAATACTCTTTTTCATACACATAAAAAACATTTTTTTTGCATCTTGCATATTTATTTTATTTCCATTTAATTTGTGCAATTAATTATCTTGTAAATAATCCCAAATTGATGTAATAGCTAGGTTTAAATTCCTTGTCAAATACCCCCCATTTGAACATTTGTACCCCCCTTCCCATATATTGTGTTGTAATAGTTTAGAACTTTATTTTTCGCATTTTAATGCTTTCTAATTATGCCATGTTAGAATTAGGGTTTGTATGCAAATAAAAACAACAAAATAGTTTGACCTAATTTCAAGATAATCAAAGCATGAAAATGGACAACACTAATCACACTTGCACCCCTAGGGTATTCCACTTGTTGCCTTCAATAAATGGGCCATATTGCATGTTAGGTCTCTTTGGGAAAAACAAAACAATCAAATGATCATAGTCCCTCGATGACGCTTTCGAAAGTTGCCTAAAAAATGATCAAGTCCCTTAAAGGAAAATTGCCCAAAGATACTTGGCACCATTGCAATTATGATCTAAACGATGACCCGCGCCCGTCCCTTTCACATCCTAACACAAGATTGTCCACCAAATGCAATGGTGGAACAAAATTGTTAAAAGGGTTGAAACATAGCAAAAATCTTTGAGAACTTTAGGGTAGATAGCTCTTAAGTACTTGTCAACTTGCAAAACAAAAACACTTGCCTATTTTTCAAACCACACTTCACAAACACTTTCAAAAACAAACTTTCAAAAAACCTTGAAACATCTTTTCAAAAAGACAAACACCTTTTGTAAAACATTCGAGTAAAGAATTGTTACAAGGGTAGCCTAGACAAGGCATCTTTTTCAAAACATTTTCAAAACCATGCACAAAACACCATTTCAAGCAATTGAAAACCAAGGCAAGTTGATCTAAGCAAGTACCTAAGAGCCCATGGATAACCATGGATAGAAAGGGTGCTAATACCTTCCCTTTCTATAATCTACTCCCCGAACCCAAGAAAAAAATCTCAAAGGTTTTTGTTGTGCTTTTTAAACCTTTCCTTAGGATAAAATAAAAAGTCGGTGGCGACTCTTGCTCAACCGAAACATTTGCGAAAACAAACGCAAAACCATAGTCAGTTCTCCCACCGTATCACAGAACTGGCGACTCTGCTGGGGACAAATTTAAAAGTGGAGTAACCTTAGGGCTTAGATCACCCTCTTGCATGACTAATTGTTTGATTTGATTGCTTTATATCTTGGCTCTTTTGTTTGGGTTTGCAATCCTACACCCGGATTTTGGGAAACATTTCATAGATAGCAATACGTTGTGGAAACTGTGTGGGGTATACCGACACGGTCGAAGCAATAGATATATTAGTGCGACATATTTGTGAGTACCGGTAACCCTTGAGTTCAATCAAGGAGAGTACGGGGCCGCTGAGTGATGTCACCAAGCACTAATGACCTAGAGCCTTACTTGACCATCTTGGCCTTTCATTAGGGGTAGTGAGATGACCGGCTTTGGTGCAGTCCGAAGTTGGTAGATACTCGATACTACACTCATTGAGGGTTGTTTTCTTGGAATATTTTGGTCGCTAGTTAAGTGGCTAAACCAAAACAATGAACAATGAAAACAATCCAGTGATATTGAGCTCCTTAGAACCCGGTTACTATTTATAGGACAGGTTTTTAAGCCAACTACACTCAAGAGGGTACTTACCTATGAAACCTCATGCAAGCCTGAAACTAGGGATTGGTGTGAATTGCTTGTACATATTTTTTGTGCATACATCATAAACATCATAAAGCATCATATGCATTCACTAACCACTTCAAGGGTTTAGATCTTCATCTTTGTTCTTGTTTTGTAGGTCATGGAAATTCCTCGCAGAAAAACCATCCAAGTCAACCTTGTGAGAATCTCTCCTCAACTCAAGGAGCTCACCTCAAGAATTCCGGAAAGCTCATCCTTCAGTGAAAGACATGGTAGACTGCTCAGCTTAGTCAACACCAACATTGAAGAAGACATGATGAAAGTGCTATTCCAGTTCTTTGACCCTCTTCACCACTGTTTCACTTTCCCTGATTACCAGTTGGTGCCCACTTTGGAGGAGTTTTCTCAACTCCTAAGAATCCCTATCCTTAATCAACTACCTTTCAACGGTACGGAAAAGGAACCAAAGCCGGAAGATGTTGCTCGAGCATTACATCTACAACCATCCGACATCAATGGGCATTGGGAAACCAGAAGCGGCGTCAAAGGCTTCTTAGCAAAATTCTTGTTTGAGAAGGCACAAGAGTGTTGGAATTCATTGGACCTACAAGCCTTTGAAGAGATTGTGGCACTCCTTATCTATGGGTTGGTCTTGTTCCCAAATTCTGACCAGTTGGTAGATGTCAACGCCGTCAAAATCTTCTTGTCCAGAAATCCAGTACCAACATTGCTTGGAGACATCCTTCACTCATTTTACACACGAACAATGAGAAAGAGGGGTGTTCTCATGTGCTGTACTCCTCTCCTTGCAAGGTAGTTTATTTCGCACCTTCCACAATCTGTCTTGAAGAATGACCAAGGCTCAAGGTGGTCCCAACGATTGATGACTCTTACTCACTCTGATGTACATTGGTGTTCTCGGTCCAGAGAAAATGTCATCATCGTCGATCGTTGTGGAGAGTTCCCTAATGTCCCATTACTTGGCATTAGAGGGGGCATTACCTACAACCCTTGCCTAGCTTTGAGGCAATTTGGATATGCACAGAGGGATGGCCCTCACGACATGTTGATTCCTGACCTAGTTTTTGACTTCGACAACGTTGCGCAAGGACTTCGCCAAAGATTCATCAGAGCTTGGAGGATGCCCAACAAGGTTGATAGCAAGACACTGGGACACAAGAATTCCATCCCTCTTGAACCTTACCTCAAGTGGGTACGAGCCCGAGCCCAGAGTCTAATGATGCCTTATCCTTATGTTCTCCCTGTGATTAAAGAGCCCGTCAGGGAAGGAGAGGTTCCCTACACCATCCTACACCCTGACATGCCTACATCGTGGGAGGAAATGCAGAAAAGTTGGATTCAGCTCAAGGAGGAACGGAACACTTTTTAAGCCATCTTCTACGCCAGTGAGAAGAAGGTTTTAGAGCTCACCCGCCGACTCCATGAGCAAGAGGCCCTCAACACCTACATCGCACCAAAGAGGATGCGCAATGTCTTTTTACCTTGAGAAGTTATTTTGTAATATTTGGCCCATGGGGCATTTATGTACTAACAAATTTCTTCTTATTAATATGACGTGCGTTCTTCTTTGTCTGCAACAATTTTGAATGTTCTAAATCCTTGAATACATCGCATACATAAGCATATCATTCATCATGTGCATAAGCAGGTCTCACTCCAGGTTTCCTTATCTGTCTGCTGTTTATTTTAGTAGGATGGATCTCGAGCAAACAGTCAAAGACCTACAAGCTCAAAATGCACAGTTCCAGCAACTCCTGATGACCTTGGCTAAGGGTCAGGAGGATCTCAAGACCTTGCTGGGGAATAAAGACCCAGTGAAAAAGAAGAAAAAGAGACTCGGGGTGGCTACTTTAGGGAGAAGATTTGAAGGAGAGACCAGGAGAGTGCTTGAATTTCCTCTTACTTCTGATGAAGGAACCAGTAAAGGAGGTGGGGCTGCGGTACCTTCCGAGTCCGATGTGGAAGAAGAGGAGGACGAAGAGGATGAAGACTACTCTGATCAACAATACCCTCCGGCTGATGATAAATACAAGGGTTTAGAAGACAGGTTGGCCGCCATGGAGCTACAGAGAGTACCAGGTTTGGATTTTGAAGACTTGGGTTTAGTTGCCGGGATTGTGATTCCCCCAAAGTTCAAAGTGCCAGTTTTTGTGAGGTATGATGGGCTGTCATGTCCAAAAATGCATCTCAGGTCCTACGTAAGAAAGATCCAACCCTATACGGCAGATAAAAACCTTTGGATCCATTTCTTTCAAGACAGCCTTTCTGGGGCTCAATTGGAGTGGTTCTATCAGCTAGAGGGAACCAGCGTCTGAAACTGGGAAGACTTGGCCACCGCCTTTTACAAACAATATCAGTATAATTCTGACCTTGCTCCTACGCGTACCCAACTTCTGGGTATGTCACTGGGAACCGGCGAAGGATTCAAAGAATATGCACAAAAATGGAGGGATTTGGCTGGCAGGGTGCAGCCTCCTTTAACCGACCGTGAACTTGTTGATATGTTTCTAGGTACCCTATCTGGGCCATTTTTCAATCATCTGATTGGTAACTCTTCCGCGGGGTTTACCGATTTGATCTTAACAGGCGAAAGAATAGAAACTGACATCAAGTCAGGAAAGATTCAGAAGGGTGTCGATGCAAGTGTTGAGAAGAAACCTTTCAAGAAGGAAACGGTTGTTGTATACTCCCAAAGAAGAGCAGGGAAGACTGAGCGCCGGCCGACCGTGGGGGCCGTAATGATTCAAAATCCTTCAAGTGAGCAGCCTCGCTATAACCAGTCCAGACCAAATCAACAACGAGTGGAACGGCCACAACGGCAGTTCACCCGTATTAATATGATGCCAGCGCAAGTGCTTCCCCATCTGTTGAAGTTGAATCTCGCCACTATCAAGGAGGCACCAAAGAATGTGAATACGTCATCTCCACATTATCATCCTAATGCTAAATGCGCCTACCATTCTGACAGTGTCGGGCACGACACCAATGATTGTTGGGCACTCAAGCATAAGATCCAAGACCTGATAGAGGCGAAGGAGGTAGAGTTCGACGCTCCAAAGAAGTTGAATGTGATATCTGCTCCCATGCCGAAGCACGGCCGAAATGTTAATGCCATTGAAGAAGATTCGTATGTTGCTGATGTCAATGATCTGATAACTCCATTGTTAACCATCAAGTTGAATCTGTTAAAGGCCGGGATTTTCCCGGGATGTAAGGAAGACTGCTATTGTTGTTACTCTCTGCCGTTTGATTGTCCGTTACTGAAGAAAGGCATCCAAGGCCTAATGGACAGTCGACAAATTTTGTTTGAAAAAGTTTCTGTTATTCCAACCCATACTGAAGATGTCTCAATCATAACCATTCACGCCAATCTTTCCAAGGCCGTCAGAAAGCCTGTTAAGATTACACCAGCTACGAAATCTGTTCCTTTGAAGATAACAATGCCAGGGCTTGTCCCCTATGTTTCGGAGAAGTCAATACCATGGAACTATGGAGGTGACGTCTACTACCATGGTATTAAACAAATCGAAATAACTGAAGAAAGTTCGGATGATGAAGAAGTCAGCATTGGAAACATTGCAGGCACGAGCAAAATCACCCGGAGCGGGAGAATATTTTCTCCAGAGATTGCCCCTCCAAGAGAAATCTTTGGACCCTCATCTACTGACAAGGTTATCCCTGCACCAATAAAACTCTCCGCTAGAACCCCATTGATTGAAGATGTTGTTGTTCTTACTATTGTCCCTCCTGCCGCTGCTGATAAAGGTAAGGGAATCCAAGATGAGCTCGTCAGGACGAGGGCTCAACCCTTGGTCATCCTGGAGACCTCCAAGAAAGAAATGGATGAGATCTTGAAGATAATCAAAAGGAGTGATTACGATGTGGTAGAACAACTGGGGCAAACCCCCTCAAAGATCTCCTGCTTGCACTACTACTTTGCTCGGAAGTGCACGCTAAGGCTCTGATAAAATTCCTGAAGGCAGCCCATGTGCCCCAGGAAACCTCTACAGATCAATTCCAAAATTGCGTGGCCAGCCTTACTGCGGATAATGGATTAGGTTTCTCTGATGCCGACCTAACTCCCAAAGGTAGAAACCACAATGATGCTTTGCACATTTCAGTCGAGTGCCGAGGAACTACTCTCGCACATGTCTTGGTCGACACTGGTTCGTCGCTGAATGTACTGCCTAAGAAGGCCTTGGACCGACTAGATTGTGAAGGGTTGGAGTTGAAACCGAGTGATATTGTTGTCAGAGCTTTCGATGGTTCGAAGAGAATGGTCCATGGGGAGGTTGATATTCCCATCAAGGTGGGCACCGAGGTGTTTAAATCTACTTTTTATGTGATGGACATCCGTCCGTCATACTCTTGCTTGTTGGGTAGGCCTTGGATACACCATGCTGGGGCAGTCACCTCCTCCTTACATCAGATGTTGAAGTATCCTGTCAAGGGAAAGATCATTACCGTCCATGGTGAAGAGGAGTACATGATCAGCCACTTGAACTCCTTCCGGTATGTGGAGGTAGAGGGGGAGTTCATTGAAACGCCTTTTCAGCATTTCGAAGAAGTCCTTCCTGAAATAACAGTAGCAAAGTTGGCAGCTGAAGTACCGAAGCGGATGGCCAGGATGGCATCTCTGGAGGACGCAAGGGCCGCAATAAAGGAGGGGAAGAATTCAGCATGGGGGCAGTTGCCTGATATTCCATATAAAACAGACAAATTTGGATTAGGGTTCACTACCACGGGCCAGAAAGCTATGCGCCGTTCGAAGATTGAAAGAGCGCCAGTCAAAATTTCTCCTTACGGAATCAACGCTTTGGAGGATGAAGACAAAGAGAGCAACATCGAAGAGTGGATTTACCCAACTGTCAAAGGAGGATTGTGCAACTGGGAGGCAAAAGACTTTGTCCCCATCACTTTTATTCATCAGTAATTTATCTGTCAAACATTTCCTATTGGTCTGTAATATTTATTTTCGAACAATCCGTACACTACCTTTTCACCTCATGCCTTGCCCGGGGCATGTAGGTCCATTTGTAAGGGTTTTGATTACTTTCATATCCATATGCCATGTTTAATGATTCATTGGACGTTTTTCATTTGATAAACTGCTGTGTTCATTTTCTTCCCTTTTGCATTTTTGTTTAAGGATGGCTATCCCTTACACACACCCACACTCACAAATGCAGGTACTCATCCACTCCGGATTCCATGGGTGACTATTCTGCTATATCCTTCAATAACTCTGAAGATCTGGTCAATCAAGCCGAGTATGAAGATGACGAAGGTTGTGAAGTACCAGGGGAACTAGCCAGACTCCTACAGCAAGAGGAAAGGGCCATCTTACCTCACGAAGAGTCATTAGAAACTGTCAGCTTAGGGACCGAGGAAGACCGGAAGGAGGTGCAAGTGGGAGCCAATCTGGAACCAAGTGTCAAGGAACGCCTGATACAGTTGTTGAATGAGTATGTTGAAATCTTCGCTTGGTCTTATGAAGACATGTCGGGTTTAGACACAGACATCGTGGTTCACCGTCTCCCCACAAGAGAGGATTGTCCACCGATCAAGTAAAAAGTCCGCCGAATGAGGCCTGACATGTCTGAAAAAATCAAAGCAGAAGTGATGAAGCAATTCGGTGTTGGCTTTCTGGCTGTTACGTCCTATCCTCAATGGGTCGCTAACATCGTGCCAGTACCTAAGAAAGATGGCAAAGTCAGGATGTGTGTGGACTACCAGGATTTGAATAGGGCCAGCCCCAAAGATGATTTTCCGCTACCACACATTGACATTTTGATCGACAACACAGCTCAGCACAAAGTGTTTTCCTTCATGGATGGATTATCGGGCTACAATCAAATCAAAATGGCCCCCGAGGATATGGAGAAAACAACTTTTGTCACACAATGAGGCACTTTCTGTTACAAGGTGATGCCGTTCGGGCTGAAGAACGCAGGGGCAACTTATCAACGCGCCATGGTAGCTTTGTTTCATGATATGATACATCATGAGATTGAAGTTTACGTAGACGATATGATAGCTCGGTCACAAACAGAGGAGGAGCACCTTGAGCATCTAGAAAAGTTGTTTGCCAGATTGAAAGAATACAAACTCAGGCTGAATCCAAGTAAGTGCACTTTTGGAGTTAGGTCTGGTAAACTTCTAGGATTCATTGTAAGCAACAAAGGCATTAAAGTCGATCCAGAAAAAGTAAAAGTAATACAAGAGATGCCTGCTCCCCGTACTGAAAAGGAGGTTAGAGGGTTCTTGGGGCGCTTGAACTATATTGCCAGATTCATCTCTCATCTGACTTCTACCTATGAGCCAATTTTCAAACTCTTAAAGAAAGATCAGGTAGTCGAATGGAACGACGACTGCCAAGCTGCTTTTGATAAGATCAAGGAGTACTTACTCGAACCTCCTATTCTGATGCCACCCGTCGAAGGAAGACCATTGATCATGTATCTGACCGTCTTGGATAACTCAATGGGGTGTGTTTTGGGCCAGCATGACGAGTCTGGTCAAAAAGAGCATGCTATTTATTACCTTAGCAAAAAGTTTACCGACTGTGAGACTCGCTACTCACTGCTCGAGAAAACTTGCTGCGCTTTGGTATGGGTTGCTCGCCGACTAAGGCAGTATATGTTGACTCATACTACCTTGTTGATTTCCAAAATGGATCCTATCAAGTATATCTTCGAAAAGCCCGCTTTATCTGGAAGAATAGCAAGATGGCAAATGATCCTAACTTAGTATGACATCCAGTACACCACCCAAAAAGCTATAAAAGGGAGTGTACTAGCTGACCATCTGGCTCATCAAGCTATCGAAGATTATCAACCCATGAGATTTGACTTCCCAGACGAGGACATCATGAATTTGGACAACATTGAAAGTAACGGACCGTATGACGGACCCGAAAAGGGATCCCGATGGACCCTGTACTTTGATGGTGCTTCAAATGCACTTGGAAACGGCATCGGTGCGGTACTCATTTCCCCGGAAGGTTGTCACACGCCTTTCACGGCCCGACTTTGCTTCAGCTGCACAAACAACATGGCTGAATATGAAGCTTGCATCTTTGGTCTCAAGGCTGCTATAGACTTGGGGATCAAATCTTTGATCGTATTTGGGGACTCGGATTTGGTTATCAGTCAAATCAAAGGAGAGTGGGATACCAAGCATCCTAATCTTATCCCATACAAAGAACATGTCTTGACATTGTTTCCTCATTTCGAGCAAATTACCTTCGAGCATTTCCCGCGAGAAGAGAATCAGCTAGCAGATGCTCTAGCTACAATGTCCTCCATGTTTAAACTCAACTGGGATAACGAGGCTCCCCAAATCACCATCGAGCGAATGGATGAACCTGCACATTGTCACGAGATTAATACCGAAGAAGTAGTGGAACAACCCTGGTTCCATGAAATCAAAAGGTATCTCCAGACTAGAGATTATCCCGAAGGAGCTTCCGTAAATGACAAGAAGTTCTTAAGGAAATTCGCTGCTAAGTTCTTCCTGAGCAACGACATCCTTTACAAACGAAGCCATGATTGTGTATTACTCCGATGCGCAGACAAAGCTGAAGCAGAGTTGATCATGACTGAGATACACAGCGGCACATTTGGCACTCACTTGAGCGGGCATACAATGGCTAAGAAGATCCTAAGGGCAGGCTATTACTGGTCTACCATGGAAGCTGACTGCCATCAACATTCCCGTACTTGCCACAAATGTCAAGTCTATGCTGACAAAGTTCATATCCCTCCGGTTCCTCTCAACGTTCTGACTTCTCCTTGGCCGTTTGCAATATGGGGCATTGACATGATTGGAGAGATCAAGCCCACGGCTTCCAACGGACATCGCTTCATCCTGGTCGCCATTGACTATTTCACCAAATGGGTCGAAGCAGCTTCCTTCGCCTCTGTTACTAAAAATGTGGTTGCCCGCTTCATCAAACAAAATCTCATATGCCGGTATGGCGTTCCAGACAGGATCATCACAGACAACGGTACAAATCTGAATAACACGATGATCACCGCTTTGTGCGAACAATTCAAGATTTATCATCACAATTCATCTCCCTATCGGCCGAAGATGAACGGTGTTGTTGAAGCTGCGAACAAAAACATTAAGAAGATCATTCAGAAAATGACAGTCACTTACAAAGACTGGCATGAGATGTTACCGTTTGCCCTACATGGATATCGTACAACGGCACGTACTTCAACCGGGGCAACCCCATTTTCTTTGGTATATGGCATGGAAGCTGTCCTACCTATGGAAGTTCAGATTCCTTCTCTAAGGATCATGAAGGACACAGGTTTGAATGAAGATGATTGGATTCAGACCCGACTTGATCAACTCAATTTGATCGACGAGAAGCGACTCGCTGCTATATGCCATGGTCAGACGTATCAAAAACGGATGATCAAGGCCTTCAATAAGAAAGTCAGACGTCAAGTGTATCAAGTCGGAGATCTCGTAATCAAGCGGATTATCTTGCCGCAAAGTGATCCCAGGGGCAAATGGACTCCTACATATGAAGGACCATTTGTGATCAAGAGCATATTTTCTGGTGGTGCAATGATTCTGACCACCATGGACGGCGACGATTTGCCGCACCCTGCGAACGCAGACATAGTCAAAAGATACTACGCATAAGATAACCCGACAAGTCGAAAACCCGAAAGGGAGGCTTGGGCAAAAATGGGCATCCCGGTGAACCGAAAACCCGAAAGGGCGGTTCAGGCAAAAATTAGGGATAAAAATAAAAAATTTGTACACCCGGCAAGTTGAAAACCCGAAAGGGCAGCTTGGGCAAAAAGGGGTTTCCCGGTGGATCGAAAACCCGAAAGGGCGATTCAGGCAAAAGTTAGGGAATTAAAGCGTATGACTATGTCTCGTCGGATCACTTCAAAGACAATCTCTTCATCAACCAGTTCCAGGTTTCTGATCAATCCAGTCATCGGCAAACGAAGCATTGGATGGACAGATATTTAGAGTTGTGAAGGCTATAGCGGAATGGAATCCCATGGAATTATTTCACATAGCCATCTTTATTTTATATAAATCTTTCAATATTTACGACAAAATCCTCTTACTAGGATGATTGTCTCCTTTGTACAAATATACTCAGAGAAAGTTAATACAAATACTCTTCCCAGAAATTTGTGTCATTTCCTTTTTCTTTTTCTCTTGCACTAATTGTTTTATTTTGAGAAACGTCCAATGTTTTGTTAAATAGGCATATGCATTTGAACATAATCATTTCCTTATGAATCAAGAAAGAGGATTACTGATAGGTTGAAGGTGCAGTTGGATATCTTGATACCCTTTCAAAGGAAACCCCCAGGAGATTTGGAATCCATATCCCCAGCAAGTCTTGAAGCTTATCCCCAGTAGATTCTGGAAGCTTATCCCCTGCAGAGTACGGACGTCTCTCCCGAGCTTTATTCAAAGTTATTCCTCACAAGGGCTTATAACTGGGTTATCCTCAGCTAATTGCCACAGAAGATCGCACTCGGCAAATTTCTTCCTATCCCCAGCAGAGTTCATCAGAGTTCCCCAACATAACTTATCGATACGATCCCCAAAGGAGTTTATCTTCGTTATCCCCAGCCAGAGAATCCTCCAAAACTCAATTCCCCTCAGAGTTTAAGTTTCAGTATCCCCAGCGGAGCCAGACTAGTGAACCTTCTCCCCACAGAAATGCTTCTCACTAGACTAGAAATTCTCAGTCTTATCTCCCCAGCTTAAGTCTACCAGGTTCTAAAAATCCCCAGTAGACATCATCAGAAATTCTCTTACCCTGCAAGTCACCAAGGAAATTCCAAGTCCCCACAAGTGGTTCTAAGGCCCCTCAGCGGTTGAAGGTCTGGTATTCCCCAAGCAAATCTGCAGACTTTCAGTTTTCAGTTCCTCATTGTATTCGAAAATTCTCCAGTGAAGATCTCCTCAAGACAGGGATTCCCCAGAAGATTAGTATACAACCCAAGCTCCTTATTCCCCAGCAACAACCAGGAATTATTCTTCCCGACAGCAGTCAAGATGTTTTTATCTTCAGTCATCTCGGATTCATCTATTCTTTGCAAGACAGCTCTCCAGCTTACATGCGCATTCGTTTACATCCATATCATATAACATACATTGCATCATGCATCATGACATTGCATACAACTAACTCTTTACCTTTTCAGGTAAGATCAGTCGACAGACTAAAATCATTATCTTCCGAGATTCTTTCCAGGAATAGTTCAGATGTGACCCAGACATAGCAACATTCTAATGCTTATTCCAGATTCATCCAGATGCAGTTTTTTACACGAGCTCATCATCAGGAAACCCTACACGGGTTCCTCCTCCACCTTCAAGATTTCTGAAAACAGTTCACGGGTTCTCCAAGTAACGGATGTTAACCTATCGCTTGTTCAGTTTCTTCTCAAGACTTCTGAAAACAGTTTATGGATTCTTCCCAACAACGAATGTTAATCTATCAACTTGTTCAGATACAACTTTTGAAAACAGTTTACGGACGCTTCCCAACAACGGATGCTGCTCTATTGCTTATTCAACTTCAAGATTTCTGAAAACAGTTCACGGGTTCTCCAAGTAACGGATGTTAACCTATCGCTTGTTCAGTTTCTTCTCAAGACTTCTGAAAACAGTTTATGGATTCTTCCCAACAACGGATGTAAATCTATCAACTTGTTCAGATGCAACTTTTGAAAACAGTTTACGGACGCTTCCCAACAACGGATGCTGCTCTATTGCTTATTCAACTTCAAGATTTCTGAAAACAGTTCACGGGTTCTCCAAGTAACGGATGTTAACCTATCGCTTGTTCAGTTTCTTCTCAATACTTCTGAAAACAGTTTATGGATTCTTCCTAACAACGGATGTTAATCTATCAACTTGTTCAGATGCAACTTTTGAAAACAGTTTACAGACGCTTCCCAACAACGGATGTTGCTCTATTGCTTATTCAACTTCAAGATTTCTGAAAACAGTTCATGGGTTCTCCAAGTAACGGATGTTGACCAATCACTTGTTCAGATTCTTCTCAAGACTTCTGAAAATAGTTTACGGGTTCTTCCCAACAACGGATGTTAATCTATCACTTGTTCAGACTCTTCTCAACTTCTGAAAATATTTTACAGATGCCTCCAGATACGGATGTCAATCTATTGCTTATTCATACCCCCAATCCAGATGTGGTCCAAAACATGGACACCTTGCTGATACTCATTCCAGATGGCATCTTTAAGCCCATCCCCGACAAGTTTCTGTCACTCTTCCAGTTGGCATCGTTAAGCCCATCTCCAAATGGCATCTCTAAGCCCATTCCCGCATCCATTGCTTTGGACGAGTGCAAATTTAAGGGCACTCTAGTGTCCAATCTCCTTTTACCCTCGAGTCGCGAAAGGCAAACTTGCCAATCTAACTCTTCGGATCCAAGAATATTGAACAGGGGCAACTGTTGTACCCCAAAATTTGCCCTCCCATTTCTCAATAATTTCTCATCACAAAGCCTTTGGAACTCAAGATCCAGTTAGGGTTTCATCTGCTCAAGACTTCTCCTTGCACTGTTGACCCAAATTAGGGTTTGTGTTTGCACAAAGATGTTTTGACCTAAAATGCCTAAGATGACTTTCATGCTTCATATTGGACTCCCAAGTTTATCCACATCAAGTTTCAAGCCTTGATTCCAAGTTTTGCCCAGTCAATTGGACAGTTGACCTAAGAAATCAGTTGTATTGGGGAAAAAGTCAACTGTGGCCAATTGACAGTCAAACCTCATGAAAATTGACCCACATCAACATTATAAACTCACATGGACCATTTGATCAAGTTTGGATCACAATTCCACAAGAAATATGATCAGATCACCAAAAGGGCAAAATGGTCATTTTTAGGGTTTTGACTGCACAAAGGCAATTTTTGACTGTTTGACCTAGCCAATGGCAAACCAAGCTCACATATGGACTCAAGGACCCCATGGAATTGTCTTGACATACTCAACAAGTTCAAAAGATCCCAAATGCACAAGATTGACAGTTGAATTTCCCAGTCAATTGGTCAATTTTGACTGTATACTGAAAAGTCAAACTTTGACTTTTTGGTCAAAATCAAGTGTCAAGATTCATTTTTCATCAAAACATGCCAAATCATGAAACTTGTTCATCAAGAAATCAAGAATTGCAAATTAGGGTTTGAAATAAAGATTTTTCATAACTTAGAATTTTTCTAAGTTATGAAAAACCCTAATTTTTTCCTAACTTTGCCCCACTTTCTCACCAAGATTCATTTGGATTCAAGCAAAAGTCAAAACATGAAAGTTGTATACTATTGAAAAATCTAGAACTTTGATTCACAAAGTTTTCCCAAAATAAGCTTGTATCTCAAGTTACAATTTTTGGAATAAGGGTACCAAACCATTCTTAACTTAGAGAAATTTGACCTATTTTAGGCAGGATTTTTGCCTAACTTCAAGACCATTTTTCACATACTTACACTTGGAATTTCAATTTGCATTTCAAAGATGGATTGTAGTACACATTCCAAGCTTTCCAAAATGTCCAAGAACTCATCAAAAAACCTCATGGTTAGAGAGAATAGAATTTGGCAATATGGGAAAAACTCACTTTTGTTATGGCCAATTTCCATGTTCATACACTTAGGCAATTTTCAAATCAGCATGCATTTCTTGATTACAGGCCCTAAAACCCTTTTGCACTCATAAATTTAATGCAAACTCATTGTGCCAAGACCATATTTTATGTGTTCAAGCATTGCATAGAGGTTTAATCCCAAATTAGAAAAAGCATTATATCCACTTTTGCAAAAGTGAACTTTATGTCAATATGCAAATACAAGCAAGTACATTTGAAATCTCTTTGGCACAAGTTTAGGAACTAATTACATCGATCAAGACTAAGTGGTTCAGCATAGAATGGGGGCCTCTATCAGTCTAGAACTCCACTTGAC
Source organism: Vicia faba (assembly GCA_948472305.1). NCBI lineage: Eukaryota > Viridiplantae > Streptophyta > Magnoliopsida > Fabales > Fabaceae > Vicia > Vicia faba. Next base: position 592,274,014 of record OX451739.1, on the reverse strand, counting down.
CTTTTCTTGCTTAAGTGTGAAGAAACATAGCATTTTGTACAACAACTTTCATCTCAGCAAACCAACCTTAAGCAAACTTGTTACACACATTCTAATCATCAAACACAAGCTGAAACACGAGCTATCCACCTCCATTGCCCTCTCAAACACAGAATTACTCTCAAACTGTCCAAACAGAGTACCTACTGCAGATTGAATCCCACAACTCATTTCCATCGTGCATTCTTGCTAAAACAACTTCAAACACCTTCCCTACCATCAATGCAAGCTGTCCAAAGCATTAGAAGTGGACTGTAACTCCTCTAATCAGTTTGGCCATTTTCATTTTCTTGTTTTGCAGGTGGAGTGCTACAACTCGATTCAGCTAGTTTCAAAGCAAAGTAAAACTTGGAATAACATCCCTGGACATCAAGGAAGCTGTACCAATCATCACCTTGCTCTGAAAGTACCTCCATCATCAGATACAACTTCAACTGAACAGGTATATTCTTGAACTTCTATCTCTCAATGTAGACATCATTAGCTCTAAGTTTGTGAATAAGAAATGTTCTACTCATGCCCCTGAAACTGTACATGCCTTTACTTTCGATTTATTTTGCCTGTGTTATGAGAATTTGAGGTCTGAACATTGATAAAAAGTTAGGTTAAGATTTGGGAATGATGAAATTCTCTCTCATTTCTGAGAGTTAGGATGAGTTCTTTACATATTCAGAATCGTGGCTTGATGATTAACATTTCTTATGTTATAAGTTTGTGCTAAAAGTCCAAGAATCCAGGTGTTTGAATCATTGTACAAGCGCGCGTTTTTTGTCAAAGTTCTGACCAGAGGTTGAAGAAGGACCTATTGGGCTGGGCTTGTTCTATTTTTCTTATTTGCACCTTGCTTTTGCTTTTGAACCTCCCTGACCCATGTTGATTTTTACTTATCATTTTCCATTTTTTCCTTTTGATTTCATTTCTATATTTTTATTTAAGTATGAAAAAATATAAAAATCTTTTTTTCCACATTTTTTGCATTTTATTTTGATATTTATTAGTCTTATTTAGCTTTTGTACATAAATAACATAATATTATTATTTAGAATAACTAGAAAAAATAATGTAATCACATTCATTTTTTGATTTTTATTTTATTTTATCTTCTGAAAATATTTTATATAAAATATACTTTTTTTATAAATATTAAATATTATTATTTTGTATATAGAATACATATTTAGAAAATAATACAAATATATATATATATATATATATATATATATATATATATATATATATATATATATATATATATATATATATATATATATATATATATATATATATATATATATATATATATATATATATATATATATATATATATATATATATATATATATATATATATATATATATATATATATATATATATATATATATATATATATATATATATATATATATATATATATATATATATATATATATATATATATATATTAGAATATTTAGGACAAAAATACAAAAATATATACATTTTTATTTTTATTAATATTTGATAGTAAAAATACCTTTTTAGCAAATATACTTCATTTTTATTTTATTTTGTATATAATTGATAAATATTTGTACATATTAAATAAATAATACCTTTTACCTAATAAAATTAGGGTTTTACCCTAAACATAAAAAAACCCCAAAAATTAATACTTTTTATTTTTTTTTTGTTTACTTGACATATAAAAATACTCTTTTTCATACACATAAAAAACATTTTTTTTGCATCTTGCATATTTATTTTATTTCCATTTAATTTGTGCAATTAATTATCTTGTAAATAATCCTAAATTGATGTAATAGCTAGGTTTAAATTCCTTGTCAAATACCCCCCATTTGAACATTTGTACCCCCCTTCCCATATATTGTGTTGTAATAGTTTAGAACTTTATTTTTCGCATTTTAATGCTTTCTAATTATGCCATGTTAGAATTAGGGTTTGTATGCAAATAAAAACAACAAAATAGTTTGACCTAATTTCAAGATAATCAAAGCATAAAAATGGACAACACTAATCACACTTGCACCCCTAGGGTATTCCATTTGTTGCCTTCAATAAATGGGCCATATTGCATGTTAGGTCTCTTTGGGCAAAACAAAACAATCAAATGATCATAGTCCCTCGATGACGCTTTCGAAAGTTGCCTAAAAAATGATCAAGTCCCTTAAAGGAAAATTGCCCAAAGATACTTGGCACCATTGCAATTATGATCTAAACGATGACCCGCGCCCGTCCCTTTCACATCCTAACACAAGATTGTCCACCAAATGCAATGGTGGAACAAAATTGTTAAAAGGGTTGAAACATAGCAAAAATCTTTGAGAACTTTAGGGTAGATAGCTTTTAAGTACTTGTCAACTTGCAAAACAAAAACACTTGCCTATTTTTCAAACCACACTTCACAAACACTTTCAAAAACAAACTTTCAAAAAACCTTGAAACATCTTTTCAAAAAGACAAACACCTTTTGTAAAACATTCGAGTAAAGAATTGTTACAAGGGTAGCCTAGACAAGGCATCTTTTTCAAAACATTTTCAAAACCATGCACAAAACACCATTTCAAACAATTGAAAACCAAGGCAAGTTGATCTAAGCAAGTACCTAAGAGCCCATGGATAACCATGGATAGAAAGGGTGCTAATACCTTCCCTTTCTATAATCTACTCCCCGAATCCAAGAAAAAATCTCAAAGGTTTTTGCTGTGCTTTTTAAACCTTTCCTTAGGATAAAATAAAAAGTTGGTGGCGACTCTTGCTCAACCGAAACATTTGCGAAAACAAACGCAAAACCATAGTCAGTTCTCCCACCGTATCACACCTCGGAAAAATGATCTAAGACATTAGGGTTACCGCTAAGGCGTCCTAACATTGCTTTAGTGACCACACATCCCTTAATCGAATTGACCCTTAAACTCCAACAATGGTGCTACCTACTCATTCATAGTGGGATAGCATTGTCTAAAGGACATTTGCACAGATTAATTCCTTTTTCGAGTAGGTAGATGGTTCTTAAGTACTTGCTCATTCAAAACAAAACAAGACTTTTCGCACTTACACCTTTCAAAACAAAAACTCTTTTCAAACCCACAAACACAAAGAAAAGCAAATTTTGAAAACACTTTGAGAAAGGACCTAAGAGCCCATGGATAACCACAGATAGAAAGGGTGATAACACCTTCCTTTTCTATAATCTACCCCTCGGACCCGAGAAACATCTCGAAAAAGGAATTTTTCTGTGCTTTTTTCCTTTCCTTGTTGGATAAAATAAAAGACGGTGGCGACTCTTGCTTACCGCGACATTTTGCGAAAACAAACGCGAAACGCGAACCAGCATCCTAAAAATAGCCAGTTCTCTTTCCACCATATCACAGTACACAAAGTAAAGAGCATAAAATAAAAGCATAAAATAAAGTCAATTGTTGGAAATTAGTGGTTAGTTGGATGACCATCTTGAAACTTGCATTTGGAACTCATTAGAGGATTGGTAGAACCAAAGCCTCCACACAACAAGTTGCATTTGCTTTTTGTTAAGTATATCATCCATTTTGGAATCCTCAAAAGTAACATTTAATGATCAACGATGTTTAAGTGATCCGCATTGACCAAAGGTGTTGTAGATCCATTAGAGGATTGGTAGAACCAAAGCCTCCACACAATGAATATCAAGGTTATTGGATCAAAGAGATCAAATTAATATACTTGGGCTTACAATCATAAGTTTGGGCCACGAATGATCATTTATTCGAATCGGGACAAAATTTAGTGCTATGTTAAGCAATCGTAAGTGGACTTATGTAGAAGTCGCGCCTATTTTGAGGCCGGTAAATAGCAATCTATGTACTTCATGTTTGAATAAATGATATAGAGATCACCAGCACAATTAAAAAATAAAGGGATAAGATGAAGAGGGAGGGGAATGATAAGCTAATTTGGATTACCACCTCAAAATTCTTTCATCTTTAAATTCAACCACTCCTCTAGATGGATTAAAGCACTAAACATATCATTAATCCAAAGCACCAAAAATGAATTAAATAATTCACTCTTTGGTATATTTGAATTGATGAAAATTTATCCAACTTCATCTACATCACAAAGTCTATTGAGTTTAAAGAGAAATTGGACATTTAAAATTGCAATCCAAACCAACAATCAAAAGGAGTGAGTAGAAAAAACATTTATGGATCAAGACAGCCCCAAAACAAGGTAAAAAAATGCATTCTGTCTCTGTGCAAATAGATTGCACTACTGTGTAAATCCATTTGCACAGTGAAGTTTTCAAAAATTTGAGCAAATTTCACTTAGTGCAATCGATTGCACTGTTACAACAATCAATTGCATGCTGTTACAGACAGCAAAATAGCATTTTAAAAGGCCAAATTCTTGTTCAAACTTTCCATCAAATACCTTATGATCATGGATTCAATTGAGCACGAAAATTCCATCAAATTATGAGAAAATAGCACCAATGGAATCACAAAACAATGCTCAATGAATCAATCCCAAAGATCACCAAGAGATCACACTGTGAAAGATGAATTATCCAACTTACCAAAGGTAGATCTAGAGAATTATCAACATAACTTCAAGAATTTGCTTCAATTCAACCACAAGAATCAATTGCCAAGCTTGGATGTAGAGAATTGATGAAGAAAAAGTGTTTGGATGAAGGTTTAACTCAAAGATTAGTAAGCTTCAATGCAAAGCTTACTAACTTTTCTTGAAAATGGAGCTTTGAGTAAATTTGGTAGATGGAGAGAATTGAGAGATTTTTTTAGCAAAGTGATTTTGGTTATCAAAAGCGTGAAATTTGAATGAGATGAGGGCTCTATTTATAGAGTTTAGGATTGAGATTAGTGGTAATTTGGTAATTGATTCTTGGAGCCAAAATTTGAATTAATGATAGTTCCTTCAAAAATTAGAGCCAAATTGGAGCCAAAAATTTGACAAGCTTGAAATGCTGATTTTTTTTTTCAAATTTTCACGCCGTGCAATCGATTGCACTACAGTGAAAATCGATTTGCACAGTGTATTTTTTCAAAAATTATGCAAAATGCACCTTGTGCAATCGATTGCACTCTAGGAGCAATCGATTGTACAGTGAAAAAAATGAAACTTTCTTAATTCTTTTTCTTTGCAAATAGAGATTTTAGGGAAATAATACCGGAAAACCTTATTTGCCATGTGCTTCGACTCGGTACCTACAAAACACAAATATGCAAAGACAAAGACAAATATTTTTTGTATTTTGATTGGAAGTTAGTCAACAACACAAGAGAAAACTTAAAGATAAGATGCAAATGTGATGAATGAAGCTATTTATTAATGATTGTGACTGAATGAAAAAATATGATATGAAAGTGCGACTGAAAAAGTTAGGGGCGAAATTTAGGGTACAACAATACTGATATCCAATTAAAATTAATTATTTTGATATATAAAAAGAGAAAAATATGAAATACATGGTTATTAAAAGAATTTAGTTCTAATTGAGCGATAGTGTAAAATTAATTAGTCTTCAAAATATGTAGTCTAAGTTGTTATTACTTGGGCACTATTATTAGGTTATCATAGGTATTCTGAATTATTAGTTATTGGAGATAGATAAATATTGTAGCATATATAAAGACCCAATTGCGTGTTTTAAATAGGGCGCATTTAGTTTAGAATCTTGCTGTTGTAAGTGGGATTGAGTATCCCTAATACTCCCTTTATATATTACTTGTTTCCAGAAGAAGAAGAAAATCTCAATAAAATATAATGTATTTTAACTACTAATTTATTAGATTCGTATTTTCTACTCATGTGTATACTATGTTTTTGATCGTGTATACTATTAGATTCGTATTTTCGACCGTCCAAAAAAACAAAATTAAGTACCCACCAAAAAAATTAAGTATCTAACACAATTAATGTATCAAATTAATGAGATAAATAAAAAAAATAAAAAATATATAAAAAAAATTTTAAAAAAATTAAAATAGTTGAATTTGCACGTGGAATTTAAAAAAAAATAAAAAAACACGTTTAACGCCACATATGCAGATTCTGTTGGAACCTTGACTCAATGTCAAATTGGAGGGGATCTTGTTTTGTTGAGGGGTTAAAATTTTTTTTAAAGGGGGTAAATCAAAACTCGCTACTATTGCATTGGGGTAAAATGCATTTAACCCTACTAAAAATAATGTTGTATATAACTTAAGAGGTTAATTGATATGCATTTATAGTGTAAAATAGTTTTACATTGTCATCTAATAAAAATCCAACAGTCTATCATGTTATTTATTTTTTTAAAAATAAAAGTATATTTTAATTGAATACATGGTTGTGATTAGGGTTGTTTTCAGTCATGTCCGGATATTTGCTCTTTCGAGGATTGGACCGGAACTCGAATTAGGTAGACCAGGACTGGACCATAATAGTATTGGTTTTTTTTGGACTAAAATCGGTCCGATACATTCGGGTCAACTGAGACCAGACTAAATTTAACAAATTTATATACTGAGAATCGAGACCGGTCCGATGAGTTTCAGGCGGGTAACCGGACCACCCGAAATATAAGAACAAAAATGAAATTTCAGAAATTATAACATAAAATTGAAACTCAATTTCTAATATAATACTATCATCATTTTGCTAAATAATAATGCATAATTTTGCTACCCAGTTCATATTGTATCATCATTGGATATTGTATAAATATTACAACACCATAACAAGTAACAACATTGTATCAAAAAAGTTGTTAAAATATTGTATCATAAAACTTGTGCAAAATATCATTACATAATTATACCTCAGAACAAGCTCATCATTGGCATTTAAAATACACATTTTCAATTTACAGTTGTAGAAGAAGTGAGACCCGAATCTTCACCAAAATGATAAGTCAAATGTTCATCTTGTGGTTCCTCAAGCTACAAAAACAGAAAATGTATTAGTGAGATAGAATAATAACCAATATATATTACATTAATAACTAATATACATAATAACCAATACTTACAATTGAAGCAGTGCAACCCTTCTTAATATCATACTTCTCCTTCACCCAATCACCTCCACAAAGCACCATTTCAACTGTCTTAGTTTTCATAGATGATCGTTTTGGATCAATAACCTTTTTCTCAGCACTAAAAGTTGCTTCAAAAGCAACTAGAGTAACTGGAACAGTTAGAATATCTTTTGCCAATTTACTAAGAACGGGATATTTAGCTTCATTCCCCATCCACCATGTTAAAACATCAAATTTATCTTTAGGGGGAACTTTCAAGGGAGGCTCCTCAAGATATAATTCAAGATCAGATTTTGAATTATTATTACCCACAACAGTTTCTAAAAACCTCTCAAAATTCCTCCTTCCCAACCTAGAAGTAGATCCTACTTTTGGACTTTCAGATACACCACCAACATGGATAATCTCGTCATGGGTTCCATAGGTATCTTTATACAATTGGAATAGGGAACTTAAGTTGTTTGACAACTCTTGTTCATAGGTAGTTCTTGAGAAGGATTTGTATACAAGAAGGGGTATACACATTTGATGAATATCATCTTATACCTATTGCATAAAGTAAAGTATCAGGTAATAATACAGGTCTCAGAATAATTCACAAGGCAACATATAATGGCCTCATAATTAATTTTCATCATGGGCAAGGCAATATACAAGGAGGTAATAGATTATGCCTCAGTCACAAGTAAATTAACAAGCAGGTAACATAACAGGCCTCAAATAATTGATGTCAAATGAAATAGATCAAATATAATTCATCATAGGCACTACTATTAAATCACAACTAACTAGTCAACTTAATTGAATCAATAGGCAGTATTAAATCATAACTCACAATGCAGATTATGCCTCAGATAATTATTAATATCATACAAAATTCATCATTTGCATTTGGAATCAAATAATGAAGCATATCAAACAAATTTCATCAAAGGCCTCAGATATTCATTAATATCATACATAATTCATCATAGGCATCAGTTAATAATCAAGCAGATCAAATAGATTTCATCAAAGGCCTCAGATAATCATTAATATCATGCATAATTCATCATAGGCACCATTTAATAATCAAGCATATTGTGATCGATGGGAATGAGAACTGACTGTTTTGGATATGCTGGTTCGCGTTTGCGTTTGTTTTCGCAAAATGTTGTGGTAAGCAAGAGTCGCCACCGTCTTTTATTTTATCCAACAAGGAAAGGACAAAAGCACAGAAAAATTCCTTTTTGAGATATTTCTCGGGTTCGGGAGGTAGATTATAGAAAGGGAAGGTGTTAGCACCCTTTCTATCCGTGGTTATCCACAAGCTCTTAGGTACTTGCTCATTGTGTTTTCAAAAGTTTGCTTTTCTTTGTGATTGTGGGTTTGAAAAGAGTTTTTTGTTTGAAAGGAGTGTAAGTGCGAAAAGTTTTTGTTTTGTTTTAAAAGGAGCAAGTACTTAAGAACCATCTACCTACTCGAAAAAGGAATTAAACTGTACAAGTGTCCTTTAGACAATGCTATCCCACTATTGAGGAGTAGGTAGCACCGTCGTTGGAGTTTTAAGGGTCAATTCGATTAAGGGACGTGTGGTCACTAAAGTAATGTTAGGACGCCTTAGCGGTAACCCTAATATCCTAGATCATTTTTCCGAGGCAACCGTTTTGAGGCAACTATGATCTTTGGACAAGAGGGCGACCTCTAAAACTTCCTATACTCAATGACCACGTTCGAGGCAACCAAGTGAGGTGTACCCTAAGAGTGGCATGTGCAAGTGTGTTATTTCGATTAATTTTATCTGTACATGTTATGGGTGAGCTATATTGATTTTAGGTTAAAGATTGATCTTGTCATGCATTGCCTATTTATCAAACATCTAACAGTTAATATTCTGCGGAAATTAAATTGCGGAAAATAAATCTAAACTATTACAAGGCGTCGGGTATTTACACCGCCAAAGATAAACCCTTTAATTTAAATTGCGGAAAGTAAATTAAAGCGATAAATAATTAAAAGGTCCTATTGAAACTATTACATACTGGAAGCAATTACAATATTGAATAAAAATAAGACGCGTGCGAGAAAATTAGATCGGCGCATTTTTAGGGTTTTGACCCTTTTTGAAAGAAAGCATTTTTTTGTTATTTTTGAATTAAATTAAATTAAACCTAAGTTAATCAATTAATTAATAAAAAGAGATATTTTTTGGATTTTTAATATTTAAGGAAATAAAATAACATTGATTAAAATTATTTTAAAAAAAACCTAATTCTATATTAATTTTAATTTATTGCAAAAATATTAAAATTGTACCTAATTGAAAAGTAAATTAATTGGTTAATAATTGTTTACAAAAATAGAGTGATGAAATTAAATTTAATAAATAAAAATAATATTTTTTATGTTTTTCATTTTATGAGAAAAAAAATTAATTATTTGGTTAGTAATTAATTAAGAATAATAAAAATAAAACAATTAACTAAAAAAGAAATATAAAAGAGAAAAAGAAATAAACCCAGGGGGGTGTTAGGCCCAAATTGGTGGTGGAATCAGCATTTCAGAGGCCCAATACGTCCAAGCCTGCCTTGACTTTTCCCATCCAATGTGCGCTTGTTGACTTGGAGTATGATGAGCTTGCAATCTCGACCCTTGGATTTGGCCTGGAGGCCATCTGGCGCCTGGATCCATGAGGCATATGATGTTCTACACTTTGGGCATTGAATGAGAATATCTGGAAAAAAATTAAACAAATGTTTTGGGGGACCTGGGATTCAAACCCAGGTCCCATGGGACTTTGCAACAACACGCTTGCCATCTGAGCCAATGTGCTTCTTTGTTAGTGGAATGAGTAGTGGACATAATATATGTGTTGCACCCCAAAATTTTCCCTCCCATATTTTTCAAGAAATTGCCAAGTCAAGTCACAAAATTCCCCAAGGGTTGTGCAGTGCAACAGTCTCCCATACAGTCAAAACTAGGGTTTGGGTTCTGATCAAGAAAAAGAAGTTTTCAAAGGCCCAACCAAGTCTCACATGCCTACAAATATGGTCAAGCATCCTCATGTCAAGTTTCAAGGCATTCAGCTCAAAATTGCACAGTCAAAACCCTAAATTGCACTACAGTCAACTGTAGGGGCAAAATGGTCATTTGGCAGTCAAAAGTTCAAATTTTTGGTCAACATATCATTTTGAAGCCACAAACATCATTTGATCAATGCTTGATCATGATTCTCAAAATTTGGCTCAGAAAATCATCAAGATGCAAAAGTTACTATATTTGGACAGTTGGAAAAGTCAACTGAAATTGACCAGGGCATAACTTTCACATGGATTATCAGAAAAATTCCATCCAAAGCTCATTTTGAAGAGAAAGACATTTCCTACAACTAATCTTCATACTTCAAGTCCAAGAAATGCTCTCACAAAAAGTTATCAATTTCAACATTATAGGTCATTTTCAAAAGTCAACAAAAAGGGACTTTAAGTCAAAGGCCATAACTTGAGATTGGTAAATCAAAATGACATGGGACCAAAGGCATTGGTTAGAGGACTCAAAGACCTTTCCAAAATGTCCAAGAATATGTGAAAAGCTTAAAAATTGAGCAAGTTATGCCTTGTGGAAGTTGGGAAATTTTTGGGAATTTTGAAAAGTCAACTTTACTTCAAATGACCTAAAAATTGCTAATGGGCCCATTTTTCTTCCAAGATTCATCATTCCAAGCCTATGCACGACCACTTGGCCCAAAGGGAAGTATTTTCTCATTTTTTATTTATTTATTTGAATTATTATTTATATTAATTCATTTAAATTATTTAAATACATGAAAAATATCAAACTTGACCTAAAAAATCTTTTCATGCATGTTTTACTCTCAATATCACGTGCACATCCCAATATGGCAAGATTTGGTTTGATTTGGCATGATTGAACAAAATTGCACATGGAAAAGATTCAAAAAGATCTTAAGGAAATCAAATATGCAAAACAATGAATGCCTTGGATTTTATGCAGTTTTGTTGACCTAATAGTTTCCATACATAATGAGAATCACAACCCTAATGCTAGAACACTCTATGCTGCGCAGAGAACTCCATTACAAACTTGGAAAATTGTTGATAAAACTCAAATCTGAAACCAGTGCTAGAGATTGATTCGAGACACCAAACCTATTTCAATAGCTTCCTTAAGCATTCCTGAACGCATTCCAATCAATATCAACCACAAAAGCTCCAGGAATTGGTACCTGTAACTCAAACTGTAAAGCAAAAAATTCATAATCGTATATCATAATTCACGCATCTTTTTGCATTTTTATTTATGGATTCTTGTTCAGTGTGATGTTTCTAAGCTAACCAATGCTTTTGATTTGATTATAACGCTGTGTATAAGAATTCACCATGCGTGGCTTTTAGGGTTTGCAGCATTTTAAATTGGGGCTTTTGAGATAAGGAAAAATTGGGGTTCCAGGCCACCACCATTGCACTCAACGCATCTGGACGAAGAGATTGATATAGTCGCGCCCAATTTATGAGTTACATAGCGCTAGTCGCTATTTTCTGGAAACACCCCTAAGGCCACGCACGTGAAACCGTTGCCATCGTGTTTTGTTTTACAGGATGAGGAAGAAGATGATCTCGTGTCACACAGCGATTGGCGCGTTTGAAAATTGGCGCGCTACCCACTAACATCTTGTTTTTTCTATTATATTATTTATTCATCTATTATATAACAAACGCGTCATTTGGTTCAGCTGGCAAAGGCTTGTGGTTTCAACATCCAAGACCTGGGTTCGAGTCCCAGGTCTGAATAATTTAAATATTGTTTTTCTATAATAAATCCTATGCAGGCACAACCTTAAGGTATACCATGCGTCCTCAGTAATCAAACATGCACGTGTCCAGGAGGATCACATCCAAGGCTGAAGATTGATGTACACCATGAGTGTGAGTCAACGTTGCTACACGTGACTCTGAAAAGTCCACAAGGCCATGCTTGTTGGGCCAAATTGCTGGGCTCACACCTCACAAATTGGGACTACACCCCCACCCTGGTTTGCAAGTGTTTTTATTTTTCTCATATCTTTTTTAATTATTATTTTTTATTTGTTTTATTGTTTTAGTTTAATTCATTATTTTTACAATACATAAAAAATACAGAAAAATCAGAAAAAGATAAAAATATAATAGATTATTTTATTTTAATATTTTCATAATTAAATTAACATGCAATTATTAGTTTTAATTAGGTTACAATTTTAATTTCTTTTAATAATAAAAAACCCAAAAATATATAGAAATAGGTTTAATAATTAATTTTATTCCTTTTAATTTTTCCTTTTTATCATAATATTATTATTTATTTATTTTCATAATTAAATTGTATATAAATAATTTAGGTTTAAATTAGGTTAAAAATTCAATATTTTTCTTAATAACTTAAAAATAATTAGAATTAGGTTTAACATTTCATTTTAATTTTAATTAATTCTTTTTTCTCCTTAAATCTTAAAAAACATAAAATACTAAAAAACATTTCCTTTTCAAATTTTAATTTCAACCCTTCATTAACTTTAAGTTTTTTTGCAAAAGGGTCCAACGCCCATGTTCGTAATTTATTTCGCGTATTTATTTTGTATCGTTTAAATAATTATGTACATGTCCCAAAGCCTTGTAACGATTTAACTTTTCGCACTTTTATTCGCTTTATTTATTTTTCAGTCAAATCGGGGCCGGTTTAATTTTGGCGATGTGGACCCGCGCCATTTGTAATAGTTGTAGATTTATTTTCCCGCAAATTTTAACTGTTAAATAAGCATGCAAGAATGAATGGCTATAATAAAATCAAGCGTAGATCACAATGAACATGACAAGATAAATACAAATGAAAACGACACACGAATCGCACACACCACCCCTAGGGTACGCCTCACTGTTGCCTTGCCTCGAAAGGTGATCGTCGAGTAGAGGATGTCTTAGTAAGTCCTCATGATCCGGGAACCTGGCATGAGGGTAGCTTCTAAGGTGTCTTCCCATTGCTCTGGTGATCACCACGTCCCGAACCTCGAATTGACCCGAACACCTCCAACGGTGGTGCTACCTACCTCTCAATGGTGGGATGGCACTACTTTTAAGGACATCTACACAGACGAATTCCTTAGGGTAGGTAGGTTCTCAAGGATACTTGCTCTAATCTTCAAACAAAACAAAATCTTTTCACACCAACACTTTTCAAAAGCTTTCAAAGCAAATTTTTCAAACACTCTGACGTACGAGTTGAACTGGAATTTTCAAAGAAACTTTTTAAAAACCCACATTTGAAAAGCAAACAAACCATTTTTGAAAACACAATGAGCAAGTATCTAAGAGCCCATGGATAACCATGGATAGAAAGGGTGCTAACACCTTCCCTTTCTATAATCTACCTCCCGAACCGAGAGCAATCTCTTTAAGGAATTTTTCTGTGCTTTTGTCCTTTCCATTTGGAGAAAATAAAAGACGGTGGCGACTCTTGCTTCCGCGACATTTCGCGAACCAGCGTTAAACAGTCAGTTCCAGATCCACCGATCACAGAACTGGCGACTCTGCTGGGGATACCTTTATAAAGTGAGGTGTACCTTAGGGTTAGTTCATAACTGTGTTTTCAATTGTCTTCTTTGCTTGCTTTACTATTGTGGGTTGTATCGGAGTTACATAGATCCTAACCCGGATCTGGGGATACCCTGTTTAGGTAGCATAAGCTGTGAGGGACCTGTCCGGCGTATACCGACATGGGTGAAGCAGTGGCTACGTTGGTGTGGCGCCTTGGTCTGTACCGATATCCCTCGTGTTGAAACGGGGAGAATATGGGTCTTCCAAGGAGTCATTAAGCACCAATAGACCTTAGAACCTTAAATGACACAACTTGGCCATTAGAACAGTAGCAGTATGCTACGCCCATTGAGGCTAAACTCTCGTGATGGTTCTGGCCGCAAGAAAAGATTGCGATGCTGGAGTTATGACCGATTGAGGTTAGTCAATGATATTGGGATCCTCTAAGAACCCGGTTACTTTTGATTAGGACAGGTATGAACCAACGAACTGAAAGAGGGTAATACCTAGACCTCATGCTGGCCTAAACTCTAAGGGCACTTTTGTGTGACTTGTGTGCCTTTGTACTTGCCTACTTGCATGCTTGTTATCTGACGCTTGAGTTTCTCGCAGGTTTTGTTTGTAGTCCTGAATTAGGACTCACAACAAGGTTTACCAGGTTTTCTCGCAGGTTTTGTTTGTAGTCCTTAATTAGGACTCATAACAGGGTTTACCAAGTTTTCTTGCAGGTTTTGGTTTGCAGTCCTTAATAAGGACTCATAACAGGGTTTACCTACATGACCCCATGCATAGCATGACATCATACCATTGCATACCATTGCATACATCCTAACCCAATTTCAAGGATCTCAAGGGCTTGTGATGCAGGTCATGATGGACCAACTGTCTAGCCAGGGGCAAAGAGGATTTATTTTCCTCTAGCCAAGGGTGTCAGGGGCTATGACCCACTGGATATGGTGAGCCTTTGACCCTTGAGGAAAGACTCTCTACAACAGGAAGTTCCTTCAATCAAGTTACCGGTTCTCAACTCTAACAATTTCTCTGTTTATCCCGCGAGGTCCTTGAAAACATTACATGCATGTCATACATCTCATTGCATTGCAGGTATCCCTTTGACAGGTTGCTTACCCTTCTCCGTTGTTTATTTCAGCCGATCGTCATGAATCCTGAATCATCAATCGAGCAGACTATCAAGGACCTCCAGGCTCAGAACGCCCAGTTCCAAGAGCTGATCATGAATTTGACCCAGGGGCAACAAGATCTGAAGGCTCTGCTCTTGAAAAAGGACAAGAAGAAGAAGAGGACTGTCTTGTTCAGCCCTAGACGCAGATATGGGAATACACCGCAGACTGAAACTGAGAGGACAACTCCGTCTGTAAGGGAAAGCAGTCACCATGAGAGAGAGGTGCCTAGTCCAGTGGTCTCCGACAACGAGACAGATTTCAACGACGAGCAGTACCCTCCGGCCGCGGACAGGTACAAACAGTTGGAAGACCGGCTCAGTGCTATGGAGATACAAAAGGTGCCTGGCCTGGACTTCGAGGATCTAGGTCTGTCTTCTGGGGTAGTGATCCCGCGCAAATTCAAGGTACCTGCCTTTGCTAAATACGACGGGGCATCCTGTCCTAGGTTGCATCTCAGGGCTTATACAAGGAGGATCCAGCCCTATACAGCTGACAAAAACTTATGGATCCATTTCTTCCAAGAGAGTCTTTCAGGGACTCAGCTCGAGTGGTTCTATCAACTGAATGGAGCCAACATCCGTACCTGGGAAGACTTAGCCACTGCATTTTACAAACACTACCAGTATAATGCCGACCTCGCTCCCACGCGTACTCAGCTTCAGGGGATGTCTATGGGTACAGGCGAAGGCTTCAAAGAGTATGCTCAAAAATGGAGGGACCTTGCTGGAAGGGTACAACCACCTCTGACTGACTGCGAGCTCGTCGACATGTTCTTGGGGACCCTGTCTGGTCCATTCTTCAACCACCTAATTGGGAATTCTGCTGCTGGGTTTACAGATCTTGTCTTGACTGGGGAAAGAATCGAAGCTGGTATCAAGTCGGGGAAGATTCAAGAAACCGCACCTGCTGATGCACAGAAAAAGCCCCACAGTGGAAGAAGAAGTCCAATGCTATACATGGTAAAAAGGGTCATCATGATGTGGGGGCAATCCAGATTTCTGATCCCACGCCCGTTCAACCAAGGAAGAGCAATAGGCGTAGGATAAAGCATCAAGATAGGAAGTATACTGACATCAACATGTCTTTGTCTCAGGCATTACAGCAATTGCTGAGGGCAAAACTGATCACACTAAAGGATCCTCCTCAAAATCCTGACACTTCCTCTCCCAAGTACAACCCGGGTGTGAGATGTGCCTATCATTCTGACAGTCCTGGACATGACACCGACGACTGTTGGACCTTGAAGAACAAGATCCAGGATTTGATTGACGCCAAGGAGGTCGAGTTTGAACACTGATCCTGCACCAAATCATCGAGAATGTCTTTTGTTCATTCAAATGTTCAAGTTGTATTTTTCTTTGATTGTTCAAACATTTATTCATGTTAAAACATTGTTATTCCATTAATGCATCGCTTATGTCTATTTTGAATCAATATATTCGTATTCACTATACGCAAATTATTTTCATATTTTTTCCGATGTCAACTCTCTTTAATTCTAAGCCTCTTGAGGGAGGATGACGAAGACGATACTGCTATCTTTTACAGTATGCTTTTGAACAGACCCCGCTGATGAGGTACAGGCATTGTTTCAAATCCTAAACACTGGAGTTATAAGGAAGATAATCCCTCGTCAACCCATCTGAGCCAAAGAAGTAGGAGTTTTATTTTCGAAAATTGAAACCCTTAATCATAACCTGGGGCAGGGTAGTTCCCTCAGTTGATCCAAGTGCATGACGAATGACACCAAAGAGATCCTTACAAAACGAAAGACAGTGATGGTTCAGAACAATCATAAGGACAGGCAGTCATGAAAAAATCATAAATGAAAAGCCCAAGAAGTCTAAACCTACCAAGGAAATTTATGAAACTGGGGCATCCCGCTGACTGTAATTCCAAAAAAGGAAACAGTTTAGGCAAAAAATAGGGATAACGAAATCAAAAAGAAAGAGGTCATACAAACCCTCGACAAAAAATGATGACTGCCTATTCAGAATAAATCATCAATACCCGAACCATCACTGGAAAATCAGAACAAAGACTCAAACTAGGTCTAACGTATGATCAACTGAGTTTAGGTTTGGAGAACATCACGAAGAGCGGGTGGGTACAAATAAAATTTGAGCCTTTATCCTTTGTTTCTTAAACCGTGAACCAGGCCACGTTATAACCCTCAAAAGTCCTAGCTGAAGCATGGGTTAGTTCGAAAGCATATTGTTACGAAAGGTATCCTGACTCCTGAAGGCCTACGGTAAATACGGAGTTGACATCACGTTTTACAAACATTCACTTGTTTTATGAAAAAAGAATGCATTTTCAAAATCTTTGAGACAGACATAAGCTTTGCATTTTTAACATAACTTTGTTTGCATATGACTTTTTGTTTGAACAGCATAGAAATTCGCATGACGAAAACCTAATGAACAGAAGTACTTCCAATCAAGGGGCAGACAAGATCATTGTCCATCATCTGGGGCAATCCAATCAAGATTCGGAGAATCTCCCAAAGGCCAAATAGCCTGGGGCAAATCTCCGCCTGAGTCACTTGGGGCACTCCAGCAACGAATCTTGCCTAATCAGACATCTTCTGGTAGCAAGCAACCAAACACTTCTAACAGAGGCAACTCCCTATTCTGAGAGCGTGGACATAGTCGAAAAGATACTACGCATAATCAAAGACCCGCTAGGTTGACATACCTAGGCAAAAATAAGGGCTTCCCGGCGAACCAAAAGGGTTCGGGCAAAAATGAAGGGATGAAATAAAAAATCTGTGCACCCGGCAAGTCGAAAACCTGAAAAGGCGGCTTGGGCAAAAATGGGTATCCCGGTGGACTGAAAACCCGAAAGGGCGGTCCAGGAAAAAGTTAGGGATTAAAGCATACGACTATGTCCCGTCTCCTTGTCACCTGCCTGCTAGAAGAAGGTTTGACCCCCAACAATTATCAGTATCCCACATGTGCCTCCCCCATAGAAACTGGGGCAATAAGGGGTGGTCTAAGCAATCTGATTGCTCTGTCCTCTAAGGTGTCAAGGTAAGGTCCGTTGAAGAACATACCCAATACAGTTCAATACTTCCCCAGGAGAGTCTAATCTAGTTCCCTAGGAAAGTTGGAATCATCTCCCCAAGCAGTAAGCTTATCCCCAGTAGATTCTGGAAGCTTACCCTCGCAGAACACGAACGCGTCGTCCGACTTGATTTAAAGAGTTATTTCCTTAACAGGATATAACTGGGTTATCCTCAGCCAAAAGCCACGGGAAGAGCGTTGTCGACAAAGTCTTCTTACCCCAGCAAATTATCATCAACACTCAGCAAGGCATCCCTCTTCCCACATAGTATTGCTTCCCAGCATGGTCGTAGAGTATCTTTTCTCCTCGCAGAATCTTCCATTTGCCAAGTTTATTCCGCAACGGAGTCATCTTCTCCTACCGGTATTCTTGCAGTTATCATCCCCAGCGGAAGTAAAATCTATTCTTCAACATCAGCCCAGGATACGACTTCCCGGCACCCGTCAAGGATTTACTTTCCTAGACGAAAAACACATTCATAAAACGTCACATACATCATTATAGCATGCATAGACGCATCATATCACCCCAATATCATTTATTTTTGAGAACATCTTAAAATCATGCAATTCATGCATTATGACATGGCATACAACTAATTCGTTACTTTTTCAGGAAAGAACGATCAACAGATAAAAATCTTTACCCGCTGGAGTAGCAATCGTCCCAGATTCCTTCGTCACCCTGCTGAGGTAGTAATCGTCCCAGATTCCTTCATCATCCCGCTGAGGTAGTAATCGTCCCAGATTCCTTCATCACCCTGCTGAGGTAGTAATCGTCCCAGATTCCTTCATCATCCCGCTGAGGTAGTAATCGTCCCAGATTCCTTCATCACCCTGCTGAGGTAGTAATCGTCCCAGGTTCCTTCATCATCCCGCTGAGGTAGTAATCGTCCCAGATTCCTTCATCATCCTGCTGAGGTAGTAATCGTCCCAGATTCCTTCATCATATATTTGGAGTAGCAATCGTCCCAGATTCCTTCATCACCCTGCTGAGGTAGTAATCGTCCCAGATTCCTTCATCATCCCGCTGAGGTAGTAATCGTCCCAGATTCCTTCATCACCCTGCTGAGGTAGTAATCGTCCCAGATTCCTTCATCATCCTGCTGAGGTAGTAATCGTCCCAGGTTCCTTCATCATCCCGCTGAGGTAGTAATCGTCCCAGATTCCTTCATCATCCTGCTGAGGTAGTAATCGTCCCAGATTCCTTCATCATATATTTGGAGTAGCAATCGTCCCAGATTCCTTCATCACCCTGCTGAGGTAGTAATCGTCCCAGATTCCTTCATCATCCCGCTGAGGTAGTAATCGTCCCAGATTCCTTCATCACCCTGCTGAGGTAGTAATCGTCCCAGATTCCTTCATCATCCCGCTGAGGTAGTAATCGTCCCAGATTCCTTCATCATCCCGCTGAGGTAGTAATCGTCCCAGATTCCTTCATCACCCTGCTGAGGTAGTAATCGTCCCAGATTCCTTCATCATATATTTGGAGTAGCAATCGTCCCAGATTCCTTCATCACCCTGCTGAGGTAGTAATCGTCCCAGATTCCTTCATCATCCCGCTGAGGTAGTAATCGTCCCAGATTCCTTCATCATCCTGCTGAGGTAGTAATCGTCCCAGATTCCTTCATCATATATTTGGAGTAGCAATCGTCCCAGATTCCTTCATCATCCTGCTGAGGTAGTAATCGTCCCAGATTCCTTCATCATATATTTGGAGTAGCAATCGTCTCCGATTCCTTCACCGTCCTGCTGAGTTAAAGACATTTCAAGACCTTGTCCAGCCCAGCTAAATCGACTCCCAACAGATTTTCCTGATGAAGACTCAGTAGAAGTTTTTCAGATGTTTCCCTCTCCGACGATGAGTGTGAGGTGGTAATTCCTTTTTCAGATGTTTCCCTCTCCGACGATGAGTGTGAGGTGATAGTCTCCTATGGTCCCCTCTCCGGCAAGTGCGTGAGGTGGTAATTCCTTTTTCAGATGGTTCCCTCTCCGACGGTGTGTGAGGTGGTAAGTCCTTTTCAGATGTTTCCCTCTCCGACGTTGAGTGAGGTGACCACTCCTTTCAGATTATAATTGCCTATGGTTCTCTTCCCAATACCGCGAAGATAATAATCCCCACCAAGATTTTCTCAACGAGCGTTGTTGAAGTTAAAGCCACCCAAGATTTTTCTCAACGAGCGTTGTTGAAGTTAAAATCACTCAAGGTTCTCTTACCATTCATGTTAAGACAGTAACCATCCCTGGTTCATTCATCAGCGTTTGAAGCTCCAGATCCAGCTCTTGTAACCAGTCAGGACACATCTATACCAAGCATCTAAAGTCAGCTCCTGCAACGTGTCAGGTACTCATTTGTTTCTTTTGCAGGTATGCAGGTTCTAGCTAAGGAATCTCCTACGCAAGCAACATCCAGATGGCATCTATAAGCCCATCATCCTATCCAGCAACATCCAAATGGCATCTATAAGCCCATTCCACCATCACTGCTACTATGTGAGCGCAAATTTCTGGGCACTCTAGTGTCCAATCATCTTCTACCCTCGGATTACGAAAGGCACGTCAGCCAATCTACATCATCAGGTCTAAGAAAATTGAACAGGGGCAACTGTTGCACCCCAAAATTTGCCCTCCCATATTTTTCAAGAAATTACCAAGTCAAGTCACAAAATTCCCCAAGGGTTGTGCAGTGCAACAGTCTCCCATACAGTCAAAACTAGGGTTTGGGTTCTGATCAAGAAAAAGAAGTTTTCAAAGGCCCAACCAAGTCTCACATGCCTACAAATATGGTCAAGCATCCTCATGTCAAGTTTCAAGGCATTCAGCTCAAAATTGCACAGTCAAAACCCTAAATTGCACTACAGTCAACTGTAGGGGCAAAATGGTCATTTGGCAGTCAAAAGTTCAAATTTTTGGTCAACATATCATTTTGAAGCCACAAACATCATTTGATCAATGCTTGATCATGATTCTCAAAATTTGGCTCAGAAAATCATCAAGATGCAAAAGTTACTATATTTGGACAGTTGGAAAAGTCAACTGAAATTGACCAGGGCATAACTTTCACATGGATTATCAGAAAAATTCCATCCAAAGCTCATTTTGAAGAGAAAGACATTTCCTACAACTAATCTTCATACTTCAAGTCCAAGAAATGCTCTCACAAAAAGTTATCAATTTCAACATTATAGGTCATTTTCAAAAGTCAACAAAAAGGGACTTTAAGTCAAAGGCCATAACTTGAGATTGGTAAATCAAAATGACATGGGACCAAAGGCATTGGTTAGAGGACTCAAAGACCTTTCCAAAATGTCCAAGAATATGTGAAAAGCTTAAAAATTGAGCAAGTTATGCCTTGTGGAAGTTGGGAAATTTTTGGGAATTTTGAAAAGTCAACTTTACTTCAAATGACCTAAAAATTGCTAATGGGCCCATTTTTCTTCCAAGATTCATCATTCCAAGCCTATGCACGACCACTTGGCCCAAAGGGAAGTATTTTCTCATTTTTTATTTATTTATTTGAATTATTATTTATATTAATTCATTTAAATTATTTAAATACATGAAAAATATCAAACTTGACCTAAAAAATCTTTTCATGCATGTTTTACTCTCAATATCACGTGCACATCCCAATATGGCAAGATTTGGTTTGATTTGGCATGATTGAACAAAATTGCACATGGAAAAGATTCAAAAAGATCTTAAGGAAATCAAATATGCAAAACAATGAATGCCTTGGATTTTATGCAGTTTTGTTGACCTAATAGTTTCCATACATAATGAGAATCACAACCCTAATGCTAGAACACTCTATGCTGCGCAGAGAACTCCATTACAAACTTGGAAAATTGTTGATAAAACTCAAATCTGAAACCAGTGCTAGAGATTGATTCGAGACACCAAACCTATTTCAATAGCTTCCTTAAGCATTCCTGAACGCATTCCAATCAATATCAACCACAAAAGCTCCAGGAATTGGTACCTGTAACTCAAACTGTAAAGCAAAAAATTCATAATCGTATATCATAATTCACGCATCTTTTTGCATTTTTATTTATGGATTCTTGTTCAGTGTGATGTTTCTAAGCTAACCAATGCTTTTGATTTGATTATAACGCTGTGTATAAGAATTCACCATGCGTGGCTTTTAGGGTTTGCAGCATTTTAAATTGGGGCTTTTGAGATAAGGAAAAATTGGGGTTCCAGGCCACCACCATTGCACTCAACGCATCTGGACGAAGAGATTGATATAGTCGCGCCCAATTTATGAGTTACATAGCGCTAGTCGCTATTTTCTGGAAACACCCCTAAGGCCACGCACGTGAAACCGTTGCCATCGTGTTTTGTTTTACAGGATGAGGAAGAAGATGATCTCGTGTCACACAGCGATTGGCGCGTTTGAAAATTGGCGCGCTACCCACTAACATCTTGTTTTTTCTATTATATTATTTATTCATCTATTATATAACAAACGCGTCATTTGGTTCAGCTGGCAAAGGCTTGTGGTTTCAACATCCAAGACCTGGGTTCGAGTCCCAGGTCTGAATAATTTCAATATTGTTTTTCTATAATAAATCCTATGCAGGCACAACCTTAAGGTATACCATGCGTCCTCAGTAATCAAACATGCATGTGTCCAGGAGGATCACATCCAAGGCTGAAGATTGATGTACACCATGAGTGTGAGTCAACGTTGCTACACGTGACTCTGAAAAGTCCACAAGGCCATGCTTGTTGGGCCAAATTGTTGGGCTCACACCTCACAAATTGGGACTACACCCCCACCCTGGTTTGCAAGTGTTTTTATTTTTCTCATATCTTTTTTAATTATTATTTTTTATTTGTTTTATTGTTTTAGTTTAATTCATTATTTTTACAATACATAAAAAATACAGAAAAATCAGAAAAAGATAAAAATATAATAGATTATTTTATTTTAATATTTTCATAATTAAATTAACATGCAATTATTAGTTTTAATTAGGTTACAATTTTAATTTCTTTTAATAATAAAAAACCCAAAAATATATAGAAATAGGTTTAATAATTAATTTTATTCCTTTTAATTTTTCCTTTTTATCATAATATTATTATTTATTTATTTTCATAATTAAATTGTATATAAATAATTTAGGTTTAAATTAGGTTAAAAATTCAATATTTTTCTTAATAACTTAAAAATAATTAGAATTAGGTTTAACATTTCATTTTAATTTTAATTAATTCTTTTTTCTCCTTAAATCTTAAAAAACATAAAATACTAAAAAAACATTTCCTTTTCAAATTTTAATTTCAACCCTTCATTAACTTTAAGTTTTTTTGCAAAAGGGTCCAACGCCCATGTTCGTAATTTATTTCGCGTATTTATTTTGTATCGTTTAAATAATTATGTACATGTCCCAAAGCCTTGTAACGATTTAACTTTTCGCACTTTTATTTGCTTTATTTATTTTTCAGTCAAATCGGGTCCGGTTTAATTTTGGCGATGTGGACCCGCGCCATTTGTAATAGTTGTAGATTTATTTTCCCGCAACTTTTAACTGTTAAATAAGCATGCAAGAATGAATGGCTATAATAAAATCAAGCGTAGATCACAATGAACATGACAAGATAAATACAAATGAAAACGACACACGAATCGCACACACCACCCCTAGGGTACGCCTCACTGTTGCCTTGCCTCGAAAGGTGATCGTCGAGTAGAGGATGTCTTAGTAAGTCCTCATGATCCGGGAACCTGGCATGAGGGTAGCTTCTAAGGTGTCTTCCCATTGCTCTGGTGATCACCACGTCCCGAACCTCGAATTGACCCGAACACCTCCAACGGTGGTGCTACCTACCTCTCAATGGTGGGATGGCACTACTTTTAAGGACATCTACACAGACGAATTCCTTAGGGTAGGTAGGTTCTCAAGGATACTTGCTCTAATATTCAAACAAAACAAAATCTTTTCACACCAACACTTTTCAAAAGCTTTCAAAGCAAATTTTTCAAACACTCTGACGTACGAGTTGAACTGGAATTTTCAAAGAAACTTTTTAAAAACCCACATTTGAAAAGAAAACAAACCATTTTTGAAAACACAATGAGCAAGTATCTAAGAGCCCATGGATAACCATGGATAGAAAGGGTGCTAACACCTTCCCTTTCTATAATCTACCTCCCGAACCGAGAGCAATCTCTTTAAGGAATTTTTCTGTGCTTTTGTCCTTTCCATTTGGAGAAAATAAAAGACGGTGGCGACTCTTGCTTCCGCGACATTTCGCGAACCAGCGTTAAACAGTCAGTTCCAGATCCACCGATCACAATATGAAAACAATCAATTATGCTGGAATTAAAAAAAATGCACTAAACATTTGAACAAGCCAATGAAGCAGGGACACGTCTTCATCTTCTTCAACGAAGACTGTAATTTTTCCTGCAAATTTTATTCTGCATCAAGATCCGTGGCATCATCCTATAATGCATTCTAGGTCACAAAAATACAAACCAAACCCATCATCCTGTTCGTCTCGTTCTCTTAATCATCTCTATGCCCATTATTAGTCCTAATTTTACCTGCAAAGCAAATGCCTAAAAACAAAACAAGAAAACCCTAGGTTCGGGCATTACAATACAGGCTCTGAAAACAAAATTAAACAATGCAGAATGCTTAGAAATTATGCAAGGATCACAAATATATCAAAAAAATGGCAAAAAGATGCAAGATAACTGATTCATGATCCCATGTACAGGGCCATGTTCGTGAACACTTACAGCGCGTTGTAGGGAGGGAGGAGGCCTGATTTTGATTGCTTTGGCTCCACTGGATGTCAGGCAAGGGAGTAGCATTGAGATCTTGGGTTGAATCGTGCTCTAACCAAGGTTTTGATCTCACACTTTTGCAAGCTTTTTTCAATTCTTGTTTGGCCGTTTCTGCAGTGCTTAGCCCGTGTTCTTTGTATGCCTCGCTTGTACATGTATATTGGAATACATTTAGGTTAAAACTTGGGCTTGAATCCATAGGAATTGATGAATCATGATTTGATATGATCTTCCATTAACAAGTTTCCAAAAATGCCTCAAATCAAATATTTTGTGCACAACAATGCTTGATACGAATTTGATTGAGTGTATCTTGACAATGAAGACCTGTAATGATCAAAAAATCTCATTCCATTAATTTTTGGATTTTATTTTAATTAATATTGATTTAAAATGAATTAAATCAATAAAAATTAAATAAAATAGAAAAATTAATGAATGGACATGAAATTGAATATGAGACACGTGTCTGGTGTGATAAGACCAAATCAAGTGGAAAAAAGTGGGCCCTTTTGTCAAAAATTGGAGTTTTGAGGATAGTTGACTTTTGGCAATTTTGGAAAAATGCCCAACTTCAACAATGCATAACTTCTTCAATTTTGAACTTTTTTAAGTGTTCTTAGACTTTTTAGAAACCTTGAGATGTCCTCTAACCAACCTTTTCAGTCTAATCTCATTTTGATGTTCCATGCTCAAGTTATAAGCTTTGGAAAAAAAGGTGTTTTTGTTGACTTTCAAAAATGACCTATAATGTCCAAATTTGTAACTTTTTGTGAGAGCATTTCATGATCTTGGGGTGTGAAGATGGATTGTAGGAAATTGCATCCTCTTCAAAATTAGCTTTTGATGGGTCATTTCTCATAAAGTATGAGAAAGTTATGCTTGGTCAAAGTTGAGTTTACTTTTCCTACAAAACCCTAATTTAGCAACTTTTGAATCTTGATGAATCTTGAGCAATCCTTGATGAATAATGATCAAACCTTGATCAAATGATAAATTATACTTCAAAATGAGAATGTTGGCAAAAAATATTGAGGTTTGACTGTATTTAGGTCACAGTTGACTTTTGCCCTAGCACAGTCGATTTTTGGGCCTTTTGAGCAATTGACTGACCAACTTTCTCTGCAAGGCTTGAAATTTTTCATGGATGAACTTGAGAGAATATTAGGACATTGGGGAGAACTTGAGGCCATTTGGATGGAAGGACCTTGATGCAACACAAAACCCTAATTTTGAATTGACTGCCTTAGGAGGTGATTTGGCTGTCCAACTCTTGAGCCATCTTGAACAATCTTGGAGATGATTCTTGATATGTTTTGAGAAATATGGGAGGGAAAATTTTGGGGTACAACACATATCAAACATATTTATCAAAGGCCTCAGATAATCATTCATATCATACAGAATTCATCGTAGGCATCAGTTAATAATTAAGCAGATCAAACAGATTTCATCAAATCCTCAGATAATAATGAAGCATATCATACAAAATTCATCATTGGCTAACATGTTCATACCTTGGATCAAGGATTGCACCAGTAGAAATCAATGTATTAGACTCTGACCAATACTTATCATATTTCAACTGTATTTCATTAGCAAACGCCTGCAGTTGAGGATTATTTGAGATACTTGAAGATTTATCAAGTAGAACCTTCACCCTATAAAGCTCAGCCAAAAACAAATTAGCAGTAAGGTAAGAGGTGCCACTTATAATTGATGTCACATCAGCAAAAACTTCCAAAAACTTGCAAATATCATGCACATCTTCCCAATCATCTGCCTCATGCAAAAAATTGAGAAATGCACCATTTTCCTCAACATATCTAGGCCACGCTTCTCTGTAGTGGTATGCAGTTGACAACATCAACCAAGTTGAGTTCCACCTTGTCTTGGTATCCAACACTTGCATTTTGCCTTCAAGTTGCAACTCATCAACAAACTTTTTGAATGCTTTGCATCTAGTTTCAGAATTCAACAAATATTTGACACCATTTCTTATCTTATCAACAGTCACCTTAATCATATCAAGACCATCCTGCACCAACAAATTTAATATGTGTGCACAACACCTTACATGAAACAGTTTACCATATAAGGGTAAATTTCTCCTACCAGGATAATCCCTCTTTAATCTAGCAATGCAATTATCATTGGCACTAACATTATCTACAAAAATTGAATCTACCTTATCCCTTATTCCCCAATCATCCATCACCTTTATCAACTCCCTACATAAAACCTCCCCAAAATATGACGGTGGCACATTCTAAAAAGATAAAACTCTTTTGTGAAGCTGCCATTTTGAATCAATAAAATGACCAGTCACAATCATATAACATATCCTCTGTTCATCAGACCGCCACAAGTCAGTGGTAAGATTGACTCTGTTAATCAAAGCCATAAACCTTTTCATCTTAACCCTCTCAGCCTCACAAAATGTCTCACAATCAAACTTAACCTGTTGCCTAGTAATCTTCTTGTACCATGGATAAATCTCCCTAAGAAACTCATTAAAAATAACACCTTCCACAACAAAAAAAGGAAATTCATGACCTAGAATCATATGTGCTGCAAGTTCTCTAACCCTGGCATGATTATATGTCCAGGTTGCCAAACTTGGAGTACTATCACCTATGTTTAATCTAGAATGTGCAACCTCTTTGTCATTATTACCTTTCAACCTCAACTTTCTCTGAATACAAAAAGCTAAATATTTCTTACCATTAGATGTACTTTTCCACTTTGTATCATATGTGTAAAGCTTACCACACCATCTGCACTTCCACTTCTTACCATCAGGTCCTTCAATAAGCATTATTTTAGTATGAAAAACACATTTTTTGGGACGAGAAGCTTTACCAAAAGCATTTATCTGAGAACTCTAATCTTGGTCAATTGGAGGGGTTGACCCATCAGTATTGGTAGTATTTTTAGTGAGGGTATTTTGAGTGGTAGAATTATCAGTGGGGGTATTTTGAGTGGTACTATTATCAGTGGAGGTATTTTGAACTGGAAGCTCCAAATCAATCATCTCACCAATCTCTAAATAACCTTCATTCGTTTTCTCCTCTTCCCCAATATCAGCAAGGAACATATTAATATCAAGTAGATCATCCATGGTTGGAGGAGTCAATGATGTATTTTGAAAAGACATAGAACAAAACACAATCAATCAAACAATAATTTTTTATGAAATTAAAACAAAACTCAGCAACACAAGCCCTCAAAATTTATTAAATACAGAAGAAAACAAGCAATTATTCAAAAACCTAGCCTTACGACCTTACCCTTTATTATTATTATTATTCAAACGGTAAAACACAAATCTCAGGTCAAAATTGTAACATGCAAAGATATTAGGTCAACGTTAAAACAAACATTTTTATTTAAAACATAAACCTTAGCTAAAACTTTAAAACAATTTAGGTCAAAAATAATTTGTTCAACACTGAAACATGGTATTGGTATTAAACGATTCATCAAACTATTAAAAACAAACATGCATACTAGGTAAAGATAAAGAATACTATAAAAAAATAAAAAGTATAAAAATATAAATACATTACAAATTTATGGAAGCCTCTGAAACAGGAGAAGAAGAAGAACACATACACTACACTAGAGTATTTAGGTTGAATGTCATCGTCGGACAGAGAGAAGGGAAAAGGAGGTCGTCAGAGTAGAGGAGGGACTTAGAGAGAAATGGGGAGCATTGTTGGTGTACAAGGAGAGATGAAAGACAAAATAAATATATTTAATAACGCCTACAAAATAAGGAATAATGAATTACATTGACCTACCTACTACTAAGCTATTTATACATAAAATTAGGGTATAATAAAATACTAAAATACCCTCTAATAAATATATAAAAATATATAAAACGATATTCCTAGATATTCCTAAAATACAAATTATTTCCAACACCATCCCTTAATTTATATTTATACAAAAGTGACAACACCAATTTCATCCCTCAAACGAAGAAATTAATCAGTCTTGATAGCTTTTGTTAGAACATCTGCCAGCTGCTTTTGGGTGCTACAATGCATAACTTCTAATGTTCCATTATGAACCTGATTCCTCAGAAAGTGATACTTGGTCTCAATGTGCTTGCTTCTCCCATGCAGCACTAGGTTCTTGGCGAGATTGATTGCAGACTTGTTATCAATCATCAACTTCAAAGGTTTGTCTACCTCAATCTTCAGATCTTGCAGCAAGTTCAGAATCCATATAGCTTGACATGTAGTCATAGCCCCTGTAATATATTCAGCTTCACAGATTGACAGTGCAACAACATGTTGCTTCTTGAAACACCAACAAATAGGACCTCCCCGAAATTTGAATAAGTACCCAAAAGTACTTCTTCTGTCAACTCTGTCTTCACACAAATAAGAGTCTGAATAACTCTGAAGTTCTAATTCAATCTTTCTTCCAGAAGGAAATAACACTCCATACTTCAGAGTTCCCTTCACATACCCCAGAATCCTGACATCAGCTTGGTAATGAGACCACTTTGGTTTACTCATAAATCTACTAACCATTCCAACTGCATAGCAAATATTAGGTATGGTATTACACAAATACCTCATAGAACCAACCATCTGCTTAAAGGTTGTAGCATCCACATCCTCTCCATAAGAATCAAAGTCCAATTTCTGATTTGTATTGGCAGGTGTGATAGCAATTTTGCAATTCTCTAGCTCAAATCTCTTCAGAATCTCAAGTTCATACTTCATATGATGCAAAATGATTCCTTTCTCAGAGTACATAAACTTCATCCCTAGAAAGAAACTCATTTTCCCAAGATCTGTCATCTCAAACGCATTCATCAGAACCTTCTTGAACTCAGCTATTTCTTGTTCAAAGCTTCCTGTGAGTAATATGTAATCAAAATACAAACATACCAAAATCATATTACCTTCTGAAGTGTGCTGAACATAAACACCATACTCCATCTCACACTTCTGAAACCCGTTTCCCTTGAAAAATGAATCAATCTTCAGATTCCAGGCTCTGGGCGCTTGCTTTAATCCATACAAGGCTTTGTGTAATTTGAACATCATCCTTTCCTGATTCTTTTTCTCAAATCCAGAGGTTGTGATACATATACCTCTTCTTGTAATGGACCATTCAAAAATGCAGATTTTACATCTAAATACATCAGAGGACAATTCATGTTAGCAATTATTACAATCACTAGTCTGATTGTTTCATGTCCCCTTACAGGTGCAAACACTTTAGAGTAATTCAGCCTAGACTTTTGTAGAAAGCCTCTTGCTACTAATCTTGCTTTGTGTTTTCCAATTGGTCCATCTGGCTTTAGCTTCTGCCTGAAAACCCATCTAACGTTGATGGCTTTCTTGCCTTTTGGAAGTTCTGTCAACTTCCAAGTCTTGTTTCTATCTATAGCATCAAGTTCTTCCTTTATGGCCTGCAACCAGACTTGCTGATTAAGAGTCTCTTCTGTACTCACGGGTTTAGAGTCTACTAACATTGCACACTGAATAACTTCTCCTTCGGAGTCTACTTTAGTGTCTTGTAACATGTCAAACTTTGCAAATCTTCTTGGGATGCTTCTGACTCTTTGTCGCCTCTAAATTTGAACTTCAGAACCCCAGACACCAGAACTTTTCCCTTCAGAAATTGGACTTTCTCCAGAACCTTGATTGTCTTTAGAGTCTGGAAAATTTCCAGAGTCTGAATCACCATCGGAGTCAGAGTCAGGATCATCTTCACCTTCTGAATCTTCTTCAAATTCAGAGTCTTTACCAGCTTCAGAAACATGTGTTTCTGACTTTTCTTCAGGAGTTCTCTCATCAGAGTCAGGACGAGACCTTTCCCAATTCTAGACTTCTGATTCTTTTACAATGACGTCTATGTTAAACTCAACTTTGTTAGTTTCTGGATAATAAAGTTTGTACGAACTTGTACTGTGGTACCTCACCAAACATTACTTTACTTCTATTATCCAACTTCTGTCTTCTGGCTTCTGGGACATGTTTGTAACATACAGAACCAAACACCTTCAAATGACTAACACTTTTTTTTATCTCCAGTCCACTTTTGAATAAGAACTATTTCCTTCAGCTTCTTCGTTGGATATCTGTTGAGCATATAACATGCAGTGGCAATAGCTTTTCCTCATAGAGTATGAGGAAGCTTCTTCTCTTTCAACATGCTTCTCACCAAATCAAGCAAAGTGAAATTTCTTCTTTCAGCAAGACCATTGTGTTGAGGAGTATAGGAAGCAATAACCTCATGCTCAATTCCATTCTCCTCACAGAACCTTCTGAATTTTGTGGAGTTATACTCACCACCACCATCAGTTCTAAGAATCTTCAGAGTCTAGCCACTCTGATTCTCAACCTTCGGCCTGAACTTCTTGAATTCAGCAAACACCTCGTGTTTGAACTTTATGAGAGGTATCCATGTCATTCTGGTGAACTCATCAACAAATGACATAAAGTATTTATTCCTTCCATTTGATGCTACTGGAAATGAACCGCATACATCAGAATGCACTACTCTCAAGGCATGCTTTGCTCTTGGAGCTACTTCTGATGAAAATGGTAATCTTGGTTGCTTCCCTTCCATGCACACCTTGCATGACTTCTCAGGCTTCTTGATTGTAGGAATTCTATGTACCAACTTCTTTGATTTCAGATACCCTAAACTTCTGAAATTCAGATGACTAAATCTTCTGTGCCACAACTCACTCTCCTTGACAACACTTATCGCACTAAGACATTCAGAATCTGCAGTTTTAACTTTCACCTTGAATATTTGGTTCCTTCCCTGTTCTGAATCCATAATATGCTTCTGATTACAGTCATACAACTTTAGAAGATTGTCCTTCATGGTAACCGAAAAACCTTTCTCAATCAGTTGTCCCACACTCATCAGATTGCTTTTCATGCTAGGTACATACCATAAATTCTGGATCACTGCTGCTTTCCCATTGTTTAGAATGATTCTGACATTTCCCATACCTTATACATTGAGGTATTTATCATCAACACATATGATCTTTGTACTCTTCCCAGAGTCAAAATCAACCAACCATTTCTTGTTTCCAGTAAGATGGTTTGAACACCCTGTGTCCATATACCACTATTCTAACAGATTCATATTATCAGGTTCAAAAGCCACCAATAGCACAGGTTCATCATCAAACTCTCCTCTGACTATATTTGCTTCTTCTAACTTCCTTTCTTTGTTCGACCAACAATCTTTGGCATAGTGGCCAAATTTCTTGCAACAGTAACACTGGACATTCTTCTTATCATACTTCTCCTTTACCTTCTGGACATTCTTCTGCCTATTAGAGTTTTAAGCTTCTGACCTTTGACCATCATTAGTTTTCTTCATGGCTTCTGACCAAGTCTGCTTCTGATACTTCTTACCAAAAGTTACTTTCAAAGTCTGCTGTTCTACTTTCCTCTCAGAAGTTCTCTCAGTCATACGCAATTCATGCGCCTCTAGACTGCTTTGCAGCTCTTCAACTCTCATGGTGCTCTGATCTTTGGAATGTTCAATTGCTACTACAATGTAATCAAACTGAGAAGTTAAAGATCTCAATATCTTCTCAATGATTACTTGTTCAGAAAGAGTTTCTCCACAAGCTTTCATCTCATTAGTGATCAGAATCACTCTAGAGGTGTACTCAAAAACCTTCTTGTTATCCTTCATGTTGAGATTCTCATATTGCTTTCTGAGAGACTGAAGCTTCACCTTCTTCACTGATGCGCCATCACCGTAACATCTGACCAGTGTGTCCCACGCAACCTTTGTTGTTTCAGAGTCAGCAATCTTCTCAAACACGTTCACATCCACACATTAATGGATATAGAACAACGCCTTCTGATCTTTCTTCCTTAGCGCCTTCTGCGTAATCTTCCGAGCCTCTATTGTGTCTGTTATTAACGGAGCATAGCCATCAGTGACAAGATCTAACACATCTTGAGAACCAAACAACACACGCATCTGAATCTTCCAACGATTCTAGTTTTTGTCACCAAACGCTGAAAGCTTGAAATTAATTTCTCCGTTTCCGTTCATCTTCAACCTTGTGCAATTCACTCAAAAATTCACTAAAAGTGTTTCCCAAATTTCACAGAATCAGAAAAAACGATTCTCAATAATACCTCACTGTTCACTCGTGTTTCCCGTTTTCCCGTGGATTTCGAACCAGAAGAGGCTCTGATACCAATTGTTGGTGCACAAGGAGAGATGAAAGACAAAAAGAATATATTTAATGACTGCTACAGAATAAGAAATAATGAATTTACAATGAATTACATTGACCTACCTACTACTAGACTATTTATACACAAAATTAAGATACAATAAAATATTAAAATACCATCTAACAAATATATAAAAAGATATTTTTAGATATTCCTAAAATACAAATTATTTCCAACAAGTGTAAACTGGAGGAGGGGGAAAATGATAAAATGATATGAAAACAAAATTTATATCATGTGATTCGGGTACTCATTGGATAAATAGTCTGAAACTTCATTCGAGTAATAGATAACATTTTTATCCAAGACTGGTCCATCTATATTTTTGGCCGGGCTAATGGTCCAGGTCTACCGGTCCGAAGGTCTAATAACAACCTTAATTGTGATTGATTGACAATGTAAAACTACTCTACAATAATGCATGAGTACTTTTCTCATAACTTAATTAGTAAAATTAATTGAAAATGATAAATTATTCAGTAAAGTAGTATATTAGTGTTATTTCCGAATTCAATATATATTCCTTAAAAAAAAGGTGCAGAAATACAATCCTGGGCCCATTGTACATTGTAATAAGATTGAGGAAGCAACAACACAGTACAAAAGCTCAAGAGTAACGCAAAGAAAGGGTCTCGGCGCTGAAAATTCGAAGCTGATTACAATGGAGCCACAGCCACAAGTTGATGATGATCATTTCGAGGGTTTTAGGCAGTCTTTCGATGAAATTCACACCGAAGTTGACAAGGTCAGCACGCAATTTTCACCTTTCACCTTTGTTTCACCAATCATTTCCTTTTTTATTGATTAGATTCTCTCCATTTATTTAGGGTTTTTGCTTAATCAATTAGGTTTTGTACTGTATAATTGATTGATGATGATCTCGCCTCATAAATTTAACCCCAAATCTAATCTAGTCACTTATTATTACTTGATTTTCTTGCATTTAATTGGTTTATTAATTAGGGTTTACACAATAAACATATCAGTTGTAGGGTTTGTTTTAAGTTAGATTTAAGATAAACCAAGTAATGGAGCAAATATGTCCCTACTGTCTAATAAATTCCTGTGATAAATGGTAATGAAGTATAAAAACTCAATCATACATGTCCAAATAATAAGATAAAAGGTCATTTTCCAGCGAATACACTTTGCCTACCAAAATATCATGTAAAAATACTTCACATATATATTTTTTGCTTTAGTAATATCTTACGATTTTTGTTACGATCTAGCCATCCTCTCTCGATCTTACAAAAATAATTGGGTAGAATCTTCTGATCTTAGTTACGATTTTATGTCTTACGATTTTGTTATCCCCTCTCGATCTTATGTAAAATCCCGATCTTGACAACCTTGATACACTAACTATCTAGACCATATATCTGGTTGATGTGTGATTTTCAGCATATATAGTAGTTGGTTTTAATTCATTAGCTTTGATTTGCTTGCTATAGTGGCTGCATCATTTTTCTTAGTGAATATGGATTCGTGTTTGATGGAAAAGCAATTATGGATTAAGCTTCTTAATATTTCATTCTTTTTATAGATTTCTAGGGGCTCAAATTTTAATCTTGTTAGAGTGCTGATCTAGATTCATTTTTTAATGTTAAAATGTTAGTTGAATATAGTTGTGTAAGTACAATAGTTGCTAATTGCTTAGATCCTCTATGGTTGAACACATGTTATAAATAAGTTACATATAAATTACTTTATAAAATATTTGAAAGTATAAGCTTGTATAATAATAAGTTTTGAACTGTGGAAATTTTACATTGTGAAATCTTTTACAGCTTGAGAAGCAAGTGATTGAGGTTGAACGGCACTATGAATCTGCTGGTAATGTTCAGGGAAGTCATTCTAAAGGTGGTTCAGTAGTAAAAGAGAAAGGCCGGGAGAAAACTCTTGTTGGCACTAAAAAGCTGTTGCAAGATGCACCGCGTACGGAAACCGCTGCTGCAAAGAGGATGCAGGAGCTAATGCGCCAGTTTTCCACAATATTACGTCAGGCAAGTGCAAATGCTTGGCGACTTTTTTTTGGGTACAATGCAGTTTTGTTTTTATTTAATGATCTATATGAATGTACTGTGGCACAAAAAACAAATATAGGGTTTTAGGAGTAATTGCTGGAATAATTAATGTATTTCAGAATGATAGGGCACAGCCATATATAGTTATCGAACAAGACTCCAAATAGAAATATAACCACACCTAATCACAGGTCAATCATATCTTGTTGCTCCAAATCACTACAACCCCCATTTTCCTCCCTATAAACTTCGACCGAGTGGTCATACTGCTACCTGCTATTTGAATGGTTGTCAATATTTAATCACTCATCTTTATCTTTTACTTGCTTTTTGTAGATGTATCATACTTCTCTTTAAATACAATTTAATTTCTATACTTATCTACATTGTTTATTTTTTATTTCATGATCCATGTTGCAGACTTTACATAGTAAGATTTTATATTCCTCAGGAGTCATCTTTGAGCTCTTAAGATCAATTTATTTTTTCATTGTTAAAATAAGCAATCTCCTCCTTTCTGTTGAATATGTTGACCCTATCAAGTATCTTGTGAAAAATCAATAGTAATGCATTTGAAGCTTTTCAGATCACTCAGCACAAGTGGGCTTGGCCCTTTCTGGAACCTGTAGATGTAAAAGGTCTCGGGCTTCACGACTATTACGAGGTAATGCCCTTCATCATTTTGAAACTTTTCTCTTGGCATTGACTATAGTTGCCTTTAATGCATAATTGACTTTAATTATTTTTTCAACCTATGACCAAATGTCGGTTCGGTCTCTGTTTCTTTAAATGGTGGCATCAGTTTAACTGGTTAACCACCAACCTTTTATAGCAGAGTTATTTGTATACTGCTTATCTTTGATTGTATCTCTAAAGTAATTTGTTTGATTTGATGTCCCTAGATTATTGATAAGCCCATGGATTTTGGTACGATAAAAAATAAAATGGAAGCTAAGGATGACACTGGGTATAAGAATGTGCGGGAAATATATGCAGATGTAAGGTTGATATTTAAGAATGCAATGAAATACAACGATGAAAAAAATGATGTCCATGTTATGGCAAAGACCTTGCTGGAAAAATTTGAAGAAAAATGGCTGCAACTGTTACCTAAAGTGGCCGAAGAGGTAAATTGTTTTTCAAAACAGTTTCTTTATTTTGGTAAATGAAGCTTCATTACACGGATCTTAAGGAGTAGGTGTAATGCTAATTGTCAATTCGGAGGGGTTAGTATAGACATGGTTGTCAAAATTGTGATTGTATGAGTGGAGGTTTGGAGCAATCCCATTCCCAGGGGAAACTTATTTCTGCTAGGATCTTGCTGGCGTGTAGGATCAGAAAGATCTTAGGATCCAGTCAAAAGCCTCAAAATGCTCTTCAATGGCTAAGTCTTAGAAATTACCCATCCCAAAATCAGAAGGAACAAATGGAAACTATCCCAAACCAAACATCTTCCCAATCGCTGCAGTGACCTTTCTGTAACTGAAATTTCTTTTTTAAAATCTGACATGTAACTGGCTGCGGGTCGGTCACATGTGAGGTAATGTTTGATCTTGTTGTAACTGTCGCAATGCCTTGTTTCTTTGCTGCAGCGGTACTTGTTACTCGTGGATCTGTTGGTGTGGGCATAGGAAAGACGAGACTTGAGAGAAACTCACTTAAATGAGAACTTTGTTTTCAATTTTTTTGTTTTCGTTCATTTTTTGACAGTATGTAGCCTGTAGACCACAAACCTTGCAACAAACATACACTTTTTTCCACTTGGTAGGATTGATTATTTGGTACTTCTTCGCAACATATCAAGAAAAATGCTATATATATGTTAAAAATTTATGAAAATAAAAACAACTTGATTACATTCTTCTGATTATTTTTTCAACTTTTACTAAATTTAACTCAAATAATCAAGGTAATGAATAGCTATAAGTCGATGGTTAGATTAACGAAAATCATATTAGAAGTCTCGTAGGTAAACAAACACATACATGCATTCTTAAGGAGTATCTCTTATTCTCTTATTTATGCAATAAAAATTCAGTGAGGTTTCATGTGGGTTGTTGACTGCCTAGCATAACCCTCATCTTTTCTCCTCAGGACAGAGCAGTATACAGTGTTTGATCCTTGTAGTTGATTCCACATAATGGGAAAAGGCTTTAGTTGCTGTACTTATTGTATATCTCCTTCTATTCATCTTTTATTTATTTTAATTATTTTATAACCCAAAAACAGTATACAGTTTTGGTGGCTGCACTTGTAGTGACAGCTGTGATATTTTGTCATCCTTTATGTCATTACCTTTGTTTAATTATGGTAGGAAAAGAGAGAAATAGAGGAAGAAGCACATGCACAACTAGACATTCAACATGCTCAGGAGATGACCTATGCCAAAATAGCTAAGGATTTAGCCAGTGAGGTTGTTTATTGTTTGCTAGCATTGTGCTTTTCAGTGCAAATCATTTGTTTGATGTATTTAGGAGTATATAAGATGGTTTATGCTATCAATCTGTTTTTTCAGCTTGATGAGGTTGATCTACGTTTGACGAAACTCAAAGAAATGGTCATTCAGAATTGCAGGTTAGTCAAAAAACAGTTATTATTTTCCTTGTCACTTTCACAAATTGTAGTGAAAACTTTTGTTATTGCATTTGTATATTTTGTGCTCCTAATACCACTATTATCAAGGTTCAATTTTTATTGAAGTCTCCACTCCTAACACTATGATTGATATTTTAACTTCAAAAGTCTCCTAAGTTTAGTAAAACTGGGCTCTCTTGGTGGTTGTTATGAAAATTTAATGCATTTTGTTTTTCTATTGACTGATGGAATTAGAAATGGAAAATGAAAACATTCATAATATTTCAAATATTGCAATTACAGTTTGACATTTCATTGTTTCCTCAAATATCTTTTTAGTTCCTGAAATTAAATCCACTTTTGGTTTTAGTTCTTAAATATTTTATTTATTTATATTTAAGGTCTCTTATTATTCTAAAGCGGACACTTTTAGTACATCATTAAATGATATCTTTTTGGTAATGATGTGGTAAACAGAATGTCACATCATCACTGCATATGCATTATAAATTGCCCCTTGCATTACATACTGTCCACCCAACATCCTCTACTCCTCTTTCTCTTGTTCCATCTTCTCTCTTCCAAACAATCCTCAAATTCACCACCCCGCTTCACACTTTTCCACCTTCAGCCAAGAACATCATCACCCATTGTGCTGGAGGAGATACATGAAGCTGAGACTGCCCATGCATGAACTCTTTGGATTAACCTCACACAAATCCACTCGTAAGACATAAACACAGCCCTGTTGTTAAACCACCATTTGAATCTCTCCAAAACCAAAAAGAAAACCATTTTCTTCGCCTTGAACTCCCTTTAAATCACCTAAAATAAGCTAATCCAAATCAAAATAATGGTTGTAGGCACTATGTGTTTATTGTGGTCAAGTTTTGAAATCATGAATGATCCTATTCAACAATTAGAAAGAAAGAAATATGTATCACGAAAGGGTCTGTTGCATGTGTTCTTATTAGGGTATGTTTGGTTGTTTCAGATAATCAAGGTAATTATTTATAAAGTTATAGTTGAATCGGGAATAAATTTAAGGGATTAATTGTTTAACCCATCTTATGAAATGTAGTCGGTTTGGTGTGACACATCAAATAGTAAGAAAAAAAACCAAAGGAACATAGAGAAATGCCAAACCATATCAATTTTTAGTCGTTACTTGAAAATTTCTAAATATAGGAAATTCCTAGAATATACCAAAACTACACAGTAATTTCAACTTCAGTTTTGAACATGTAGAGTGAAGACCTATGGATTCTATAGTAAAGAGAGTGGATCTAATGAATGGTAGTCAAACTGCTAGAGATAGAGCAAGGTTTGGAAAGATTATGAGAGAAACTATTGAAAAAGATCTCGAGATAAATGAGTTGGGTAGAAGTATGATATTGACAGAACATTATGGCGTCGTTTGTTCCATGTATGCAATTGAGTAATATTTAGTGGGATAACACTTGATTATTGTTGTTGTTGTTGATGTTGTATGGCTATGATATGTGTTTATTATGCATATTTTAATTTACATAGATCCATGTTGCTAATGATATTGTAGAAAACTGTCTACTGGAGAGAGGAAAAATCTTGTGAGTGCTCTCGCCAAATTGTCTCCAGAAAACCTCCAAAGGGCATTGGGTATAGTTGCTGAGAACAACCCAAGCTTCGAATGTACTCAGGTTGAGGTGGTTCTTGACTTGGATGCCCAGGTCTGTAATGTTAATATTGTTT
Organism: Vicia faba; assembly: GCA_948472305.1. Lineage (NCBI taxonomy): Eukaryota > Viridiplantae > Streptophyta > Magnoliopsida > Fabales > Fabaceae > Vicia > Vicia faba. Next base: position 592,234,752 of record OX451739.1, on the reverse strand, counting down.
ACTGTCAATGTCATCCATTATCAAATTGTGTATCCTGTAGTCTATTTGTTTAGCATATTTCTAGGCACTCATGTTTTGTTATTATTACTATTGATAGAGTGACTACACACTGTGGAGGTTACATCATTTTGTGAAAGGTGCTCTAGAAGACCAACCAAAGATTTGTGGGGGCACAGCTATTAATATTGATACTGATGAGAAGAAAGCAAATTCTAGAAGAAAGCGAGAATTTTGTGATGCTCTTGTCAATAACCTAACAAAGACTAGAAAATTATCAAATGCATGATTTGTTAGCACAGCATAGAAGGCATTGGTTTTGCCTGATTGTGTTGAAGTTGAAAACTTGCAGTGATGATGCAGTAGGGAAAATCTGTATCTCTGTTTATTTATCTATATCATAAGATATTCACAGCTATGTTGATGAAGCCAGTCTCTTAAATGCGCAGAAACATAGAAGTTTGCAGAAGTAACCTTGTGAAGGTGCACACCAAGTGAAGGGGAATTATATATCATTCTCAATGTTCTTTGGGTACATAGTCATCTTTATAAGAAATAAAATAGAATATAACTAAGTCTTGTATATGTGACTGTTGATTATATGAATGTATTGGGTGTATTATCCATTTTAGTATACTCCATTCAAAGATGGTCATTGTTGTAATTTACTGGAGCATACTAGTGATCTAAGCCATGATAAATTAAAAGTTTTTGAAACAAATTTAATCAAAATGTTCTAAATTGTTTTTCTTCTACAAAGTTATTTATAGGCTCACAACACTACTAAAATTATGGGTTCATAGTTCATGAATTGCACTGAATTAAAAACCACATTAATGATTTAGTTCAGTTTGCAATAACCACTTCAAAAAAAATGCAATTAATTGTTAAAATGATTTCATTTCAATTTAAAACCAGATTAAAATTAGTTTGTATTTACAAATTGGTTTATATTCATTTTATATTTATAAATTGATTTATAATCTGTTTATATTTATAAGATTTAAAAGTTAGTGCACTGAAGATATAAAATAATTTATATTTATAAGAGTTAAAAGGTGGCACTGATAGTATAAAATAGTTTTACACTTTCATCTAATTAGATATATAATTGTAATTGATTGACATTATAAAATTATATTATACTGTCAGTACATCAATCATTTTCTCTATTTATAAAATAGTTTTATGTTTTGAAATTTTTTATAACTAATATTTTTTTTTTTGTTTCAGAAATAAAATAATAATTTTAAAAATATATATTTTTCATTTTCTTTATTTGCAGATTTTTTTTTTTTATTTCGGAACTTTTTTTTTTATAAATAATTTCAATTTCCTTTAGTAAAAAAATCAGGAAAAAACTATTATTTTTTTTTTAAGATTTTCAGTTTTTTTTTAAATATTTCTTTTTACAGGGAAAAAAGGTTTTATATTTTCAATTTTTTGTATTATTAGAAAAAAGAGTTTAATATATGTTTTAGTCCATTAATTTAATTTAATGATCCACTTTAATCTCTTAACCAAAAAATATTATAAATTAGTTTTTTAACTTCACTTCTATTATACTATTTGATCCATTAATAAAAAACGTTAAGTTATGGTCACGTGGATATACAACAAAGTTCAAGGTTTAAATGTGACTCAACATTTATAGTATAAAGTAGGATTTTTGCTTAAGTTTCTCTGAAGCTGAACAACGTTAACCTGACAAACTAAATGAAAATTCTATTCTATAGTATAAATTTTGAGTCACACTTGGTCTTGAGCCTTGTTGAAGGTGGAGAAAAACACAACAAAGGAGGGGTTTGAATTGAGTTTTAATTTTTTTTTTCCGTTTAGAAGTGTTTTTCACAAACGATCAATTTGAGAGAGAAATAGTACATTGTGCGTCTATTTGAGTGAAACGTGTAATTATACCTTTTTACCAAATCTTCTTACGCTCCTTTATGATGATATTGTCTTCTGATGAATATGACTTCTGATGAAGTAGTTGACTTGAGAAGATATCATATTGATCTTGTCTTATGTGATGTGTAGAAGTGATGAGTTCAGAAGATATAACTTTCCTTTTGATCAGTCTTTTAATGGACCATATGATGTGTAGAAGTGATCAGTCCAGAAGATATAACTTTCCTTTTGATCAGTCTTCTGATGGAATACTTCTGATGTAAAGTTATGTGTGTATATTCCACGAAGTTCCCTATTCTTCAGAATCTTGACTTAGTCTTCAGAACTACGAGCAACAACTTTTCTGATGAATAAATATTGACTTCTGAATCTGAGGTAAAAGCTTTCTCTTGATGTGTTCATAACCTCGACTTTTTCCTCAGAGATACGAGCAACAACTCCTCTGATAAACAAATCTTGACTTCTGATCTTTGACGTGAAAGCTTGTTTATGTTCAATATTATTTTTTGATCTTGGAACATCAGCTTTAACAATATTTATTTCTTCTTGTATTCTTGTGACTTCTGAAGTAGCAACTTCTGATGAAGTACACATGAGATCCTCTTTCTGGCGAACATTCAACATTCTTCAGAACTACTGATGTTACTTCAGAGTCGGATGCAGTAGTCTTCTGATGCGTGCTTCTGATGATTCTTCCGACAATAATCCAGAATCAATTAGAACTTCTAATTTGCACACTAAAAAACTATTAGAAACAAAATTGTTTACTTATAAAATATATATATCGTTATCATCAAAATTCAGAGATTTAACAAATATCCAAATCTTATTCTAAGAGTTGTACATCCACGTCGCCATAACTTAACTTTTTTTGCTAGAATTTGACAGAAGAGACCAAATAGAATAACGGAAGTGAAGTTAAAAGACTAACTTGTAATGTTTTTTAGTTAAGTGACTAAAGTAAAACATTAAATTAAATTTGAAAAAAATTATTTTCAAATGTTTAGAAAATAATTTTTTATTTTATTTTTGAATTTTTTATCCAGAAAACATTATATATATAGTGAAAAAATGAGAACAATTAATCCCACCCATTAAATTTCAATCCATTAAGATTAATGGATTAAATTCATTTCTCTTTCTATAATCTTCTTTACTCATCATTTATATAATCTTCATTAAATTTAATTCACGATATCTTTAAGAATAAAAATATTTAATTTTATCTCTTTTAAAAATAATATAATCTTGATATATTATATTTTTTATTTAGTAATTAATATATAATCATGTATTATTGTTTAAACCAATAACACAAAAGAAGTATATATATTAATTTAAATGTTTATTATTAATATAATTATAAATATTTTTTTCTGTTACAAAATTAGAAATTAAAATGAGTGAATGTAAATTAATAAATATCAAATAAATCTTTAAAACACTTTTCATTCAGTTACCAATTTTAAAATTATTAATATAGTTAAATATTATCAATTAACAGTAATATTTAATGATTTGATTATTTTATCTTTTAGAAATAATAATAATCGATAAATATGCAATTAATTAATTGATTTGGACAAGGCCTGTCTTTGTCCCAACTCCATGTGTGGTCCAACCCAATTATGTCGTTCAAGACATACTGACCAGTTCTGCCCTCGACTGCGTCGAGCAGCAAACTTTCACTCTCCGCGAGGAGGTACCTTCATCACACGGGAATAAATCCAATTAGTCTTAGGAAGATCATCGCCGGTCAGGAGGACCCTGAGGTGACCCTCAAATCCTCTCCTCGACCAAGACCGATCCTCTCATACGACCTCGCATCTGACATAGAGCATCCACGATGAGCAGAAGCATCCCTACGAGCATCCTCCTCATATGGCTGACTATCAATGTCTCCGAATATCGCATAGTCTCCGTGGCTCCGAAAAAACCGCATTGATATCCTCTTGATCGTACGGAGGAAGTCATCCAGGTGGGGGACCACGTGCTGGTCCCCACTACTCACGTATGACCTGGAAGTCTCCACTTTGGGCCTGCTTGACCAGTCCAATGAGGAGACCTTGGTCCAGTACTATGGGCTATAAGTATCCTCTCTCGGGTGAGAGTTAGGGATTGGATATTTCTCACTCTCTTACTTGCTTGCACCATTCTGTATCTCATTTTGACATCAAAGAGTCTTGCAGCTACCCCCCCCCCCCCCCTCTCACCTCACTCTCAAGTACTACTCGAAGTAAGTTGTGACGGTCCATTCTGGTCAGGTACGATCAGTGGCGCCGTATGTGGGAAACAAGCTTCCCCGTCTTTCACTTGCATAAGAAAAAAGCTAATCCAACTCCTTTTTGACTGTCATGTCTGACCTCACGGTAGAAAACAATCTAAATGTCCATCCCACTGACGTCAACAACAACGTCGCCGACAACAACACTGGCACCAACAATATTGGTCCCGCTGGCCACAATATTGGAAACAACAACATCGGCCACACCGTAGACATACCTGGCGCTTTAGAATATAGAGACGGATTGAATGCCTCATAGTCATCACTTTCCCAACGACTCGAAGACGATCGTCGTCCTCCCCAGAACTATAAGCCAAATGCGTTCCAGGAGGTCCCCGTTCCTGCGGGTGCTGATGCCACGACCAGGGCACTGTTCGCGGCTATAAATCAAACAAACTAATTGATCTTTTCACAAGGGTAGAGATTAAGGGTGCTCGAAGATTCTCAAAGATCCCCCAGAAGGCACAGGAGGCCTGATTCTCCTCCTGCCCGTCAGATAGAGGACCATCCCCAATCTCCCCCACAGAGACGCAGACGAGATGCCTCTCGAAGCCCCTCTCCCTGACGAACCGGGCGATGCCCCGCATTGGAGAGGGATCAGCCTGTTGATACAGGGAGACGTGATCACATCCCCCGCTCCAAGAGCGAAGACCCCCTGGAAACAGAAACAGGGGAAATGACTAACAACAACACCGGCCGAGGGACCCTCCCTGCAACCAAAGCCGCCATCATGACCTCCATTACAACAGGTGCCTTCTCGATCTCCAAACAGAAGCGACGAAGATGACCCCACGTTCCCTTATCCCAGGATATTATGGAGGCACCCATTCCCCCGGGTATGGAGAAACCTCCCCATTTGAAGGAGTACGATGACATTTCCGATCCAGTCGACCACATCGATAGGTTCGAGGCAATGCTGCACTATCACAATATCGGGGGAACAATCAAATTTTGATTGTTTCCCACGACTCTGAGAAAGACTGCGATGGACTGGTATAAGAACCTCAACCCAGAGTCAATTACCTCCTGGAGAAATTTGAAACACCAGTTCATCAGCTTATTCATTGCCTCACGTCGACACCCGGAGACTGAGGCAACCCTCGAGGCCATCGTCCAGAGAAGCAACGAGACCATTCAGTTCCCTTGCATCGATCATTTGAAGAGATACTTGCTCGAGATGTGACTCCTCCTAGGCACGGAGTTCAGGAAGGCCATTGGCATCGAACCACCTCAGACATTCGATGCTCTCCTTGAAAAGGTTAGGCCCTACATGGACTATAAGGAGAGGGAAACAGTCAATAGAGCCCGCGACCCAAGGAATCATGGACCAACCAACAATCCACGGCATCAAGATTCAGGACTTCCTCGACGGATGGGCGAGAAGAGGAAGGATGAGAAACCACATGATCCTCATGAGCAAAGAGGGCCTGTGGGGCGATTCACTGATTACACTCCACTGACAGCTTCCCGCGAGCACATCTTGGTGGAGTGCGCTAATACTGGCTTCAAGGATGGCGGCGTCAGACGTCCTTGCCCTGCTTCTGCTAAGCCCGAGGCTGACCGGAGTAAATACTGCTAATATCATCGAAGTCATGGACACCTAACTGAAGACTGTGTCCATCTCAAAGATGCTATTAAAACCCTCATTATAGGAGGCAGACTCGGGAAATATCAGCGTGGAGACGGCCCCCATCGAGATGCCCGCGACACAAAGGAGGCCGAGGAGGATACCCGACCATCGAACGAAATGACCCCATTCAAATAGCCTTCTCCGTTACAAGACCTAAGGACTTCTACGTCTCTGAAACGCACGAAGGAGAACCTTTGTATACACACAGTAGGTGGGAAAGATTCCCCTCCGCCATGGTTATAAATGGCAGGGGATTCAACGAGATATCTATAAACTCTACAAAGAGGAAGTTGGACGAGCTGGTCGACACGGCCCCCCACAAGCGGTGACATTCGAAAGGGTCAAGGGCAGATCGGAGACGATCACGTTCTACATCGAAGAGTTTCGCGGAGAGGCTCCCAATTCAAGCATCCCTTTTCTTGTTAGGGAAAGGATGGCCAATTTTAACGTTCACCGTGTCTTGGTCGACGAAGGGAGTTACGTCGACGTGATGTATAGCCATCTCTTCCAAACCCTACAGCTCGATGACACCCACCTTTCTCCATACGCGGGGTCCGACCTGTAGGGCTTCAATAGCTCGACCTCCAAACCGTGGGGGTACGCGGAGTTCTTAGTCACTTTCGGAGAGGAAACCGCCACCAGGAAAGTCAAGGTGCGATTTCTGGTCATCGACTGCCCGTCTCTCTACAATTGTATCCTAGGGAGACTGACACTGGCCGAAATGATCGTCGTCCCCTCCATCGTCCATCTAAAGATGAAATTATACATGAAGAGGGGACGCGTAGCCACCATCCACGGCGACCTCTCAGCTGCCCGAAGATGTTTTAATGCAGCCTCAAAGGGACAAAGCACGATCGACATTGGGGCAAGGCCTGCCAAGAGAGTTGATACTCGACCTGAGCCACAACCCATCAAGATGGAAGAACAAAGATCTCCTCCAAAGGTCGACTCCATTTCGCTGGACACCCGCTTCGACCAGGATGAAGCACCCAACGACGAGCAGGGACTCCTCCGACCAATCCCAGGTGGATACTTTGAGTTCGTCCCCCTCGGTGAAGACCCTCACAAAGGCGTAAAGATTGGCACCGGACTCCCCGACCTGGCGAGGAAGCAGATCAAAGCTTGCTTGAAGGAGAATGTAGACCTGTTTGCGTGTAGTGATGCTGAGATGCCCAGTCTCTACCCCGAGGTCACCTTCCACCATCTGGCCATTGATCCAACCGTTAGGGCAATAGTACAACGTAGATGTAGGCAGTCTCCCGAGAAAGTGGAGGCTGCTGAAAATGCTGTAAAAGACCTCCTAGAGGCTAATTTTATTTCTGAGGCCAGGTATTCAACCTGGCTGTCAAATGTTGTACTAGTTAAAAAGAATAATGGAAAATGGCCTATATGTGTTAATTATACCGATCTTAATCGAGCATTGCTCCAAAGATGCTTTCCCCTTGCCTAATATTGACATGCTGGTCGACAACTCGACTGACTATAACATTCTATCTTTTATGGACGTCTACTCGGGCTACAACCAAATTCCAATAGCGATGAGCGATAAGCATTATACCGCTTTCATGAGCAGCTCGGGCAATTATTACTACAACGCAATGCCCTTCGGTCTAAAAAGCGCAGGGGCGACATACCAACGGATGATGAATAAAGTCTTCCGCAACGAGATCAAAGATATGCTCGAGGTATACATGGACGACATGATCATCAAATCTCGAGCAGACACCGACCATGCTACCCACCTCAGAAAGGTATTTGTCCAAGCGAGACAATGTAGAATGAGGTTCAATCCCGAGAAATGCACTTTCAGGGTTAAAGCGGACAAGTTCCTCGATTTTTATCTAACAGAACATGGAATTGAAGCCAACCCCGATAAATGTCGTGCGTTCTCTGAGATCCCTACGCCCAATTCGAAGAAATCTATACAAGTCCTGAACGACATGCTCACCTCGCTCTCCCGTTTTATGGCGAAGTCCGCACAACATGCCCTTCCATTTTTCAAACTTCTGCGCAAAGAGCCCGCTTTCGAATGGACAGAGGAATGCGAGAAAACCCTCCTCCATCTCAAGCAAAGCCTCTCACAACCGTTCGTACTATCGCGACCTGTGGACGGGGAGACCTTGTTCCTGTATCTGGCCGTCTCTGTTGAGGCTGTGAGCGCAGACCTCATTCGCGAGACTCCTGACGGGAAAAAGCCAGTGCATTTCACGTGCAAAGCACTTCAAGGACCCGAGGTCATGTACCAACAGATTGAGAAAGTGGCCTTGGCCCTCGTCAATGCGCCAAGAAGGCTAAGACACTACTTCCTGGCACACACGATCATGATACAGATAGACCAACCCGTGAGACAACTCCTAGGTCGACCATACATGGCAGGTCGAATGCTAAAATGGTCCTTGGAGCTCTCGGAATTTGACATTAAGTACGAAAGCAGAAAGGCGCTCAAGGTCCAAGCTCTAGCCGACTTCTCCACGGAGATGACCGCTCGCGACCCCCCCCCCCCCCCCGCAGGGAAGGAGCACAAGTGGACCATCTATGTGGACGGAGCTTCCATCTCGTCAGGAAGTGGACCATGAATCCTCCTCAAAAACAAGGAAGGTGTCGTGATCGAACACTCTCTCACTCTTTCCTTTCCAACCTCGAATAATCAGGCTGAATACGAGGCCTTGCTCGCAGGGTTAAGACTGGCCGAGGACCTGGGAGCCCGAGAGATGCACATTTTCACTGATTCCCAACTTGTCGCGTCTCAAGTTCAAGGGGGATACCAGGCTAAGAACAACAACCTCATTGAATATTTAAACTTGGTCACAGAACATATGAAAAAGTTTGACCATGCAGAAATCACGCACGTGCCGCGCGAATAGAAGACGCGGGCCAACATACTTTCGAAGCTCGCTAGCACAAAGAAGAAAGGCGGGAACAAACCCGTCATACAAGAATCTCTTTCTCTCCCGAGCATTGAAAGGTTCATTGTGCTGCCCGAAGTGGATGCCATCAGGGACAACTCATGTTGGATGACCCCGATGCTCAATTTCCTAACAAAAAAGGAACTCCCCGTAGATCAAAGAGAGGCGTCCGTAACCAAACGATGAGCCTTATCGTATGTTGTACTTGAACACAAACTTTAGCGTCAGGGATTCTCCATCCCACTCCTAAAATGTGTCGAAGAGTCAGCAATCCCCGAGATACTGCAGGAAATCCACGAGGGAATCAATGCCCATCACATGGGCGGGAGGTCCTTGGCAAGGAAGGCTCTGCGAGCATGCTATTATTGGCCGAACATGCAGAAAGACGTGAAGGACCACACCAAGAAATATGACAAGTGCCAAAAACACGCAGACATGCACCTCGCACCTCCACACGAGCTCACAACACTATCCTCCCCATGGCCATTCGCATGGTGGGGAATGGATATCCTCATACCTTTCATGCAAGGAACATATCAAAATAAGTTCCTTATCGTAGTCGTCGACTACTTCACAAAATGGATAGAAGCTGAAGCTCTGGCTAAAATCACTTCACACAACATCCTCCATTTCTACAAGCAAAACGCACTTGCTCAGTTCAGCATACTGCGGGCACTCGTCACCGACAATAGGACACAATTCACCGATCAAAGTTTCCAAAACTTCGTCGCCGGACTCGGCACCAAGCAGCATTTCACCTCGGTCGAACACCCCCAAACTAACGGTCAGGCCGAGGCCGCAAATAGAGTCATTTTGCAAGGACTCAAACATAGGCTATGGGTTGGGTCGAAGAACTACACAACGTCCTATAGGCTTATCGAAAAATGCTCCATTCGATGAATGGCGAGACACCATTCTGACTAACCTACCGCATCGAGGCCATCATCCCTGTAGAAATCATGGAGCCATCCAGATAAACTGAAGTGCCACTCGACGAGGAGATGAACGAAGAGGCACTCAGAGATGAGCTCGACCTGGTCGAAGAAATCCCATCAGGAGAAGCTCTTCGCAAGGCCACGCTTAAACAATAGGTAGCCCTATGCCATGACAACGAAGTCATAAAGCGCGAATTTCAGGTCAACAACCTAGTCTTACAAATAAACCAGAAGGGTTCATGCAAAGTGAAGCTGGTCGCAAACTGGGAGGGGCCATACCGCATCCAAGGAGCCATAGGCACTGAAGCATATTACCTCAAACAATTAAATGGAGAACCACTACCTCGACCATGGAATGCTGTGAAGCTAAAACAATACTATAGCTAAGTCCTTCACCTGCTACAGGCGTTAGCAGTCGACCGATCCTCTCCAACCGACGAGCGGACGAGCTTGACCATGTAGGCGTGTCTAGGTACGAACATGGCCTCCAAACATCAGTGAAAGGCGGGATTTTGTTCATTTCACGAGCAAAATCTTAGCCCGACAGGGACACCTTCATCGAGCTCTGATGTCGAAGTACCCAACATGGCAGAACATCCAACTCGTGATGGGCAGTTCATGCCACGAGTTTACGATCCCAACCGCGATCTTACACTCGTTCCGCAGATCTCTACTCCGCCTCCTCGACACATCCCAACGTGTGCCGAACAATATGAGGGTCGAGCATAGACTCCACACATGGAAAAAACTAACTTGTAACGACCACAACAAAGGTCGAACATACATCTCCACACATGGAATATACAAATATTCATGGAATAAATAAGTCAAAAACAACGATGAGCAAAAAATAAGCAAGCATCAGCAAAAACATAAAGGCATTAAAGAGAAGTAAAGCATTTATAAATATCGACCGCTATAGTCAATGATGTCTGAATGTTACAACAAATTACAAGCACACATGCCCAAATACAAATAGCTAAGTTATCAAAAATGCTAATCACTCCTCAGAGTGCCCACCTCGACCTCGGGAGAGTCAGGAGGAGGAATCACCCGACCATCAACCACCTGGGACAAAACCCCGGTTCCTTTGGTGTTGAGCCCTGGGTTCAACACAGACAACTGGTTCACGGCAGCCTCGAAGCCGTTGGCCAAAGCATTGATGCAGTCCGAATATAGGATTTGAATCCGAGCAATGAAATCGGCGCGAGTGCGCAAATCAGCTACCCTCTCGAGTTCGCCCTCCACAGGCATCATGGAAGCCTTCAGGTCAGTGACTTCCCTCTCCAGCTGTTCTCTTTCGCTCTCCCACAGTTCTTTGTCGAGCAGGAGACAATCCTTTTCCTCTAGGGCTTTTTCAGCTCTCTCTTTCTCCCCTGCCAGCGCATCAGCCTGCTCCAAAAACATCTCCTCGCTTCATTCGAGGGTGGTCTTTAATTTGTGTCTTCGCCTGAAGAGTCGCTTTCTCCGACTCTAGTTCCTTGACCCGACCAGAAGAGCCGACTCCTTCACCCGTAAGGACCACATCCATTTCTTCCACCTTCATCAGCCCGACCATACTGGAAGCCATATGCTTCCTTCGACCCTCTTCGTTGAGTCACATGATGATGCCAGACTCATTGTCGGACACAGTTAGAGGAAAACCCTCGAAGAAATCCTTCTCCATGAAACAGGGTGGTAGGTTGAAGGCTCGGGAAGTCGCCCCTCCCTCAGTCACATCGACGAGCCCACCATCTGGTTGACTCCTTTTCTTGCTCAACCCAACAGCATGCTGCTCAGCATCGCGGGTGCCCGACGACCCACTTGATCCCTCCTTGAACGATTCAGAAACTGAACCCATGCGTGTAGCCTGGTGCGGCTTCACCAACCTCTTATAGCTCTTTTTCTCTTGGGTCAGTTTCAATAATCTCTCACAGTGCTCCGCCATGTTACCTGCAAAAACAAAAATAGTATCAGCGGGTCAGCCTCGACGGGAAAACAAAAGAAGTCAAGTCAAGAAGTAAAAATATAGTAAAATCAAGCGAGCAGAAACCTAAGAGATTCGCAGCTTGTCTGTAAGAACGACACTCAACGAGCGCCTTGGTGTTGATCGGGCGTGCTTCGAACATCGGTTCACCATCTTCATAGAGGATGTCATGTCCTTCCCTAGTGACCCACCTGGCGGGGAAGAACTCGTCGACGAACCGATTAAGGACGTCATAGGCTTCTTTGTCCTTAGCGCTCATGCCTCCGGCGGGAGTATGGTAATGCCCGGGACCATGATCGTAGTGGCCCGAACACTAATGGATGGGAAACTTCGAGAGTCTCCCAATCTCTGGCTTGCCCTTCGCATCATAACACAGTTCACCGTTTTCATCCACAACAGAAGCCGGGTCGAACACGGCATCCACAGCTTCCTGAGTAAAAGGTTGCACGACATACCTTATGTCTTTGAAGTCGCGGACATAGTCCATGTACATCCTGAACAACCTCTTCGACTGTTTGAGGCAGAACCAGTTGTGTTTCCTGCCCCGAGATTGCCGTTGTAGATGAAAAACCCTGAAGAACAGAGGAATGATCGCCCCGATCCTCAAGAACTGGCAAGTAATCTCAAATGCCTGGATGAAGGAAATGGCATTGGGGTGAAGCTGAGAGGGTGCTAGGTTCAAGTGATTGAACACCCCCATCTGGAAATCGTTGAAGGGAAAGCGAAGCCCCAACTCTTTGAATACGACCTCGTACATAGGGAAGCGGTCTTCCTCGAACTCCGAGCATATTCGAGCGGTGGATGTTGGTCGCAAGATCTTGAAGTTCCTTTGGAAACCTTCCTGATCGCCGCCATACTCGACGACATTATAAGACTGCCTCCTACTATAACTGTATATCGAGGTTATTCCTCGAGGCTCTGCCCCGACCTAAGCCAATGCAGGATAATCGACCGTGTCAACCAAGTTGACACCCTCCTTGGCTACGCCGGTCTCTTCGGCGTCCATATGCTCGAGAGATTCGGGAGTGTCGACCATTTTACCTGTAAAGCAGAGGAAACTGGTGAATTCGACAGAAAATCCAAATTCATCCCTCCACGACGCATGTGAAAAGGTTATACGGCCCCCATCCCTCCTCGGACAGAAAGGGGAAATACACGGCCTTCCATCAGGGCATGAAAATCATGTCAGTCTTATGAGACCACACATCGGTTATAACGACGAAGACTTGTTTTCATGAACACCCCGGGCACATGATGAATACAGCGAGCAAAGTGTGAATTTGCCGGCCAAAATCATGAATTCTCCGGGGATTGCATAAATTTCTTGTGCAAAATTCATGAATTTTGCAGGGACGTATGGATACCACGGGGTGAATTCATCTAAGTGTCGGTGAAAAGATGAATACCACGGGCTCAAACAAAAAAAGTACGCATGAATACCCCGAGCAAAACTCCCCAGTTGCGAAATTCTACATCTAAAACATCATCAAAGCCAATCTAAACAAAGAGTATCACGAAAAATACTTACTTGGACAAGAGTAGACAAAGAATAACGAGGGTAGATGAAGAACACGCGGCGGATTCTGCGGCGGCGTTAGCGGTTGAAGAGAACGACACAGTGTTGGCAATAGGGAGAATGAAGAGCGCGAGAATGTAAATGTGAATAATGGGCCTTGAGGTGCTATATATAGAGCTGACGTGGAATTCGAAACGTCGCATCGGGCAGCTCACAAACCGCCTTTCTCCTCGACATCTACGCGCTCAGTTAATGATGGCCCTTATTCCCTAGGCCATCATTACAATCCCAAAGGTCACACCACGTGTCTACACCCCGCAGGCTTTCCTCTCCCCGCGAGTCGAGGAACAAATAGAATGATTCCATCTCAAATCTATTCCGAACTCTGCTCGAGTAAGCCCATGTACTGACGACCTTCTCCGTTAACACAAGGAAAGATCCTCGTCGAGTGACGCACATCGTAAGAGAAAAAGCTGGATTTAAGTCATAACTCCTTCGTCAGGAGCAACAACTTGGGAGGCTCCTGTTCTGGACTGGGCCTGCCCTTGGCCCAACTCCATGTGAGGCTCAACCCAATTATGCCGAACAAGGCATGCTGGCCAGTTCTGCCCTTGACTGCGTCAGGAAGCAAACTTCCACTCTCCGCGAGGAGGTAGCTTCACCACACGAGGATAAACCCAGTTAGTCTTAAGAAGATCATCCCCGGTCAGGAGGACCCCAAGGTCACCCTCCAATCCTCTCCTCGACCGAGACTGGTCTCCCATATGACCTCGCGTCTGGCGGGGAGCATCCACGATGAGCAGAAGCATCCCTACGAGCATCCTCCTCGTAGGGCTGACTATCAACGTCTCTGAATATCACAGAGTCTTCGTGGCTCAGGAAAGACCGCATCCATATCCTCTTGATCGTGCGGAGGAAGTCATCCAGGTGGGGGACCACGTGCTGGTCCCCACTACTCACATAGGACCAGACAGTCTCCACTTTAGGCCTGCTTGACCAGCCCAATGAGGAGACCTTGGCCCAACGCTGGGGGCTATAAGTACCTTCTCTCTCGAGAAGGCCAGAGATTGAACATTTCTCACTCTCTTACTTGCTTGCATAATTCCATATCTCATTTGGGCATCAGAGTGTCTTGCAGGTACCTCCACCTCACTCTCAAGTACGACTTGAAGTAAGCTGTGACGGTCCATTCTAGTCAGGTACGATCAGTAATAAATATGTATTATCTTACTAACCAAAAATTTAAAATATTTATATATTAATTCAATATATTTAATGGTAATATTATTATAAATATATTATTTCTGTTTTAAAAATAGAAATTAATTTAATTATATATTATTAAAAATATTAATACAATCATATATATTCCCACATAATAATTATAAAATTATATATTAATCATAAGTGTTAATATAAGAGTATCTTAATTCTTAAATAACAAATAAATCAATAAAAAGTTTTTCATTTTATTATCATTATTTATAAAAATAAAATATTAATATAATTAAATATTAGCATTTGTAAGTATTATATAACTATATGAATTTTTTTCGGATGCAAAACTAAATATATAACGTTTTATTTATATATACTTGCAGTATATATTTTTACGTTAATATATAATTATAGTAATTACATTAATTAATATATAATTATTATACACAATATGAAAATCAATATTTATCTGGTAACTATTTAATAAAAAAACTCTTTTTAAAAAACTATTAAATAAAAAGTACAGTATATAATGATAATTCATAATTATATAATAATTATTAAATAAAAAATATTTTAAAAATATGTTAAAATAACATTAAATAAAAAGTTAGAAGTCTAATCCATTAATTATAAATATTTAAAAATATTAATAATTTAAAAATAATAACGATAACTGAATGAAATTGATTTTATAAATTTATTTGATATTTAATAATTAACATACACTCAAATTAACTTCCATTGATCATTATTATTTTTAAAAGGCATAAAATCAAATATTTTTATTTTTAGGTTTTCATATATAATTTACCAAAAAATTTCATATATAATTTACTAAAAGTGAACACTCTGATGATTTTGAATTTAATTTGATTCAATATCTTTAATTAATCAAATAATATAATTTTATATTATATCATTTTTTATTTAATTTATTTTAAATAAACTAAAATTTTAAAATAATATGCAATAAAATATCGATACCCAATTTAAATTCATGAAAAAAATTAAAATTTCTCTTTACACTTACTAGTAGTGATTTTCACATCTGAAAATCTAAAAATATTCATGGGATATGTACTTCCGAACGCACTTTATAAATTTGAGATATTGAATGAGTTCAGATATGCATATCCGAAATAACTCATAAAAAATTTAAATTGGATGACTTCGGATATATATATCCGAAATCACCTAATATTTTAAATTTATTTTAATTTTATTTTGAAAAGATATTTATTTATAATATAATTATAATATAATTAAATTGATTATTATTAATAAAAAATAACTTAAGTTTATAATTAAAAATTAAATATTAAAATAAATTTATGATATGAAATTAAATAATGAATGTAATAAATAAATTTTTAATTATAATAGTTTTTAATTATTTATTTAAAATTATGAATAATTTTTTATACAAAATATAAATAAAAAAACTATAATTTTAAAAGTTAAATTAATTTAGATGAAATTTTTTAATTATTATTATAAAATTGATGATTCATTATTATATTTAATTAGAAAATTTATTATATTAAATAAATATTTTTATGTAAATAAATAATATTTTTTCATTTCTAACACATTAAAAATATATAAAATTTATATAAATAATTGATAAGATAATATAATTAATATAATTGATATACCTTGATTCTAATTGTTGAAATTGATACAACTTGATTCTAATTGTTCTAATATTTTAGATATGTATATTCAAAAACTCTCAAAAACGAAATATTTGATTATTTCAAATATGCATATCTGAAAACATCTTTAAAAACTTGAAATTGAGTTATTTCAGATACGTTTATCCGAAAACCTCTCTAAAAATAAAATATTTAATTATGTCGAATATACATATTTGAAAACACATTTAAAAAATTGAAATTGGATTCGTTCAAAGATATACTTCCAAGTTCTAGAGTTATTTTAGAAATTTTGTTAGAAGTTCTAAAAAAGTGCAGATGTAGAAAGAAATTATCAGAAAATTTCGTTTATTAAAACTAAGGTGTCCCATTTACATCTCAAACATTAGTTAGTCCTGTTTTATATTTCCATCGACTCTTGTATTTAATTTTCACGCCTTGTACATTGAGTAGATTTATTAATATCAATTTATTCAATACAAAGATATACATGGATTTCATCCACACACCAAAAAAAAAAGAATCGGTTAAAAAAATTAGTTTAAAAGTATTAGCATTGACCTAGAAAACAGATTAAAGTTGAAGAGAATTATTAAGTGAATTAACTCAAACAATTGTCTCACATTAATCCACTGCACTGTGACCGCACCCAATTTTCTGCATTTTCAATCATAACAACAAACAATTGTTTCATTCCAACTGCAGCAACCAGCACAATCATGAGGTTATTACTTTTCAATTTTCTGCATTCTTTATTTCTACATTTGTTGCTGCACATTTTTGTTAAATCGATTTTATACAAAACAAAATAATTAGTATTATGTTATGTTATCATTATCTGAAATTAACTTCTTAGTGATGCTGTGACTGTTTGTTAATTACCATGTTACTGATCATACATATAGGTTAAATTTATCTCTTTTTTTTCTCCTTAATTTTAAAATTTTCATGGTATGAGTTTAAGGAATAGAATAAAAGGGAACATGATAGGGTGGTAGGCTAGCACATGGAAATAGGTCAGGAATATTTTAGTGTTAATTGGTTATTTTACATTTTCATCTGCAGAGATTAATCTCTCGAGTCTTATAACATTACAACCAAAAATGAAATTGATTTATTTTTAGGGTTGGATTCGAACCGAGAACAAGATATATTAAAAGAGATCTATATCATTTCAACAAGAAGAAGAACAAAATGTCCCCTTTTGATTCTTCTCCTGAGACAAGTCACAGCAACAGCACTAGTCCAAGTGGTGGTGGTGATGTGTTGTTGAAATGGGGTAAAAGAAAGAGATCAAGAGTTTCTAGAACTCTGATTGAAGATTCATCATCTTCTATTCATACAAATCAAAGGAAAAAGTTTCCTGCTAAGTTTTCATCTGCATCAACCATGCCTCCTCCACCACCACCATTTGTTTCTTCTTGTGCTACCTCCAATGCTAGAGTTAGAAAACATAATTATAACTCTAGGTAATATTATTAATCAACATTTTCATTACTTTTGCATTGTTAGCATAACATCTTTTTTTAACAACTTTGATTTGAACGTTGCAGGAATTTGGAAGATTCTTCAGAAGCTTCAAGAATGAGTTCAATTGTTTCTAGATCTGCAGAACAAAAAGTATGTGAAAGAAGTAATAGAAGAATTCCTTGTTCTAATTCAGGAGCAAAGTGTAATAAGAAGAAGCAAAATGGATCTTCAACAACAGAAGCTAGTGAGAGGTTATTGAATTGTGATGATGATAGTAATGGAGGAAAAGTTAGTGTTAAGGTAATTCAATGGCCCAAGATATACATTGCTCTATCGAAAAAAGAGAAAGAAGATGATTTTCTTGCAATGAAAGGGACTAAAATATCTCAAAGGCCAAAGAAAAGGGCAAAGAACGTTGATAGAACTCTTCAGGTAACTCTCAACCTTTTATTATGTCATTGTTTTATTTTATAAAGTAGAATTAGAATATGTTATTATGATAACATTATGATTATGATTACAGTGTTGTTTTCCTGGGATGTGGCTACCAGATCTAACAAAGAGTAGATATGAAGTTAGGGAGAAGAAATCTGTCAAGAAGGTAACATTACTAAAATCGCGAGTCCGTTTATTGTTCATCGATCAGTGATTGTTGATTTTTATACAATGTGCAAATTTTGATTTTATTTTCAAAATTCTAAATACTATAGACTTGTAATTCATATCGTTTGATCTTGATCGAACGGTAATATAAATAGTATGAGTTAAATTTACATTTGCTTTTTTTTTGTTTTGTTATGATGTTGTGTGCATTATGAAAGACTGAATTGGTGTTATCTTGAATATGCAGCAAAAGGGTAGCAGAGGCTTGAAAGGAATGGAAAGTTTGGAATGTGATTCAGAGTAACAAGCAAGCACATAATTTAATTTTTCAATCAAAGCTTGGTTGGTGAGAGAAGTGAAAACTCATGAAACAAAAATAGAGTTTCTTTCAGAAAAGTGACATTAATTGTGTCCCTTCTTTTCATTACAAATGGTATGATCTTACTGTATTGTATAGGGATTATTATTATTTTTATTGAAATTTTGATTATATTTTGAAGATCTGAAGACCAATCTATTCCATATATGTGGGACCCTATTGTTTGGGAATGTCTGTAAAGTACACATGAAAAGGGTAACTTTAGTTCTCACATTTCAAAATTGCACATTCAATTCTCTATTTTGTTAAATTTAAGAAAACATTTTTTTAAATCAAATTTTTAATCTTTCAATTATTATAGTTGTTCTAATTTCGTTAAACTTCCATTTTTTAGTTCAAAAATGTAATTTGTTATACCAACAAAATTTAATTTTAATTTTAAAAATGATATTTTTTTTTTAGATTTAAAATTGAGATGATAAATTACTATTTTATAAATTCAGAATTGTACTTTTATGAATTAAAAATATAGATTGAAACTAAAACTAGAAAAAATCACAATTCAAACCATTTCCCTAGTCCAAGGATTGTGTCTTCTTGTAGCTTCACTTTAGTCGACTCTTCTTGAGTGCAACCTTCTCAATGTGTTTTCACTCAATTCTCTAGACCTAGCTCTTCCTATCATCTAAGGTAGCTTGGCACCATTTAAAGTATTTGTTCTTAGTGCGTGAGACACTTTAATGAGGAGAGAAAAAATAAATAATAAAAGAAATAAAGATTTATATTATTGAATTGTATAAATAATGATACAGATTATGATTATTTATATACAACTCTCATTGGACTTGAGTCTACACAACTTAGATTATATTTAAATACTAAATCAAATTAAATCAAATCAAATATTTTAACAAATCTAATTTAATATTTTAACACACCCCCATAATTAAAGTTGTCAAACATCTTCAAAAATAGTCAATCTGAACTATTCATAATTTCTTTCTCAAATTCAGGAATTTGTCAATCTCCAATCATTTGGTGAAAATATCGGCCAAATGTGCTTCACTCGAGCAATGTCTTACTTCAAGTTCACCTCGATTTACCTTTTCCCTCAAGAAGTGAAACTTTGCTTCAATATGTTTACTTCTTCCATGCAGAACTGGATTCTTCACCGAATTTATGACTGACTGGCTTGTTGTCGATTTACAATACAAGAGATTTCTTCACTTCGACCTTCATTTCTTCAAGTACATATCTGATCCAAATTACTTGACATGCAACACAGGATCCCGCTATATATTTAGCTTCACAAGATGATAATGCCACCACAGATTGTTTCTTCGAACACCATGAGATTGGGACATCAAATACTTGAAAGAAATATCCAGTTGTGCTTCTTCGATCTTTCTTATCTCCACACCAATCAGCATCTGAAAAACAATTAACTATTGTTTCTTTGTCTTCAGAATCTCGTCGAAATAGTATTTCACAACTTATCGAACTCTTCAAATATCTCAGGATTCTTCTTGCAGCCTTCATATGTGACACTCTTGGTTCACTCATATCTTTGTTTACTAATCTTACAGCAAAATATATATCAGGTCGACTGTTGCACACATACCTCAGAGATCTCACAATTTGGTTGGACAAAGTTACATCGACTTTGTCTTCCTCTACATTCTTCTCCAATTTTACATTTAGTTTGACATGTGAGGATGCAGGATTCAAATTATCCATTCTGAATCTCTTGAGTATTTCTTTGACATATTTCCTTTGATGTAGCACCATACCTTACTTCGACATTTGAAATTTTATACCTAAGAGATAAGACAATTTTTTCAGATCAGACATTTCAAATTCCTTCATCATCAGCTCTTTGAACTTCGACAAGTTCTCCAAGCTATTTCCAGTTACTAGAAAGTCATCGACATATAAGCAGATGATTGTTATATCTTGTGCTGCAACCTGAACATAGACACCATACTCAGATTTGTATTTGACAAATCCCAATTCGACTAAGTATGAGTCGATCTTCTTGTTCCATGCCCTATGTGCCTGCTTGAGGCCGTAGAGCGCTTTGTACAACTTATATACTTTACTCGCTTCCTTCTGAATCACAAACCCTGAAGGTTGTGTTACATAGACCTCTTCGTCTAAAGGACCATTCAGAAATGCTGATTTCACATCTAAATGAAATATCGACCAGCCTTGGTTGTATGTCAATATTACAACTAATTGAACAATCTCCAATATTGCTACTGGAGCAAATATTTCAGAGTAGTTGAGTCCTTCTCTTTGAAGAAACCCTCGAGCTACTAATCTTGCTTTATATCTTGCTATCGAGCCATCAACGCTATGTTACAATTTGAATACCTACTTTACTTCGATAGCTTTTGTATGTGCTGGAAATTCGACTAACTCCCATGTGTTGTTTCTTTCAATTGCCTGTAACTCTTCGACCATAGCTAACTTCCACTGTTAGTCTTCAAAACTTCGCTATAGTTAATTGGTTCAGCACCTGCAAGTAAAGAAAAATGAACTAATTCTCCATCTGATGTGACTTTATCATCACCCACCACTTCATAATCATGAAGTCTTGTTGAAAAAACTCTATTTCTTTGAGGTCTTTGGCTTATTTCAGCCACAACCTCTTCGACTTCGACTGTGTCGGGAATGCCAACAACTGTTTCTTCTTCGACTTCAACTAGATTCTCAACAATCCCTTTAACCTTTACTTCATCAGTTTCTTCATCGACATCAGAACTCATCAATGGCTTGTTAATTGAATTGCTAGAATTCCAATCACAGGAAGAATTTTCATTAATAACAATATATCGACTCAACACAATCTTCTCATTAACTGGATTGAATAGTCTGTATGCACCAGTTTTATGATATCCTACCAGAATCATAGGTTCACTCTTGTCATCAAACTTCCTTCTTCTTGCATCAAAAACATGTTTGTAACAGAGCCAAACACCTTCAAATGACTCACTGATGGTCTTTTGTCACTTCATACTTCTTCAGAAACTTTGTTCTCCAATATTTTGGTAGGTCACCTATTCAAAATATAAATTGCAGTCAAAATAGCTTCTCCCCATAAAGACTTTGGCAAATTCTTTTACTTCAGCATGCATCTCGCCATATCTAATATGATTCTATTTCTTCTTTCAGCAATTCCATTATGTTGAGGTGTATAAGGAGCAGTTACCTCATGATTAAAACCACGTTCTGCACATAAATCTTCAAACATCTTGAATGTGTATTCGCCACCTCTATATGTTCGCAGAACTTTGATCTTCTTCTCACTCTGGTTTTCGACAAGTATCTTGAATCTATTAAAGATTTCGAATACTTAGGCCTTTCGTTTGATCACATAGATCCACAACTTTCGACTAAACTCATTGATAAGCGGAACAAAATATTTGTTTCCACCAATTGTATGTTCTTCGAATGGACCACATACATCTGAACGTACCACTTCGAGTATGCAAGATGATATCATTGGCATAGTCGAAACGAAATAATTTCTAGATTGCTTTCCTACTAAACAACCTTCACAAAGTTTTTCAAGCATCTTAAGACTTGGAATTCAAGTAACCATATCTTGAGTAATCAGTTGATTGAGTGATCGAAAATTCAAATGTCCAAACCTCAAATGCCACACCAATTATCCTTGTGGTCAACAACAGTTTTCAAATATTGAACTTCAGTCGAACTGATCATAGTCTTAAATATCCCGTTCTTTGTTAATGGATATTTTAAGACCAAATTGTTCTTGGTGTCGAACAATTTCAAAACTCCATCTTTCATGACAACTGAGAAACCTTTTTTGACTAGTTGTCCAACACTTAGCAAGTTGCATTTTATTTCAGGTACATAAAACACATCTTTGATCATAACTCTCCCTCCATTACTCATTTGAAAGACTATATTTTAAGTACCTTCTACTTACAACGAACTATTATCAGCAAGTTTTACCTTGCTCTTCTTCGACTCATCAAAATCTGCCAACCACTCCTTTCGATCAGTCATGTGGTTCGAGCGACCTGAGTCGAGAAACCAGATTTTAGATTTGACATAGTTATCTGCAACTGCAGCCATTACCACCATACCACCTTCAGAATCATTTGAATCTTGGCGTGCAAGGTTCGCTCATTCATCCTTGCTTGTCGATCTCTTGTCTTTTATGTACCAACAATTCTTGGCTACGTGACCCCACTTTTCGCAATTATAACACTGCACACATTTTTTATCTTCTTTGCCCTTTTGATAGTTTCCTCCTCCTCCTTTCGAGGATTCAGAAGCTCCATCTTCGACCTGATATTTGTGAGGTTTCGATCAAGACTTCTTGCCCTGAGTCTTGTCGAACTTGCCTTTGAATTTGTTGGAACCACCATCCTTTTTCCATGACTGAGCTTGCAGAGCCTGTATCGAGTCTTGCACTTCTTTCCTTTCGACAATCCTCATCTCATGCGCCTCCAACGAACCAACCAAATCTTCCACTTTAATGGTTTCAAGATTGTTGAATTCTTGAATAGCTATGATAACGTGATCAAAGGGAGAGATCAACATTCTCATTACCTTCTCAACTATCATTTTATCAGTTATGATTTCACCATAACCCTTCATGAGATGAACGGGTTTTTGAACCTTCGACATATATTCTACAACTTTTTCATCTTCTCCCATCGACAACAACTCATATTTGTCGATGCAAAGTTTGTAACTTGACAAACTTAACTTTCTCACCTCACTCGTAATACTTCACCATAATATCTCATGTCTCCTTCACCGTTTCAGCATGAGAGCCTCTGTCAAAATTAACAACGTCGACCGCCGTCTGAATGCAATAAGCAGCCTTACAATCTTTCTTCTTGACTTTGTTGTGGGCTTTTTTCTATTTATCGGTTGCATTTGTAGCCAACGCAGGAATGTCGCCGGTAACCACTTATAGGGTTTCATGGAAGTCAAATAAGGATTACATCTGTTTTTTCCATTGGATCTAATTCTTGTCGTCAAGTATTGGAAGAGAATTCAGAATGCCCTTATCCCTAGCCATCTTCGCAACAGTTGATTCACTTGTCCTAGAAACACGATCTCTGACGTGAAATTCTTGAAAACTCGATCAAAAATAATAATCGAAAGCTCTGGATACCAATTTGTTAGTGCGTGGGGCACTTTAGTGGGTAGAGAAAGAGAGAATAATAAAGGAAATGAGGATTTATATTATTAAATTGTACAAATAATGATACAAACTATGACTATTTATATACAACTCTAATTGAGTTTGGATCTACTCAACTTGAATTATATTTAAATATTAAATCTAATCAAATAATATAATTTAATATTTTAACAAATTTAATTTAATATTTCAACACTTACCTTCTTTTTTAAACTCCTTCGAGATAAATTCCTACTAGAAGTTTAAAAAAGAATTTGAACTATTGAGTCAACTTCTCATTTGTTTATGACATACAACCTGACAACATCTATTTGATACAAGATTTTTAAGTGATTGGAATGGTGCTTAATTTTTCCTATAAACCTTCCAACTATTTTCCAGGTGTTTAGGTCGTCGGGAGATTGGTTTAGAATTAGGGCAGGTATATCTATGATTTGGTATTCGGTTGTGTGATCATCATGAAAATGTTAGAATATATCTAGAATATAACAACTATGTACTAGACAAAATATAAATATTTGATTCAAACTTCCAATAATATTTTATTCATAAAAGTATTTAAATATTTTAAATCATAATAATATTATGAGAAAAAAGGGGCCATGGATTGTTAGTGTAACCTAATTTTACAAAGATAAATCTAATGAAGATATAATATTTTATAATTATTTTTGAAATCGCGTAACATTTTGTAGATTTACCTTTTGTTTAAATTCCTAGCTAAGGGAAAAAAGATGTTCAAGCCAACCATGCTTAATAAAGTTGGTTGGACTTTTGTTTAAATAGGGGGTTCATTCTAAAACATAGCTAACAAAATACAATTGCAAAGTAACATTATCAATAAGTCTAACAAGGTGGTTGCAAGATAGCTCTCATTTGAAATATGGCATTAAAGCTTCAACTGCTTTCCAAGCATATTGACTGTTCTACCAACATCAATGCCAAGTACCTAAGATATATCTTTTCAGGCACGACCAAATGAAATGATGTAGTTCCGATAACACATACATATTGAGAGGAAGATTCATTTGAGACAGAAAATTCATGGGTAATTTACCGGGAAACA
Organism: Vicia faba; assembly: GCA_948472305.1. Taxonomy (NCBI): domain Eukaryota; kingdom Viridiplantae; phylum Streptophyta; class Magnoliopsida; order Fabales; family Fabaceae; genus Vicia; species Vicia faba. Next base: position 592,210,088 of record OX451739.1, on the reverse strand, counting down.
CAATAAATTTGAACTGCAACCTGCAAGAGCATGCTACATGCACTTACATCTGTTTAAATTTAAATTTAAAACCCCTCAAAATGCTAAAGAAGCCTATCATACCACCTCGTTCGCAAGCTCAAACTTGAATTAACAAATTTACACTAAAAGGGGATGCGTCGGATGATAAACAATTGTACATTTCTTAATAACTAATTTGATCAAACATTTATCTTGTATTAGTATCCTTTTTTTCCTACGAATAAATTACAGGCACCTGGGGCGGTCTGCAAGAGTAAGTCAGCATTGCATTGGATTGCTGAGCTTTGTAGAGGCCAAAAGAAGAATCACATCTTCAAGTTACAAGCAAGTGGGACATTCTGCAAACATGCACCAGCAATTCCTTGGTGGCGATTGTGTAGTCCAAAGAAGCCGAACATCTTTACGTTCTCATCAGGTTTCATCTTTATGAAAATGAGCGGGTTCTTGACTCCTTGAGGCTCTATAATTCAATATAGATTTTATCAGACTTGAGCATATTATCAAAAAACAGAAATAAAAAAGAAATCACAAAACTCATTAAGCATGCATATAACGAACCAGCCGTTGGAAGGATCTGTTGTGTGAAGTTTTCTTTGAACTCTCAGGATCTGGTTTAGCACGGTCCAGAGCCTACAAAATAAGCATAAGTTTCATTACACAACATATACTGAGTAAGTCAACAAATTGTTTAAGGGAAAATGACCACTACGCTCGTATGCCAGACAAAAAGTAATTGATCAGAAGCAGAGATTGTCACTGGCCAATGCAACTTGATAAATTCACTTATATCATATGAACTCTTCAATGAATGAAAAATAATTTGTGAGGCATTGTAGTTGGGCTTTTAGTTGCCAGTTAAATTAAACTAGGTGCATTCCTTGACAACAACCAAACAGCAATATTAGAACCACATATTTAAAAAGTAAAGGAATTTGCCCCTACTTACTGCACCTTTAAAGTTTGGTAGATATTGTTCTTAGTGCTAGATACTTAATAAACTGGGTGTTATCTTTGATTCTAGACAACGAGATTCCTCACTCACTTTTGCATCAAAATGACCCCTATGTTGTTTCTCCATGTGTTTTTGGCTCTCCTTGCCTTGGTCACGGTCTCTCTACTGAATGTGATAAGTTGTTTGCTAGCATTAGTGAACGTGTTCTTCTAGGTTATTCTAGAGTTCATAAAGGGTACCTTTGTTATTCACCTGCGCATACATGGTTCAAGAGTAACTTGGGTTTGCCATATTTTGCATCCCTCTAGTACCAATGCCCATCTTCTAGGCCTGGCCAATTCCTTTACCTTGAGTCATCAGTCACGACTCACTGTTCTTACTACCCCACAATCTTCAGGTAACTCTCTTGAACCAAAAAAATGTTGTCTGTCCACTGTGTTGTTTGGTATTACTTACTATGAATTTCAGCATCAAGTGATCCCACAATTAATTCCTAGGACTGATCTAGGCGATTCAGCTTTATCTCCGGTTGTCCCCCCTGCTTTCAGTCCTCCCCAAGTCATCTTTAGACATTCCTTTTGTTTTTCATCAAAGGTATGTTTGGATTGATTGGATTGATGAAATGGAATGGTATATAATCAGATTCCGTTGTTTGAATTTGCAAATAATGGATGGAGTAAAATGGAACGTGATGGAATCCATTCTATCCCATTCCATCCAATCCTTCATTTTTTGTTACATCCGATTTGAGGTGTATGCAATGGAATGAGACATTTTTAATAAAATATCCAAACAATGGAGTGGAATTTAAATTCCATTCCGCTCTGTTATGTTCTATTCTGCTCCACTCAATTATGTTCCATCAATCCAGACATAGCCTAAGGTAAACGAACTATTGTTAATCACCATGTCATGTATTATTTTTCGAGTTATCATTGAATGTTTCCCTTGTCATTGTACCTTCGTATCTGCTATATATAATCTATTACATCCCTGTAATTATTCAAGAAGCACTATCCCATCTAGGGTGATGACTTTTTATGCATCGCTACAGGTGTATGGTACCGAGTACAGGTATGTTAATATAAAAGAAATAAATATAGGACAAATAAATATAAAACATCCGTAGGAAAAGAATATAATTCAAAAATCAAAGAAAAATATAAGTAAAATAAATACAAATGGTTGCAGGTTATTTACTAAACAAATAAATATCTAGAAGTGAGCAATACACAAGCAAAGTGGAAACGTTGTTCCTGTAATACCACTTAAGGCAGAAGTGTTCTACTTCTTGTAGTGTCTATCACAAAATGAAATGAACTAGTTTTTGTTGAGGCATATCAAGAGATCATGGAAATAAGGATAGTTTATGCAGAAAATTGTCACCCTGATATTGTTGGATATTCAAATGCAAATTGAAATTAAGATGCTAGTCATAGGAAGTTCAGTTACCGTTACTATACTCTAATTGGACGGGAACTCTAATTTCATGGAGAAGTAAGACTCAATCGGTTTTGGTAAAGTCAAGTATAGATGTTGATTATCATGTTATGACTCATGGAAAATGTAAGGTTGGTTGTCATTTTATTTGAGAAATGATTCTTGGAGGCATCATCGATAACTGTTCTGTCTATTCTAATGATCAGCCAGTAGACATCTTCACTAAATTATTGCAGCATAACAGGCTGGATAGTGGGGCGCACATGAGCTGACCGGGCCGCATGCATATAGCATATATGCTCCAACTAGTTATTGAAGGAATGATTGTTATGTTTTATACTTTTATTCTCTACTTTTTCTTTTATTCTTTCATTATTTCCTATTATTTCTTGATGCTGTTATTTAGCCTCAGAAGATTCACAGCTGTGATCTCTTTCAACCCTAAGTTTTCCAGAGTGCCTCTTTTATGTACAAGTTATATATGGATGATATGTTTTTGTATCGTCAAATAACAACAAGATCAGTTTTAATTGATTTCAAGTGTAAGTGGTGGACCAATAATGTAATATCAAGTATGAATGAACCGTGTTCTCTTATAATCAAGCATATTCAGTAATGACAATTAGGGTGAGGTACCTTAAAAAATACTGCTATGAGCTACCACAAAAGTTTGATTGAACTAGTAAATAGCATGCATGATTACCTGTATCAAGGACTCCACACGACGACGCATCCTAGTATGCATAAATCCTTCTGAGCACTGTTACAAATATGCATAATGGCGGTGTAGATTGGAATCAAACATCTCTTACGCAGATTTATTGTTAAAAATAAATTCATCATAGGGCAGCCAAACATATAAAGGTATACCGAGAAAGATCCAATTTGTAAAGATATTTTAGAAACTAACATTATGTTCCATCACTGAGATATGATTCAGTATATGTATAAAACTTTCTTGTATTGTCAATGCTATGATAAAATAATCATAAATAACATGTAAAGGTCTAAAGATGGTAATATATGACATTGACACCAAATCAAGCTTTGTAAATTGTAGTGACTCAATACTTTAAACACATGAAGTGATACCATATTTATGCACGCAACTGAAGAATATTAGTGCAAGGAAAACCCCGACCTTGACATGATAACTAACATAAGCATGAAAAGTTGATAGACTCCATACTGTCCGATCCAATTTCTGGCCTTCAACATGACGAGGGAAGATAACTGCAGAGTTGAATATATCGCGTTGCAGTGATACAAGAAAAAAGAAATAAAACAAACATTGTGACAACTTATCTGTACACTAACCAAATGATACAAATCCTGCATTAGCAGATAATGCTTCAGGAGATACTTCTTTCAGTTCCTGTGGAGTAGTATGAGACCACGAACAAGGAGGGGTATTATTAAGTCCAGCTGTACGCCTGGCTTCGACAAATTCCTAAATTATAATAAACTTGTAAGTTGAAACCATCAAACGACCCAAACAAGGAGCAAAGCACCACACAAGAATGGTATGCAAGGTGAAACAAAAATGTATAACTCTCCCCATGCTATTTTCAATCTTGTGACCCTTACAAAAAAGAAATTACCTAAGCAACCATACCTGCAAAAAGGAAGTTGCAAGAACAGTGTCTATTGAATCATTGAATCTCATAGGATACATCACAGTCACCTTGTCAGCCTGTCAAAAACAAAAATATTTCATCAACTAACCCTTAAGGGATGCTTCCCTATCATATAACTTAATTGGACAATTAACATCTCAGACGTCAATCTTGTCAAGGCAATGTGACAAATTAAACTTTGAAACACGATAGAATCAAAACCAGAGAACAAGATTTGTACAATTTCAAATAAAAGAATTGTGTCTAGTTATTTTGCATTTTTCATTATTTCACAACTAATAGCATCTATTGTCGCAGGTTAGATTAAGGAAGACCACACAAATAGAACAGTCTCCTTAATAGCTATACTACATGCTTAGTTGATTAAGGAAGTTTCTTTGGCACAAGAACCAGTGTGGGGTTAGATTAGGCCTTTTATTCTATTTGATGAAAAGCACATACTTAGTTAATTTAGTAAAGATGCTTTTGAATTGTTGGCTACTAGGTGCCATAAACTGTGCTCTATTTAGAAGTAGTGCATCAATACATGGGTAAAGTAACAGGTTACTTTTCGTTACTTCATGTTTCTCTGCAACTCCTCTGACCCTCTGACTGCTATTACATGCGTCGTTTTTTTCTCTCGGACCAAAACGTTATCTTCAATGGCAATTGAGTTGGCAATCCTACACTTCCTTAAAGCGTGCACCACAAACATGTTTTGTAACTAAGTTTGAAATGAAGAGCCAAAACTTTGAGATTGAACAAATAACACGGGATTAGAAAGGTAAATCAATAAAAAAAAAAACATCCAGTTTTAAAGATTTAGAGATAGAAACAGAAAACAATATACTCCAAAACCCTAATCCATGAACCTCTTTGAATTGTTTACTGGTTCTGGATAAGAAATATGTTAACCGTGAGAAAATGTCATCTATTTCTCTTCCTTTTCCTGGAGGAAATTGAATCATGAGTTGGAAGTGGAATTGGAGGTGAGGCCCATGATCTGCCTTTGAAATGGAGTGTCGATCGGAAGAGAAGCAGATAACAACTGCATCAATATTCTCGCGCAGAAGTCGTCACTGTCTTCTTCTTTGCAGTTGTCATGAACCCTTGTCTGCTCATGAAACCGTTGCCAAGGAGCACAACATGGTGAAACGGAGCATCAACTTCCACTGAGCATACTACCAGTGCCATATCACACTAGGTGGTAATCAAATGCCGGTATTTAAAACCCTTCATTATTTTTTTAATAATCAATGGCTGCTACTTGATTACATACCCGTGGACTATTTTTCAAGTGCTTCTTACTAAGCATTGTCTTGTTGGCTACTGTATTAGTATAGGGCCGAGACTTGCTTTGAGTTCTACTATTGATGCTTTTGTTGATATCCTAACATATAGATTATATTATGATATAGACAAAAGTTATATTACTTTTACTATCATTGCAAGTATCTTTTTAGTAATTTGTGATCCTCATAGTTATATATTAATGAAGAACGCCAATGCTTTTTTTTTTACAAGTATACTACATCTACATAAGTTTTTCTATAGAATTTTGTAAATGTAATCAGGCCACATCGTATCGTGAATTTCAAAAATTTATTGTATCATCGCATCTGTTTTGTACTACGCAGTGTTATTAAATAGCGGTGCCGTGGCCGCTGTGGCAGATATACATGCAGGTTTTTGGGCTCGGGGTAAATATCGACCGATAATGCGGGTTTTTCCGCCATAATCCGCTACAATGGCACCGCAAAGCGGCCGGTATAGCAGAATTTTGGCTCTCCGCCATGGAGCACCATCCACCATAGACAACACTGGTACTTCGGGTTTCATAACTTATCACTGATCCCTTCATCATTTTTCTCCGGTGAAAGATCCAACAGGTTGGACCAATTTGTTAAAAACCCAAAGAAATTGAAATGAAAGCATCAAAAGCATAGAAATGCATTATTGAAAATTGATCATAAAGTAGAGAATAGAACTTTCCCCGAAGGTTTTCCTTTCATCTTTCCATCCCCATTTATTTATACAAGTAATCCCCTCAGTCTATTTTGTTTCTCTTTATCCTTACACTCATAGAGTGTGAAGGAACCGGGTCTCCTTTGGCTTGGCTTTTGGCAATAAAGGTCTGAACATGTTTTGACAAAAATGTGCTAGGATATGAAATGTTCGAGTTTTAATTACCTTTTGGCTTTAAATGTTCAATTATGATGTTAATGCTCATAAATAGTCTGGTCAGAGGGTTTTTCTGTTAAATCTCTCTTAACATCTCACTCCATTATCTCTCTCTATCTTTCTTTCTCAGATTTTGTTCTTACTCCAGGACCACCTCTCTGTTATTAAAGATCCCTTACATTACCAAACCACTAAGTAATAGGGATTACTGAACTACTAAGTAATATAAGGGATCACTGAACTACTAAGTACAAAAAATTGTGAATAAAATATCCCAAGCAGCGATGAAGGTTTCAGTAACAGAAAGTTGCGTCGACAATCATACCTGGGGAAAAACAAAAAAAGACTCCTTTGGCCGATGAACAAGAGCAACAAGTGGATCCATATCCGGAGCAACAGTTCTTGAAGCAAGGTGTTTTAAAATTACTCTTAGTGGTGCACCAAGGACAACCTCCCTTATTGATGCAACTTTTACTAAAAGTGCTTGTTTTTGCTCTGCACAAGATCAACACCGCCAACTGTCAAAGAACAGCATTAACAACTGAATAATTTAACCTAGAAATTACACCTAAATAAAACTAATGGAGTGATGAACCAGTATGAAAAAACAGTTTCCAGAAGAAAAAAAACAATTTGAGCAATTGGATGTTATTAGCAAAACATGTTGAGCCTTCTTAAAAAAAGTACGATAAGTCTTAAGTTTTTTAAAATTTGCCAAAATATTTAGTTCAAGAGATCTTCACAACAAAGCACAGAGTTCATAATCAAGTTTATCCAATTGACTATAATTCTCAACCAAAAACTTCATTAAGAGTTTTCTCCAAGTAATCATAGAAACCTTGGCCAAGAAACTTGAATTAGTTATTAATTTCTACTTCTATTTCCATCAAGAACCATTGTCCTCCTTTGGGTTACGCATCAAACAACATTACCATGAACCATACAGAAAAAAGATATAGACAATCCAAAGCACGTGAAAAAATCATGCATGCCAATATACTACTAATTATATATCAACCTACAAACTCAGACGCATAGCAACATCAAAATTGAAAATTGAGAATATCAACCAAGTGCTTCAATTACCAGTTTACATTTAAATACTATCAAATATCTATACCCGGTGCAAATTCCTGAAGCAAAAACAGGTGAAAATAATTTACTGTGGTAGTGAAAATGCAATACTACTCAATAGTTTTAACGCATAGAAAAGACCGAAACTGATAAACTCAATTTAAAACAGAAAAGCTTCTCCTAGCAAGAGAAATGCAAAGTTAAAGTAACATCCTATACATAGAACCCTGATGTACCTTGATTTGCAGGAACCTTCGACAGATTTATCTTCAACGTGAGGTTAAAGCCATCCCTTGGAGGATCAAGAATTTGCACAAGACTACCATATGCAGCTTTGATTGCTTCAATGGCTCCAAAAGGTAGTCCAGATACAAAAATAGTTTCTGAAGATGGAGTAGGCAACGATACTGATAGCAAGAAAATATGAGGATTCTTCATTGACACCTACAATTATTGTTTGCTTGATCAAATATGCAACCCAAAACCGTCAAATTCAAGATCCTATACTTCTATGGTAAGTGTTTATAGCATAAATGCTAAATCAAACACGGCCAAAGAGAGTTTATTTGCACTAAATTGCATATTGCGGAGCAATAGCAATTTATTAAAATTTTGCTACACGCCTACAGTATATAACACCATAGTAGCCACTATTCAACAACACTGACTTTCCTTATAGCTAACAACAACAAGAACCAAGCCTTATCCCACTTAATTAAGTGGGGTCAGCTACATGGATCAACTTTAGCTATAATGTTCTATCCAGAACCATACTTTTATCCAAATGGTTAATATAGAGATCTTTCTTAATATCTTCTCTTATAGTTTTTGTAGGTCTTCCTCTACCTCTTACTATTTGAATCCTCTCTATCTGATCTACTCTCCTTACCACATAATCTACTAGTTTTCTCTCTACATGTCCAAACCACAGAGGTCTATTTTTCACCACCTTTTCTACTAAAGGTGCTACCCGAACAGTCTCTCTAATATTGTGATTTATAATCTTATGATGTCTTAGCACACATCGAACACAACATCTTCATCTCTGGTACACTTAGTTTATACTGGTTTTGATTGTTAAACGCCCAATGAGTCCCATACAAGTTTACTTATACCTAAGAATAAATATATATTGTGAAGTTAAGCAGCATGAGCATACATAGCTAATAAATGGTTACCTGGATATGATATCGAACATCATCAAATTCAACCCAGTGATGATCGAGTTCAACACCTTTTTCAATACTGAAACAGAAATTAAGAGGTTCAGTAGTAGAAAAGCATTGGAGAGTGTTTGAAAGCCTCAAAACGCAGGCGTTTTAGGACATTGGTTAGAATGAATGAAAAAAGAGTGTACTTTTGAAGGCGATTCAACAAAGTTTGAAGCAGGAATCTAGAATGGGACTGGAGGAGTATCATCGATGATCCCTCTCCTATCCTCTTTTCTCCAGTTTCCTCTACTCTCTCGCTGCGTTCTGTTGCGTCGCGGTCAGATCCAGACTGATTCTTTTCTTGGACTCGGAGATTGTGATTGATTGTTTTTGTTTACAATCAAAATCAAAATTGACCTCTTTTTTTTTTTTGGACAAGATGAACCAGTTTTTAATTTAGAAAAATTAACCTTTTCATTGAAAATTACTTATAAACCCCTCTCCCAATTATAAAATATCTCTTCGACAAATAAGGGTCAAATTCTAATAACTAAACCATCCTCGACACTTTTACAATAATATGGCCTCATATTTAACATACCACATTATAAATGAGATGATGTATATGTGAGTATTTTGACGATCAAATAAATAAAAGATGTAAATATCAAGTTAATAGTTAGAAAAATAGTGTACATAGTCCTCCATCATTCACTTGACTTTATAGTAGAAGGATTATAATGGTTGAATCCAAAATCTTAATTACGCAACTAGCTTTATCAATAAGGACAAATCATTATAATTGTTGAATCCAAAATCTTATTAACGTGACTAGCTTTATCAATACGGACAAATCATGATATGATCTTAATTGTTGGTCTTGATTTGATCATCAGTTATGTTTTAAATGTACTTCTAAGATGTGTTCACAATATGTTTCGTTTTTCAATTAGTGATTTGATATGTTATGTTCTAATAAACTAAGATTCTGAGTTTTGGGGTCGAGACCAGATAAAAAATATTAATGTTTCTACTCGATCTCGGTACAAAGTATAAGGAAGTACAATATAGGCATGAGGCCCAAAAATGTAAAGATATTTATGATTGTATGACGTCATGTCAATGACGTAAGAAAACAAAATAGCAATACATTAAGGATTATATGTTCACATTTTTCTACTTAAACAACAATGATTAAAAGTCAAGGTTATAAGTCTTCATAAACCCTAATAAAACCCTTATGTGAAGGACTCGATACGTTAAATTAAGGTACATAGAGAACTCCTTAAACTTTATACGTCTCATATCTGACAATCTTTTACTTGACCATAGGAACGTTTGCAGGTATCACCCCCTCCTCCGTCTAACCTATACGATAGAACAACGATAATATTTGTGGATTCAAGACTGCAAGTACATGATATATCCATCGATAAGGAAAGTTTCCTAGCAAGAAAAAAACATTGGCTTCGCTTGTGGGAATGATAGATAATGTTCAAAGAAAATTATCAAACATTAGGAAATGGAAAATCAGGGAAGAAAAGTAACCTGCAATTTCAACCGTCTGCAACTTTTGGCAGACAAATTTGTGAGAAAGAGCTCTCGTTGGGAGGAATGGCTCATTACTTCATCATTTGACTCAAGAAGTTAGATCCAACCTCTTATGGATGTTGAGGCGATTATGCCCCTCTTTTGGATAATGAACTTCAAATGTCAGTGATTGCAAACATATATTTGGTTTAGGAAGGAAACACAAAACGCCTTATGACCTTCTTTCGGGGGTGGGTAGTGTTGTACCCCAAAATTTGCTCTCTCATTTCCTCAACATTTTCTCATCACAAGACCCTTGAAGCTCAAGATCCAGTTAGGGTTTCCTCTGCTCAAGACTCCTCCTTGCATTGTTGACCTAAATTAGGGTTTGTGTTTGAACAGAGATATTTTGACCTAAAATGCCTAAGATGACTTTCATGCTTCATGTTGGACTCCCAAGTTTATCCATACCAAGTTTCAAGTCTTGATTCCAAATTTTGCCCAGTCAATTGGACAGTTGACCTAGAAATCAACTGTATTGGGGAAAAAGTCAATTGTGACCAATTGACAGTCAAACCTCATGAAAATTGACCCACGTCAACATTATGAACTCACATGGACCATTTGATCAAGTTTGGATCATAATTCTACACAAAAAATTGATCAGATCACCAAAAGGGCAAAATGGTCATTTTTAGGGTTTTGACTGCACAAAGGCAATTTTTGACTATTTGACCTAGCCAATGGCAAACCAAGCTCACATATGGACTCAAGGACCCCATGGAATTGTCTTGACATACTCAACAAGTTCAAAAGATCCCAAATGCACAAGATTGACAGTTGAATTTCCCAGTCAATTGATCAATTTTGACTGTATACTGAAAAGTCAAACTTTGACTTTTTGGTCAAAATCAAGTGTCAAGATTCATTTTTCATCAAAACATGCCAAATCATGAAACTTGTTCATCAAGAAATCAAGGATTGCAAATTAGGGTTTGAAATGAAGATTTTTCATAACTTAGAATTTTTCTAAGTTATGAAAAACCCTAATTTTTTCCTAACTTTGTCCCACTTTCTCACCAAGATTCATTTGGATTCAAGCAAAAGTCAAAACATGAAAGTTGTAGCCTATTTCAAAATCTACAACTTTGATTCACAAAGTTTTCCAAAAAGAAGCTTGTAGCTCAAGTTACAATTTTTGGAACAAGGGTACCAAACCATTCTTAACTTAGAGAAAATTTGACCTATTTTAGGCAAGGTTTTTACCTAACTTCAAGACCTTTTTTCACATACTTCCACTTGGAATTTCAATTTGCATTTAAAAGATGGATTATAGTACACATTCCAAGCTTTCCAAAATGTCCAAGAACTCATCAAACAACCTCATGGTTAGGGAGAATCGAATTTGGCAAGTTGGAAAAAACTCACTTTTGATTTGGCCAAGTTACATGTTCATACATCTAGGCCATTTTGAAATCAGCTTGCACAACTTGATTACAGGTCCTATATCCCTTTTGCACTCATAAATTTAATGCAAAATAATTGTGCCAAGACCATATTTTATGTGTTCAAGCATTACATAAAGGTTTAGTCCCAAAATGGAAAAAGCATAATGTCCATTTTTGCAAAAGTAAACTTTATGTCAATTAGCAATCCAAGCAAGTACAGTGCAAATCTCTTTGGCACAAGTTTATGAGCTAATTACACTGATCAAGGCCAAGGTTTGTAGCACATTAGGGGGGCCTTTATCAGTCTAAAAACTCAAGTGGACATTTGTTGCTTAAAGTTGAAGAAAGCTAGCATAACATAACACAACTCTCATCTCAGCTAACACAAGCTTAAGCAAACTTGTCAAACACTTTCTAATCATCAAACCTGAGCTAGAACACGAGCCAACCATCTCCAACACCCTCTCAAACACAGAATCACCCTCAAACTGCCAAAACAGGGGACCTGCTGCAGATTGAGTTCCATAGCTCAATCCTTTCATGCATTCTTGCTAAAATCACCTCAAACACATCCCACAACATCCCTTGAAGCTATTCCAAACCTCAAACACGACCTGTAACACTCCCATTCAACATCACCATTTTCATTTTTCTGTTTTGCAGGTGGAGTTCTATAACTCGATTCAGCTAGTTTCAAAGCAAAGTAAAACTTGGAATAGCATCCTTGGACATCAAGGAAGTTGTACCAATCATCACCTTGCACTGAAAGTACCTCCATCACCAGATACAACTCCAACTGAACAGGTAAGTTCATGAACTCGTATCTCTCTATCCAGGCATTGTTAGCTTTAGGTTTGTGAAGAAAATATGTCACATTCATAGCCCTGAACATGCCCATGTAATTAGTTTTCATTTATATTATGTGTGCTGTGAGAATTTAATGTCTGAACATGGAACAAAAACTAGGTCAGGAATTGGGGGAGAAGAAATTCTCTCTCATCTTAGAGAGTTAAGTCAAGTTCTTTATATGTCTGGATTCGTCTTTTAATGCTCTACATTTTTCATGTTGTGAGTTTTGCTTGAAAGTCCAGGAATTGGGAGATAGAAAACGCGCATGGATGGTTGTTCAAACATGTTCTGAGGTTGAAGATGAAGTCTTCTTGGGCTGGGCCTGAGTTGACTTTCTTTTTGCACCCTTTTGTTACTTTTAAACCCCCTTGGCCCATTATGCTTATTTTCATGATTTTTTGACCTTTTCTTTTTTGTTCTGACTTATTTATTTTTCCTCACAATATTAAAAATATAAAAAAAATATTTTTACACCATTTTTATATTTATTAGGCATTTTATTTGTTTAAAATAATGTTTGTACATAAATAAATACTTACATACTTTTATTTAAAAAATACTAAAATAGTGCAAACACATTTTATTTTCCATTTTTATTTCATTTTATCTTCTAAAAACATTTTATATAAAATATACTTTTTTTCATAAATATTAAATATTATTATTTTGTACATATTCAATATATTTTGTAAATAATATAAGTACATATATATTTATTAGTATATTTAGGTTAAAAAATACAAAATATACACATTTTCATTTTTATTAATATTTTATATTAAAAATATCCTTTTACAAATATACTTCATTTTTATTTTATTTTTGTACATAATTGATAAATATTTGTACATATTAAATAATTAATACAATTTACTTAATAAAATTAGGGTTTTGCCCTTAACATGGAAAATACTCAAAAAAATTGATACTTTTTATTTTGTTTATTTGACACATAAAAAATACCTTTTTTTTCATACACATAAAAAACATTTTTTGCATCTTGCATATTTATTCCATTTTATTTAATTGTTGTATATTAAATATCTTGTAAATTCTCAATTTGATGTAATAATCTAGGTTTAAATTCCTTGTCAAAATACCCCCATTTGAACACTTGTACCCCCCTTCCCATATATTGTGTTGTAATAACTTAGTAACTTTATTTTTCGCACTTTAATGCTTTCTAATTATACCATGCTAGAATTAGGGTTTGTATGCAAATCAATTAACCAAAATAGTTTGACCTAATTGCAAGATAAACAAGCATGAAAATGGACAACACTAATCACACTTGCACCCCTAGGGTATTCCACTTGTTGCCTTCAATAATGGGCCATATTGCATGCTAGGTCTCTTTGGGCAAAACAAACAATCAAATGATCATAGTCCCTCGATGACGCTTTCGAAAGTCGCCTAAAAAATGATCAAAGTCCCTCCAAGGAAAAATTGCCCAAAGATACTTGGCACCATTACAATTATGGTCTAAACGATGACCCGCGCCTGTCCCTTTCACATCCTAACACAAGATTGTCCACCAAATGTAATGGTGGAACAAAATTGTTAAAAGGGTTAAAAACATAGGAGAAAATCTTTGAGAAATTTAGGAGTAGACAACCTCTTAGTTACTTGAATCAAACTTGCAAAATAAAACACTTGCCTATTTTCAAAAACCACACATCACTACACTTTCAAAAACAACTTTCAAAAAAAACATTGAAAACCTTTTCAAAAGACATACACCTTTATATACATCCCAACATGGATCATTACAAAGGTTGCCACCACATTGGCCTCTTTTCAAAAACATTTTCAAACCCACGCACACAAAGCACCATTTCAAACAATTGAAAATCAAGGCAAGTTGATCTAAGCAAGTAACTAAGAGCCCATGGATAACCATGGATAGAAAGGGTGCTAATACCTTCCCTTTATATAATCTACTCCCCGAACCCAAGAAAACATCTCAAAGGTTTTTGCTGTGCTTTTTAAACCTTTCCTTAGGATAAAATAAAAAGTCGGTGGCGACTCTTGCTCAACCGAAACATTTGCGAAAACAAACGCAAAACCATAGTCAGTTCTCCCACCGTATCACAGAACTGGCGACTCTGCTGGGGAATAGTTTAAAAGTGGAGTAACCTTAGGGCTTAGATCACCTTTGTTTTCAATTGTTTGCTTTGTTTGCTTTTATATTTGTGGGCTTTGCATCGGAGTTTCATAGATCCTAACCCGGATCTAGGGAATACCCTTTTAGGTAGCATAATCTGTGAGGGACCTGTCCGGCGTAGACCGACATGGGTGAAGCAGTGGCTACGTTGGTGTGGCGCCTTGGTCTGTACCGATATCCCTTGTGTTGCAACGAGGGGAATATGGGTCTTCTAAGGAGTCATTAAACACCAACCGACCCTAGAACCCTAAATTGACCAAACTTGGCCATAGAACAGTAGCAGTATGCTACACTCATTGAGGCTAAACTCTCACGATGGTTCTGGCCGCAAGAAAAGATTGCGATGCTGGAGTTATGACCGATTGAGGGTAGTCAATGATTTGAGATCCTCTAGAACCCGGTTACTTTTGATAGGACAGGTTTTAACCAACGAAACTAAAAGAGGGTAATACCTAAACTTCATGCTGGCCTAAAACCTAAGGGTTGTCTTGTGTGACTTGTGTGCCTTATCATGCTTGCCTGTGTGAATACTTGTGGTGTGCTTCATCATAGCATCATGCCATCATACCATTGCATGCATCCTGTATAAGGACTAACCCATTTCAAAGACAAAAAGGTTTCATCTTTGCTTTGTTTTACAGGACATCATGATGCCCGTGCGTAGGAATACTACCCGGCTCAACTTTGTTCAACCACCAACTTTGCTCAAGGATTTGGTTGGTAGGATTCCAAACACTACTTCCTTCATCAAAAGGCATGGTTCTCTCCTTGGCTTGATCACTGCAAAGTGGGACCAACAACTGATAAGTGTCCTGACCCAGTTTTATGACCCCCTGTATCATTGCTTTACCTTTCAAGACTTCCAGTTGGTCCCTACCCTGGAAGAATTCTCTGATTTGCTTGGTATCCCTGTTTTGGAGAAAACTCCATTCACTGGTTGGGAAAAGACTCCTAGGCCTGAAGAGGTTGCTGCGGTTCTCCCCTTGACCAAAGAAGAGGTATTGGCTAACTGGGAAACTAGAAGTGGAGTTAAGGGCTTTTTGGTCAAATTTCTGGTTGGCAAAGCTAATGATTTCTGGAATGACTTAGACTTCAAGGCGTACGAAGACATTCTGGCTCTTTTAATCTATGGTCTGGTATTGTTCCCAAATCCTGACACCTTTATCAGTATCTATGTCATAAGGATCTTCATGTCTCGGAATCCTGTACCCACTCTTTTAGGTGATGTCCTGCAACAACTCTATGCTCGTACTGCCCGAAAACGGGGAACTCCGTGGTGTTGTGCTCCTTTGCTAGTGAGGTGGTTTATTTCGCACCTTCCTAAGTTCGTGCTGAAGAATGAAGAAGGAAAGTGTTGGGCTCATAGGTTAATGTCTCTCACTGATAATGACATCACTTGGACTCTCAGAGGTTTGGATGAGGTAGCTGTTATTGATCGTTGCGGAGAATACCCTAATGTTCCGTTGATTGGTATCCAAGGAGGAATCTCTTATAATCCATGTTTAGCTCTCCGCCAGTTCGGAAGAGCCAGAAGAGTAGGGCCTCATGAAATGTTGGTTCCTCACTTCCATTTTGAATTTCAGGTAGACAGTGACAAACTACGTCATGGATTCATTAAGGCTTGGGACATAATTCACAAAGCTGACCCGCATGAGTTGGGACCAAAGACTTCTCTACCAATGGAACCCTATTGCAGATGGGTCCGCATCCGTGCTCAGAAGTTAGGTATGCCGTACGAAGCTGTCAGACCTATCATTCTTGAATCTCCTGATGAAGATGGGGTTCCTCCAACTGTCCTCCCTCCTCAGATACCCACTTATTTTGACACACTGAAGAGATATTGGGCGCAGCTAAAGGAAGAACGAGATTTTTATCGGGAAAAGTTCAACGAACAGGAACGGAAGATCCAGAGGCTGACTAAGCAATTGGAGGAGGAGCGGGTCCTGAATAACTACATCCACACTGAGAAGAGGAGGCCATGGGAGCACTGATGGGCTTTGGATATTTCTTTTTACAACTTTTCCTTTTCAGTATTTTTCATTCCTGTAATGCCTAAGGGCAAGTTGTTGAACAATTTAAAATTTGAATCTAATGAAGTGTGTTTCCCTTTTTGTCTACAAAGTTGAATCTCGTTTGTCTTTGAAAACATAAAACATATGCATCTCATTGCACCATATGCATAACATGTACTCTTTTTCCACAGGTTGCTTAATCTTCTTCGCTGTTTATTTGAACAGTCATCATGAATCCAAAATCATCCAGCGAGCAAGCAATCAAGGCCCTTCAGGCCCAAAATGCCCAGTTTCAAGAGATGGTCCTAAGCCTGGCCCAAGGTCAGCAAGAGTTGAAGGCTCTGCTCCTAAAGAAGAAGAAGAAGAAGAGAACTGCGTTGTTCAACACCGGACGCAGGTTTGGGAATACACTCCATAACGAGGCTGATCCAACTACTTCCTCTGCAGAGAAAGACAGTCCCCAAGGGGGAGGAGCTCCTAGTCCTGCAGTCTCCGACAACGAGACGGATTACAATGACGAACAATACCCACCCGCTGCTGACAGATACAAGCAATTAGAAGACCGCTTGAGTGCCATGGAGATTCAAAATGTGCCGGGGCTGGATTTCGGAGATTTGGGCTTATCTTCTGGGGTAGTAATCCCACACAAGTTTAAGGCGCCTGCCTTTGCCAAATATGACGGGGCCTCTTGTCCAAAGCTGCATCTCAGGTCGTACGTAAGGAAGATCCAACCTTACACGGCAGATAAAAATCTTTGGATCCACTTCTTCCAAGATAGCCTTTCGGGGTCACAGCTTGAGTGGTTTTATCAACTAGATGGAACTAGTATCCGACATTGGGAAGATTTGGCGACCGCATTTTATAGACAATATCAATACAATTTTGACCTCGCTCCTACGTGAAATTCTGGCTGCAGATACTCAATGTCACGTTCAATGTTATGACACCGTATCTGACTTACTATATGACAGTAAATACAAAAGCAATAAAGAACACAATCAATTGTTTACCCAGTTCAGTGTGCAACAACACCTACTCTGGGGGCTACCAAGCCAGGGAGGAAATCCACTATAAGAGATGTTAATTCAGGAATAAACCAACCAGTTTATCTCCTTCACTTAAGACCTACCCAATGCAATTCCAATCTAAGTACAACTTAAACCTGAGTTCCTACTCACTCCCCCTCAATCACAGCAGTGATACATAAAACAATTTGACTTAAGAATTGATGAAGACACTCTTCAAAAACAAACACTTGATTAAGCTTCACAACTTTTTAATCAAGCAACACAATCACTCTTGCTTCACAGCTTTGAGTGATGCACACAGCTAACTTGACTCTGCTTCACAGCTTTAGTCAAGGAACATTCAAACACTCTTGCTTCAAAGCTTTGAGTGCTACACAACCCTTACAATTAGAAACCTATTCCAAGTCACTTATCACAATGATAATTGCTTGGAGTATAATAATCAAACCTATATAGATTACAAATGATCTTCTGACCAATAAAAGGGATGCCTTGCAAAACAGCAGCTCTGTTGAATATATAGCAGCTGCAACTTCAGTTAGGGTTTCCACAAAAACCTAGGGTTAATTTCGTTTGACCTAAAGACCAGGTCACAGGACTTTATTAACCAGGTTAGGGTTGAGCTAGGTTACCCCTCAGAAAACGCAGGATTCTGTTCAGGAAAGACTGAGTTATTTTCCTGAAAAAACTCAGACTTATCCAACCTGCAAACCTGTTAGTTCAGAACAGGATGTCATAACATCTGTTATGACATCTGAGAAAACCTGTCTACTGATTTAGCAAAATGTGATCATTTTGCAAAATGCTCAGATACACACTTATAAACATCAGTACTTGAATTACAATATTTTTCTGCAAAGGTACCTAATGAGTCAGTATAAACTAAACTAGAATGTTATGACATCAGTCATGACATTCACACATACACTTGAGTTTTACCAAAAATGCAAGCCAATACCTAAATAACTACAAACTCCCCCTTTGGCAGATTTTTGGCTAAAGACCATTAGCAATCAGAGATAGATAGCAGCAGAAATAAATGACTGCAGAAAAATAGAATGTCTAATTGAGCAAGTACATATTAAGTACCAAAATATTCTCCCCCTCTTTAGCCACAAATGGGCCAAAGATACATGTTCATAATGATTATACAGTTATCCAAACACAATCAATAAGAGCAGCAGAAGAAAAAAAAGAACTGAACACACTTCCAAACTCCACCAGATATCAGCACTAACCAGCAACACCGCCAAACAGCAACCAACCTTCAAGCACTGTCATCAGATCCAGAGGATTCAGACTTCTTTCTTTTCTTGTGAGCAATGTCAGCATTCTTCTCTTTGTTTGATGTCTCAACATTCTTAGAGACATCTGGATTTGTTTCAGCATTTGAACTTTCTTGGTTCAGAGGAACAGAAATGCCAGGAACTGAGTGGTTCTCGTTCAGAATTCTTGAAACAATTTTTGCTATTGCTTGATTAACATAGGCTGTCCCTTCCCTATTTGCAATTTCAGGGGGAATTGAAGAAGAAGGATGAGATGGATTACCAGAGGCAGAAGCTTGGGACTTTCCTGCATGTCTTGTTCTCAACTCTTTGACCTTGGTGGGGTTAGTTCCCACTTTTCTTCGAGAAGAGATCTCCAGAACTTCAGAGTCCAGACAAGAAGAGATTGTCCTAGAATCTTGATCAGAGGAAGAGGTTGAAATAGTCGTATTGGATGATGATGGTGTTTGAGACATTTTGACAGTCCTAGAGGACCAACAGCAACTGAGGAGAAAATTCTGATAGAGAGACTGGGTTTTGATGAGGAGACGAGAGGGGAAGGAAGCAAGGGAGTGTCTATTCAACTTCTTAAAAGAATTGTAGGAAATGGGAAAATATAATTTTAAACCAATCAGAACAAGTATAACTCCTTTGATCCTTGTTTTAAGCAAAATTAATTGCTACAATTCCTCATGTTGGCAAATACCCAACTTACCCCTTAAGTTTTCAAATTGATTTGCATCCAGAGCCTTGGTAAAAATGTCAGCCAACTGTAGCTCAGTGGCAACATGTTCCAATTTGATTGTCTTCTCTTCTACAAGGTCTCTGATAAAGTGATGTCGTATGTCAATATGTTTGGTCCTGCTATGCTGAATGGGATTCTTGGAAATGTTGATTGTACTCAGATTGTCACAGTACAATGTCATAACATCTTGTGTGACATTATACTCAGTGAGCATCTGTTTCATCCATATCATTTGAGAGCAGCTACTACCAGCTGCAATGTATTCAGCTTCAGCAGTGGAAAGAGACACACAATTCTGTTTCTTGCTGAACCAGGAAACCATATTACTTCCCAAGAAGAAACATCCTCCAGAGGTGCTTTTTCTATCATCAGCACTACCAGCCCAATCAGCATCACAGTACCCAGTCAGAGCTGGTTCACAGCCATGAGTATACATCAATCCATAGTTGTAAGTACCACTTACATACTTCAAAATTCTCTTCACTTGATTGATATGACTGACTTTGGGATCAGCTTGGTATCTTGCACAAACTCCAACTGCAAAGGCAATATCAGGTCTGCTGGCAGTTAAGTACAACAAGCTTCCTATCATGCTTCTGTACAGACTTTGATCCATCTTAACCCCACTTGAATCTTTGGAAAGCTTTAGATGAGTAGGAGCAGGAGTCCTTTTGTGACTTGCATTCTCCATACCAAACTTCTTTACAATGTTCTTAGCATACTTGCTTTGTGATAAGAAGATCGAGTCCTCCATCTGTGAGACTTGTAGTCCAAGAAAATAAGTTAGTTCTCCCATGAGACTCATTTCAAATTCAGCCTGCATTTGGTCAGCAAAGTGTTTAACCATATGTTATGACATTCCTCCAAACACTATATCATCAACATATATTTGGGCAACCATCAACTTTCCTCCTTCAGTTTTGACAAAGAGAGTTTTGTCCAAGCCTCCTTTTCTGTAGCCTTTGTCTGAGAGAAACTTTGTTAACCTGTCATACCATGCTCTAGGAGCTTGTTTCAGGCCATATAGGGCTTTTCTCAATTTGTAGACATGATCAGGGTGGGTTGGATCCACAAAGCTTTTAGGTTGTTCCACATAAGCTTCCTCATTCAAGTACCCATTTAGAAAGGCACTTTTCACATCCATCTGAAATAACTTGAACTTCAGAAGACAAGCAATTGACAACAAGAGTCTGATTGATTCCAGCCTGGCTACAGGTGCAAAGGTTTCATCAAAATCAACCCCTTCAACCTGGGTGTATCCTTGAGCAACAAGTCTTGCCTTATTTCTGGTGACAACTCCTTCAGCATCTGACTTGTTCTTGAATATCCATTTTGTCCCAATGATGTTAGTTCCTTCAGGTCTAGGAACCAGTTCCCAAACTTCATGTTTCTTGAATTGGTTCAGTTCATCTTGCATTGCACCAATCCAATATTCATCAGTTAAGGCTTCCTTGACATTTCTTGGTTCCATTTTGGACACAAAACAAGAGTTTGAGATGATTTCTCTAGATCTTGTGATGACTCCACTATTGGGATCTCCTATGATGAGCTCTTTTGGATGATCCTTCTGAATTCTGATGGAAGGGATCTTGCTAGCTTCCTTTGATTCAGATTCTGTTGTGGTGGAGTTGGGTAGGTCATTCTGTTGGGTTGAAGTCTCAAAGAATGTCTCAACAGTACAAGGAACATCTATTTCTTCATGATAGTCATCAATTATAACATTTATTGACTCCATCATGGTTTTGGTTCTGGAGTTGAATACTCTATAAGCTCTGCTGTTTGAGGAGTATCCTAGAAATATGCCTTCATCACTTTTAGGATCCAGTTTTCTTCTTTGTTCACGATCAGCCAGAATATAGCATTTGCTGCCAAACACATGGAAGTACTTCACAGTTGGTTTTCTTCCTTTCCAGAGTTCATATATGGTGGATGAGGTTCCCTTCCTCAAGGTGACCCTGTTATGAACATAGCAGGCTGTATTCATAGCTTCAGCCCAAAAGTACATAGGAAGTCTTTTGGCATGTAACATTGCTCTGGCAGATTCCTGTATGGTCCTGTTTTTTCTTTCCACAACTCCATTTTGTTGAGGTGTTATAGGAGAAGAAAACTCATGACTAATTCCTTCTGAAGAGCAGAAATCACCAAACTTGCTGTTTTCAAATTCCTTGCCATGATCACTTCTGATTCTGACAATACATCATTCCTTCTCTCTTTGAATTCTTTTGCACAATTCTTTAAAAACTTCAAATACATCTGATTTTTCCCTAATGAAATTAATCCAGGTGAATCTGGAAAAATCATCCACAACCACATAGGCATATCTTTTACCACCAAGGCTCTCTACTTGCATTGGTCCCATCAGATCCATATGGAGGAGTTCTAGAACCTTAGAGGTGGTCAGATGTCTTGACTTTGGATGTGACATCCTAGTCTGCTTACCAACCTGACATTCACCACAAACTCTTCCTTCATCAATTTGCAGTCTTGGAATCCCTTTGACTGCCTCCAAGGAGATGATCCTCTTCATACCCCTTAGATGAAGATGGCCAAGTTTTTGGTGCCACAGTTTCACCTCTTTTTCTTCTCTTGCAATGGAACACACAGATGAGAAATTAGTGTTCTCAGGCTCCCACAAGTAACAGTTGTCTTTGGATCTGACTCCTTTCATTACTATCTCTTGTTTGTCATTGATTACAAGGCATTCAGATTTTGAGAAATTGACCTTGAATCCTAGATCACACAATTGACTGATACTAATGAGATTAGCGGTCAGCTCTTTCACCAGCAGTACTTCATTCAGACTTGGAACTCCAGGGCAGTCCAAATCCCCAACTCCTTTGATTTCACCTTTAGCCCCATCTCCAAAGGTCACAAAACTGGTGGTGTGAGGCTTAACATTATTGAGGAGGTTCTTGATTCCAGTCATGTGTCTGGAACATCCACTGTCAAAGTACCAGTCTTCCTTTGCAGAGACCCTCAGGGAAGTGTGAGCTATCAGTGCAGTAGCCTTTTTCTTCCATTTAGTAGCATGTGGTACCTTTTTAGACTTAGGTTTGACACCTGAGTTCTGATTAGGATATCCATGTAATCTGAAGCAGAAGGGCTTTATGTGTCCATATCTCCCACAATGATGACATCTCCATCTTTGGTACCTTTTCTTCATATGTCTCTGTTCCTGATGTTGAGAGTTGTGTTGAGACATCTGTTTTGACATTTGCTTACCAGTACCAGATTTCTTTGCTTCCATAAATCCTAGTCCAGATTTATTTCCTACATTTTGTCCAACCTGAAGGATCTCTTCCAATTTGTCTGTTCCATTTGTCAACATCTTGACAGATTTAGTCATTTAATTCAGTTATGAGTTTAGCAATTGAACTTCTCCTTCTAGATGACTTATAGTTTCAAGGTTTGCCCTTTTTTCAGCCTCCAGCTTTATGATGAGTTTTGATTGTTTCTCATTCTGCACACAGACTTCAGTACTTCTGATACACAATTTCTTGTAAGTATCAGCCAGTTCTTTAAAAGTCACGTCTTCATCACTGATGTCACTTTCAGAGGTACAAACACCAGTTAAAGCAGTAACTCGTTTGGCAGATTCTTCTTCAGAATTACTTTCTGAATCACAGTCAGACCAAGTAACTGTCATTCCTTTTTGTTTCTTAAGAAAGGTAGGACATTCAGCTCGAATATGCCCATATCCTTCACAACCATGGCATTGAATTTCTCTGCCTTGAATTCCCTTCTCTTCTGACCTTGGCCTTCTGCTGGAACTATCAATGTCAGAGGGAATGTTATGAACATTAGACCTTGACTTTGGATCTATTCTTTTGATGAGTTTGTTGAACTGTCTTCCAAGCATGGCTACAGCTTCTGAAATATTTTCTTCAACATCAGTGTTGGACATAAGTGCTATGCTCTTGTTCTTCTTGACACCATTATCAGTGATCCCCATCTCAAAAGTCTGAAGAGACCCAATAAGTTCATCCACTTTCAACTTGCTAATGTCCTGGGCTTCCTCTATGGCAGTTACCTTCATTGCAAATCTTTTAGGCAAGGATCTGAGAATCTTCCTCACCAGTTTTTCTTCTGACATCTTTTCTCCCAGTGCTCTTGAGGTGTTGGCAATCTCCAAGATGTTCATGTGAAACTCATGAATGGTTTCATCTTCCATCATTTTTAGATTCTCAAATTTGGTAGTCAACATCTGAAGCCTTGACATTTTTACTTTGGAAGTGCCCTCATGAGTAGTTTTGAGGGTGTCCCAAACTTCCTTGGCCAGTTCATATTGATGTACTAGTCTGAAAATGTTTCTATCAATTCCATTGAACAAGGCATTTAAAGCTTTTGAATTTCCCAGAGCTAACTCATCTTCTTCTTTACTCCAATCTTCCTCGGGCTTCAGACTGATTGTCCCATCTTTCTCAGTTATAGTGGGATGAATCCAACCTTTGTCAGCAGCTCTCCAAGCCTTTTTGTCCAGAGATTTTAGGAAGGCAATCATACGAGGTTTCCAGTAGTCATAATTCGTTCCATCCAGAATGGGTGGTCTATTTCCAAAAACTCCTTCTTTGTCCATAGTGCCAGAAAGTGATATCCCTAGATTTCACCCAGTAATACAGGCAGGGTGCCTGCTCTGATGCCAATTGAAATTCTGGCTGCAGATACTCAATGTCACGTTCAATGTTATGACACCGTATCTGACTTACTATATGACAGTAAATACAAAAGCAATAAAGAACACAGTCAATTGTTTACCCAATTCAGTGTGCAACAACACCTACTCTGGGGGCTACCAAGCCAGGGAGGAAATCCACTATAAGAGATGTTAATTCAGGAATAAACCAACCAGTTTATCTCCTTCACTTAAGACCTACCCAATGCAATTCCAATCTAAGTACAACTTAAACCTGAGTTCCTACTCACTCCCCCTCAATCACAGCAGTGATACATAAAACAATTTGACTTAAGAATTGATGAAGACACTCTTCAAAAACAAACACTTGATTAAGCTTCACAGCTTTTTAATCAAGCAACACAATCACTCTTGCTTCACAGCTTTGAGTGATGCACACAGCTAACTTGACTCTGCTTCACAGCTTTAGTCAAGGAACATTCAAACACTCTTGCTTCAAAGCTTTGAGTGCTACACAACCCTTACAATTAGAAACCTATTCCAAGTCACTTATCACAATGATAATTGCTTGGAGTACAATAATCAAACCTATACAGATTACAAATGATCTTCTGACCAATAAAAGGGATGCCTTGCAAAACAGCAGCTCTGTTGAATATATAGCAGCTGCAACTTCAGTTAGGGTTTCCACAAAAACCTAGGGTTAATTCCGTTTGACCTAAAGACCAGGTCACAGGACTTTATTAACCAGGTTAGGGTTGAGCTAGGTTACCCCTCAGAAAACGCAGGATTCTGTTCAGGAAAGACTGAGTTATTTTCCTGAAAAAACTCAGACTTATCCAACCTGCAAACCTGTTAGTTCAGAACAGGATGTCATAACATCTGTTATGACATCTGAGAAAACCTGTCTACTGATTTAGCAAAATGTGATCATTTTGCAAAATGCTCAGATACACACTTATAAACATCAGTACTTGAATTACAATATTTTTCTGCAAAGGTACCTAATGAGTCAGTACAAACTAAACTAGAATGTTATGACATCAGTCATGACATTCACACATACACTTGGGTTTTACCAAAAATGCAAGCCAATACCTAAACAACTACACTACGCGTACCCAACTTCAGGGTATGTCTCTAGGAACGGGCGAAGGGTTCAAAGAATATGCACAAAAATGGAGAGATTTGGCTGGCAGGGTGCAGCCTCCATTGACTGATCGTGAGCTGGTTGATATGTTTCTAGGGACCTTGTCTGGTCCATTTTTCAATCATCTGGTTGGCAATTCCTCAGCTGGGTTTACGGATTTGATTTTGACGGGTGAAAGGATAGAAGCTGGCATCAGGTCAGGAAAGATACAAAAAGCTGCCTCCGAAAGTACTGAGAAGAGGCCTTTCAAGAAAGAAGCAAGTGTCGTCTATGGTCCTAGAAGACAAGTCAAGCCAGAAAGCCGCCAAGCCGTCAATGCCTTAGTCATTTCAAAGCCTGTTGCTGCTCCTCAGCAGTACAATCAACAAAGATGTGAAAGGCCCAAGAGGCAGTATACTCGGCTGAGTATGACCTTGTCACAAATCTTACCGCAACTGTTATCAACCAACTTGGTGACCATCAAAGAGGCTCCGAAGGTCGTGAATACTGCATCTCCTAAGTATAACCCAAATGCCCGTTGTGCTTATCATTCTAATAGCCCCGGGCATACTACTGATGATTGATGGGCACTGAGAAATAAGGTTCAAGACCTTATCGATGCGAAGGAAATTCAGTTTGAGGCGCCTGAGAGGCCAAATGTTGTAACTGCTCCTATGCCCCAGCATAGAGTAAATGCCGTCGAGGAAGATTTGTATGCTGTTTCGGTGAATGATGTTGCTACCCCTCTATTGAATGTTAAGAGGAACTTACTACTAGCCGGTTTATTTCCAGGTTGTAGCAAGGGTTGCCTCCTGTGTGCTGTTATCCCTACCGGTTGTCCGCTGCTGAAATCAGGCAT
This sequence comes from Vicia faba, assembly GCA_948472305.1. Classification (NCBI taxonomy): domain Eukaryota; kingdom Viridiplantae; phylum Streptophyta; class Magnoliopsida; order Fabales; family Fabaceae; genus Vicia; species Vicia faba. Next base: position 592,183,991 of record OX451739.1, on the reverse strand, counting down.
CCAAAGCCTGATGGATAGCAAAGAAATTTTGTTCAAGAAAACTACTGTTCCGTTTGTTTCCGCTGAAGAAGTATCTGTCATCACAATTTTCAACAATCCTACCAAGGCTCTCCCGAGGAAGCCAGTCCAAATTATGTCTGTTGCACCCATTACCATTACTGTTCCGGGGCCCCTCCCCTATGAATCTAACAAGGATGTCCCATGGCACTATAGGCCAGACGTGTATGTGCTTGGAGTGAAGCAGGAGTTCAACACCAGTACCAGTATCAGTAACATCACTGGTCCCACCAAGATTACTCGCAGTGGCAGGCTCTTCTCGCCTGACATTGCACCACCAGTTATCCGAAAACCTCTTATCATCACACCCGCAAGTGTGCATGTTCCAAATCAAGTTCTTGTGTCTACTACTGCCGTCGAGTCCTCTGATGCTCGGGGCAAAGAAGTTGCTACCGATTTGCCTTCCAGGACGGAGGCACCAAAAAAGACTGTTGTTGAAGCCTCCCAACAAGAGATGGAGGAAATCCTTAAAATCATTAAAAAGAGTGACTTCAATGTTGTTGAACAGTTGGGGCATACCCCCTCCAAAATCTCTATGCTGTCATTGCTGCTATGCTCAGAGGCCCATGCAAAGGCCCTGATTTCATTTCTAAAAACGGCCCATGTGCCGCAAGAGACCTCTGCAGATCAATTCACTGACTGTGTGGCTAATTTGACAGCTGACAATGGTTTGGGGTTCTCAGATGCTGACCTTACCGCCAAAGGGAAAAATCACAATGATGCCCTGCATGTTTCCATAGAATGCAGGGGCACTACTCTCGCACACGTGTTGGTGGATATCGGTTCTTCCCTGAATGTATTTCCCAAGAAGGCCTTGGATCGGTTGGATTGTGAGGGCCTGGAATTGAAACCTAGTAACATCATCGTTAGAGCCTTCGACGGTTCTAAGAGGATGGTGCACGGTGAGGTAGACATTCCTATTCGTGTGGGTTCCTAAGTCTTCGACTCAACGTTCTATGTAATGGATATTCGTCCATCTTATTCCTGCTTGTTGGGTCGACCATGGATTCACAAGGCTGGGGCAGTAACATCCACTCTACACCAAAAGCTCAAATACCCTGTCAAAGGGAAGATTGTTACTGTGCAGGGTGAGGAGGAATACATGGTAAGTCATCTGAATTCATTCCGGTATATCGAGATGGACGGGGAGTTTATTGAAACCCCCTTTCAACATTTTGAGGAGGTACCTCCAACGTTGGCGTCGGCTGAGACAGTGGTTGAAGAAGACTTTCCTCTGAAGATGGCTTCCCTGAGGGATGCCCGGGCTGTAATCGAGAAAGGCAATTGTGCAAACTGGGGTCAACTTCCTGACTTCACTCAAAAGACCGACAAGTTTGGGCTGGGCTTCACTGCAGAGGCTCAGAGGGCTGTTCGCAAGGAAAGGATCAGAAAGGCTCTAGTGTTCATCACCAATCCAAGGGTGAATGCTATCGAGGAGGACGTAGAGGAAGCAGAATTTGACAGTTGGATCTATCCAACCACCAGCAATGGACCAAGCAACTGGACGACAAAGGATTTTACGCCTATTACATTTGTCACGCAGTAATTAACTCTTTTGATTTTCAATTTGTAACAAACAATATGTTGAAACTTTGATTTGGCTCGATGTCCTACCCGGGGCATCGTAGCTCCATCTGTGAGGGCTTTTTTTATGACATTTCCATATATCATTAATCAAAACATTGGACGTTTGTTGCATTTCAAATCTTGCGATCTTTTTCTTTGTGTTATATATTGCAAAACAGCTATATTTACACACACTCACTTATACAGGTTTCAATCCACCCTGGATCTCACTGGTAACGGCTCTGCTACCACCAATTATGACTTCGAGAATCCGATCAACTTGGCCGAAGACGAAGGTGAAGATGATTGCATGCCTGGTGAACTCGCAAGACTGCTACTCCAGGAAGAGAGGGCCATTCAGCCGCATGAAGAGCCGGTGGAAACAGTAAACCTGGGTACTGAGGCAGATAAAAAAGAAGTCAAGATTGGTTCCAATCTAGAGCTCAGCGTGAAGCAAAGATTGATCCAGATGCTACATGATTACATGGAGATCTTTGCTTGGTCCTACGAAGACATGCCTGGTTTGGATGTCGACATTGTAGTTCATCACCTGCCTACCAAGGAAGACTGCCCTCCGGTAAAGCAAAAGGTCTGCCGTATGCGCCCAGAGATGTCCGAAAAGATCAAAGCTGAGGTTATGAAGCAATTCGATGTCGGGTTTCTAGCAGTGACTTCTTACCCTCAGTGGGTTGCCAACGTGGTACCAGTGCCGAAGAAGGACGGTAAGGTCAGAATGTGTGTCGACTACAGGGATTTGAACAGGGCCAGCCCTAAGGATGATTTCCCTCTGCCTCACATCGACGTTCTTGTTGACAATACTGCTCAACACAAGGTGTTCTCCTTCATGGATGGCTTTTCAGGGTATAATCAGATCAAGATGGCTCCGGAAGATATGGAAAAGACTACCTTTGTGACTCAGTGGGGCACCTTCTGCTACAAGGTCATGCCATTCGGGTTGAAAAATGTTGGGGCAACCTATCAACGTGCCATGGTTGCTTTATTTCATGATATGATCCATCATGAGATTGAGGTATACGTTGACGACATGATTGTAAGGTCCCAAACTGAGGAGGAACACCTTGACCATCTGCGGAAGCTGTTTGACCGACTGAAGTTGTACAAGCTGAGGTTGAACCCAAACAAATGCACCTTTGGGGTGAGGTCTGGAAAATTGCTAGGTTTCATTGTAAGCGACAAAGGTATTCAGGTGGACCCTGCCAAGGTAAAAGCCATACAAGAGATGCCGACTCCCAAGACAGAGAAAGAAGTCAGAGGCTTTCTGGGACGATTGAATTACATTGCCTGATTCATCTCACATCTAACTGCTACCTATGAGCCGATCTTCAAATTATTGAAGAAAGATCAAGTAGTACGTTGGAACGATGAATGTCAGGCTGCTTTCGAAAAGATAAAGGAGTATCTCCAAGAGCCACCCATTCTTATGCCACCCGTGGAAGGGAGACCTCTAATACTATACTTGACAGTGCTTGATAATTCAATGGGGTGTGTGCTGGGGCAGTATGACGAGTCTGGCTGAAAAGAGCATGCTATTTATTACCTGAGCAAAAAGTTTACCGACTGTGAGTCTCGGTACTCACTGCTCGAGAAAACTTGATGCGCTTTGGTATGGGCTGCTCGCCGGCTGAGACAGTATATGCTGACTCACACCACTCTGTTGATTTCAAAGATGGATCGCATCAAATACATATTCGAAAAGCCTGCTCTGTCTGGAAGAATAGCAAGATGGCAAATGATCTTGACAGAATATGATATCCAGTACACAACTCAGAAAGCAATCAAGGGAAGTGTATTAGCAGATCATTTGGCACACCAACCTATGGACGATTACCAATCATTGAACTTTGAATTTCCTGACGAAGATATCATGTTAGTAACAGATTGTGAAGTGCCTGGACTGGATGAAGGACCCGAGGAAGGATCCCGATGGTCTATGCATTTTAACGGAGCCTCCAACGCTTTGGGTAATGGTATCGGCGCTGTGATCATATCCCCCAAAGGAACTCATACTCCACTCACCGCCCGACTGTGTTTCAACTGCACCAACAACATGGCAGAATATGAGGCATGTATCATGGGTCTTCAGGCTGCAATCGACTTAAGGATCAAGTTTCTGAGTGTTTTCGGAGATTCCGCTCTCGTGATCAATCAGATCAAAGGCGAGTGGGATATGAAACACCCAAATCTTATTCCTTACAAGGAGTATGTGTTGACTTTGCTTCCCCACTTTGAAGAGATAACTTTTGAGCACTTCCCAAGAGAGGAGAATCAGTTAGCGGACGCACTAGCTACGATGTCTTCAATGTTCAAAGTCAAATGGGACAATGAGGCTCCCCGGATCATTATCTGGAAGTTGGACGAACCTGCATACTGCTGCGATCTTGAGGCCGAAAAAGTGACTGAAAAACCCTGGTACCACGAGGTGAAGAGATACTTGGAAGCTCAGGAATACCCAGAAGGTGCATCTGTCAACGACAAGAAGTTCATGAGAAGGTTTGCGGCAAAATTCTTCCTCAGCAACAGCATTCTCTACAAACGGAATCATGATTCAACTCTACTGCGTTGTGTGGATAAGGCTGAAGCAGAGAAGATCATGATAGAGCTGCATGAAGGTACATTCGGAACACATTCCAGTGGACACACCATGGCAAAGAAAATCCTTCGGGCAGGATATTTCTGGTCCACAATGGAAGCCGACTGTTACCAACATTCTCGAACTTGTCATAAATGCCAGATCTATGCTGATAAGGTGCACATCCCTCCGGTTCCTCTGAACGTTCTGACGGCACCTTGGCCTTTTGCAATGTGGGGCATCGATATGATCGGTGAGATCCGACCGACGGCATCCAACGGGCATCGTTTCATCCTAGTAGCAATTGATTACTTCACGAAGTGGGTTGAGGCAGCCTCCTACGCCACCGTAACCAAGAGCGTCGTGGCACGTCTCATTCGACATAACCTGATCTGTCGGTACGGCGTCCCGGAAAGGATCATTACGGACAATGGTACCAATCTTAACAACAAGATGATCATTGAGCTCTGCGAGCAATTCAAGATACAGCACCACAACTCTTCTCCTTACCGGCCGAAGATGAATGGGGCTGTAGAAGTGGCGAATAAGAACATCAAGAAGATTGTGCAGAAGATGACAGTGACCTACAAAGATTGGCACGAAATGTCACCATTTTCTCTTCATGGGTACCGTACCTCAGCAAGGACGTCAATCGGGGCAACTCCTTTTTCCTTGGTCTATGGCATGAAGGCAGTCTTGCCGATTGAAGTCCAGATACCCTCTCTCCGGATAATGAAGGATGCAGACTTGAGTGAAGATGACTGGATCCAGACTTCACTTGATCAATTAAACCTGATTGACGAAAAGAGACTCACTGCTATCTGTCATGGTCAGACGTATCAAAAACGAATGATCAGGGCATTTAACAAGAAAGTCAGACCACAAGAGTATCAAGTTGGGGACCTGGTAATCAAACGCATCATCCTTCCTCAAAGTGATCCCCGGGGAAAATGGACCCCTACGTACGAAGGGCCATTTGTGGTTAAACATGTGTTCTCAGGAGGAGCCATGATCCTGACCACCATGGATGGTGACGACCTTTCTCACCCTGCCAATGCAGACATAGTAAAAAGATACTACGCATGAATAAAAGACCCGCTAGGTTGACATACCTATGCAAAAATAAGGGCTTCCCGGCGAACCAAAAAGGTTCGGGCAAAAATAAGGGATGAAATGAAAAAAATCTGTACACCCGGCAAGCCAAAAACCTGAAAAGGCGGTTTGGGCAAAAATGGGTATCCCGGTGGACTGAAAACCCGAAAGGGCGGTCCAGGCAAAAGTTAGGGATAAAGCGTAACACTATGTCTCATTGGATCACTTTGCATCCAGAATTCGGCACCAACTATCTGGCTCAGACTTCGGCATCGATCAATCAGCTTCATCCTCAACTAAGCAGCAAAGTGATGAGACGCTTGAAGACATAAAGGCGATAGCAAAGTTGGAACCCAGTGGGAATATTGTGCACATAGCTGTTTTGTTTCCTTTTCAAAATTGTATAAACTTTGTGTTATTCGGCGGCGTTCTCTTACTAGGACGTCAGCCTCTTGTACAAAAAACGCCTATTTACAGGCAAATTTCAAAATCAATACAGATTCAGTTTTCCAAACAAATTGCCCATTGTTTTTCCTTTTTTCTATTTTGTCTTGCGAAGAACGTCCAATGTTCATTTTTGATATATGCATTTGACATTAAATTGCTGATTCATAAATATTTGCATATGAAACAAAAGACTAATTACAGGTGACATCAGAAACAGGGGCAATGTAAAGTTGTCTGATGCAGTCTGGTTGCTTTGTCCGCCGAAGTACCAAGGTAGGTTCAACTGAAGAATGTGACCAAATTAACTCAACTCCCCGCAGAGTAAGACAAGATTCAGCAATACTCTCCCCAAGTAGAGTTGGTTCCCTCATCATCCCTACAATAGGCACCCTGTTCCCCTAGCAAGAGTCAGCAATACTCTCCTTCAGCAGAGTCAGTCTACGGTCAGCCTAAAGGAAGTTGGGTATCCCCAGAAGATATCAACATTCCCCAGTAGAGTATAGGCATTCATCAGCAAGCATCCCCGACAGTCTTGACCTAAGATTGTTCCCCGGTGGAATACAGACACCCCCAGTGGAACCATTCCCCAATGCAATTCCAAAAGTTTCCCCAGGAAAGTGGAATTCTTATCCCCAGCAGGTCTTGAAGCTTATCCCCAGTAGATTCTGGAAGCTTATCCCCTGCAGAGTACGGACGTCTCTCCCGAGCTTTATTCAAAGTTATTCCTCACAAGGGCTTATAATTGGGTTATCCTCAGCTAATTACCACGGAAGATCGCCCTCGGCAAAGTTCTTCCAATCCCCAGCGGAGTTCATCAAAGTTCCCCAACATAACTTATCAACACAATCCCTAGCGGAGTTTATCTTTGTCATCCCCAGAGGAGTTTATCTTTGATCATCCCCAACGGAGTTTATCATTATTATCCCAGCGGAATCCATCATTGAAATCCTCAGTGGAGCTCTCGTCAAAACTCCAGCGAAGTATCTCTTCCCACAGAGCAATTCCCCTCAGAGTAATCTCTCCAACAAGTTTATTCCCCAACAGAGCCATCTTCTCCTACCGGTGTATTCTTGTAAACATCATCCCTAGCGGAAACGAAGAACTTTACTCTTCAACGTCGGCCCAGGATTTAATTCCCCAGCCAATCGTCAAGGATTTATTTTCCTAGACGAAAACACATTCATAAAACATTTCATATTTCATACATCTTGCTTACAGGCATGATAAAGTGCATACGACACTATCTCATTTTGAACATCATGACATCATGCATTTCATACATCATGACATTGCATACAACTGATGTTTTGCCTTTTCAGGGAAAAAGACAACCCAAAAGACAACTACCTTCAACTGTCACAGTTTCCAGATTCGATTCCTGTATCTAGCTAGGGCACATCTGTGAGTGATCAGTTTCCGGACTCGATTCCTGTATCTAGCCAGGGCATGTCTGAAGAGTTCGAAGATTCGATTCCTGTATCCAGCCAGGGCATATCTATCAACTGTCACAATTCCGGACTCGATTCATGTATCTAGCCAGGGCATGTCTGAAGAGTTCGAAGATTCGATTCCTGTATCCAGCCAGGGCATATCTATCAACTGTCACAATTCCGGACTCGATTCCTGTATCTAGCCAGGGCATGTCTGAAGAGTTCGAAGATTCGATTCCTGTATCCAGCCAGGGCATATCTGTTGACAACTATTTCCAGATTCGATTCCCGTATCCAGCCAGGGCATATCTGTGAGCAACCGATTGTAGACTCGATTCCTGTATCTAGCCAGGGCATGTCTACATGAAGAGATTGAAGATCAACACCTGTAACAAGCCAGGAAAACATCTGTCTTTCTCAAAATACACAAGTTCTCGCTAGGGAATCTCTTATGCGATCAACACTTCCAAATGGCATCTATAAGCCCATTCCCGACAAGGTTTTATCACATCTTCAGATGGCATCTATAAGCCCATCTCCCTATCCACCATCTCTCCAAATGGCATCTATAAGCCCATTTCCGACATCACATTGCTGATACTCCAACATGCGAGTGCAAATTTCCGGGCACTCTAGTGTCCAATCTCCTTTTACCCTCGAGTCACGAAAGGCAAACTTGCCAATCTAACTCTTCAGGTTCAAGAAGATTGAACAGGGGCAACTGTTGTACCCCAAAATTTGCCCTCTCATTTCCTCAACATTTTCTCATCACAAGACCCTTGAAGCTCAAGATCCAGTTAGGGTTTCCTCTTCTCAAGACTCCTCCTTGCACTGTTGACCTAAATTAGGGTTGGTGTTTGAACAGAGATATTTTGACCTAAAATGCCTAAGATGACTTTCATGCTTCATGTTGGACTCCCAAGTTTACCCATACTAAGTTTCAAGTCTTGATTCCAAATTTTGCCCAGTCAATTGGACAGTTGACCTAGAAATCAACTGTATTGGGGAAAAAGTCAACTGTGGCCAATTGACAGTCAAACCTCATGAAAATTGACCCACATCAATATTATGAACTCACATGGACCATTTGATCAAGTTTGGATCACAATTCCACACAAAAATTTGATCAGATCACCAAAAGGGCAAAATGGTCATTTTTAGGGTTTTGACTGCACAAAGGCAATTTTTGACTATTTGACCTAGCCAATGGCAAACCAAGCTCACATATGGACTCAAGGACCCCATGGAATTGTCTTGACATACTCAACAAGTTCAAAAGATCCCAAATGCACAAGATTGACAGTTGAATTTCCCAGTCAATTGATCAATTTTGACTGTATACTGAAAAGTCAAACTTTGACTTTTTGGTCAAAATCAAGTGTCAAGATTCATTTTTTATCAAAACATGCCAAATCATGAAACTTGTTCATCAAGAAATCAAGGATTGCAAATTAGGGTTTGAAATGAAGTTTTTTCATAACAGAATTTTTCTAAGTTATGAAAAACCCTAATTTTTTCCTAACTTTGTCCCACTTTCTCACCAAGATTCATTTGGATTCAAGCAAAAGTCAAAACATGAAAGTTGTACCCTATTTCAAAATCTACAACTTTGATTCACAAAGTTTTCCCAAAAGAAGCTTGTAGCTCAAGTTACAATTTTTGGAACAAGGGTACCAAACCATTCTTAACTTAGAGAAAATTTGACCTATTTTAGGCAAGGTTTTTACCTAACTTCAAGACCTTTTTTCACATACTTCCACTTGGAATTTCAATTTTCATTTAAAAGATGGATTGTAGTACACATTCCAAGCTTTCCAAAATGTCCAAGAACTCATCAAACAACCTCATGGTTAGGGAGAATCGAATTTGGCAAGTTAGGAAAAACTCACTTTTGATTTGGCCAAGTTACATGTTCATACATCTAGGCCATTTTGAAATCAGCTTGCACAACTTGATTACAGGTCCTATATCCATTTTGCACTCATAAATTTAATGCAAACTCATTGTGCCAAGACCATATTTTATGTGTTCAAGCATTACATAAAGGTTTAGTCCCAAAATGGAAAAAGCATAATGTCCATTTTTGCAAAAGTAAACTTTATGTCAATTAGCAATCCAAGCAAGTACAGTGCAAATCTCTTTGGCACAAGTTTATGAGCTAATTACACTGATCAAGGCCAAGGTTTGCAGCACATTAGGGGGGCCTCTATCAGTCTAAAAACTCAAGTGGACATTTGTTGCTTAAAGTTGAAGAAAGCTAGCATAACATAACACAACTCTCATCTCAGCTAACACAAGCTTAAGCAAACTTGTCAAACACTTTCTAATCATCAAAACTGAGATAGAACACGAGCCAACCATCTCCAACACCCTCTCAAACACAGAATCACCCTCAAACTGCCAAAACAGGGGACCTGCTGCAGATTGAGTTCCATAGCTCAATCCTTTCATGCATTCTTGCTAAAATCACCACAAACACATCCCACAACATCCCTTGAAGCTATTCCAAACCTCAAACACGACCTGTAACACTCCCATTCAACATCACCATTTTCATTTTTCTGTTTTGCAGGTGGAGTTCTATAACTCGATTCATCTAGTTTCAAAGCAAAGTAAAACTTGGAATAGCATCCCTGGACATCAAGGAAGTTGTACCAATCATCACCTTGCACTGAAAGTACCTCCATCACCAGATACAACTCCAACTGAACAGGTAAGTTCATGAACTCGTATCTCTCTATCCAGGCATTGTTAGCTTTAGGTTTGTGAGGAAAATATGTCACATTCATAGCCCTGAACATGCCCATGTAATTAGTTTTCATTTATATTATGTGTGATGTGAGGATTTAATGTCTGAACATGGAACAAAAACTAGGTCAGGAATTGGGGGAGAAGAAATTCTCTCTCATCTTAGAGAGTTAAGTCAAGTTCTTTATATGTCTGGATTCGTCTTTTAATGCTCTACATTTTTCATGTTGTGAGTTTTGCTTGAAAGTCCAGGAATTGGGAGATAGAAAACGCGCGTGGATGGTTGTTCAAACATGTTCTGAGGTTGAAGATGAAGTCTTCTTGGGCTGGGCCTGAGTTGACTTTCTTTTTGCACCCTTTTGTTACTTTTAAACCCCCTTGGCCCATTATGCTTATTTTCATGATTTTTTGACCTTTTCTTTTTTGTTCTGACTTATTTATTTTTCCTCACAATATTAAAAATATAAAAAAAATATTTTTACACCATTTTTATATTTATTAGGCATTTTATTTTTTTAAAATAATGTTTGTACATAAATAAACACTTACATACTTTTATTTAAAAAATACTAAAATAGTGCAAACACATTTTATTTTCCATTTTTATTTCATTTTATCTTCTAAAAACATTTTATATAAAATATACTTTTTTTCATAAATATTAAATATTATTATTTTGTACATATTCAATATATTTTGTAAATAATATAAGTACATATATATTTATTAGTATATTTAGGTTAAAAAATACAAAATATACACATTTTCATTTTTATTAATATTTAATATTAAAAATACCCTTTTACAAATATACTTCATTTTTATTTTATTTTTGTACATAATTGATAAATATTTGTACATATTAAATAATTAATACATTTTACTTAATAAAATTAGGGTTTTGCCCTAAACATGGAAAATACTCAAAAAAATTGATACTTTTTATTTTGTTTATTTGACACATAAAAAATACCTTTTTTTTCATATACATAAAAAACATTTTTTGCATCTTGCATATTTATTCCATTTTATTTAATTGTTGTATATTAAATATCTTGTAAATTCTCAATTTGATGTAATAATCTAGGTTTAAATTCCTTGTCAAAATACCCCCATTTGAACACTTGTACCCCCCTTCCTATATATTGTGTTGTAATAACTTAGGAACTTTATTTTTCGCACTTTAATGCTTTCTAATTATACCATGCTAGAATTAGGGTTTGTATGCAAATCAATTAACCAAAATAGTTTGACCTAATTGCAAGATAAACAAGCATGAAAATGGACAACACTAATTACACTTGCACCCCTTGGGTATTCCACTTGTTTCCTTCAATAATGGGCCATATTGCATGCTAGGTCTCTTTGGGCAAAACAAACAATCAAATGATCATAGTCCCTCGATGACGCTTTCGAAAGTCGCCTAAAAAATGATCAAAGTCCCTCCAAGGAAAAATTGCCCAAAGATACTTGGCACCATTGAAATTATGGTCTAAACGATGACCCGCGCCTGTCCCTTTCACATCCTAACACAAGATTGTCCACCAAATGCAATGGTGGAACAAAATTGTTAAAAGGGTTAAAAACATAGGAGAAAATCTTTGAGAAATTTAGGAGTAGACAACCTCTTAGTTACTTGAATCAAACTTGCAAAACAAAACACTTGCCTATTTTCAAAAACCACACATCACTACACTTTCAAAAACAACTTTAAAAAAAAACATTGAAAACCTTTTCAAAAGACATACACCTTTGTATACATCCCAACATGGATCATTACAAAGGTTGCCACCACATTGGCCTCTTTTCAAAAACATTTTCAAACCCATGCACACAAAGCACCATTTCAAACAATTGAAAATCAAGGCAAGTTGATCTAAGCAAGTAACTAAGAGCCCATGGATAACCATGGATAGAAAGGGTGATAATACCTTCCCTTTCTATAATCTACTCCCCGAACCCAAGAAAACATCTCAAAGGTTTTTGCTGTGCTTTTTAAACCTTTCCTTAGGATAAAATAAAAAGTCGGCGGCGACTCTTGCTCAACCGAAACATTTGCGAAAACAAACGCAAAACCATAGTCAGTTCTCCCACCGTATCACAGGTAGCAAAGGATGAAACAAACATTTTTCTAAGAAACTTGCTCATGGAAAAACAATTTGCGATTTTGAAGCTCCAGAACGAACAACACTGAGAGGTCTAAATTCCAAATCACCACTTCTTCAACCTCATAGGCTTCGGGATGACATAGTCATAATTCAAAATGATGACTCACTCAAACATGGTGGGATACATATGTCTTAAGATCGTTTTCACTAGCTTCATGAAAGCTAAAGTATTTATTAGTCACATTAAACTATTTTACCAAGTGGATTGAAAAGAATGCTTTCACCAAAATCAAAGTTAACAAAATTCTTCTATTTTTGAAGAAAGGTGTTTTTATAAGGTTTGACATTCCCAAGGTGGTTAAAAATAAGTGGTGAGATCAATGTTCTGTTGTAGCTTCAACTTTATCAAAGTTATTGAATGATGATTCAAATCAAAGAGAGCAACAAGGTGGTTGAAAAGTAAATTGGCATCATCACGGTTTAAATTAAATGTGAATAATTATGTGTGTATGCCTTAAGAGAAATACAACATATTTTGTGAATGTTATAAATAAGGAACTAAAAAAGAAGCAAGAATGTCGACAAAAGAGGGCTTTGTCAATGTAAGTGGTCAAAGTCGTGGGGGTAATACTGCGAATAAAGAAAAGTGGGGGTGCCTAAAGGCGTAATGGTTGCATTCCATAAGCAGGCGATAGAGGTCAGTGTTGTTAGAAGTGTGGTGAGGGTGATTGCCTTGATCGCTAACAACAATGTTGGGGAAAACGGAAGACGTTTTTCAGATGTTCTGAGGCCTCGACGGTTTGACCATCCAGTAGAAGCCCAACATCAATAGTTGTATTTTAGACTATGGTTAAAGGCGACAATTTTGCTCTAGTAGGTAAGTTTGTATCCATCGGGCATCGATTTTTGTTATTGTGATTTGTCTATTAGGTTTAGTCATTTTAGTTTGCAGTTAAATTCATTAATGGATTGTGTTTTGGGCCCGTTAAGAATCTGTTGGGTTTCAATTGTTATAAATATTGTACTAGTTAAAAATCATAGGCGTGCAAGTTACCCCTACAACAGTAGAGGCACTCAAAGGACTTAGTAGGTGTATAAAATTGTAGGGTGGTTAAGGCTTGCCCCTGACAGCGAAAATCCTTTTACACACTACAAGATAAAGGCTCTCCAGCCACGTGATTTTGCCACGTGATTTTCACGTGGCTAAATAAAGTCAGTTGCGACGTGAAAATCACGTGGCAACATGTTTTACTAATAAAATAAAGAAGCATGAAGTTTGTCAGTATTTTTTTATTTAAAAAAAATGTTGCGACGTGGGATTCATGTCGCTACTAAAAATACAATAAAAAATAATTAAATTACTCTAACGTTTAGATATTTGTCATTTTTAAATTTTGAAAAAGTAAGTTGCGACGTGTTTTTCACGTCACAACATTTAAGAGGGAAAAATCACATTTTTCCAGACTGGCGTGTTCAGGTTTTGAAGGATGTGAAGAAAGAGAAAATAACTGTTGGGATTGTTGCGACGTGAAAATCACGTGGCAACGTTGCGGCGTGATTTTCACGTCGCTACATGCTTTATATATTTCTTTCTAACACGCTCCACAAACAGACAATAGCGTTATTTTATTTCAAGAACTTCTTCTTCAACCCTCCTCCTTCCATCCCTCCATAACCATTTTCTTCTTCATAAAATTTGTTCTTCTCCAATATTAAATCCCTTCAATCTCCATTAATTCTTGTTTTAAGGTAAATTCAATTCAATTTTGTCTGTATTTTGTTAACAGCTTTTTATTTATTGTATTATTGGATGTAATTTTTTTTCAATTTTTCTTTGAATAGAAGAAGATTGATAGAAGAAGATTGCAAAAAGGGACAAGAAGATTGAAGGAGTTACAAGATAAAAGGTATTTCTTGAATTTTTTTTTTTGAGTTTAGTATATTTTCTGAATTTAGTTAATTTTTAGGTTGAATTTGGGTTAAAATTTTAGGTTGAATTTGGGTTATATTTTCTGAATTTGGGTTAAATTTTAGGTTTAATTATTTAGTTTATTTTAAATTTAAAAATAAAAAAGATTATATCGTTATTACTTTATATTTTATATCTTTATAACCATTTAAAATTTAAGTTGATTATATTTTTAGGGGTATATAATAAAAATTTAGTAATAAGTAAATTAATGTTACAAAATAAATAATAATAAATATAGTAATTAGTGAAAAACATAAATAAATAAATAAATTGTGATGAATACAACGATTATAATTATTAATTTATATATTTAATAAACTATATATTAATATATAGTATATTTAGTAGTGTATAATAAAAAATATTATATATTAAAAATAATTAAAGTAAAAGCATATATTTATCTTTAATAGAATATGTTTAGGATTATTATTAAGTTGATTAATTAATATTTCTAATAAAATAGGTTTTGATTATATAAATTTGCAGTAAATGGAATATTATAGGTATTATCGTAGTTGGATGTACGATAGACTATATCCAGGAAGACGCGCACTTAAACCCAATTTTATAGACGGAGTTAATGGTTTTATCACGTGGACGTTTGCCCAGGAACGTTATCAAAGTGAAGGAGGAGTTAGGTGTCCTTGTCTTAAATGTGGATGTAGATATATAACTAGTGACCCAGAGGAAATAACACGTCATTTGCATAGAAAAGGTTTCATTGAAAATTATTGGGTTTGGACGTATAATGGTGAAACACTGCCGAGTAATGTACCAGAGACTAGCAACACAGATGCTTCAAGTAGTCAACCGGCTATGCAATCGCCTATGGAATTTGAGGAAAACTTTAATATGATAGGTGACATGGTTGGTGATGCTTTTGGTGTTAACGTGACCTATGATCAACCTGAAGACTTTGACGGGGAAGAGTTGTCGAATGAGGAAGCACAAAGATTTTAGCAGTTGTTGAATGAGATGAATACGTCGTTGTTTGAGGGGTTGTCAGACTCAAAGCTATCAATGTGTGTGATATTATTGGCCGCCAAGTCAAATTGGAATGTTCCTGATCAGTGTTTGGAGCACTTCGCAAAAATGATGTTGGACTCAACTGCAACGAAAGACAACTTGCCTGTGAGTTTCTATGATGCAAAGAAGTTGGTGTCGAAGTTGGGTTTAAGAGTAAGAAAGATTGATTGTTGCATTAATGGTTGCATGTTATTTTATGACAACGAGTTTGGTACTCAAGATGGATCGTCGGAGGAATGTAAGTTTTGTTAGAGTCCAAGATATAAAGTTCGCAATAGAGCCATTAACAGTAACCAAAAACGTGTAGCAGTAAAGTCCATGTTTTATCTTCCGATAATACCAAGGTTAAAAAGAATGTTTTCTTCAATGCACAGTGCAAGTCAAATGACATGGCATCATACAAACAAAACAAGCCCAGGCAATATGCGACACCCATCTGACGACCATGCATGGAAGCACTTTGATGAGGTACATCCTGATTTTTCCGCGGAACCTAGAAATGTCAGGCTTGGATTATGCTCTGATGATTTTGCTCTATATGTCCAAACGTCTGGAAGTGCGTATTCTTGTTGGCCAATTATTGTAACCCCTTACAATCTCCCTCCTGAGATGTGCATGACAATACCATACATGTTTTTGACGTGCGTCATTCCAGGACCGTCGAGTCCAAAAACCGGAATTGATGTGTACTTACAACCTTTAATTGATGATTTGAAGAGGTTGTGGAATAATGGAGAATGGACTTATGATATATCCCGTAAACAAAACTTTTCTATGCGAGCTGCCTTGATGTGGACCATTAACGACTTTCCAACATATGGCATGTTGTCTGGTTGGGGTACGCATGGCAGAATGGGTTGTCCGCATTGCATGGAATGCACTAAGGCGTTTACATTGGAAAAAGGGGGGAAAAGCTCGTGGTTTGATTGTCACCGCAGATTCCTACCATCAAATCATCCCTTTAGAAAAAACAAGACAAATTTCAAAAAGGACGAACGGGTAACAGATTTGTCTCCGCCTCGATTGGCACCAGTTTCTATATGGAACCAAGTTTGTGAACTTCCAAAGTTTACAAATACTGGCAAAGTATGTAGAATTGAAGGATATGGGGTCACACATAATTGGACAAAAAGAAGTATATTTTGGGACCTCCCATATTGGAAAGATAATTTGTTGCGCCATAATCTTGATGTTATGCATATTGAGAAGAATTTTTTTGATAACGTATTTAACACAGTGATGGATGTTAAAGACAGAACAAAAGATAATGTGAAGGCTAGACATGACATGGAAATTTGGTGTAATCGTAAAGAGTTGGAATTGAAGCCTCAACCAAATGGAAAATTATTTAAACCCAAAGCTTGTTTCAGTCTGACCCCCCAAGAAGCTAAAGCGGTTTGTGGATGGCTAAAAGGTTTAAGAATGCCCGACGGGTATTCTTCAAATTTAGCAAGGTGTGCTGATGCTAACACTGGGAAGTTGCATGGTATGAAAAGTCATGATTGCCATGTTTTTATGGAACAATTGCTACCAATTGCGTTCGGTTCTCTACCCAAACATGTGCTTAATCCACTCACTGAAATTAGTCAATTTTTTAGAGATATTTGTGCGTCAGCTTTAAGAGTGGATGACATCATTAAGTTGGACCAAAATATTCCAGTCATTCTCTGTAAGTTGGAACAAGTATTTCCGCCTGGTTTTTTTTACTCCATGGAACATCTACCTGTGCATCTTGCATATGAGGCTTATCTAGGAGGACCTATTCAATATAGGTGGATGTATCCGTTTGAAAGGTTCATGGGTGATTCAAAGCGATCAGTAAAAAATAAAGCTGGAGTTGAAGGATCAATATGTGCACATTACTTGCATCGAGAAACTTCACATTTTTGCAGTCACTATTTCAAGCACTTGATGTTAACTCCAAGAATCATAAGGAATCCTGTAAATGTTATCGAAAGAAGTCAGTACACCTTATCAATCTTCGGGCTTCCAGGTCGTCCCTCTGGAAAGAAGGGTGAGCATTGGTTGACCCAACAAGAAATGCAATTTGTACATGTTCATGTATTGATCAACTGCATTGAAGTTAAACCATATCTTGAGTAAGTATAATCCAACTTTTTAATTTTCTTTACAGTGTGAATATAAAATTGATTACCTTGAAACTTATAGTGTGTTTCTTTTTAGGGAATTTAACAATGCCTATTTTGATAGTACCAGTGTACAATCAACATCTGGTGTCATTCATGCCCAATTTCCAACATGGTTCAAGGAGAGATTGTATAGGGTTGTTGCACCGACTCCAGAAATACTCCATTTGAGAAACTTGTCTAATGGCCCTCGTCAAAGTGCAAACAAATGGCACATATACTTCGTGAACGGATATAAATTTCACACTCATGAATGGACTGAAGGGAAAAAAACCATAAACAGTGGCGTATTTGTGAAAGCAGTTACAGATGGTGGTGAAGATGACTTCTATGGTTTTGTTAAACATATCTACGAGTTAGTATACAATTACTTGGACTCGGAAAATAAAGTTGTCTTGTTTTATTGTGAATGGTATGATCCAACTAGAGGCACAAAAATAGATAAGACATATGGTATTGTTGAGATTCAAATGGACCGGAGGTACAAAGAGTACGACACTTTCATAATGTCAAATATTGTTAGGCAAGTTTATTATGTTCCTTATCCTTCATTTGTGCCACGTAAAAGACAGTGTTGTGTTGTAATAAAAACAAAACCATTGGGTCATATTGAAATTGACGATCTAGTGGAAGATGTTGCTTACCAAGTTGATGAAGTTGAAGTTAATCATGTGATTCCAGATGAACACACTACAAGTTTGTCTGATACAATGGTTAAGGGGAATCAAGTTGATGAGGACGAAGATCATGAAGATTCTGGATCCGAGGACAATATCACATTAGATGACGAGGATGATATGGATGACGAGCATGACGATTTAGAATAGTGAACCTATATTAATGAGAATTATGTCTTGTAATTTTACTTAACGATCCATCTATTGAATGAGTTAATGAATATGTATTCATGAGAATTGTGTCTTATAATTCAAATATATTATATGTTAACTTGTATTTTCTATGAATAGGTAAAAATGCCACCCAAAGATGATAAGGGTAAAGGTCCTAGTGATAGTGGTAGGAAGCACAGGCGTCCAAGGGTAGTAGTATGCCAGTCACCTCACTCAGCCACGTGTCCTCCCCCGCAGAGTCAGGTTCATCATATGTCCATGGACAGTACTATTCCATTTATGCCATTACTATCATCTCAGAGTCCTCTTCAGTTCCCATCTGGGAGTCCATGTTTTATTAGTCCATCTGGGCCCCCACCTAGTTTACCATTCCAGCAGACACAAGTGCCCTCATCCTTCCAGCACAGTTTCCCATTTCCCACACAGATGCCCTCATTCGTGCAGCAGCCTGGAGGATCCAGCACCCCACTTCCTACACAGATGCCCCCATCCGTCCAGCAGCCTGGAGGATCCACCTCTTCACGACCCACACAGACTGGTCGCACCCCACATCCCACACATGTACCTGCATCCGATGATCGTGCAGAGTCGGATGATGACGATCTTGGTGTGGACGATGATCAGATAGATGGGAGAGATCTTCGAGGGGATGATGATCCGAGTGAGATTCATACTATTGATGGGAGATTTTGGATTTGTCCTGAAGGGAACTCGTAAGTTTCTTATTTATTGATTTTTATATTTCCATTTTTAATATAACTTTATATAATTAATTATGCTAATTCAATTATTGTTGTTTTAGTTTCGGGCCGAGTCGGACTGTTGCTAGGGTTATAAATTATATAATTCAGCAGAATTATACAATTTTTTTGAAGAGTTTTAGAGAAGTTTCCGATAAAGAAGAATGGTTTAAGCAATTTCAGGTATAATTAATTTATTTCTTAAGTTATTTTTATTTAAATGACCTTTTCATTATTGTTATAGTTTATCTAACTATTTATTTTAATGTCATACAACATTGCAGGCGAAATGTGTTTGGGATCCACTGAACCATAACAAAGTAAAAAAAAAAATTTTGGCAGGAGTTCAAGATGACTTTCTGACATGCTACGACGTGTTAGAGAGAATTGGCAACTTTTGGGCATTCGTCCCAAATGGATAGGCAAAGAAGTTTTTGAACAACTTCTTAAGTATTGGGAATCAGATGAATTTAAGGCTAAATCTGAAAATGCAAAGAAGATGAGGGCATCGGAAAAAGGGGGTTGCCTTAATACTGTTGAGCATGCTCGACGCATGGTAATTATTACCACTTTTTAAAGTCATATTTGGATTTATAACATATTATTAATTTAAGTTGATTTTTTTATTTAGGTTAAGCGTTTGGGGAGACAACCATTGATGACTGAGCTAGTTACGGAAACTCGGACAAAGAAATCGGGAGGATTTATTGACGAGCGTACAAAAAAAGCCCTAGTAAGTAAATTAATTTATGTTTATATTTTTTTTAAAGCAATTTTGTGACGTGATTTTCACGTAGCAAGTGAGATGTTGTGGCGTGAAAATTGAGTGGTAACTGATAAGTTATGGCGTTGCAATCACATGGCTATTTGTTTTTTATTATTATTTTTATTTAATTTAATTTCATTAATTTTACTTATAAATTTAACTTGATTTTTTATTGTATGTGTAGGAGGATTATCAGGCCTTGCTTGTAGAATTTCTGACCCACAATCCTCAGTATACTCCTCCTCCGGGAAAACCGGTTCATCCAGATGTGGATTTCTATATTTGAAGTCAAGTTGTTGGGGGAAAGGGGCCTAACGAGTGTTTTTTTGGTGGTGGAAATTTGGCGGGCACCTTGAGGAGTGGGGATAGAAATATATATCAGAGAGTTGCGGACGGTGAAGGAGGGTCACGTCAAACAAATTTGACACCAGATCAGTTAGAACTGGTAAGACAATTGGCTAGACGCGAGTCCGAAGAACGTGAAGCGACATTGAAGGCCCAAATGGAGGCAATGAGGGGTGAACATAATAGACAAATGGAGGCAATGGCGAAGAGGCAGGCTGATATGGAGGAGCAAATACGACAATTTATGCAAGCATTTAGTAGAAATCCCAACAGTGGTGGCCAAAATAATAACCATCAAAATAATGATGACTTTCTTCACGACTTTTCCGACGACTCGAATGCTTCTGCTTAGTTTTATTTTTATTTTGTATTTAGTTTTTTATTTGTGTAATATAAATTTATAATCATATTGTATATTTAAAAATATTAAATTTAAATTTTAGTTTAATAAATTTATAATATTAAGTATATTAATTTATACATTTAGATATATTTAGTTTTATTTTTGATAATTTGATTTATAATATTGTATTTAATAAACAAATTATAATATTTAATTTATAAATTTAATGAAACAAAAAATAATATTAATTATTATATCAAAATCTATATTTATAACACAAAATAATTATTAAAAAAAACAAGTTGCGGCGTGTTTTTCATGTCACTAATTAGTGACGTGGAAAACACGCCGCAACAGCAAACGTAAAAGTAAATATAAACTTGCTTTGACCCTCTGCTCTGCTCTGAATTTCCTTGACTCTATAAAGTTTGTTGCGGCGTGAATTTCACGTGGCAATGTTGTGACATGTTTTTCACGCCGCAACAATATTGTCATGCGCTCTCCAGCGACGTGTTTCTTAAGGTGGCAAAAATAGAGTTGTGGCGTGATTTGGGTGTTAGCGACATGGGATTCACGTGGCAAAGCACAACTTATTTTGTAGTGACAATTGTGTTTGTGGTGGTTTAGAATTCTTGCACATGTGTGGTGAGAGACTTTGTATCTCAGCTTGCTGCTTATATGTAAGCGTATTGTGATGCGGTGGGAGAACTGACTTGAGGGTTTTGCGTTTTATCGAAAATGTTGCGGTTAGCAAGAGTCGCCACTGACTTTTCTTTTATCCAAAAAGGAAAGGTGAAAAAGCACAGGAAAGACCTTTGAGATTGTTTCTTGAGTTCAGGGGGTAGATTATGAAAAGGGAAGGTATTAGCATCCTTTTCATCCATGGTTTTCCATGGGCTCTTAGTTACTTGCTAGTTCACTTGATTTTTGTTTTGAAATTGTGCTTTGTGTGGTTTTGAAAGTATTTTGTAAAAGAGGCCATTTGTTTAGGCAATCTTTATAATGATACTCGTTCGTAAGAATGTATACAAAGATATTTGTCTTTTTGAAAATGTTTTCAATAATTGTAAGATGTTTTTGAAATGTGTGTGTTTGTTTTGAAAATAACAAGAATAGTTGTTTTGAAATGGAGCAAGTAACTAGAAGTAATCTACCTACTCAAATGTCTTTCTTGTTCATTTTCTTTTCCTTTGATATTGTTGTCTTACCATTGATTTGGTAAGCAACCCTATCTTTGGATGTAAACGGGACGGGCGTGGGTCATCGTATAACCATAATTAGCAATGTTGCAAAGTATCTTAGCATTTTTTAGGGACCAAGATTATCTTGTAAGGCAACTTTGAATAGCGTCATCGAGGGGCTATGATCTTATACTTGTTTGTTTTTGCCAAGATACTTCGCATGCGTAATATGGCCATTTTTTATGTAAGGCAACCAAGTGGAGTAACCCTAAGGGTGCTTGTGTGCAAGTGTGTTATTTTCATTCTTGATTTTGTCTTGGATTAGAGTTTTCTATTTGATTGTTTTTATCTTGCCATGCAAACCCTAATTACTAGCATGGTATGTAAAAGCGATAAATTGCGTAATTTAAAGATTACTACGCTATTACAACATTTTATAGGGAGATGGTATACAAATTATGAATGGGGATTTACAATAATATAAAGCTAATTTAATCTACTACAACCAAATCGAATTTGTACGAATACTTAAATAAACAAAATACAGTATAAATTAAATGTGCAATGGTATGCATATGCAAGAAAAGATTTTTGTTTTGTTTTATATGAAAAAAGAGTTTTGGAATTACACCTAATAATTTAAGAAAAAAGAGATTATTTTTAATAAATTGGTTAAACCTAATTACTATTTTATTAAAAGAAAATCAAGTTCTTTAAATATCATTTTTTTGTGTATTTTTGTCTTAAAATAATAAATAATATTTATGAAAATATTTAGTATAAATATTTACAAGTATGAAGAAAAAGGGGTAGAAATATATCTAAGTCTATTTTATTCTATAAGTTTATTTAAGAAAAATAGTTAATATATAATTTATTAAAAATATTTTTTATGTGAAAATAAAATAAAATAATCAAAGTGCAATATTTATCATGTTTTATATTTTTTATGATTTTTTTATATTAAAGAAAATATTTAATAAAATAAAAAATGAAAATAAAAACAAATGAATAAAATGTATGGGCCAGGGGGTATCCTGAGCAAACAGGAGGTAAGTATCAGAAGAAGAAAATTATGAATCCCAATAGTTGAGCCCACGCTGTAAAAATGGCAAAAAAATGAAACTGGAAAATATGAAAATGCAAAAGGTAGCTCCAAGGTTTGAACCCATGACCTATGCATTTTCAGCGCACTACCTTGCCACTAGAGTGGCTGTACATCCGTTAGTTCATATGAAATATAAAACACATAACACATGACGCCTCCTTGCCCTGTACTTCATCTTCTTCCTCAAGCTAGCCAGACCAATCATATCTCTCTCTCATTTCTCCATGAAAATGGAAACTTTCAACATGAAAATAATAGTACTCTTTCCCACGAATTCAACCATGTAACTCATGTAAACTAACAGTCAATGATCAAAACTAATTTCAAAGGCCCTAATTTTAAACCTAATTTTTACAGAAATTTGAACTCTAAAATTCTCTATACACAATGAATATAAATGAAATCTATGAACATGGTTGGTTTTAGCACAAGGATATCTACATTTTATCTTCACAAATTGTGACCAATAGATGCCTGTATGAAGAGATAGAAGTTGGAGTTCTTACCTCTTTCAGCTGAGATCGTGAATGGAGTTTGAGTGAGTTTTATGAAGGCATGAAGATCCCTTTAGCTTGCCTGGGCCTCCCTGAGTATGTTCCAATCTTTACCTTGTCTTGAAAGTGCCTGAATCTCCCTATCCAAGTCAACCCGCAAGCTTGAAAAACAAAAATGGCAGATGGAGAAGGAAGAGTTACAGTGAAGGGGTGATGGTCTGGAACACTTAGATATGATGTAGGTTAAGTGTTTTGATGATTAGAACTTGAAACGCACGAGTAGATTTTTGGATTGCTATGCTTGGTCTCAAACTTCAAGTTTTTTGATAGGTTTTTGGTGATAGAGAGTTTTAGAGAGTTTCTGGCCTTGAGAAATCGTCAGTTAGGTTGCAATGTGTTTATGTATAAGTATAAAGAAGGTTTCCAATCCACTCCACAACAGATTTCTGAGTTATAGGCTTTTTGCACTTTTACTTGCTTTTGAAGCAAAGTGAGGAGACAAGTCTCTACATGCTTGTACAGGCCTGCTTGGAGTTGGTACAAGTCCTAGCCAATTTGCTTTTGGTTTATAGGACTTGTGTGTGCAGAAAAACAGATGTAAGGCTCAAGGAGTGAAAAGTTGCAAAAGTTATGCTTTTCTAAAATGGCAATGACAACTTTGTGCCATTTATGGAATTAAAGCTTGGACAAAGACTCTTGTGCTTGGATTAAGGCTTTATCATATGTGTAAGCATTAAATTATGAATTTAGAAACAAGTTTGAGACCTGTAAATCAAGGACTAGGCAGCATAGGTTCAAATATGAATTTTTGTTCTTCATGAAATGGCTTGAAATGAAAGTGAGAAATTGCCAACTTCCTCTCTTCGATTCTCCCTAATCAAGAATGATCTCAAGGAGTTCTTGGACATTTTGGAAAGCTTGAAATGTGCTTTATAACTCATCTTTGAAATGTATTCACAAAATTATATCTTGCGATCCAAGCATATTTAGGGAAAAATGTGTGAAGAAAAGTTGTATATTTCATGGAGATCTACAACTTTCATGTTGGGAACTTTCTTTGAATCATCTTGTATCATGGTGGAAACTTGGCTTAAAGTTGAGAAAAAATAAGAAATTTTCTATACTTGGAAAAATTTCTAAGTTAAGAAATTTTCAAATTTTAAAACAAAATCTTCAATCTTTGATTCCTTGATGAACAAGTTTCATATTTTGACATGTTTTGATGAATTGGGATCCTTGGCATTTGATTTTGACTAAAAAGTCAAAGTTTGACTTTTCAGTATACAGTTGACTGCAAATTTCATCTGTCAATCCAATGGATTTGCAATGTTTTGAACCAAGTCATTAGGTCATGATGATGCAATTGAGCCCTTGGAATCATGCTCCAAACCAATTGGTCATTTGTTAGGTCAAAAAATCATAAATTGCCCTTTCTCAGTCAAAACCCTAATTTTGACCATTTTGCCCTTTTGATGATTTGATCAAATTTCTTGGGGAGTTGTGGTCCAAACTTGATCAAATGATACATGTGAGTCTAAAATGTTGATGTGGATAAAAAATTATGAAGTTTGACTGTAAATTGGCCATGGTTGACTTTTTCCCCAATACAATTGATTTTTAGGTCAACTGTCCAATTGATTGATAAAAAATGGGATTCAAGACTTGAAACTTGACATGAGTAATCTTAGGGGTCCGTGATGATACTTGAAAGTCAAATGAAACATTGATAGCCCAAAAATCTTTGTGCAATCCCAAACCCTAGTTTTGGGTCATCAGTGCATGATGAGATGTCTTGAGCTGATCAAACCCTAATCCAGTCTTGAGTCAAAGAGATCTTGTGAGAATAATCTTGATAAATGAGAGGGGAAATTTTGGGGTACAACAGCTGCCCCTATCAATCTTCTTAAACCTGAAGAGTTAGATTGGCGAGTTTTACCGTTCGCGACTCGAAGGTGAAAGAATGATTGGACACTAGAGTGCCCATAAATTTGCACTCGATGATGTGATGATAGAAGGAATGGGATTACAGATGCCATTTGGAGAGGTGATAGAATCTTGTTAGAGATGGGGTCGTAGATGCCATCCAAGAATGTTTGTTGAATTGTAAGTTGTAAGCTGAAAGAGTAAGTACCTGAATGGTGTCCGTGTCTAGAGCGTATCTGAACTGTATCTGAAAGGTTGTATCTGGACGAGTATCAAAATGGCATCCGTGTCTGGAGCGTATTTATACTGTATCTGAAAGTTGAATCTAAATAAGTATCAAAATGGCATCCGTGTCAGGAGCATATCTGAACTGTATCTGAAAGTTGAATCTGAATGAGTATCAGAATGGCATTCGTGTCGGGAGCGTATTTGAACTGTATTTGAGAGTTGAATCTGAATGAGGATCAGAATGGCATTCGTGTCTGGAGCTTATCCGTACTGTATCTAAAAGTTGAATCTGAATGAGTATCAGAATGGCATCCGTGCCTGAAGCGTATATGTATTGTATTTGCAAGTTGAATCTGAATGAGTATCAGAATGGCATCCGTGTCTGAAGCGTATCTGTACTGTATCTGCAAGTTGAATCTGAATGAGTATCAGAATGGCATCCATGTCTGGAGTGTATCTGAACTGTATCATGATTGCATATTGTTAATGGTAGCTGTTAATCTTATCCTGAAATGGGTAAAATGTTAGCTGAAATACAAAGTTATGTTTGCATGAAATGTATGATGCAATGTATTTGCTTCATTAATGTTTATGATATATGGATGCAATGTATGCACATGTGAGCTGATTTGCTGTATTGTTGTATGTTTGAGGAAAGAAAATTCCTGAATGCTGCTGAGGATATGTTGAATTTTCATGTCTTAAAGTTGAAGTGTTGATGAATTTCCTTTTAGAGAAATAAACTCTGTTGTAAGGGAAATGCCATGTACTGCTTGTAAGATTTGTTTGGGGAATCCTGAGAAATCTGACGACTTCTATTGGGGATTAATAATTTGAAATTTTGTTCAGTTGGGGATTTATATGATGTACTGTAGGGGATCACTTATGGAATAGCCTAGAGAAATTTTCCTTTTCTTTTAACCCATTAGTAATTGTCTCTCCCATTTGTTTTATTTGTACACAGTAATTATGTTCAAATGCATATGTTCATCAATGAATCATTGGACACTTTTTGTAAACAAAACACAAGCGTAAAGAAAAAGATAAATAGTTTTTGTACTTTCAAAGGGGTATCTTTGTATTGACTTTGAATAAGTATTTTTGTACAAAGGGGACAAACATTCTAGTAAGAGAATGTTGTCGTAAAACAAGAAAAATTTATATAGAGAAGGATAACTACGTGTAATAATCCCATGGGGTTCCCATTCTGCTATAGCATTTGCATTCTCCGAGTATCTTGTCTATTTTCCTTGTCCAAAGATGATTGAATTGATCAGAAACTCTGATTTTGTCAGTGGAAGCCAAAGGTTGTCCGTCAAGTGATCCGACGGGACATAGTCATACGCTTTAACTCCCTAACTTTTGCCTGGACCGCCCTTTTGGGTTTTCAGTCCACCGGGAAACCCTTTTTTGCCCAAGTTGCCCTTTCGGGTTTTCAACTTGCCGGGTGTACAAATTTTTTTGTTATTTTATCCCTAACTTTTGCCTGAACCCTTTTGGTTCGCCGGGCGGGATGCCCTTGTTTTGCCTAGGTGTCAACCTAGCGGGTCTCTTATGCGTAGTATCTTTTGACTATGCCTGCGTTCGCAGGGTGTGGCAGATCATTGCCATCCATGGTGGTCAAGATCATTGCCCCACCGGAGAATATGTTTTTGATTACAAATGGTCCTTCATAGGTAGAAGTCCATTTGCCCCTGGGATCACTTTGTGGCAAAATGATACGTTTGATCACTAGATCCCCAACTTGATATACTTGTCGTCTGACTTTCTTGTTGAAAGTCTTGATCATCCGTTTTTGATACATCTGACCATGGCAAACAGCAGTAAGTCTTTTTTCATCAATTAAGTTCAGTTGATCAAGTCGAGTCTGGATCCAATCGTTTTCATTCAATCCTGCATCCTTCATAATTCTCAGAGAGAGGATCTGAACCTCAATAGGCAAGACAACCTCCATGCCATAAACCAAAGAATAGGGTGTTTCCCCGATTAATGTGTGAGCCATAGTACGATAACCGTGGAGAGCGAATGGTAGCATCTCATACCAGTCTTTGTATGTGACTGTTATTTTCTGTATGATCTTCTTAATGTTTTTATTTTCATCTTTGACAACACCATTCATCTTTGGCCTATAGGGAGAAGAATTGTGATGCTGAATCTTGAATTGCTCGCACAAGGAGGTGATCATAGTGTTATTAATATTTGTACCATTGTTAGTGACGATCCTTTCTGGGATACCATACCGACAAATGAGGTTTTGCTTGATGAAGCGGGCAACAACATTCTTGGTAACAGAAGCGAAGGAAGCTGCTTCGACCCACTTTGTAAAATAGTCAATAGCCACTAGGATGAAGCGGTGTCCATTGGAGGTTGTAGGCTTGATCTCCCCAATCATATCAATTCGCCACATAGCAAAGGGCCAAGGAGCTGTCAAGACATTCAGAGGAACCGGAGGTACGTGCACCTTGTCAGCATAAATTTGGCATTTATGACAGGTTCGAGAATGTTGATAGCAATCTGCTTCCATGGTAGACCAATAATAGCCTGCCCGTAGGATTTTCTTTGCCATCGTATGCCCACTGGAATGGGTGCCAAAAGTACCTTCATGTAATTCAGCCATGATCTTTTCAGCTTCAACCTTATCCACACACCGAAGCAAAATGGATTCATGATTGCGTTTGTACAGGATGCCATTACTAAGGAAAAATTTAGCAGAGAATCTCCTTAAGAACTTCTTATCATTGATTGAAGCTCCTTCTGGATATTGTTGAACCTCGAGATACTTATTGACTTCATGAAACCAAGACTGGTCCACTATTTCTTCAGTATTAATCTCGTGACAGTGTGCTGGTTCATCCATTCGTTCGATGGTGATTTGGGGAGCCTCGTTACCCAAATTAAGTTTAAACATAGATGACATTGTGGCTAGAGCGTCTGCTAGCTGATTTTCTTCTCGCGGTAAATGCTCGAAGGTAATCTTCTCAAAATGTGGTAGCAATGTCAAAACATGTTCTTTTTAAGGGATAAGGTTCAGGTTCTTAGTGTCCCATTCCCCTTTTATCTGACTGATGAACAAAGTTGAATCTTCAAAAACATCCAAGGATTTGATCCCCAAGTCTATGGCAGCTCTGAGACCAAAGATGCACGCTTCGTACTCCGCCATGTTGTTTGTACAGTTGAAGCAAAGTCTGGCAGTAAAGGGAGTATGACACTCTTATGGAGATATGAGTATAACGTTGATGCCATTACCAAGTGCATTGGATGCTCCATCAAAGAATAGGGTCCATCGGGATCCTCGTTCAGGTCCGTCATATGGTATGATTTCTTCACAGTTGTCTAATGTCATTATGTCTTCATCTGGGAATTCAAACTTCATGGACTGATAGTCTTCTACAACTTGGTGAGCGAGATGGTGAGCTAGCACACTCCCCTTTATAGCTTTCTGGGTAGTATACTGTATGTCGTATTCTGTCAGGATCATCTGCCATCTAGCTATTCTCCCAGACATAGCAGGCTTTTCGAAGATGTACTTTATCGGATCCATCTTAGATATCAACAAAGTAGTATGAGTCAACATATACTATCTTAGCCGGCGAGAAGCCCATGCCAGAGCGCAACAAGTTTTCTCGAGTAGTGAATATCTGGTTTCACAGTCGGTAAACTTTTTGCTCAAGTAATAAATAGCGTGCTCTTTTCGGCCAGACTCGTCATGCTGCCCCAATACACACCCCATTGAGTTTTCTAAAACAGTCAGATACATGATCAATGGTCTTCCCTCGACTGGTGGCATCAACACAGAAGGCTCTTGTAAGTACTCTTTGATTTTGTCAAAAGCAACCTGGCATTCATCATTCCATTTGACTACTTGATCCTTCTTCAATAGTTTGAAGATTGGCTCACAAGTAGCTGTTAGGTGAGAAATGAATCTGGCAATATAGTTCAAGCGTCCCAAGAATCCCCTGACTTCCTTCTCAGTACGAGGAGCAGGCATCTCTTGTATTGCTTTAACTTTCGCAGGATCGACTTCAATACCCTTGTTATTGACGACAAAACCTAAGAGTTTACCGGACCGTACTCCGAATGTGCACTTGTTTGGATTCAACCTCAGCTTGTACTTCTTCAGTCTCTCAAACAGTTTTTTTAAGTGATCCAAGTGTTCTTCTTCTGTTTGCGATCTGGCTATCATATCGTCTACGTATACCTCTATTTCATGATGTATCATGTCGTGAAATAAATCTACCATGGTGCGTTGATAGGTTGCCCCAGCATTCTTCAATCCGAATGGCATCACTTTGTAGTAGAATGTGCCCCACTGTGTGACAAATGTTGTTTTCTCCATGTCCTCAGGTGCCATTTTGATTTGGTTGTAACCTGAGAATCCGTCCATGAAGGAAAACACTTTGTGTTAGGCCGTATTGTCAACCAGGATATCGATGTGGGGGAGTGGAAAATCATATTTAGGGATTGCCCTATTCAAATCTCTATAATCCACGCACATTCGTACTTTGCCGTCTTTTTTAGGTACGGGAACAATGTTGGCAACCCATTGAGGGTAGGAAGTGACAGCCAAGAATCCATCATTGAATTGCTTCATGATCTCCGCCTTGATCTTTTTTGACATATCAGGTCTCGTGCGGCGGACTTTTTGTTTTACTGGTGGACAATCTTCTCTTGTAGGCAGACGATGTACCACGATGTTTTTATCAAGTCCTGACATGTCTTCATATGACCAGGCAAAGATCTCAACATAATCATGCAACAGCTGAATCAGACGCTCCTTGACACTGGGCTCCAGATTGGCACCCACCTTGACCTCTTTTTTATCCTCCTCGGTACCCAGATTGATTGTATCCACAGGTTCCTCGTGAGGCTGAATGGCTCTTTCCTCTTGTTGTAGTAGTCTGGCAAGTTCCCCTGGTACTTCACAATCTTCCCCACCTTCATCTTCCGCTTGGTAGATTAGATCCTCAGAGTCACAAAAGGCCATAGAAGTATCATTACCCATGGGATCCAGAATGGAGGGGTACCTGCATTTGTGAGTGTGGGAGTGTGTAAGGGTATAGCCATCCTTAAAAATAAAATGTAAAAGAAAAACAATTTGCATAAAAGTTTGTATGCGAAAAACGTCCATGATTCATTGAATGTCATATGAACATGAAATAATAACCCTTACAAATGGACCATTGTGCCTCGGGTAAGGCACAAGGTTTTAAGAGTGCGAATTGTTTTTCAATATTACATATCCAACAAAATGTAAAGATAAATTATTGAGGGATGAATGTTATTGGGACAAAGTCTCTGGCCTCCCAATTGCGGAGTCCTCTATCGATAGTCGGAAAGATCCAATCCTCCAAGCTGCAATCCTCTTCACCATCTTCTACCGCATTGACCTCTCGGTTGCTAATCTTCAAGGGTGGCCCTCCAGCACGGGCACGGCGTACAACCTTCTTTGCACTTGAAGTGAAACCTAAGCCAAACTTTTCAGATTTATACGGAATATCCGGAAGTTTCCCCCAGATGGTGCATCCACCCTCCTCTACTACTACTTTGGCGTCCTTCAGAGATGACATTCGGAGTGGAGGTCTTGTGATCTTGGGAATCTGGGACACAGTCTTGGTCACTGCTACCTCTCGGGGGACCTCTTCGAAGTGTTGAAAAGGAGTTTCAATGAACTCGCCGTCCAATTCCACATACCTGAAGGAATTGAGATGGCTAATCATATATTCTTCCTCTCCGTGGATAGTGATAATCTTTCCTTG
Source organism: Vicia faba (assembly GCA_948472305.1). Classification (NCBI taxonomy): domain Eukaryota; kingdom Viridiplantae; phylum Streptophyta; class Magnoliopsida; order Fabales; family Fabaceae; genus Vicia; species Vicia faba. The sequence continues at coordinate 592,153,070 of OX451739.1, read as the reverse complement.
GATCAGATATTTCAGCATCTGGTGCAGTGTAGAGGTGACAGCGCCAGCATTATAGATCCACGGTCGTCCTAGCAGACAAGAGTAAGATGGGCGGATGTCCATTACATAAAAGGTTAAATTGAAAGTTTGAGTCCCAACCTTTATGGGGATATCCACCTCCCCGTGTACCATCCTCTTTGAGCCATCAAATGCCCTTACGACTATGTTACTTAGCTTTAACGTCAGTCCTTCACAGTCCAGTATGTCAAGAGCTTTCTTCGGTAAAACATTCAAAGATGAGCCAATGTCCACCAAGACATGGGCCAGAGTTGTGCCTCTACATTCCAAAGAGACATGTAATGCCTCGTTCTGCTTTCTTCCCCTTGGTGTCAGATCAGCATCTGAGAAGCCTAGGCCGTTATCCGCTGTCAAGCTGGCCACACAATCTTGAAATTGATCAGCAGACGTCTCTTGAGGAACATGGGCTGTCTTTAGGAACTTTACCAAGGCTTTCACATGTGCCTCGGAACATAGTAATAATGCCAGCATGGAGAAGGTTTCCAATCCACTCCACAACAGATTTCTGAGTTATAGGCTTTTTGCACTTTTACTTGCTTTTGAAGCAAAGTGAGAAGACAAGTCTCTATATGCTTGTACAGGCCTGCTTGGAGTTGGTACAAGTCCTAGCTAATTTGCTTTTGGTTTATAGGACTTGTGTGTGCAGAAAAACAGATGTAAGGCTCAAGGAGTGAAAAGTTGCAAAAGTTATGCTTTTCTAAAATGGCAATGGCAACTTTGTGCCATTTATGGAATTAAAGCTTGGACAAAGACTCTTGTGCTTGGATTAAGGCTTTATCATATGTGTAAGCATTGAATTATGAATTTAGAAACAAGTTTGAGACCTGTAAAGCAAGGATTAGGCAGCATAGGTTCAGATATGAATTTTTGTTCTTCATGAAATGGCTTGAAATCAAAGTGAGAAATTGCCAACTTCCTCTCTTAGATTCTCCCTACTCAAGAATGATCTCAAGGATTTATTGGACATTTTGGAAAGCTTGAAATGTTCTCTATAACTCATCTTTGAAATGAATTCCAAGATTCCTCTTGGAACTAGGTGAAAAATTTCCATGAAGTTAGATAAAAAACCTGCATAAATTAGGGCAAAATTTCACTAAGTTATTTTAGTTCATGAGCATGTATTCACAAAATTATATCTTGAGATCCAAGCATCTTTATGGAAAAATGTGTGAATAAAATTTTTATATTTCATGGATATCTATAACTTTATATTGGGAACTTTCTTTGAATCATCTTATATCATGGTGGAAACTTGGCTTTAAGTTGAGAAAAAATAAGAAATTTTCTATACTTGGAAAATTTTCGAAGTTAAGAAATTTTCAAATTTTAAAACAAAATCTTCAATCTTTGATTCCTTGATGAACAAGTTTCATATTTTTACATTTTTTGATGAATTGGGATCCTTGGCATTTGATTTTGACTAAAAAGTCAAAGTTTGACTTTTTAGTATATAGTTGACTTTTTATCAGTTGACTGCAAATTTCATCTGTCAATCCAATGAATTTGCAGTGTTTTGAACCATGTCATTAGGTCATGATGGTGAAATTGAGCCCTTGGAATCATGCTCCAAACCAATTGGTCATTTGCTACGTCAAAAATCAGAAATTGCCCTTTCTCAGTCAAAACCCTAATTTTGACCATTTTGCCCTTTTGATGATTTTGTCAAATTTCTTGAGGAGTTGTGGTCCAAACTTGATCAAATGATACATATGAGTCTAAAATGTTGATGTGGATAAAAAATTATGAATTTTGACTGTAAATTGGCCATGGTTGACTTTTTACCCAATATAGTTGATTTTTAGGTCAATTGTCCAATTGATTGATCAAAAATGGGATTCAAGACTTGAAACTTGACATGAGTAATCTTAGGGGTCCATGATGATACTTGAAATTCAAACGAAACATTGATAGTCCAAAAATATTTGTGCAATCCCAAACCCTAGTTTTGGGTCATCAGTGCATGATGAGATGTCTTGAGCTGATCAAACCCTAATCCAGTCTTGAGTCAAAGAGATCTTGTGAGAATAATCTTGATAAATGATAGGGCAAATTTTGGGGTACAACACGTATTAATTACGATTTATATCCTCCTGATGGCAGAGAAGTATTTATATAGGCTCTTTTGACCTAGGGTTTAGGAAACCTTTAGTGGAGGCAACCACTCCCCCATAATAGGGGAGATTGTTGACCGCCTATTCTCTAGGGAATCATGGTAGACTCCTTCTCGTCTGACTAACAGGAGACAATGATATTGTACATGTCATTTGTCATAAGGACAAACCCTGTTATTCTTAAGGGATGTCGCCTAAGTGACATCACTCTCTATCAGGGACGTTGGAGCCGTCCTTGTTTGGGACTTGTTGTACCTCAAAATTTGCCCTCTCATTTATCAGGATTTTTCTCACAAGACTTCTTGGACTCGAGACAAGATTAGGGTTTGGTCAGCTCAAGACATCTCATCTTGCACTGATAACCCAAAATTAGGGTTTGAGTTTGCACAAGTATTTTTGGACCACCAATGCTTCATGTGACTTTCATACACCATCTTGGACCCCTAAGATTGCTCATGTTAAGTTTCAAGCCTTGAACCACATTTTTGATCAGTCAATTGGACAATTGACCTAAAAATCAACTATATTTGGGAAAAAGTCAACCATGGCCAATTTACAGTCAAACTTCATAATTTTTGATCCACATCAACATTTTAGACTCATATGTACCATTTGATTAAGTTTGGATCACAACTCCTCAAGAAATTTGATCAAATCATCAAAAGGGCAAAATGGTCAAAATTAGGGTTTTGACTGAGAAAAGGCAATTTCTAATTTTTTAACCTAGCCACTGACCAAATGAGTTCAAACATGATTTCAAGGGTTCAATGGCATCATCTTGACCTAATTACATGGTTCAAAAGATCTCAAGTTCATTGGATTGACAGATGAATTTTGCAGTCAATTAATTAAAAGTCAACTGTACACTGAAAAGTCAAACTTTGACTTTTTGGTCAAAATCAAGTGCCAAGGGTCATAATTCATCAAGATATGTCAAAACATGAAACTTGTTCACCAATAAAACCAATTTTGAAAATTAGGGTTTTAATTTGAAAATTTTCATAACTTAGAAATTTTCTAAGTATAAAATTTTTCTTATTTTTCCCCAACTTTTTCACCATGATGCATTTTGATTCAAAGAAAACTTCCAACATGAAAGTTGTTGTCCTCCATCGAATATACAACTTTTCTTCACAAACTTTTCCAAAAAGATGCTTGGATCTCAAGTTATGAATTTGTGAACATAGGTCTACGAACTAAATAACTTAGTGAAATTTTGCCCTAATTTAGGCAGTTTTGGGACCCAACTTCATGAACATTTTTCACCTAGTTCCAAGAGGTATCTCAAATTTCATTTCAAATATGGATTATAGAGAACATTGCAAGCTTTCCAAAATGTCACAAAACTCTCCAAGATCATTTTTGGTTAGGGAGAATCGAAGAGAGGAAGTTGGCATTTTCTCACTTTTTGTTCAAGCCATTTTCACATAGCATCAAGTTGTAAATCCAATACATGCTGGTTGTATCTTGCTTTACAGGTCCTCATATCACTTTACACTCCATAATTAAATGCAAACTCAGTTGACAAAGGCTTTATCTTTGCTTTTGGAGCTTTGTACAAAGTGTATTTCCATTTTTGGCATAAAGATCACAATGCCATTTTCATAAAGGGCAACTTTTGCAACTTTGTCAATCTTGAGCCTTGGACTTGTCTCTTTGATGAAAGAAACTTACATAGCTCTCAAGCAGTTGGTACAAGTTCATTTCAGGCCTCAAGCAAGCAAGGACAAGCATGTAGCATAAGTCACTTCACTTTACTTCAAAAGCAAGAAAGTTGGTGAAAAGGCCCAAAACTTGTACAGCTAGTAAGGGTTAACCTTTGTATCATTTCTATACAAGTATACAAACTTGTCACAATGCAAAGCACGATTGGCTTGCACCTAAAACTCTCTCAAACTGAAAAACTCCAAAATTCTGCCAAAACTCATAGATTCTGCAAAACCATAGCCAACACTTATTTGGCTTGTGCGTTTTGTGATTAAACACTTCAAGCATCTCATACACATCATACCAAAGCTATCCAAGCCATCACCCTGGTTCTGTAACCCCTGTTTCAGCCTTTGCCATTTTCAACCTTGAAGCTTGCAGCTTGACTTGTGCAGAGATTTCCAGCTATCTTCAAAGCAAAGTAAGCATTGGAATAACTTCAGGGAAGTTCAAGGAAGCTCAAATAATCCTCAGGCCTCCATTAAAGTCCCTGCATTGCTCTACTCGAATCCAGCTGAAGGAGGTATTTTTCTTAAACTCTATCTCTCTGAATAGGCATCCTTAAGCCACGATTTGTGAAGAAAAAATGTAGTCCTTATCATAACAAAGTTGTACATATACATACTTTTCATTTATATTAACTATGCTGAGAGAATTTGAAGATTAAAATTGCTGAAAAAGTTAGCTCATGAATTAGGGCTTCCAAAATTCTCTCTGATCTTTGAGAGTTAGGTCACATAATTTATATGGTTGGAATCGTGAGCTCAAATGCCACATGTTTCATGTTATGAGTTTTTGTTTTTGTGCAAGCATGTGAGAGTTACAGGTTTGAACTATGGCGCGCGAAGGAGATGAACCAAGGACAGGGATGAAGCGATGTTGGGCTTTTTGGCGCCTGGCCTTTTTTGTTTCTGCTAATCACACCCCCTGACTTACTTTTACACCCCTGGCTTATTTGTTATGTTTTTCATATTTTTTCCATATTTTCATATTTATAGTTTTTATTTATTTTTTCTGAATAATGAAAATCCTAAAAATAATTTCTTTATTTTTTTACAATTTTATTTTTTTTTATATTATTTTTTTACATAGAAAATAATTTATTTGATTAAAATAGAACTTATTTTCTTAAATAGTTTGTAAATAATAAAAAATACTACATATTTTTATTGTATTATTTATACACATAAAATATTTATTTCTATACATATTTAATTTTTAATATTTAAACATAATATTATTTATTATTTTCTTATATAAAAAAATGTGCAAAATAGTAATAGGAAACATTATTTTCTTTTAATTAAAAAATTAGGGTTTCACCCCTCCAAAAATAATAATTTTTTCTCCTTTTTTTAGGGTTTAAATTAAATTATTTTCTCATACAAAAAACAAATACCAAAACACTTTTTACATAAATACATTGCATTGCATTTTAAATATTTGTATATTTATTTAATTCGTGCAATATTCGATTGGGTTGTAATAATATTTTTAGGTTTATATTTGTGCAAAAATCCCTATTCAAAACTTGTATCCCCCCTCCCATAGTAATTGTTGTAATAGCTTAGTTTATTTTACGCTATTTATTGCTTTATATACTATGCTCATTAACTAGGGTTTGCATGACAAGAATAAAAACAAGGCAAAATAGAAAACCCTAAATGCAAGACAAAAGCATGAAAATGATACACTTCGCACACAAGCACCCCTAGGGTTTCTCCCACTTGGTTGCCTAAATAAAAATGGCCATGTTACGCACGCGAAGTATCTTGGCAAAACAAAACAAAACAAATATAAGATCATAGTCCCTCGATGACGCTATTCTAAGTTGCCTTACAAAATGATCTTGGTCCCTCAAAAATGCTAAGATACTTGGTAACATTGCTATCATGGTCATACGATGACCCACGCCCGTCCCGTTTACATCCAAAGATAGGGTTGCTTACCAAATCAATGGTAAGTAAACAATGTCAAAGGAACAAAAATGCATAAGAAAGACATTTGAGTAGGTAGATAGCTTCTAGTTACTTGTTCCATTTCAAAACAATCCTTGCTATTTTCAAAAATAAACACACATGCATTTCAAAATAACTTACAAAACATTGAAAACATTTTCAAAAGACAAACATCTTTGTATACATTCTTACGAACGAGAATCATTACAAAGATTTCCTAAACGAGTGGCCTCTTTTCAAAATACTTTCAAAACCACACCAAGCACCATTTCAAACAAAACAAAGCAAAGCAAGTGATCTAAACAAGTAACTAAAAGCCCATGGAAAACCATGGATGAAAAGGGTGCTAGCACTTTCCCTTTTCATAATCTACACCCCGAACTCAAGAAAACATCTCAAAGGTCTTTCCTGTGCTTTTTTACCTTTCCTTTTGGATAAAAGAAAAGTCGGTGGCGACTCTTGCTAACCGCGACATTTGCAAACACAAACGCAAAACCTCAAGTCAGTTCTCCCACCGCATCACATGACTCTCACAAATATAATATTGTAGTCCCTTAAGCACGAGAGCTTTGTAAAGGGTGAAATGTTTTTAATGGTCATTTCATTTGTGAGTACGTCTCTTATCTTGGGGCGAATCCCCTAAGTAAAGGTGGTATTTTTAATAAGTGGGGATTCCCTTAGGCTGAAAGTGACCTTTTTAGTGAGCGGTGAGTCCCTCAACTTAGGGCGAGTCCCTTACTTTGAGGGGAGTCCCTCGGGCTGAAGGCAACCTTTTTAATGAGAAACGAGTGTTCATCTTTGGCAAAGTGTTTCCTAGGTAGCTAGGTGGTAATAGAATATATCAAGTTTCACCTCGATTGAACTTTAAGACATCAAAATGTCAATCAATCTGGGAGCTATAACGTTTTAGTGGAAAAAGAACATGGATGGAATTTAATGAAACTCGTGATGGTATTCTTGGAAAAACTAATTTAAGCACTTTTAGTTACACGTGTTTTACAAGTGTCAAGACTTTTCCACTTCTCGAGGAAATTGTCCCATTAGGTAATTATAAAGCTTGTACAATTTGGGTTTCCGTAAAAGATTGATATATTACCTCAAAAAAAATTCCTCCTCCTTCTTCTATTCTACTTCCATTTTTCTGTGAAAATATATTAGTCTAAGATAACAATAGGAAAATGAGAAATCAATTATTCTTCTTAGGGTAAAATCATTGTCATTCTCGCTTTTCCTCCCAAGGTCATAATGAGTGAGAAAGCCAAACTCATTCATGCTCAAGACATTGTGTCTTTGTATTCTAATGTCAGCGTGATCAATAGGTTTCATAGTTGTATTGGGTTTTCCAGCACATGATGCAAGGAGAATGTGATATTGGAACCCTGTTCAGGGAAGGATAATGTCAATATGGATACCTCTAGCGAGCCATCAGCTCCTTACTTTTAATTCCACCTACCTTTCATTCATGAGTTGGGGATTTTAATTCCCTTTACTTATTTTAAAATAGATTCCTTACTACTGCCAATGTCTCCCCTTGTTAGATTACTTCAAATGTATGAAGTATGCTCAGGGCTTTTGAGATAGTCAGTTATATCTTGGGCATGTCCCATGTTATGAGGGTGTTCCTCTATTTATTTAGTATTAAAATTCTTCCTAACAACGGTTGGGTAACGCTACATGTAACACCCTAAACCCCGAACATATGATTTATGAAACATGCAAAAAACATAAAGATATGAAAGGGTGTTACGTATTAGCAAACATCTTCAATTTATCTCATTAATATAAATCAACTTCATTTATATCCTAAAACTTTCAATTAAATAACTCACAGAAACAAATAAGGTATTCCCGACCTAATGTTATACTATCAGAGTAACACAACAAAAACTGGCAACTGACAATGGTACGATAAACATCACAAAATATAAAAGCAGCGAATATGCCAACTATGCCATCCTTCAAAATAAGTAATAGATAATACTCCCTGATCTCTACTTGAGTATTATCACAATGGGTGTATAGAACAATACATAAACAAAATAAGGTGAGAACACATTCCATATATTAACAGTGTATAAAACAATAAGAATTGTTGGATCCTCAAGCAGGATCGTTGCCGCCCAATGAGTCAAACAATTGATGTATGCTTAAGTGGAATCCTTGCCTCCCCATGAGCCGATCAATAATTGAATCCTTAATTGGTATCATTGCCTCTCCTTGAGGCAATCAACCATTGAACCCTTAAGTGAGATCCTTGTCTCCCATGAGGTAATCAATCGCTGGATCCTTAAGTGGGATCTTTATTGCCTCAAGAGGAGATCAATTGATGGATCCTTAAGTGGGATCCTTGTTGCCCAATGAGTCAAACAATTGATGGATCCTTAAGTGGGATCCTTGTTGCCCAATGAGTCAAACAATTGATGGATCCTTAAGTGAGATTGTGATATGGTGGTAGAACCGACTGTTAATACTGGTTTGCGTTTTTTGTTTGCAAAATGTCGTGGTAAGCAAGAGTCGCCATCGACTTTTATTTTATCCAATCAGGAAAAGGAAAAAGAACAGAAAAACCTTTTTTGAGAATGTTTCTGAGTACGGGGGGTAGATTATAGAAAGGGAAGGTGTTAGCACCCTTTCTATCCATGGTTTTCCATGGGCTCTTAGGTACTTGCTCATCTTTTTAAAATTGCTTGTGTGTGTGCTTGCTTTGAAAATGTTTTGCTTCGTGATAACCCTTGTATCAGTCCTCAAGGATGTGACGAAGTTGTTTTGAAAATTTGTTTTGAAAGGTGTTTGTGTTAAAAGTTTTTATTGATCAAGTACTTAAGATTCTACCTACTCGAAAAAAGATTGTTCGTTCTATTTCCTTTAGACAGCGCTATCCCACTATTAAGGAGTAGGTAGCATCATCGTTGGAGTTGTAAGGGACATTCGAAAGGGACAAGTACAATCACTAAGCAATAGTTAGAAAACCTTAGTAGTAACCCTAGAGTCTTAAGATCTTTTCGAGGCAACGTTTTCGAGGCAACATTTCTGAGGAAACATTCGAATGGGACATTTGATCTTTTAGACATGAGGGAGACCACTAAAATTTACTATGCTTAATGACTGTTTACCGAAGGCAACCGTAGTGAGGCAAACCCTAGGAGTGAACATGTTCATGTGAACTTTTTTCATTTATTTAATCTTTGCACATTAGGTGATCTACCTTTTTAAATTTCAAGCATTCTTTTCATACAATCCTATTAGCCATGCATCTAGACAGTTAAAGATTGCGGGAGTTTAAGATGCAAAAAATAAACCTAGCTATTACAAGGCTTCAGGGAGGGGGATTAATTACATAACCAAAATCGGGGATTTAAAACAAGAAATAAAACCCTAATTTAACTATAACAAACCCTGAGTAGTTACAAAATAATGGCAAAATAATTAACAAGCGCGCGGTAAATTAAATGCGAGGACAATTGAAATAACCTAAAACCCTAATTGAGAGAAAAGTGTTCTTGTGGATTTTTATTTGAGAAAACATTTAAATTACAAATCAGTTAAACCTAATTTCATATTATTTTTAAATTATGAAAGAAATTAAATTAACCTAATTTTCTAGTTAAATAATTTCAAGAAAAATAAAATATTTTGTACAAAAAGATTTTGTATGTTTTTTGGTTTTTTATTTGAGAAAAGAAAAAATAAATTGTAAAATTAAAACCTAAATTCTATTTGATTTTAAATGAAACAAAAATTAAATTTACCTAACTTACTAATTAAATTGAATAATTTATTATTATTAAAAAATGTTTTTTTTTTGTGTTTTTGTGATTTGTTGATTTTATGATTTAAAAAAAAGGTAATTAATTTGGTGAAAAATAATTAAACAAAACAATTAAAATAAAAGAAATAAATTGAGAAAAAAAAATATGGGCCTGTGTTGTTAGCAATTATGGGGGTGAGAATCTGAATTTCCAAGCCCATTAAACTGAGCCCAGTCAACCACGCTGGATCCTGTGCAAGCGTTGACTTGAGGTGCACCGAGGACATTCAGGCAGGAAGCGTTAGATCTGGCTAGCAATGTATCCAGTGGCTGGGCGTTGAGGTTGCATGGAAGGCGTGTGAGGGAGCATTATACTGGATCTGTAGAGAAGCATGAAGAAAATAATAAAATGCACACGCCTGGGATCGAACCCAGAACGTGTACATCAAAGGCACGCTCCTCAACCGTCTGCGCTAACTTATTAACTTGTACATATAATGAATAAAAACGTAATAAATAAAACAAAGCAATGGATTCAGAAAGGCGCGCAAAATTCAAATGAACCAAATGGTGGGCTGCCACATATTGTCTTCTCCCTGGAACCGTCGTATTAGGGGAAAGACTTTTACCTACAGTCACAAATCTGTAGCTATAGCCCCTGCAAATTTCAAAAATGCATAAAACGCACGATAAATGATTTCTAAATACATAGCTCCATTCGTGGTGATCTCGTGGACACCCTGGTACCCTTCTTTTTGGCTAATTTCACCTGTGTAAGTAAGCCCTAAATTGTAAACGTAAACCCTAACAATGGCAACAACATGTATAGGCTTCAAAAACGCAATTAAATAATCCAGTTAGCTTGCAAACATGATGAGGATTACAAATATATGACTTTAACATGCTAAAGATGCCAGGAATACAGTAATCAATTTGGAGTTTAAGGGCAAACCGTAAGAGCAATTACGCGCGTTTCTGGGTGTTTCAAGCCTTGCAAATGATCCAATTGGCTTCTAGGAAGGTCCAAGAATCGATTAGCAGCGTTGGAATGGTCTGAATTAATCTCTAAATGCAAAAACGATCCAGCACTTTTTGTTACTTTTTTGGAACTTTGTTTTGTATTTTCACGACTGCTAACCCTTGTTCTTTGATCTGTAATTGTTGTATACATATAGTAGACTGAATTAGGTCAATAAAATTGTATCATATCTTTGAGAATTATAAAAATGTGATTTGATTTGATTCATGTATGATATCTTTCTAAAACAAGCTTCAATCCAATCTTTTCCAACCCTAATGAGTCTTGCACGAATTGATCATCATGCTAGTTGTACATAGACTCCAAATGTGCACAAAAATCCCTAGGTATTATCATAGCACTTATCGTTGGATGGTATCCCGCTTTACTCTGATCTCTCGGATTATAAATGGAACTGGCCTCCTTCTTACCCTAAAGAGTTTCTTCATTGTGCTCGAGGATGCATCTCTTTGGATTTTGCCACTTTTTATACCAACTTAGACCCGCTCGCCGGTCATGATTAGTTCAGTAAATCCAGCTGAGGAACTCCCGATCAGGTGGTTGAAGAATGGACCTGACAAGGTTCCTAGGAACATATCTACTAATTCTCTGTCAGATAGAGGGGGCTGGACTCTGCCCGCGAGATCCCTCTATTTCTGAGCATAAGTTTTGAAACCCTCACCTGCACCCATAGACATGCTTTGCAATTGCGTCCGAGTTAGAGCTAAGTCAGCATTATACTGGTACTGTTTATAGAAGGCGGCGGCCAAATCTTCCCAATTGCGAATATTGGTCCCTTCCAACTGATAGAACCAATCCAATTGCGTCCCTAACAAGCTTTGTTGAAAGAAATGCACCCATAGACTTTTATCAGCCGTATGGGATTGAATCTTTCTGACGTATGACCTTAAATGCAGCTTTAGGCAAGAGACACCGTCATATTTAGCAAAAGCAGGGACCTTGAATTTCTGCAGGATGACAACCCCTGAGACAAGTCCTAACTCTTCAAAATCTAATCCGGGTACCCTCTGGACCTCCATAGAATTTAAATGATCCTCTAGCTCTTTGTATTTGTTATCAGCAGGAGGGTACTGTTCCTCAGAGTAGTCAGGCTCTTCCTCTTCTTCAGATGTTGGGTTGTTGTTCGCTTCCTGGATCCTGTCTCCTTGATTACCTCCTTCACCCGATGATGTTGCAAAGTCTAAAGTCTGTCTGGCTTGTCCTTTGAACCTTCTTCTCATGATCATAATACCGGGTGGTTTCTTCGCTTTCTTCTTCCTCTCTTTGGCCAACAGAGTCTTCAACTCCTCTTGTCCTTTTGTCAGAGTCAAGAGCATTTGTTGAAACTGGGTGTTTTGCGCCTGAAGATCTTTCATCGTCTGTTCAATATCTATCTCACTGAAATAAACAGTAGAAGGATAAGGAGACCTGTTGTAAGAAACTTGTATGATGTTATGATGAATGAATATGCAATATGCAAATGATTTCAAGGAAATTAGAGATTTAAATTTGTTCAAACCAAAAAGGAACACACGTTATATTAAATCCAAAGTTTGAGCACATCATGCCTCTTTGGGCTTACAATGAAAGAAACAAAATACAACAAAAACTCTTAAGACAAGAAGGTTGACCTCATCCTCTTTGGAGCGATGTAGGCATTTAGGTTCTTCTCTTCATGAAGCAGCTTGGTGAGTTCCAGAACCTTCTTCTCACTGGCGTAAAACTGGGCTTCAAAGGTGTCTCGCTCTTCTTTCAACTGAACCTAAGCTTTCTGCAAGTGTTCGAGTGGGATGACACTTAAAATGACAAATCTCCTATCAACAAGGGGGCATGACATGTCACTATCCAAGCACATCTGGGGAAGTCCAGTCAAGATTCCAAGAAATCTCTCAAGAAGTACAGAATACCCAGAGGCAGGTCTCTATCTCCATTACTTGGGGCATTGAACACAAATTCCAATAAAGGGTTACATACAATCAATTAGTTCCTAGAAGTGCCATAAACACTCGCTACTAGGGGCAATGACAAATCTCCCCAAAATCCTTCTCATAGGATGACTCCCAGCCAGAGTTTCAATCTCTGAAAACCTCTTCCCAGCTGAGTCGACCTCAAGAATCCTCAAGGATTTCAGCTAGTGAAGTCGTCACCTCTCCAACAGACTGGCAACATGGTTTATTTCCCCGACAAACGACAGGATTCCCCTAGCTTAAGTTTGCCTCTCCGACTACTACAAATCAAAGGACCACAACTCCTCTTCCCCAGTAGACTACTCTACAATCCCCAACAAGTTACTGCGAAACCTGGACCCGACCAGATATCAATTCAACTTAGACTCCCCAGTAGAACAACGAACGACTAAGACTCATAAACTCTTTTCCCCAAGCAGGAATCGGCACTCTATGCAGAGCTTTCAACATCCCCCAGCGGAATTCTTCTCAAACAATAAAACAGGAATCCTCAGTGAAAACATTCTAAGAAAAGTTTGAAGACACACCTACTCTTCAACAGCAATCCTGGATACAATAACTCCCCAACACTTGTCAAGTATTTATTCTCCAAGACAAAATTAATTTCAACAACATTCATAGCATATGCATACAAAATACATATAACACAAATCTCATTTATTATGAGAACATCATTACACAATGCATACATCATGACATTGCATATAACTAACTCTTTACCTTTTCAGGAAAGATCGATCAACAGATAAAGGTCATCATCTTTTGGATTAGTAATCGTTCAAGATTCCTTCGTCATTATGCTGAGGTAGTAATCGTCCAAGATTCCTTCATAATTCTTTTGGAGTAGTAATCGTCCAAGATTCCTTCATCATCCTGCTGAGGTAGTAATCGTCCAAGATTCCTTCATCATACTGCTGAGGTAGTAATCATCTAAGATCCCTTCATCATCCTACTGAGGTAGTAATCGTCCAAGATTCCTTCATCATCCTGTTGAGGTAGTAATCATCCAAGATTCCTTCATCATCCTGCTGAGGTAGTAATCGTCCAAGATTCCTTCATCATCCTGCTGAGTTTTCAGATACGCTCCAGATATGGATGCCATCCTGATACTCATTCAGATTCAGCTTTCAGATACAATTCAGATACGCTCCAGATACGGATGCCATCCTGATACTCGTTTAGATCCATCTTCTAGATACAGTTCAGATACGCTCCAGATACGGATGTCATCCTGATACTCATTCAAATCCAGCTTCTAGATACAGTTCAGATACGCTCCAAATACAGATGCCATCTTGATACTCATTCAGATCCAGCTTCTAGATATAGTTCAGATACGCTCCATATACGGATGCCATCCTTATACTCATTCAGATTCAGCTTTCAGATACAGTTCAGACACGCTCCAGATATGGATGCCATCCTGATACTCATTCAGATCCAGCTTTCAGATACAGTTCAGATACGCTCCAGATACGGATGCCATCCTGATACTCATTCAGATTCAGCTTTTAGATACAGTTCAGATACAATCCAGATACGGTTGACATTCTGATACTTACTCCAGATTCCTTGAAATATAGTCCATATACGATCCGGATTTGGATGTCATTCTGTCACTCATTCAACATACCTTTGAAATATAGTCCAGATACGATCTAGATTCGGATGTCATTCTGTCACTCATTCAACATACCTTTCAAATACAGTCCATATACGACTCAGATATGGATGTCATTCTGACGCCAACTCAGTACATCTCTCAGATACGAGTCAGACACAATTCATTTATGAATATTATTCTGATACTCATCCAAGACCTCTGTCCGTTCAGTTTAAACCTCTCAACGGTTTAGTCTGATTCTTTCCCGTAGACATTTTCTCTGGTTCAGATAAGTCGCTCCAAGATTTATTCTGATTCTTTCCAGTTAAATAAAATTCAAGACCTCTATTGTTTCAGTTTAAATCTCTCAACGGTTTATCCTTATTCTCTCTAGTAGACATTTCTTTTGGTTCAGATAAATTGCTCCAAGATTTATTCTGATTCTTTTCCAGTTGAAGTCAAGTTTAGGCTTACTTTAATTTCCATCAACAATCACCTTAGGATGTAATCTACAATCCCATCTACAACAACTCTCTATCATCCCTCCAAGTGGCATCTTTAAATCACATCACCAAGTGCAAATTTCTGGGCACTCTAGTGTCCAATCATCTTCCACCTTCAGATCACGAATGGAAAAACTCGCCAATCTAACTCTTCAGGCTTAAGAAGATTGAACAGGGGAAGTTGTTGTACCCCAAAATTTAACCTCTCATTTCTCAAGGATTCTCTCACAAGATCTTCTATGACATCAAGTTTGCAGCACTGATACATCAATTTAGGCTTGGAATTGGCACAAGGGCAAAATGGTCAATTGCATACTAGAAAGTCAAACTTTGACTTTTTGGTCAACATTACATTTCAAAGATCAAATTTCATCAAGACATTCAAGAATATAAAGCTTGATCATCAAGAAGTCAAGAAAGTCAAAAGTCAACTTGAAAAGTCAAGATTTCCAAGACTTAGAAATTTTCTAAGTGTTTTTATACATGATAATTTCATCACTTCATGCCATTCTTTCACCAAGATGCAAGACGGTTCAAGGGAAACTTTAAACATGAAAGTTGTAGATCTCTATGATATCTATAACATTTCTTTACACAACTTCTCCTAAATATGCTTGGATCTCAAGTTATAAGTTCATGAAGTCATGGCATTTTCATTTAAGACTTAGGGAAATTTCCAACTGATTTTGGTCAGGATTTTATCCCAACTTCTTGGCATTTTTTCACATAGTTCCAATATGATTTTGTCAAAATGGCCAACGTGAAAGTTGTAGAGGATGTTTCAAACTTTCCAAAACATTCAAGAGCATGAATTTATCATACTTGAGCTAGGAGATTCAAGGGCATGAATTTGGGCATCCATTATTAAATTGCAAGCCATTTTTGTTGAAGAACACATAATCCAATTGGCATGATGTGCTGCATAATCTTACTTTGCAGGCCTTGTGACTTGCAAATATCTACATAATTTAATGTTTACACAAGAGCTTGAGATATTACCCAAGTGTTTGAGCCATTGTCCAAAAGATCTTTCCATTTATGGCATAAAGGCACCATTACTATTCTTGAAAAGCAAGCTTTTTGTACAAAGTTTGTCTTGAGCCCATACTTTGTTGGTTTCTGATTTTACTCCACCATAAAACATGGAAATCAACCCCTCTAAACCAACAACTTTGTTACTTCATCTTGGAACCATGGAGTACTTGACAT